>CM053514.1:65962476-66010918 GCA_028627145.1 Eidolon dupreanum | reverse complement strand
TCTACCTAGCAGATACGTGTAGGAAACACTGTTCTAGGCTATGCGATATTGAGGCATTCTCTGCAATTAGATAAGTATTAAAAACATGGGATTTCAAAGCATAAAGGACAAAGAGAGAAGTCAGCCAAGTTCAGACACTTGTGAAACACCTGTAATTATCGAGTCTGAGCCAGAGTTCAAGAGGAAAATGAAAAGATAGAAGTGAAAGGTAGTCTAACCTGTGAAGCAAACAAACCAAAAAGGAGTTTCAAGTAAAAGGAGAGACTGGAGAATTACCATTGAATTTGCAGACTTGTAAGTAACTGGTGGTTTTCAAGATAATAGCTTCAGTAGAATCTCTGGGACAAAACCCAGGATGATGAGTAAGTGAGACTTGATAGGTTCCTAATGGATCCTAATGACCAGGCCCAATTACAGTGTTGAACATCGATGAACGTACTCCGGTGCCATTAATATCATCCTCTTTGACATGTAGACTCCTTGGTTTTACTTCTTTTCTTATCCCATCTTTTTCTAGCATTTCTTCTTTAAATACACCATAATTAATGGGTATTCCACAAGGCTTAAATATAACTTTTATGTTCTAGATACTTTTTTTTTCTCTTAGAGACCTTATCTATGTTCCTAACTTCAGTTTTCACATCCTTGCACATAACTCACAAATGCACTGGACATTTACTTGGGTCCCTTGCAACAGGCGTGTCTAAAATATAAGTGGTATAATTACCTTAGAGGTGGCACATACTTTTGAACTAATTATTTTTGTCAACAGTAGCTTTTGTAGTCCAATCACTCAGAATTAAAACTTTGCTTCACTTGTATCTTATGTAAGAACAGGTTTTATTTTATTTTACCTTGTTAAAATAAGGTGTTTTGTGAAAGATATATGGGGTTTATGAAATATTTATCAAGGCATATGATTGATATTTTAAATATTATCAGTTCAGAATATGAAAGTTTTCATTTTTGTTGGTGGCAGAGTTCATATAAAAAAAAGGTTTCCTGGTGGATATCTGAAGAAAAACTGCTGGCTTTAGGCAAGTGAGTATAATTCTGGAGAGCATCAGGTATATATTTGACATAAGGTGTTTAGCTTTTCGCTGACATACTATCACTATAAAGGCTGTCAGAATTCTTTCAGTGTAGTGACAAAGGTTCAGGGAGGAATCAGAAATGGAATATTTTTGACTGATTAAGACGAAACTATATTAACTGTTAACCATGTTAAAATGCGCAAAGTTTTATTTAATATATAAGCACCTTGCATTAATTTGGGGAAACGTTATTTGGCTTCAATATTAATTTAGTTTTATGTTATTAAAAAATACAAAGAGGCAGAGGGATATCTCTCCCAATATTGCACTTGGAGGTGGAAGAGGTGGTTCTTCCACTATTTCTGTGACCTTTGGCAAGGTCCTTAATCTCTTCTGAGACATTCTAAATCTGTAAAGGGGTATGTTTGAAGCTCTAAGGGTCTTCACAGCTGTAGCATTATAGTGATATAGACCATTGCTGTGCAAAAGAACTAAAATGCAAGCCTCATTTTAAATTTTAAGTTTTCTAGAAGGCACTTAAAGTGAAAAAAAAGATGAAATTAATTTTACAATACAGTTTATTTAATCAAATATACCCCAAATAGTATCATCTCAACATGCAATCAGTATAAAATCCTTAATGAGCTATTTTATGTTCGATTGCTACTGTCTCTGAAATCTGGCATGTATTTTATAATTACAACACCTTCAGTATGGATCAGCCACGTGGAGTGCTCAGTCCCCCGCTGTAGCCGTGGCTGCATGCGTAGTCACTTCATCACTGGTTTGCGTAATCCTGAGGTTGTCACATTGCTGCAGGTATCCGACGGGCTGGTCCCATCTGTGATCTCTAGGCTGAGAGAAATCTCAGCTCACTCAAGAATGACCTCAGACCTTCATGGTCTCCAACTAGAATTAGCCTCTCTCTGGTCATGAGGTAAATTTGTATTCTCTCCCTTTCTTGCCCACGTCTCCACCCACCCAGCTCTCTGTGGCTGCCACCTTGCTTAACTGTTAAAGAGCATGTGAACCTAGACACCGAAGGCACATGCATCCTCCTCTTCTCAGGGCCCCTGAAGGTGTGACATGATCCCCACCTGTCTGGCCCCTGTGCCTGATGAACGGGGCTGGATCAGCACACCCACCTTTAACCACGGCAACGTCCTTCCAAAGGCCTGGAATTAAGTTGATTTTAGCCACCCGCTTCATGCTTATGTCTTGACTTCTCTAGATGAGGCTACACCCTAAACGGTAGGCACCCACATGTCTGATCTACTACAGGGAAAAAGGTAGTATTTTCCTTTAATTAATAGTGGCTGGCCGATCACTCCAAGTCCCTCTTCTCCTGCAGCCTTAGCTTCCAACATGCAAAAGAGGAAATGCATGGTCCACGTTGGCAGTAGGCAGTGTGAACGAGTAAATGGATGTTCTAAATCTACAATCTAGTTCAAAAAGCTCATACCTTTACTTCTTTCTTGATTTCTTTAGAGCTGATTTTAAACATCGCTTTTAGCATTTGGTGACTTCGTAAACTCTTTAGTGCAAACATAAATTAAATTATCAAAGGAAAGGGTCGTGGGGTACCTGTAAGAAAGGGACTCCCAGTCACCCAGTTGTTAAATGCGGGCTTGATTATCCGTCAGAGTTCAGACATGCTGCCCTGGTTTTCTCTGATCTCTCAGTAGGGGTATCCTTCCTTTTTCTGCCTGCACGTAACACAAGGAAATGTAACGTGTGTCCTGTTCAGATAAAATGTCAACTCACTGTCCTCTCCACCTCTGAGCCGCCTCTCCTGTTAGCATATTGCAGAATGAAAGTACTGCCCAAATGCACTTGGAGAACATTTGGTGACAGCAGAGCTGCACATGAACAGGTGGTGGCAGCATTGGCCAGCAGCTGCTGCAGCGGCATGGCTGGGCTGCTCGGAGACAAAGCCGGCAGCCCCACTTCCTTTCACGCAAAGGAAGGAAAGAACTCTGCAAACTGGAAAATGCTTTCATCCGGTCAGGATAGTTTTCTTCAGTTGTGGTGGAAAATGTGCTAAGTGCTGTGTATTGCAATTGATTAAATTATTTCATTGAAGGGCACTGGATAAGCTGGTGGTGATCATTTGAGGAAATGCGAAAGTCCCAGCAAGCACTTTGGGCCTTGAGGTCTTTCATACAGTTTTGCTCTTATAAAGGACAGAGATACGGTTTAGTTCTCAAGATCTTTTATGTCTCCGGCTATTGTAGGTGTATATGTTTCCATTCCCTTTTTTATAGCACCTTCCTGCCACAGTGTGCCTCGGCTGTTAGTGTTTTTGATAATTTGTGAAAGGCAAATCTTTGTGATTTGATGGAGTCAGAGGTGGGATTGACTTGTGAACTTGAGTGGAGAGACAGGAATAAAGCACTTCGCTTCTAGGAAACTGGACCTTTATAGATGTAGTAAAAAAAAAAAAAAAAGAAGAAGAAGAAAAATGTAGCTTGGTCTAGCAGCTACAGTTAATTTAGCATTTCCTGTTTTTCAGGCACATGCTAACCAATGTCTACACTTTATTTAATTAATAAAATAACCTTAAGTGGCAGATATTATTATAATCCTTTTTAAAAAACAATTTTACAAATGAGGGAACTTAGAGAGATGGTGACTTGTCTAAACTCATCCAACCAGTGTGTGACGGAGCTGGGCTTCATACTCTGCTGGTCTCCCTTCACCCCTGCACCCTCCCTCCACTCCTACATTATGTTGCCTTCAGGGGAAGCTGGTTGTTGGGTGGTGATGATGTAGCTCCTTGGATCTCCTCCTGTTGCTCCTCCTGTACAAAGGAAAGATACAAACCCACCTCCACCAAAGGACTGGGAGCCTAACACTGATTGTACCCAAGAGATAATCTGTGCTGGGAAAGGCAGGCATTTGATGATTCCAGGGGTGATGTGATGATGAAATACTCAGATTATCTGCTTATATTTAGGGGAAAATTAAATATATGACTAATTGGCTGGTGGGAAAAGAAGATAGAATATATTAGTGCAGTTTTTAAATCCAATCAATTGATAAGAAAGGGAAGATCCTTTCATTCAAATCAACCATACGTTTTCCTTTTCTGCACAGGTCAAGTTTGTAAGAGGAAAGGAGACAGAGTTTAAAGAGACCTGAGGGCTCACGCCACTTTGTGGAACTATAGCACAATGTCGCCTGGGTTCTGGGCAACCTTCTCTGAGAAAACAAATAGGAACGGAGCTTAAGAGGGTTTGAATGAGGGCGGTTATACCGATCAAGACACGCTATCAATTCATGGAAGTTACAAGACACTTAGTTCAAAGTCATTTGAGAGTCATTCGTGTATAACGGGCTGTGGATTAAACCCTGAACCTTCCCATTCACCGCAGTGTTAGCATTCTTCCTGTGATTTAGCATTTTTCTTTGCAGGCTCATTTTCAGAGGAAGTCATTTTGTTGTGTTTGATGTTTTTCCTTTCTCTGCATCACTCCATTGTCCCTTTCTGGTAGTCTGAATGGTTTCCAGGACCCTGACAGGTTTTCTATGGGTGGCTACGGCTCCCATCCCGAGGAGATGTCAGGGGCACTTTGAGTATGTCTGTGAGCTGCCGGGAAGTTGGGCTCACGATTAGAGAGGTTTCTCCCTCCAGCCCTAACAGGTCTGAGCTCTCTAAGGGCTCTGGTCTCAGGTGCTGGTTGTGGTTCTTCTCACTCTTCGTGGCCTCTTATCTCCAGGCCTGGAAGCAGCCTGCTACCTACACAGCCTCCTGCCAGCAGGGGGCACAGTCCTAGTCCCCATAATCAGACAGACACAAGCTCCTGGCTTCCTTGGTTTGTAGCTTTGTGTTCTGCTTGTTTCTGGCCCACAAAGATTTATGTCTTTCCTCTACCGTTGTGTCTAAAGTGAAATGGGATATTGAAAGTGTGAACTCAGCAGCATCTTTACCAAGGATAGAGTGATATATTTCTACTAAAATAAGGGGAAAAAAAGTTAAATTTAAATCTACCCCAGTGGACTGACTTATAAGTACAAACCATGCAGGGGAGGCCGATTGATCATCTCTCAGAGTTTTAAAGAGCCTGCCTTCTTTTCCCATCTCTGAATGGGATGTTGAATTATATTCTTGCTAATTTCTCTTGCATTCTGAGAGTCTCGTTCTACTCAGGGCTGTTCACGTCTGCAGTCAGCAATTCATGATTGTTGGGATTTCTGATTTTTACATTTTTTTTACTATTATTTTTTATGTCCACAGCACTTGGTCTTCCTAGTTGGTCTCCCATCCAAATACTAACCAGGCCTGATACCTTGCTTAGCTTCCGAGATCAGACATCGGGCTTGTTCAGGGTGGCATGGCTGTAGAACATGGACCACGGCTCCAGTGGGGCATGAACCCAGGATGTTCTGCGTGTAAAGCAGACGTGCTAACCACTACACTATGGAACCACGTCCTAATTTTTAAATTTTTTGAATGACTTTTAAACCCCCTTCTTATAGTTTATTAGCAGCACCTACTTTTACTGTGTTTAGTTTGTGCTTTTAGCAGCCCAGGGACAACATCTAGCAAAGTTGTCACAGCTACTTTAGCATCTGGCACTCCCTGCCCACACCCCCCACCCCCCACCCCGCCGCCTTGTACTTCAATAGCAAGCTTTGTTAGTATTGCGTGTAGAATAAGAACCAAGGAAACACTGAGTGGAAATCTAAGGCGTTGTCTAGGAGTAAATTATCGAGTTTGGAGGATGGAGGGGTTTTTGGACACTTGTGGATTTTTAGCTTATCGCATTGGACAAACGTTGTGCGATGCTTTTCTAGAAGGTCGACACAGTTTTAGACTTCTTGATGGACAGGCAAGTTTTTCATCCTGGGAAGTGATCCTTGCAAAGGAGAAAGGGTTTTAGATGGGAGTCAAGGGACCTGATTGAACTTCAACTACTTATTTAGTCTTGAGCCAATTACGTGGCCTCTCTGCACCTCAGTTAACTTAATTTAAATAAGCAGTTTCTAAGGTTTCTCTACTGCTTCAGAGATTCCAAAGTACATGACACTGTCTCCAAGACGGTCAGGCTGTCCCTAGAAATGGGTTTAGTTATTTATTTAAAGGCTCCCTGCAACCAGAGTGGCTAAGGGGTTGGCCTCTGGTATTTGGCATACCTAGTTTAAAATGCCAGCTCTACCACATAAATGAGGTGATATTAAGAAGGTCATTGAATTTTTCAAGTCTCAGTTTCCTTACCTGTAAAATGGAGATGAAAATTTCACCTATCTGATAGAATTGTTTTGAAGTTTAATAAGATAATTCATTAGAGAACTTTGTTCTGGGACTAGCCCATACACAGCAAATCAGTCTGTTACTCTTTTTGTGAACGGTTAACTCCTTGAGAGTAGGCATTCCGCCTTATTTATTTCAGTCTAGCTCATTTACATTTTTATTTCAATAGCTTAGTTTTGTGTTTTATATAGTGTTCAATGAATGTACTGTTAAAAAGGTATAATTTCAAAAAAAATTTTAGAAAACATGGCTCATACAAATATAGAATGAATACATGTCAAAAAATTTATTTGGTTCTTTAATGAAGAAACTAACAAAATAATAAAGCTGATTTATTGGAGACATAGAGGAAAAGCATTATGTAGCTTATACCAAAATAATTTTCCTAAATTTGAGACAAAATTTGTTTATGTCCTCTGGGGGAATAAAACTATCACCTTTAAAGTAATCTTCTCTTCTTGATATTTGCATCTTTATAGGACAGAAGTCTTCAAGTTACCCGATAGTTAGAATAGGCCTGCGAAACACTACTGTAGTATGACATTGTGAGGATGCGCAGGTTTGCTTTTGCTTTTTTAAAGTTTTGGATAATTTTTCTAAATGGTTATAATAGGACTAAACCCAAAGTGTTATTTATCTTAGACAGAAAAATGATTAAGCCGGAGAATGATTCTAGCATAGAAGTATCTATTTTCTGCCTACACTTATAATAAGTGCTAGGTCCATCCCTAATTATGTTTTCCTAATGTTCCATCAAGGGGGATGTAGGGCTGTTTAGGAGAACATTACTAATTTCTAAGATAATACTATGAAGGTTTTTTACCTACCTGGTGCTTACGTGGGCCGTGAAGCCTGCTAAAGGCTTTCTGTATGTTTTAGTTCACTGTATAAACAATCTTGTGAGATAGGTATTATTATCTCCATTTTGAAAATCAAGTAAACGACTCTCGGCGAGGTTAAATAATTTAGTCAAGATGACAGAGCCAATAGGAGCCAGAATTGAAATACAGTCTGATTCTGAGTCCTATATCCCTTCCAGGGTCCTACGTTACATACCTCCCTCAATTTTAAACTCTCCTCAATTTTAAAGTAGATCTCTAGTTTAGTCTGTGCTTTTAAAAATACAGATGAGTGGGTCAAGTTTTGCTTCTATGATGGAACGTGTAGAAAATGGTCCTTTTCCCTGTAAGAGACTTGCCATTTTGAAACTACCTGAGGCAAGTGGTTTTTCTGCTCCCTGGCCAGTGGATTGAAGTGTGTATATATATATGTTTTAAAAAAAAATGAAACCGTTCCATTTTGCTCTTTAAAGCCACCTCCTCTCAGGCTGTCTTCTTTGTAGCTTATCTATTTTTCTTATCTCTCTTCTGGCCCCCAATGTGTCTGTAGGTGGGTTGGATCCTTTCTGTTTTGGACGAACTGCAGCTGAGCCCTCAGCCTCCCGTCGGCGTCCTTCCTCTGGGGACTGGCAACGATCTGGCTCGAACTCTCAACTGGGGAGGGGTAAGAACTGCTCTTGGGGGATGCCCCACGCCTCATCCAGCAACAGGGTCCCCAAATCCACAGATGTTCTAATGAAAGGGGAACATGCAAGGAGTGAGTGAGACCCGAGAATCAATGTGCTCACGAGCCATGATTTTCTTCAGTAACTTCTTCAGTTTAAACTTATGATCAGCAAGAGAAGAGAACATGTGGAATAAAAATCATATATGCGGGTTAGTACACAGGCTGGGGCATTTCAAGATAGCCACAAAAAGACAGTCGGTGGCTTGTCCTCAAGTGTTCACGTAAAACAATCACACAGACGTGAGTTGGTCTTGACCCTCGGCTCTGGTCAGAATAGCAAGTAGGGTTCAGGTTTACAATCCATACTTTGGGAAACTTCCGCTTTTTCTGAGCATTTGGTTTCTGTGGTCAGTGTCATTATAGCATTGGCTATCCAGGTAACAACCACCTGTCCTTTCCACTGGGAAGCCACTTTCAGGCAAGCACAGTAGAGACAGTTTACTTGTCACTGCCCAGCCATTTTATTATTATTATTATTTTTTATAGTACTAAGATAGAAAGAAGGCACAATATGTTAACATGTGGAATCCTACTGGCTTTTTATTTTCTCATATGAGACCATTGCCTGGGCTGGGCTCCATGAAAATTATCTTCAGATATTAGCAGATATTAGTATGGCTGGCCTTGGGTGAATGAATTAACCTCCCACAGGTCTTTTTTATATAAATAATAAATATATTTACATGAAATATTTATTATTAATGTTAACTCCTCTCATCCAAATCAATGTCTCAACCATCCTTAATCATGCTGTCAGTATTCAGTGCTCGAGAAGTCAGTAGCTCCTTAACAGAGCTATTCTTCACTCATTCTTGCCCTAGGTCATGGAAGGAATGATGTCCTACTACAAAGTTAGGGAGAGGTGACTGAAATGGAATATTAATAAAAGAAAGTGTCTACCAGATGCCACCCTGATTTTTTCCCCTCTTGCCTGCACACATCTGTTCTGTGTATCTCCCAAATTCCTCTAGTTGGAAGCCAGAGGGAAGGAGTCCTGTTTTTACTTTGATAAAAGCAGTTCTTCAGCCTGGCCCCCAATCCCTAGCAACTACTGGTTCTCAGTGTCAAAAATAATAATAATAATTCCTCACTCGACCCAGCTAAGGTTAGTATTTCTGTGCACATTATCTATGACTGTTGTCTTAAGATCTAAATACCTCAAGGAAAACCATTTACTCTTCCAGCCTTGCTAACTGCAAAATAAATAGAGAGCTCTAGAGAGCTCCTCCTTGCATGAAATATCTTTGGCTGTGCTATTCGATGACTCAGGACAGCAATGGGTATGTCTTTTGATTTCTTAGGGCTACACTGATGAACCTGTTTCTAAGATCCTTTGCCAAGTAGAAGATGGGACGATTGTACAGCTAGATCGCTGGAACCTCCATGTGGAAAGAAACCCCGACTTGCCTCCCGAAGAACTTGAAGATGGCGTGTGTAAGGTTAGAGGTCTCTTTCTCCAGCAGAAGAGAACCCTGGAGCATCTGCCTGAGACACAGGAAATATGTTTCTGGCTGGAGAGTCAACTGCTGATTCCTTCCTTTGAGATAACAGGATAGTGTTTGAGTTTATGGCTACTGGGCTATAACACTACTTAATGATTCATAGACTTCTAAAGACCTAGATTCCCTACTTGAGTCCAGAGCTCAAGGCTCTGTTCCCTGTTGTTAATGTCCACACCAGACAGACATGTATCCGTTTTCTCATCTTTCAAGTTCATTGCAAACTCTTAACCTATGAGAAGATGAAAAACATATATGTTCTGAAACATTAGGGATATGGTCTTTCAACAGAAAGGTAACCTCCTGAGATTTCCAATCTAATATCAAATATCCCTTATGTTTAGGAAGTATTAACTAAGCCAATTTCATCACTTGCTTGGGACTCAAAGATGCCTAAATAAATGTTTTGCCTTAGTGTTTTCCCTTCAGTGACTGAGCTTTGATTTCAACCCAAGACAAACCAAGGGACACAGTTGTAAATATGCTAGTATAGGGCTTCGGTGGAACATTTGTTTCTAAGTTTTGGCCTCAATTTCAGATAAATTTGATAGATTGCCAAGTAGTTACTCTCTCCATATTACTTTCCACTTTTCTTCCATGATGGTTTTTTCAAACTTTTGTTTGCATAAGAAGCTCCAGGTGTGTTTGTGAAAAGTGCAGATTATGAGGCCTAATCCCCAGAGATTTTGATTAAGAAAAGACAGGGTTAAGGTCTGGGCATCTGGACTTTAAAGAGCACTCCTGCTATATTTCATTATATCATTGACTGAGGCCAAGATTTCGTGGTTGTTTTGGCTTTAAAATAGATTGAACCATATATTATTTTATATCAAGCCAACACCCATGTATTCATGAGCACTTATTTATTAAACATAGTTCGTCTTCGTAGTTTTTTTTCACCTAAACCATGATCCGGAAATTAGAAGGTTTCTAGCAGATACCGTGATTGCTCAGTTGATCTTGAGTTCATAATGTCACAATGTTATTTAAGCAATATGGATCATCTTGAGAAATGATACTTCTTTCTAATATATTGGACTTAACAGAAATTGGATAGAAGGCAGTCGAAGTAAAAAGAAATGTACCATCTGGAAATTTTAAGGTCTTTTCTCCATTCAACTTAAAATGGTTAGGCCGTCAATAGAAATCTATATTTAAATTATTTCCCAACAGCTTAAGAAATGGAAAGGCTTCTTGGTGCAGCCAGGAAACATTAATCCAAATACGTAAAGGGCTTTGAAAATGGATTTTTAAAAAGATGTGTAGGAAAGTGGGGCAATTTTTCTTGGAAAATATGAATAAAAACTTAATAACAGACTAAATTGGGATAGCATTTATGGGATGGTGACCAGATGTTCTCCTAAGTTATTGATGGATGCTAAGACATGTGTTAGAATTATAGCTAAAAGAACATAAATGGTAGAGATGAACATATCCATGCTCTTGGCAGGATTGCCAACCCTTACCGTCATTACTAAGGACTGGCGTTTTCTTTAAGTGCAGGAACTGGACATTCTCAAATATGAAGCCAGGAAAATGAGACATGATTTTGGCCTTGTTCTATGTGTTTAGTTTCTCTCCTTGTTCTCCAGTTCTTCTAAGGGCTGATTTGACCTCTGAATCATCGTAAGCCCTGACTCATGGCCTTCTATGGAGGGCGGGAGGGGCATTCATTCTTTATTTCCATTGGAGACCAAGGCAATCCATTTTTCTTTCTTTCCATATTAATATCTCTCTTTCTTTCATTCTCCCTCTCATTTCATTTTTCTCTTATAATGGTACTAGGTTCTAACCCTCGTTAAACAGAAAATCTTACCAATCAAGGGACATATGAAGCACTGTAATAGACTTACTTTTGGGATCTTGAGAGTTAAATACCTATTTCTAACAGAAGAGAAGTACATTTCTATCTGGAAGATAAACCTTATCATTATTTGGAAACATTGTCCAAGCTGAGATACAATTGCTTCTTTATTTACTTTGATGTTTATCTTCCACTCTGAGTTGCAAAAGGAAAAGTGTAAGAAATCACCATTTCCCTGCTAGCATTTTCCATGTGCTTTTCTAATTGTCCTACCATTGAACGGAGGCCTTAAAATTTCATTAATTTTACAGTTTTTATGCATGATTTCAGGTTGCACAGTTCTCTCTCTTACTCAGTTTGCATCCTAACAGCCAGGGCCACAGAGGACAATAGGAAGGGATGGTTAGGCTTGTGTGTGCATCTGTATATCTGTGTTTGCATAGTTCAGAGTCATATTAAAAATACAAGTTTTGAAGAAGATAAAGGGAGTCAAATACATGGCGATGAAAGGAGACTAGACTTTGGCTAATGAGCACACAATGAAATATGCATACCTTGTATTATAAAATTGTATGTCTGAAATTTATATAATGTTATTGACCAATGTTATCCCAATGAATATAATATAAAAAGATACAAAGTTTAATAGACTAATAGGAATATGAATAATGCTGATAAATATATATGTACATATATATTTTTCTTCTAGATTGAGACTAGCCTAACGTCTCCTACTGCCTTATTGCTTATATGACTTTTGTCAAAAATTTTTTTTAAAACTATAGGTGAGAGATAAACAGATGAAATATTATTCATTGTAAATTGCAATATTAATATGCTAAACATAAATTCTAGAAAAAAAATGTATGTCCACTGATTAAGTAGGTTAGACATGATCATTACAATTGAATTCACTTTCTAAGTTTGGATAGTGAATCATTCTTTGTAACTATTGCAAACATGAATCCTTCAGCTTAATAAGGTTCTCTTAGGACAATGTCCACAAGAATGGCTCTCATTTAATAATTTGTATTTATATCCCTTGTTTCCTATGCTATTTATAATCTTGAGAATATTATTTGATTTGAGCCTTCACTAATGAATTAATTCAGACATCCCCACAAATGCCCCCTACCTCGAGTTGTGACTGATCTGTCTCCCAGAGGGTAGCCCCAGAGATGGGTGTCTGGTTTTTGGCTTTATTTTTCTCTGCCTGTCTGGTTACACACAACCTTACCTCTACCTTTGTTCATTGTTGCAGCTTCCTCTGAATGTTTTCAATAATTACTTCAGCCTTGGATTTGATGCCCACGTCACGCTGGAGTTTCATGAATCCAGAGGTGAGGACAGCGTCCCATTTCCATCTCCCGGGGAGGAAGTTGCCAGCAGGTGTTTTGTATGTTCCCTTTTGTTTGTGTATCACTTAACTGTTGACAGCACACTTCATTTTCATTTCATTGTGACCTCCATGATGACTCTGGGAGCTTGGCAGTATAGGAGCTTATTACGAATGGGACCCTGAGTCCTCATTGTTAGGGTCTTGAAGATGGTAAAGACAGGACCAGATGTGTGCTCCGGGTCTCAGGACTGCTCGTCTTTAAATTTGACTAGAAACTTTGAACTGCTAAGTGTAATAAAGTTTCTTTCACTAAAGTCACAAGGATACTTAGAGCTTCTCAAGCCACTGATTATTATAGCCTAACGCGTCATAACCAGAGCCATTGAAACCGGGTAACAAAACATCGAAGTTCTTCCTGTGTGCGTAAAAGAAACAACAAGCATCTTAGAGCAACAGGAGTGGGGGCTATAGGTGGTTTGAGTTGAAAGAAAAGGGTGTGATGGTGATTGGATTACGTGTGGAAGGTACTAGAAATCCCCACTGGATGAGATAGAGGTGTGAATGGGACCAAATGGTAATTTCCAGTAGTAACACAGATGGAGTCAGGATTGGGGGAGCAAAACAATTTTCAAAGAGAAATAAGATGAAATAATGACATGGTTAAATATTTAATCAAAACTTTATGCCATTCAGAAATGAGAAAGTTTAGGATCTTGGTTTATGCTTTGAAACCTCTCTCTTTCTCTCTCTCTCTCTTTCTCTCTCAAACTCTCTTCTTATATAATTATACTATACATCTCTATCTATGCCTATATCCATAACTATATCTGTACCTAGTCCCTTGCGAATATGTTAATATATAATCAAAATAATGTTAGGCCGTAGGTTAGCAATACGTGAGATAATTCATAAATGAGAGATTATTATCCTCCAGATTCTATAAGAACATAAGTGGTTTTAACTCACAGAATGTGAGAAATAGAGCAGTGAAAGCTAGAATTTAAATGTTCAGATTCTAGGAGAAAATTCTGGTAACACTCTTATGCATGAAAAATCAAGAGCAGAGCTATAAGATTAAGGCTGTTAGAATACAGACTATAAGTGAAATCCAAACCTGTAATTTTCTTACAGAATTCAGCCATTTTGGTAGACTTTTCTGGTTTTATGAGGCTTTGAGGGTCACATGCTGTGCCAAATCAAAGCCATACTGATTGGAGAGAGAGCCATAGTTTGGCCTTTTCCCACAAGAAAATTCTTGTGGGAAAGTGATTTTTTTCCCTTTATTTTTAAGCTATGGGACTATTTCATTTGACTGAGGAATATGCAAATTGTGGTGTATATGTTTATACATAGTATTATACATTTGTATGATTATAAAACAATTAGTTAAAAGATACCAAGCACTAATCTTGGAATAATTTATTGCTGAGGCTTAGTATAAGTGCTTTCTTGCAATGTGGAATGGAATTGCAAATATTTGCCCTGCAGGTAAGCCAGAGACCTTGAGGAAAAGCAGCCACTGAAGAGCTGGTAAGGGAGAATTAATGTCGCTTAAGATTAATAGCTACAATATTCATAAAAATGCTATAGAGATGGTACAAAATAAATATTCACAAAATATTAGAACCAGATTTGATTGCTATGCCTAGACCAGAAGTGTGAACTTCTTAGTACCTGTTAACTATTCTTTTTGTAGTAAAGAAAATCATTATTTATGATGAAAAGTATAATTACTCGAGCTATTATTCTTTTTTTAAAAACTGTTTTCTGCTTATTTGAATTTCCACATATTTTTACCTGGATAGTCAAGAAATCTCTAGCTTGGCTGCAGAAGGAAAAGAAAGATGGCATGGCCACATTTTCAATAGGGCAATTCATTTATTTTTGTTGGTAGTGAGTGTCTGTTCTCGAGCCAGGAAAACTCATAGTTGAGACTTCAAACTGTTCTCAAACACGCAACTCACAGTTTGAGACTTCATGATAAAACTTGTATTGTTTGTATAAAATACTTGGAGTGTGACTCAAAGCCTCATGAGAGCCATTATAAAAAAATGAGCTTAGATAAAATAACCTATTAGATATCAGTCAAAAAACATGTAGTACTTTAAATTGGGAATTATGCCAACCAGTCTATACGAAATGGGAAATAGACACAAATCTCACTAAGGCAGAATTTAAAAAATTTTAAACGCAAAAACAATTTTTAGCATAGATGTGAAATAGCTCATCAAGTTGACATGCAACAAATACAGATTTTAGCTTTGCTACTTATATTGTATTTCTTTTAGAAGGGACAAATAAAGTGATATTCATGTTGAGACAGTTTATTGGTGGTATTCCCGTGTAAATGCTTTTAGAGCTACCAGTAGAAAATCAAGCAAAGAGTAGATGTAGTCTTAACATTTTGATTGACTTTGTATATAAAGAATGCAAAGATTTGAATAATTTGGGTTTCTATGTTTAATCAAAAAGAAGGTACTCTTCATCTGATTGAAAAATAGAGGTGCTTTCTTATTCTTCTTAAAAGTGGCTACACCATGCATGGTTGAACCGTTGTTTTTTGTGTATGAGAAAGTACAATGGTTTGAACAGAATTTAGAGATGTAAGAGGATTGGTCATTTAATTATCAGTTGGAGTCTTGCCCAGTACTTTAATCATTATTGCATTATGATAAGTACTTGCAGACGTACACTGAAAATATTTTAATCTATCAATGTATAGTGATGTTACCAAAGATTATGATCATCCGGTGGCAAAGTTAGGTCTCACTCTGCCAACTATATTAATTAGATTGTCATTTTTTCTGGACATGAAGGACTTTAAACACATCAAACTTTTAGTCTGAGATTGGATGCTTAAATTTTTCTGCATCATTGAAAATTATTATTCAGAGGAGTCAAAACTTATGCTACAAGGTCAAGGAAACACAATTATGACTAGAGGTGGCAGTATTTAAATTTGATTTAGGATTCACTTTTTTCCCTGACTATAGAGAGACATGCAGATTTGCACTTTTCAAAGGATAATGAATGTTTCATGATTCATGTAAAGAACTGACAGATTTCTTTAAAAGGTGTTGTTTGCAGTGGCTTGCTAAATTTCATTGTTACCATCGCTGCATAGGATTCACTGCTGGGCTCTTGGCTAGGCATGAAGGCTCAGGCATAGTTTGTTCTCGAGAAACTCTCGCTGTCTGAGATTCTCTATCCATAACCTTCTTCACCTGGAACCTCTGCGTGGTACTGACTCATCATTCAAGATCAAGCGTACTTGCCTCTGGGCCCCTTTTCTGTTTATTCCCTTTATGTGTGACCCTCCCCACATCTCATACAGACATCTTTTTATAACATGTACAAAATGACATTTCTGTTTTCATTTTCAGACCTGTCTTCCCTACTCTAAACTCCATGAGGGCAAACAACTTTGTCTTATTTTTTTTCTAATTTCCTGTGCCAAGTCCAGTGACTGTCTCAAAAAGTGTTTGTTACAGTAATGGAATGTTTCATTGAGGGACAGGCCCCATATGTAAAAGATAAATAACACCAGAAGGGTATATATAGCAAAGGCAAGATTAGTCCTATAGGCAGTAGATAGCATGGGAGTTTGGCAGGATAGTTGGCCGGGGAAAGGTGTAAAGGGAACATTTCCAGGAAAGGTAGATAAAGGGAGATAAAGGAGGAGTATGATTTAGATAAGAAGTAAAGTATGTGAGTGTATTTCAGACAGGAAAGTGAAGTGCAGAGGGACAATGAGCTTGAGATAAAGGTGAGTTGGCTGACCAGTTATTGCATAATGAAAGATTTTGGTGATGGTGTTAGAAAAATGAAGATAATGTTGGTAAAAATGTCCTTAATGGGAGATGATGTTAGAAGAAAAAATTTTAATATTGATTTAAATTGAAGATGGCAATGTTACTGCAGGCATAAATTTTAGTCATTTATACATAATGAAGTCTTAAGACTGGGTAAGTATGCAATACTGAAAATATGATGTGGGAGTTATATAGGGTTCAAATTGCACACTGACTTTTATAAACATATTGTTGAACTTATATTTACAAATGTCTTCCTAATATGAAGGACCAGTTACAAACACAAGTAGAGTTTAGGGTCTCATCCTGATGGCACATATGTTATTGTGTTGTATAAAGATGGGATTAATATATTAAATCAATGGAATGGATTATACCTAGAGCCTCCTCATCATTATAAATGAATTACATCCAGAGCCAAATCATTTAGATACTTTAGATAATGAGATTTGGGATGTTGGAGCTGATGGGATTTAGATGAGATTTTTTTTAAGTTTTGAGTTGATGCCATAATGGGATAAGACCTTTGGGGACCTTGCAGGAAGTGAATGTATTTTACAGATGTGAATCATCAGAGGGTGGATGATGGTTGGTAGAACTTTGGTGTCCGTGACTTTGTCATTTGGCGTCTTGCTTGTTGCTTATGTTATTTTACATGGCGAAAAGACTCTGTTGATGTTATCAAGGTTAATAATTAGCTGGCCTTAAGATAGAAAGATAATTCTGAATGGTCAGAGTAGGCTCAATGTAATAGCATGAGCCCTTAAAGACAGAAGTAGAAGGTAGAGCAGGAAGTTAGAAAGATATGGCAGAAGGGGAAGTCAGATAGATCAAAAGTATGAGAAGGATTTGATGTGCCATTGCTGACCTTGATGTTGAAGAGAGAATTGCAAGCCAAGGAATGCAGGAGGCTTCTAGAAGTTGAGAATGGACCCCAGCCCAACAGCCAGCAAGGAGAAAGACTTCATTCCTAAAACTGCAAGGAAATAGGTTTTGTCAATAACCTCAGTAAGCTTGGACGTGAATCCTTCCCAGAGCCTCTCAGTAAGAGCTATGCAGGCTGACACCTTGATTTTAGGCTGACCTAGTAAGATCTGAGACCGAGGATCCGGAAAGACCAGTCCAGACTTTTGGCCTAGAGAACAGTAATATCAATGAATATTTTAGGTTGCCAAGTTTGCAGAAACAGAAAACCAATACAGTTAACGTTGGTGTGTAGTCCGATCGTGAGTAAGTTAATGGCACAGACTTGCACAGTGAGCGTTTGGATCTCACTATCTTACACTCTCTTCTTGTGGAAGAGGAAGATGGACAGTCTAGTAACTGCAGCAAGAAGCCATAGGTACTTCCAGTATTGGGGTCTTGGGGTACTTTGAGTATTATTGGCCCTCCTTGAAAGTGGCCTTTCATGGCTTATTTCAAAGCAATTAACAGACACAACTTTCTTAAGGAATAAGAGCCCTTAAGTTTTCTTACTGACCCTTTCCCAATTCTGTATGCCCCCTTTTCTTGATATAGCTGGGGTCCACATCCCTTGGTCCTCCTCCAAGTCATAGTAACTCTTACATGCACATAGACATACTCAGGCACTCAGCCCCTTCCTCTTAATAGCCAATGAGGAATGGTTGAATACTGTTATATGTAGGCTCTTCCTTGCTCTCTTAGGGCCTGGCTTCTGCAGGGAATGGCACAGCAGATGTCTCCCTTAGCTCCAGCCAACCTGGTTTCCAAGTCTGATTTGTGTTTGGAATAGAGTAGGTATAAAAATGGAGAAGGAGTCCAGTCGCCATCATAGGCTCAATCTGGGAGTCAATAATATGTACAGGTGTTAGAAGAGAGAATGATAGAATTTACCCCACACCTTTCCTGCTCTCAAGACCAAAGCATATGTGTGACCCCACTACCTCTTTGTTTATCTTTCTGACACCTCTCTGAATGCTAGTGTCTTGATAGATCTCTGTTTTTTTAGATTTGCTTACTGAATCAACTTTTATTCAGTTAAATTGCATCTGAGGTGACTGTTTTCATCAACTGTGTGAGTGAAATCACCACAAGCTCAGTTTATTTTGTAAGGCTAGTCTCTTTGGGTTTTACAGAACATTTTCTGAGATTAAAAAAAAAAAACACAAAAAAAAAACACAAAAACTATTTCTTCAAAGGGGGAAAAAAAAGGCTTTTCAATGCTTCAGGGCTCATAGGAAAACCTCACGAAGATTTGAATGTTTTACAAACCACACGTTATTTTTTTAAAAAAAGTAAATGTTAATAGTTGGTATATGGTTCACTTAATAGCTGTGGACATAGGTGCCCCGAAGAAGTGCTGTGCCAGAACTGTGGGTGTTATTTCCATTTCTCATTATAATTTGCTTAATAGCTGGATCTGATTTTTTTTTTTTTTTTAATTAGGGCCCATGTATCTTATGATCGATTGCATAGCAACAAAAATTCTCATTTGGCCTCTGGTTTTGTAAAGCATGAAAGAGTTAATACAACTGAAAAGGGAACCAACCCAGGCTAATTTAGGTCAAAAAAGGTTAAAAAAAACATGTCATTCAGCAGCCAAATTTATCATGAAGAAGGCCCAGACCATAAAAATGGTCAACTCCAGGGCCAAGAATGGAGATTAGGAAGGTAGAGCACTTAGTATGGTTTCTTTCTTCTTTGTGTTTACTGTATCCTATAGATTAATGTTTCACTTTTGGTTTTATTTTGGTGCTAGAGTTACAGTACTTACTTAGTAGAAGAGAGAGTGAATGTTTAAGGAGAGGTTTGAAAGACAGGAACTGTAAAATAGATGAAAATAACTGTTAAAAACCAATCTGTAAAAATGCTACCCTTTTTTGAAGTTTACAAACCTTAACCCAAATTCTATATCTTATGCTAATATTATGTTCTAAACATCATGAAAGTAACCTAATAATCAATTGTCCAGAGTTATTTCTTGAAATCTTGTAGCTTTTTTTCTCTCCAGCCTTAGTGAGTAAAATTTTTGCTACTTTTCTTCATCTAGACAACTTTTGGGATTTATAGTTCAAAAATAGGGTTAGGACTTATGGAGTTTCAGCTGGTCAGCCAGCTGTATAATGAAAAATGACTTGGAGAAAGATGTAGCCCTAAGCAGGGAACATGTCCGTGAGCATATTGAATAAAATGATAGAAAGCAGAAACATTGGCAGTGGGTTCCTTTGGAATGTCTTAGAATTTTATTAGAAAGAATGTCAGGAAATAATATTTCATTTAGAGATTTTGTAAATTCCTTGAATTCACATGAAAAAAACTCTGATGCAGATTCTCATTTAATCTTTTTGTGGTCCTCAACCTATAGAACCTATGAGAACAAACTCAAAACGAAACCATTTTTTTCAGCTAGAGACTTTGCTGTCACATGTCCTGAGTCCATTCAGCAGGTGATCTGCATATATATACATATATACAAATATATATACATATATATATGCATATATCTCCACTAAATCAAATAATTTTTCAAGACCTGTCACAAATAAGAGTATAGATGGTAGTTAGGCATTTTTGCAAACTGAGAAAGCAAATTCTCAGTTAATTTTTATCCAAATTCTCCATATTTAATTACATTTAGAGGCTGTGCACATAGATATGGAAGCCAGGACCTATGGAGATCAAAGCAAATCATCACCCTTCCACCTCCACCCTCTTCCCCTATCGACCTGCTCCTGTATGCCTGCTAATCCTCTGTTTTGAGTAGAGTCCAGAGTGCTTCACTCTTTACCATTCATGGCAAGAATCAAGAGAGCTTGCCTGCCCCACACCCCAGATATTCTAATTCCATAGATCTGGAATAGGTCCTAATAATTTGTATTTTTAAGTCTCTCATTTGCTGCTGATGCTGCCAGTTGGGGACTACATTTTGTAGCTCTGGACAACAGTGACAACTGCCTGTAACTAAGGGGAAGATGATAATGAAGCTTTTGGGTCTGGGGGAGGGGGCAGGAAATAGAGGTGCTCCTCTAAGTCACTACTTTTAACCAGGTTTCTATACCGAAACTATTTTTTCCCTTTCACAGAAGCAAATCCTGAGAAATTCAACAGTCGTTTTCGAAATAAAATGTTCTATGCAGGAGTAAGTATATATTTTATTTCATAATTACTACACATTAATACGCATTCACTATTGGTAATAAAGTTGATAGCTATATTAAAAATAATTACATACACATTTCAGATGTTTACTTGCAGGTTAAGTTCAAAGTCTTGGTTTACTTAAGAATAAAAGTAATGTCTTGTGTTAAGATGCATGTCTTATGTTAGTTGGCAGAAGAGACATGGTTTCCATTATCTTTGAACTTAAAAACGTGAGGCACCATGTTGTAGTGAAGGAATGATACTCAAGGAGCGATGTGGAAAATAGACATCAGAGCCAACCTAGAGAAAGGAGAAATTAGGTAGACTGAAAAACATATGGAAAATCTTGGGTAAGAATGTAGTTTTCACAGGGGTACACATGCACCAGTGTTTGGATGAGAACTTGGCAGAGCATGGGGAGTTTTTCATAGACGCTTATATGAGGTTAAAGATTAAAGAGGGCCCCTTCTTTTCCTTTCTCTTCTTGCGCAAGGACACCCAGAAAGAAAAAATGGCCAGAAAGAAGAAAAAAAGACCTCCAAAATATTGATATTTTCAAACAGTGTTGTTTAAATTTATACCACTGGAAAAAAAAATTGTACCACTGGATAGAAGGAGTTGAAAGAAAAGAGGGGGTGAAGCAAGACGTTCTTGCTCAGGGGCAAGTAAAAGATTGTATCAGCCTCTAATGGACAACTAGGAAGGTCAAGGAAGGTGGTCAGAATAAATCTTCAAATTGATCCTTGGAACATCTACTTTTTCACTTTCCTCCTGTGATCTTAAATTTTATTATTGGTTATAGTTTGAGAACAAAAAGATTTCAACTTGACAGCCACTGCACTCCTTTACATTCAGCAAAAGGAGAACTTGTTTTATATTCTTGTATCATTTAGAATCATTAAGAATTATCCATAACGTACACACAAAGCTTTTGTATAACCATGTGACTAAGAATTTTTTTTTATTTCCTTGTGGTATAGGCAGCTTTTTCTGATTTCCTGCAGAGAAGCTCTAGAGATCTATCCAAACACGTTAAAGTTGTTGTAAGTATTGAATGTGTTGACTCATTTCATTTGACAATGAGTATATATGTCACCAAAAAAATGAACCCCAAATACCAGTTTCTATACCTAGATTGATCAATAGACTTCATAGAACTTTAGAGATCATTTAGTGTCATTCAATCAACATTTTTGAGCATTTAAATACATGTCAGGCACTCTTAGTTGCTGGGGATGAAGATATAAATAAGACGACTAGTTTCACTCCTGCATCAACCCACAGTTCAGCCACGGAGAAGGGCACATAAATCACTGAGGAGCGATATGATATATATCATTCAACTACGTATATAATATGGTGGTGGCACAAAGGGAGAAACGAAAACTGTCCGTGGCGGGCTCAGGGAAGGCTTCATCAAAGAGACGATGTTGAGCTGGGCCTTGTGATAGAATTGGATGCTCACCAGACGAATCTCTCTACCCTGGGGCTGTCTGAGGGGTCTGCCTTTTAGGAAAGTACTTTGATTTGATTTCATTCTTTTGTGGTGCCTCACTCTCTAACCTGGTCAAGGTTCTTTATCACTGTATGGATTTTCTTTTTTTGCTTTCGGTGCTATTTCTTCCTAGGTCTGTATCCCAGGTTTTGGGGACACACTGCTTAGAGGCAAGGGAGAGGGGAAGTTACCTTCCCTCTAATTAAATGGCATATAATTAGTTATTAAGAAAGTCACAGACTGTTTTCTTATAGTGACGAAGTTAAAGGAAGGAATGAGCATGACTTTGTTGTACATAATATATAAGTAAAGGAAAAAAAGAAAGACAGAAAGAGAAAAATAGATGGAGAAGAAGGAATGGGGACATAGCGATGCATGAATTTGTCATGGCATGGGTAAAGAACAGAATATGTGACAAGAAGGAAGAAATAAAAGGTACGTGAGAATAGAGAAAAATATGATATTAAGCTAATGGAACACATAGGAGCATGAAAGGACACAAATTTGTAAATTTTGGAATCACCAGAAAAGGTTTATGAGACACAAATCTCCCAAATCAGTTGAAACAAGGGACAGTGGCCTTTACCACTCTTGCCACAACCCTTGACATCACTGTCAGATGTTTTCGTTCTCATGCAAGAGCAATGAAAAGTATCTTTTTATAGCAGTGACTCTTGAAAACTGGAATATTGCCTTTTTCAAGCTAAATGCAATAAAGACACATGGTCCATTGAACTGTAAAGATCTTTACTATGATAAAATTATGGCTATGAAATTTAAGTAGCAGCAACCTTACCTCAAACTTTCCATTTCTTCAGCTGCCTGCAAGCCAGCCAAAAAAATAAACTTTCCTGTTTCTTCCAGTATTTCTCACATTTAGAGGAACATCAGCAGCACCTGCCTGGGGAACCAATGAGTGGTGGGCAGTGGCCACATTGAATGACATCCACTGTTCAAGTCAGCTGAATTGAAATTAAACTCTGTATACTTCCTAACCACTAGAGAGTTTTACTTCCACATCTGGCAGTGCTATTGATGATAAATGCCTCATGTGTGAATGGCTACAAAGCAGAGATCAAAAGAAGCTTGCAGAAGGACCAAGATGGCAGCCAAATAACTAGGAAAGATTTACTATCAGTCGGTAAATGTAATATTCCAGGTGGATTGGTTTATGTAATCATCTCCTTTTTTATGTTAGAAGAACCATCAGAAACTAAGACATTTGAGATTCTTTCCTAGGTCTACCTTTATGAGGCATATGATTTTGAGGAAATCATTGAACCTTTCAAAAGAGTTTACTTTCTTCATGTACAGCATACATAACAAGATATGTCTTCGAAGTGACAATTATTGGCCATTGTGCTATGACACAAAGGGACATCAGCATATTTCTACAATGACATTACTGTATGTTTTCTTGAGGGTGAGATAGAAAGGATGGAAGGTCAGCTAGGGCAATTGGGTGTGCATATTACAACAGAGCGTCCTATCTTATATACAGGGTGAAGTCAGTGTTTCTGAGGTAATAGATAATCTCTCACATAAATGTAAAATACGTAATAAACAGTACAATGAAAAAGCAGAGGACAATAACAAATATAAATGCAGCATTATTTTCCCTACTTCTGTGTTTTCCTGTTGTTGTGTTGACTTATCAGTATGTAAGCTCGTACACAGAAATATATTTTACATGTAGATATTTTCCTTTGTGTGTGAAGTAAGGAAAAAATTGAAAACTGCTATTCTGGAGACTTGCAAAATTTAAATGCAATAATATGTAAAAAAAAAACTTTGTAAAGCACAATACATTGTAAGATGTCCATCCTCATATAATGTGATGAGTTCTTGGAATCATTGACAGGTTCTCTAGGAGGAAAAGTTGAAAGTTAAACAACGATTATTTTAAATACAATAATATTAATTACAGTTTTTTTCTGTAATGCAGCAATACTGTTTTGCATGCAGTATCACATTCTATCAATGTATCACATTCTATTTTTTAAAAGTTTTTCACTGCTTACAACATTCAATCTTGATAATTTAAGATGTCTATATTTTTTTATTGGTATAGTCATCTATCAACTCATTTCAAATCCTTTTTTAAATTAGGAGACTTCATGTTTGCTTATTATCTGAAAGTATTGTCAAAACACCTTCAACCGAAATCTAGAATATGATTCCTATCTAAATAACATATTTAAACACTTTATTTAGGACTGTGAGATTTCCTGGAAATGACTTTCGAGAATGCTTATGAAAAGTAGGCTGCATTAAGATCATTTGGGAAAAGAAGGAAACATGCTTGACTGTTAGCAGAATCCTTGCTCTGAGATTGAAACTCTTCCTAAAGAAAACTTTAAAAATTCTCAGGGAGCTTGGGGATGTTTTACTTCTCTCTCCACAAGTGAAGATGATGGGGAGATTCTCCGATGAGGTTTGAGGACAGCAAGTATAAAAGCAGGCTTTATATCTCTGACATTGAGAAGTCTATAGTCGTGACTACCTTTTTCCTTTTTTGACTTTTGTCATCAGTGGTAAATGAGAAAGGGACACAAAAGCCTTTTCTTTGATTTTTCCAAGCCAAAATACCTAGTAATGATCCAAGGTTAAGAATAATGGTAGTTTCTGGGCCTGGTAAAGCTATAATCCAAATCAGAGTAACAGGATTCACTTAAGCAGAGAGAGGTCAAGAGGAAGACCATGGCACTTGCCTTCCATAATGTTTGCTTACATTAAAAATGTTAATTTATATAGTGTAAGTATAATTTTTTTAAGACTTGTGACCGCTTCAAAGCTTTTGCTTTTTTCTGCTTTGATCATTTCAGTGTGATGGAACAGATCTCACCCCAAAGATTCAGGAACTGAAGTTCCAGTGTATAGTATTTTTAAATATACCCAGGTAAGTGCCGCTCATGTTGTTTACTTGGTTTGACGTGAACTCTGTTTGACTTGAGGTTATCTGTTTCATTATAGACAATTTCCAGGTACAAACAGTGAAAATTGGTTATCTTAATGGCTTATTAAGAGTTTCCAGATCTGATCATTTTGGGCTCCTTGGTTCGTTTAGTGTTCTCCGTGGTAGATGTGTTTTGTTTTGTTTTGTTTCATTTTGTTGTTTTGTTTTGTTTGCATGATATGGCATATGTAGTCTATACTTATCCATCCTTAAGAGCCCCAGGCATCTCTCTGGAGTGGAACATTTTAATTTAATTCTCAAATTACTGATCCTTCCACCCCCCCAAGAACGATAGATAGATTTGAATAAATCTCTGTTCTCAGGTTCCCAAAAGCTGTTAGGAAAACTTCCAGCCCGATTTTAGTATGGAATTCATTCAAAATCGTTGCCACATGATTGCTTTGGAAAAATAGGATCAATTAGAGTAGCATTTTCTAGTCAGAATGTCAACTCTCTTTGGTGCTATTATACATACCTCAGGAGAAAGGGGTATTTAAGATGAACTAGTCTCAGAATAAGCACATTATCTCAATGGCATAAAATTAGATTCTAGGTTCCCAAGCCAGGATTTTGGAAGGGATAGATTTATGACCCTTTGTTATTTGCAAAGCAGACCGCTCAGACACAAAATCTGCAAATAAGTTCTATTTAGGTTGAATTTAATTAAAATGTAAGTCTATGGTTAAGAAACCATCTTAAATATAGTTTTGATTATATTTGACTGCTCAGCTCAGTATAGTTATGTACAATCCTGTTCCAAAGTATTTCTTTTTAGTTGTTTAAGCAGAAGACCTAGATTCTCAAGAAACAGTATTAATTTTCTTTATTTTTCTTCTTCTTTTCTTGACATATCCCTATTTCATCTTGCTTCTCTCCCTTCCCCACTGTGATTCTTATTCCTCTACTTTTCCAATTTCCTTTACTTCCCCTTCCTATCTGATCTCATATCTTTTTTTTTTTTCATCCCTTCTTCACTCTCTCTTCTTCAGTTTCCCTTCTGCTGTGGTTACTTATTATCTTAGATACGCATGTAATATTGAATGCTTACCCACCTCAGTCCTCTTTCATTTTTTCCACTGACTGGAATGCATATGTCTGCCTCTAAGACCAAATCCTGAAACCACCCATCCATAATTCATGGCATATCACAGAAAGCAGAGATATATGAATTAGAGAGTAATAAATGTTGATAAATAATAAATTAGGAGAGAATTGGGCACCGTGGAATGCTTTAGTTGTAAAATGGTGGCTCATCATCACAGACATATTTTGGAGATGATGATGAGTTCATTTTTTTGTTGTTGTTGTTGGAAGGTCTGCAACAGAAAACTTACGTGAAATAAACATTGGATCTAACTATAAGTTAATCTCTAATGATAATCATGAGAGTAATGGGATAAATTTAATTTCCTTTTTAATCTTATCTTGCAGATATTGTGCTGGCACAATGCCCTGGGGGAACCCAGGGGATCACCATGATTTTGAACCTCAGCGTCACGATGATGGTTATATCGAAGTAATTGGGTTCACCATGGCCTCTTTGGTGAGCAATACAACTATTTTATTGAAATGAAATGTATTTTAGTCATAGAGCTTTTTCATTTCGTAGGGCTTTGGTATAATTTTCTCTCCTGCCTTATCAATTGATAAACTTCATGCGATATGGAGTCGCTTGGGGAAAACAGAACAATAATTCTTTATGCCACTAAAATAATTGATGCACATTTGTTTGAACTTCAAAAATAAATATTATTTGTTAATTTTCATGATGAACTTTCAAATGAAATGCAAAGTTTTCATGCTCATTAAAAAGCGTTATGCCACAGACATATTCCTGCATGATGCAAAAATCTTGCCATTTGACGCTTTTTTGGTTTACTGAGGACTTGAGAGTTTAGGTAAAAAGGAAAGTGGTCATTTGCATTCATCTGTATCTTCTCTGCTTAACCATAAGATGGGCATCTCTATTATCACAAAATTATTGAATGTAGAAAGAAGTCATTGTGACATTAATGAATATTCAGTTTTCACAGTATTGAGATCTCCTTGCATTTTAATTTGTTTGCTTACATTAAAAATGTTAATTTATATAGTGTAAGTATAATTTCAAGCAGGTTTGGCCATGTATTTCAACATCTTATTGAATGATGAGGAAACCAATTAAAATTATGATTATCATTTTATCTGGTGTAAATCATAACACACTATCAGTTTATAAAGCAAATTAAAATAAAGTTGCTACCTACAGTCTTTGGTTAGCACTAGATTTGTGTTATACTTATGCTAGAAGCAAAAAGATTGTATGTCTTATTCTAAATAATCCAAAACATCTCTTTTTCACTCATCTCATGGACTCCAAATGGCTTTTCCTCAATCACTTCCAATTACTGAGATTGAACAGAATAATGTAATTGTGACTATGGCAAGAATTTCCTCACCAGAGATGATGATATTGCCCATTAAATCTGCTATCTCTGGAACGAAACGATTGCTAAGTGTAAAGGACTAGGCTAGGGTTGACCTAATTCTCAGAGTCGTGGCTCATATATAGCTTTTTCTCTCCACAAGTCTTTATATTAATTACAGCAGAAGCCTCGGCCAGGAGCAGATAGGAATAAGTTCAAGAAGGTTATATGCAATTCTGGAGGTGACCAGAATGGCCCAAACCTGGCCCCGAGTGTTTTACTCATTCATTTCTTCACAGACCCAGTGAACATCTATTGAATGTTTACCACATGCCAGAGTGTCCTAGTCCCAACTGTGTGGTAGAAGACTGTCAGGAAAGAAATATCTAAGAGCACATCTTTGCCTACCTAGGCTTGGGAGGGTAAGGGGACTTAGACACTTAGACACTTTCTCATTGCTTTTAGGATCAAAATCTAAATCTTTACCTGGCCTGCAGGATTGAGTTTCTCATTGATTCTCCAGCCTTTCCTACCGCCCTCTTTGCTTTCTTCTTCGAATGGTCTGTGATATCAAATAGAGCTTTGAACCTTCCTTGCTTCTTTTCCACCACATTCTGTCATTTTCTAAAACATTCTTTACTCTTCATTTTCTTTAATTTTAGTCCAGATCTGTTCATGTCAGGTTCTTTTTGTAGTCTTTTTTGGTTTGAGTTGTTTTTGCTTACAATCATATAATTAGCGTGTGAGTAAGAAAGAGAAGGCAGACTAAAAGTGGGTAATTGAAGGAGAGTTTAATGGAGGAACTCTTTACAAATAGTGCACTGGGTTTGTGAGAAGCCGTGATGGATGACGTTGTGTTCCTGAGCTGAAGGCACCTGGGCAAGGAAGCAGTCAGCAATGCCAGAAAGAGCACTATTTGGCAAGGACCCCTTGATAGGAGTAGTATTTGCTGAGCGGAAGCAGCACACCTGTGCCGGCCTGAAAGGGAGGGAGCTAGGGACATGAATACAGTGGTCTGACTCTTGTCCTTCAGACCTTCTGCTGGTACTTCCCTCTGGGGAAGTCAACTCAGAAGCTAAAGGTCAAGGGAAGCACTGATGCAGTCTAAACGGGTCAGCCTCACGGAGTACAGAGGAGGGCCAGGAACGACGGAGTGCCAGCTGGGAGTGGCAGATGGTAGGTATTCATCACTCTAGTGAATCTCTGCTACAGAACTGAGAGCCAAATACCTGTAGTTTGCAATGAGTAAATGTGACAGAGTAAATGGATTTTTCCAAGAGCAGAAGACTAGGACTTGGCATTCTGGAAAAAGGGAAATTTATATATACTTGGAAGTATGAGAGATCATGGTCCTCTGTGGGAACTATAATTAGTTTCATAGTTTAAACGGAGGTGAAAAGTGAGAGTGATAGATGATGCCGGGGAAGTAGGCCGGGGCCAGATCATGGAGTCATTATGGAATTTGACTAGGAGATTCGACTTCATTCCAAGGTCACTGAGGAATTCGTGAAGTATGTTTTTTAAATATTTGTTTCGGGAAAAATCCAACATGACAACAGATGAATTATTATATTGAACCCTCATGCACCATCACTTAGCTTCTATAATTATCACCTTATGGACAGTGTTATTTCTGTCCCCACCTATAACCTCCTCCATATATTATTTAGAGTCCCAGAGAGTATATCATTTTATCTCTAAATATTTCTGACTATGTTTTTAAAAGACTTTTATGAACACAGTCATGACATCATCTTATCTAAAAAAAATTAAAACAGTAACACCTGAATGTCACTAAATATTTACTGAGTGCTTTAATTTCCAATTATCTTGCAAACGTCATTTGTTTTCTTATGCTCTGTTTGTTTGAATCAGTATCCAAATAAAATTCATTTGTCGTGATTGGTTGATATGACTCATTACGTCTCTGTAGGTTCCTACCCATCTCTCGCTCTTATTTTTTTTTTTTTTTTCATTTATTTGTTGAAGAAACCAAGCCTTTTGCCCTGTAAAGTTTCCCTGAGTCTGAATAGTGCTGATAACGTCCCTGAGGTATCAATTAACATGTTCTCTCTTTCCTGTTTCTTCTAAGTTGATGGTCAGATCTAGATGAATCAGACGCCTTTTTCCCCCACAAATGTATTTTGTAGGTAGTGTTTTCTTCTTCCAAAATAGGATAGGTAATTTCTGGTTATCTCTCTTTTTTTTTAGTAGTCTTTCGTGATCAATGTCTGGATCTAAGATTCATTAGAGGTTGAAAGTAGCACTATTCTAATTTTATCCTTCTTCATTTATTAACTAGAATATTTCTATAAAGAGAAATTCTCTTCACCTATTATTTGGTTACTTGTTTATACAGTTTATGTTGAGAAAGCAGAATAAGTGATTTCTTTATTTATACATTGAAAAAAAATAACAAGTTAGTTCACTAGCATCTTCTGGTAATGGGGTTTTAAAATGGCCTCAAATTTTGGGGGCATTTCTCCCATCAAGAGTTTGGGCCTACATAACCGTCCCGTTGACTCTGGGAGGGCTAACGAATTCTTGGCGAATTGAGTACAGTGTAAGTAATGGTATGTAACTTCTGAGGCTGGACCATTAAAGGTCACGCGGCATATGGGAAATACAGGCAGTACTGAGGGTCTCTAATTAATAGGAACTTTGTAAATTCATGGTATCACTTGTTATTTACGATGTCTCACTGCTTCATTCACGCATATTTACTGACTATTTGTTGAATCCAAAAATACTTTATCGAATCCATAAATGACAGTCTCCTATGCTAGCTGAAACAGTTATGAAATGAACCAAAAGGAAAACCCTGTTTTGGGGGTGCCTGCACTTCAGTGTTGTGGGGGAGACAAAGAAAAAAACAATCACGAACTGATCTAATAAATCCTAGGAGAAAGGCATGGGTGAGGATAGAAAGGACAGCTGACAGCAAAACGGTGTTTAAAAAAAGAGGACATCAGCGAAGATTTCACAGAGGAGGCAGGAGTCGCAGAGTGAGGTTGTCCAGAGGGTTTAGCCTAAGGAAGCGCAATCTGCTAGAACTGCTCATGGTGGCTCTGAGTGATGATGCATACGGTGAATAAAAACATGGATATGCAGACGGGGCAGAAATAGTGCTTTTTCAGTTTTTAAACTGTAAATGGGTTGGTTGAGGGAGATGGTGTGAAACAGGGTTAGATTTGTGGTTCAGAAAGATGACCTGGGTGTCATTGCGAAGGGTGACCAGAATCTTTACTGCTGGGGACAGGCAGATGGACCAAAGTGCAGGTAAAGAAACAGGGAGAGCTGGAAGCCTGAAGTAAGGAAGAAGTAATGAGGATGCAAAGGACTGACAAATTCAAGAGTTATTTATAGTGACTTATTGCAAAGGAGAGGAAAAAAATAGAAATGAATTTCAGGTGGCTAGTATAGGTCATCAGGTAAGAGATGAATATATTAAATGAGGTTAAAAATATAAAAGAAAGAAAGGATTGCCCAAGAAGTGAACTCTGTTTTATGTAAGTTAAATTTGAAACCCCCGTGAGACACCTAAGGAGACATAGAAAGGGGCAGTCTGAAATATACATTCAGAGCTCAGGAGAGCCCTCAGGTTGGGGGAGAGGGTTTGGGGGCCTATCAAATCCTTCTATTTCCAGCCCTATCATTAGTAAGAAAGAGAAAAATAGCAGTACATGGGAGTTGGTGGAGGGAAAATGAAATCCTAAAGTTATGTCAGTTGTTTTTTCTCTTTACATGATATGAATAATGTAATACATGCATACTAGCTAGTATCAAATGTGTAATTGAATCTTAGATTCTAGTGGCTCTAGATTGCTTTCAAGATAATAAAGAAATCTATCTAGAAAAAGCAGAGTAATATTGGCATATCATTCTATATTTTCATACAAGTCTTACTTTACCACTCATGTAGCAGTACACCATTGTATTTTTTTCATTCAAGATAAAATAATTTTATTTTCAGTCTTGCAATTTCACATTTCTTGAAACTATTATATTGATTACATTTCTAAGAAAGTAAATTACATGAAAACCCATACAGCTGTGTACGATAATTATATAAACAGGAAAATATAGTTCTTTGGGCATATGTGTGTATTTTTGTGTATTTAAAATGTTCAGAGTGGTACTTTAAGAGAGATTTGAAATAGAATAACGGGAATGGGAAAAATAGTTTTTTAAGACTTTTTATCTTGTAATTGCAAATTTCAAAGCAGAAGTTTCCATTTTACTGGTTGAGACGTATTCCTACTAATTAAGATGATTCTTTGTTGGGTTCTTGGTAATGTGTTTACTTTTTGGATTCCACACAGATTCAATCAGACATTGTAATTTGTATTTATTTCTGCTACAGTTCTCTGCCATTATGGTTGTGAAGGTCCTTTCATGTTGAGTCTGTTTCAAAATAATCTAAAACTTTTCAAGACAGTTCAAAGCATTATTCAGATTGAGGAATTGGGAGCCTAATTTGCTATGCGGTCAGGAATCCAAAGATTTCAGTCTCCTAAACTTTAAAGAAAGCATAGTCAGCTTTCTTTTTGTTAATTGAAATTGAAATATGTAGGCTCTTTTCTATTTATGAATTAGAAAAGTGAAAGCTTATTCAGTGAGAAAAATTACATGGAGAATTTCCCAGGGATGAAGATGTACATGTGCCAGATAATACAATCTTTTATTTTTTTAAGGAAAAAGTAGCATTAAATGTTTGCTTAGTTTGGTAATACACCTAAGTATAAGAACTAAAAGTAAAAATATCAGTTATAAGCACGTGATCTGTAACTTTATATTTTGATGTGTTTTCTTCCAATTGCTTTATTTTTATGTTTTTAAACATATAGGAAATCATATTATTGTAAGTAAAACTCATACTACAATTTTATTCTCTTGACTTACTATGTTGTTAAAGACCTCCAGTGTTATGTTGAAAACTTTTGTTGCTAGTGACTATTTTCCTTGAAAAGAATGCTTCTAAATTTTCTTTACTCTGAATAACATTTTCTCTATGTGTTTTGGAAGATGACTTTTACAGTTAAAAAAGTTACTTTCCATTTCTAGTTTCCTCACAACTTTTTATCCTAAAAGGTACTGAAATGTATTATTTTTTTTCTCTATCTTTTGAGATGATGATAGGGGTTTTCTCATTTAAACCATAATGCGGTGAAATTACGATGATTTATTTTCCGATGTAGAATTATCCTTAAGACTTGCAAAAAAAAAAAAAACTATAATAGATCACAATTTAGTTCTTATGTAATAGACCAGGAGAAGCAATTTTTTAAAATGATTTTAGTGTTTGTGATTATAAATATAATTTAGGGTAAAATTTTATTTTCTTATATGCCCTTATCTGGTTTTGTCACTTCAGAAGTCATAGCATTGTGTTATCTGAAGCTAGTTGTGTTAAATATACCATCTTTTTTTTTTTTTTTTCTAAATTAGGTGGAATTACTTGTACAACATCAGGTCTGCTTGGCATGTTTGGGAATGCGGGGCAGGATCTGATATATTTTTGATAACTTTTTCAATTTTTGAAATCAGTATAATCTATCCAATTTATGTGTTTAGTATACCAAATTTTTTTTCTAGAAGTTTCTCTTATCTAGGCTTTTCAATTTGTGAACTTATAGGTCTTCATAACATTCTTGTATGATTTCCAAAATTCTTTTTATTATATCTTGAGCAATGATCTTTTGTTTATTTAATAAAAAATAATTTTATGTTTTCTACTTTTGTTGCTAAGACTACCTTGTTAGTCATAAAGAAGAAATCCCAGGTATTGGCGTTATTGCTTTATCCTCATTGTTAATTCTCCGGGTCACTGATTTCTGCCTTGGGCATTTTGTTACAGGAGTGAGACTGGGAGTCAGGGCATGGCAGCACTGGTGAGCAAGGAAGGAGGGGAGGGCTTGGCCTTGCTTCTCTTCTCCTCCCTCAACCCAGGATTGCCTATCCTTCCCATCTGACAGCAGGTGGAATAAGGACTCGAGCAGTAAGAAGGAAGATGAGGCTTGAAGGGAGATGGAGAGAAGTACTCTAGGGAGGAGTGTAGTGTGGAAAGCCAGAACATCTCAAGCCATTCCTGAGGAGTGAAGGAAAGTCATTATGATCTGAGCGTAATGAATGGCAAAGGATGCCCTGAGCTCAGGGCTGTCTTAGTTATCCTCTCTATGCTACCGGGAGGGCAATATTTGAAGGTTTCACAAAAGGAAGACAGGCTAGGTTGAACAGGTAATTGGATGTCTGCCATTCATAAACCAATATATTATTATCAGTAAATGACTCATTCTAGCAAATCATGGGGCTTTTAGGACATATGCCTCAATAGGATGTTAAACTTAGACCAATTGGAGAGATGAAAAATAACTACTTCTATTAAGTGTTTTAAAAATTACCTTTAGGACGTGGTTCCATAGAGTAGCAGTTATCATGTCTGCTTTACACGCAGAAGGTCCTGGGTTCACGCCCCAGTGGAGCCACAGTCCATGATCTATGGCCATGTCACTCTGAACAAGCCTGGTGTCTGATTCAGAAGCTAAGCAGGGTTGGGCCTGGTTAGTATTTGGATGAGAGACCACCTAGGAAGACCAGGTGCTGTAGGCATTAAAAAAAAAAAAAAAAAAAGGAGAAAAAAATTACCTTTAACTTGTTCCAAAAATAATTTAATGTGGCTGTGCTAACAATAATAGAAATGTCTGTCCCAGAAAGCTAACTTGGGCAATTCCTCCTGTGCCTGTGCAGTGATCTTAGATTGATTTTGAAATACCAGCAGGACTGCCCGTGACAGCTGTTTACCTCCTCATGTCTGTGGTATTTGCTGGTGTCCTAGTGTGAGGCTGAGAACACAGCTTAAACGTGCTGTGTGGTACTGTGTATGCCTTCCGATACCAATGGGCTGGAAAGTATTTAAGCTATTTTCACTCCTGTTAAACTCAGAGGAATAAGTTCTTACCTAGGAGGTTCTGCATTTTTGTCAAGAGGCCTAGTCAAGCCCGGAGGAAGAAAAAGAACGAAATGGAATTTTCTTTAGTGGATGAAGAGATACAGTTTTGTCAGATAAGGGTCGGGCTGAGAAGTTCTTGAAGGCAAGGGAAATATATGGAAAAAGTTCTGGAGATGAGATAGTGGTTCAAATCCATAGATTAACTTACACAGATGATTTAAGTACAGCCAGAAAAAACTTTCAGCTGAATAAATGAGGATTCGGTAATAAGCCAAAAAGAATTTTAGTAATTTTTCACCACATTCTCCTCTGTTTTCTTGTTCTCCCACTAATTAAATAAAATTATATGTAAAGCACACAGTTGTGTAAAGCATGCATCAAAGGTGTTCAGTAATGCTGAATTCTTTAATTTTCAGTTTTTTATTCTATTTTCTTTTCCCTTCGTTCTGTCCCTTTGTGTTCCTTTTCTCAATTTATAGCTAATCATGTTTCGATTGTTTAAATTAATGCGAGTGGAAAAATAATTCAAAACCTCAGGTAAATACAAATTTCTGGCAACCAAGTAAGTAGAAGTCGACTTCACAAATCTCAGTGAACAAGGTTTTCCTCCCATTCATACAGATGAGACATATCAAAACAAGCTGAGACATATAAAAACAAGATGATAATATGTACAGTTCTCCTTTTTCCTAACTAAATCTTTTAGATTTGGAGCTAGAGTTATTATTTGATTCCTTTTTTAGTTTATTTCATTATAAATTAATTGATGCTCAAAGTGCATTGCAATACAACCTTATTGAAAAACTATTTAACACTATCTACCTAAAGAAAATGTACATTTAAACTTATGACATAGCAATGCTACTCATCATATGCAACCAAGAGCTTATGTATCCATCGATAAACACAAGGAAGTTTACGTCAATAAAAGCCCAAGCTGGGAACAACCAGATGTTTACCAGCAGAATAGATCAATCCATTTTGCTATGTATTACTCAGAAATAACGATGAACAACAGATGCCGGACACAAAAAGAGTACATATTGTGTGATTCATTTTACATGAAGTTGAAGTTCTAACAAATTGAATCTGTGGTGCTGGAAGTTAGAATAGTGGTTACCAACTGGTTGATGGAAATAGACTGTAAATAGACTGAGAAGGCCACATGGAAACCTCTTGGTTATAAATTGTCTAAAGACTGATCCGGATAGAGGTTCACATTTGTGTACAGAAATATTCATCAAGCTGTATAATTTGTGTGTTCCATGTAAGCTACAATCTAACATGTATTGTATGATTTTCGTTTATCCCCCAAAGGGTAACTGATACTAACTATATGTTTCCTGTTTGTTGGTTGGTTTTTGTTTTTACTAAGGCAAGAAAGTTATGCTTATGTGTTACTGTTAACAGATGATATTGAGTTGACTTTGCATTTTTTGGCCACTCTTGAGCTCTTATTATGTTTGATTTTGATCCTCAAAGCTGCTTTAGTTTTCAAAAAGTTTTTAATCGAGCAATTAGTATTATTTTGCATTTTGTTGATCTTGTGCAGATTAGAAGTAGCTCGAGGAGGTTTATGGTAAAAAGGAAAAGCCTGCCCAAGTTTGGAAGTTAACCAAGGATGGGCTGCATATTTAAATATTAAGATATTTATTATATGAAGTTACATATTATGTGTTATAATATATAATTATATAATATATTACATTGATAATTAAATAATATACATTTATATCTTATGTATTTATTATAATATATATTTATATATAGTATAGAAACTGTCAAACTATGTGCTTTATCTCATTTTCTTTTTGTTTGACTTACATTTTTTAACACAGAGAACAACTTCTGTATTAAATAAACTAACATAATTAAATTAAGACTAAAAGTGGCTATGAGATTTTATGGTCAAGCTCATCAGAAGTTTAGAAATTTTAGTTTGTTCCTGTCTATGATTTATCCAAGGTTTCCTGTTTTACTCATCATGGCTAACGACTTTCCATGTGTCCATCAAAGGCCTTTTGCTTTACATGGTAGACTTGGGGTTTCTAGCTTTCCCGCGTACCTCTTCAGAACTAACTCCTTGCTTCCTTTCGGCCCTTGTTTTTACAGGCCGCCCTGCAAGTCGGGGGTCACGGGGAAAGGCTGCACCAGTGTCGAGAGGTGACGCTGCTGACTTACAAGTCCATCCCCATGCAAGTGGACGGGGAGCCCTGCAGGCTGGCCCCGGCTATGATCCAGATCTCCTTGAGGAATCAGGCCAACATGGTGCAGAAGAGCAAGAGGAGAACGTCCATGCCTTTACTCAATGAGTGAGTCTGCCCCTCCCCCGCCCGTGGGAACACGGAGACCCTGGAGAGGAGGATGCAGAGGATGCAGAGCATGCGCATGCGCGGGGCCTCCCTGTCTGGAGAAAGGAACCAGGTGCAGACTCAGCGGCTCCTCCTCGGTCTCTCTCGCATTTTTTCTTCCTATTTTCCTATACAGTGGCCACTGTTAGAAGTTATTATTGTATCGCGTGCTAGATTGATGCTGCTTCTCCACGGACCGCTTGAGTATGTATTTACTGGGACCAGCGGAAAATCTTCAAGTGATTCAGATGTATGCGTTCTTTCTTGTTTCGTTTTGAGAAGGCAGGCCGTCGGCCTCCTCTTGGCTCACTCACTTGGAGAGGGTTGGTTTCTCCGACAGCAGGGCTGGACTTTGGCTCACCTCCCTCCGCGTTGCATCGCCTTCTGCCTGTTGGTGAATTGTCCTTTTCCTGATGCGCCCTCTTTGGTGTCCCGTGTACTCTAGTGCGTCAGCTCATTTTGCCACGCTGAGAGGCATCCTACTTTCTAGATTTAACCTGACGCACGACTCAATGCTTAAACAAGGTGTATCCCCTCTTTCCTTGGCCCTTTCCTTTTTGGTGTTTTTATAAACTGATTTGAGATAAGGTGATAATGACTAGATATTAATTTTTTAGAGTCCCTTAATCTGATTTTTGATTGAACGTGTCTATTTTGGGGCGGGAGAAGGGAATGGAAAAAGATGGGGATTTGGGGCATCTTTTTGAGTATCTTCTGTATATCACCTCATCTGACTCAAAGTAAGGTCATTTCGGGGCTCTCCCTTGGGTCGTTCTTCTGTCACAATGAGGGACCCTCCAAGCTCCTGTTTGTGGCCTATGATGCATGGTTACCTGTTTTCCTGAATGGCTGGCTCCTCTCGTGCCTGTGAAGCAAGGGCATGCCTTGCCAGTATTTACTGAGTCAATATGACAATCTACAGAAGTGCCTAGAGCAAACCAGTGACACAGGTACCATAGCTCACTTCCAAAACTTGACTTCACTGCTTTCTGACATGGCATATGTCGAGGAAGAGCATGAGACAGGACTTTTAATGTGTTTAGAGTTTGATGTCTACTTCTAAGTCTGAGAGATCCTCTCTCGTCTGCTTCCTCCTTCCCCAGAGTCACTTTGGACGTCCCCAGCACATTTCCTAAATCATCATCCAGAGGTCCCGTTTAGCTGTCTCTCTTGTTTGGTTACGTTTTGTAATTAGTGAAACTCCTAGCTTATTCTTGATACATTTACCTCCTATCAGGTTGGATACACAACGCTGAGTTAGTGTCTACAGGCAAACAGCTCCCATTCACATGCCTTGCGCTTCTATATTTCATAATCTTACCAGACATGACATTGTTTTCAGGTTGTTTCAAACACCTCTTGCCCTAGAGAAAGAATTTGTATTTCTTTAGTAACTGTGTTAAGAATTCATTTGGGCTTTCTTCACACATAAAAACAAATATAAATAGTTTTTTATTTGTGCTCATGACGCACGCGACAGATGTTGTGACTTCATTGATTTAGCTGGGCAAGGGTTCAAGAAGCCCATCTCAACCCCAAAACAGTAACTCCCCACCAGGGGGCAATAGTGGTTCTATCTAAACAGCCTTGGGTCCTTTGAAAGACCCATGTGACATGGCAACAATAGTATGCTTTTCATTTTTACAAAGAACACATATAAAACTTTAAAATTATAGATAGTTATTACTAATTATGATGAAAATTGTTCAACATTATATTTTTAGAAAATCAATACAGTTGGCACATTTTCAAAGGAAAGCAAAATACCTAGTTATCATGTAAGACTTGTTCACTGAACTTTAATTTCTCTCACTCACTGATCTTATTCATCTTCTGGGATTTGATTGCTTCTTTCTATTTCACTAGAAGTCCTTGTTTCAAAATCGAACTTCTCCCACTGGGGTTCCAGGCCGAGTTTCCAGTTTAAAGGCAGGCTAGCCTGGTCATTAAGACCTTTTTATGTGTTGTTCCACCTCCTTAGTCTGCCAAGATTTTCTGTCTTTCATCCACGGTCATACGAAGTCTACTACTGCAGCCAAGTCAGAAAGACAATTCTTTATTTCCTTCCTTCATTTTTTTCCATCCTTCTTTCTCTTCATTTCTTTTCTTTCTTCCTTTCTCCCTTTCTTATTTTTCATTAAAACTATATGTTTCTTCTGTTTCATTTGCCTGTCTTCTTTCAGAAGAAAGAGAACTGGTTTAAACTGTCTCAGGAATTTTAGTTTAAAAACCAGTGTGTGTGTGCTGGGGGAGGGGGTTTCTCAGTAGGAAGAGGGTAGCTTTTCAGTTCATCTTAAGGAACTGCCCTCCTTTCATGTAGCACGTTGACTATGAATATCTGGGGTTTAACTTGCTGTGGCTTCCTAAACAACTCACATATTTGCCCTTTCTCTGGGAGGTCACATCAGCACCCTGAGTTCCATCTGTGACTGATAAGCTAATAAGTCTCTGGTATGTGTCTTCAGCTCAGGCTCTCTTCTAAAAATTGAAGACTCATATCCAAATATCTTAGTTGACATTTTTACCTGGCTATCTCATAGCAATCTCCCATTACATGGTACTAGTAGATTTATTAACTCAGTTCCTTTTGCTTTCTCTGCTCGCCATCCAGTGAGCCTTTTTCACTCACATTTATATGAATGGAACCTCTATCCACTCATTCATCATGTCTCTGGCCCCTAGAGTCCTTTAAGTCAGGGGTTCCCAACCTTTGTGACACCAGGGACCAGGGCTCCTATGAGAACCTAATGCCTGATGATCTGAGGTGGAGCTGAGGCCATGATGCTAGTGCTGGGGAGCGGCTGCAGATACAGATGAGACTTTGCTCACTCACCTGCCCACCACTCCCCCTCCCCCTGCTGTGTGGCCCCATTCCCCAGTTCCTAACAGACCACGGACTGGTACCAATTTATGAATTGGTACCGGTTTGCAGCTTGGAGATTGGGGACTCCTGCCTAAGTCACCTCCACTTTCACATATTCAATGTGTTCTTTGAAATCTACCTTCTGTTTATTTCCCACATCTTTAACTCTCACACCATCTATGCATCTGCTCTGCCAGTTACCACTCAGTGGCACTGCTGAAGTATGCTCATAATTCGTTTCCTTACTTCTAGTGTTGCTGCCCTTCACACAATGTCTTTTCCAAGTTAGAATGACCTTTCTAAAAACGTAAAGCCTATATTCCCCAGCTTTTTCAATCTTTTTGGTCGTTGCCTTCTTCATCCTCACCTTCCTATGCTCCAGAGATAATTGCTATTCCTGGAGCACTACCCTGACTTGAGTATCATCATATTTTTACACTTCTGTTACAGTGATCTCCTTACCTCCTTTTGATCTACTAACTCTCACTCAAGTTCAAGACTCCACTGAAATATCGCTTTCCATAAGAATCCTTTTCTACACTACTCAGTGTTCCTATTGTGCTCTCCATTACGTTGATCACACCATTTATCAAAAATAACATAATCATTGGCTTACTTGTCTCACTTCCTTGCTCTGTGGGAGACTTTGGGGTTTCTCTCTTAAGATCCCCCAGTGCCTGTCAGTGTGCCTGAGACTCGTGGTTACATGTTGAATTAGTGGCTTGCACATGGATCAGATATGTAATATTCTAAAATATTACTAAAATAACATAAATCTAAAATCTCATGAACATTAAAATAATGTAGGAAATGTCTTGATTATACTTTATGATAATAAGTGGAAGGATTTCAAGATCTGGTTCACATATATACCTGGAGGAACTCCCATGAGAAATGTTTAAACAGTAAGCCTTCATGATGCTACTAGAGCTTCATTAATGCAAAAAGGAAAAATAGTTAAAAAAAATTTCTTGGTGTGTCACTCCATTTGTTATTACTACATATACAAACTAAAAGGCTATAAGCCCCATCTGTGTTGAGTACCCACCCTCAATGACACAGGAGTATATCTCATTTTTTCAGGACTTATAAATCTACTTGAAATATAAACTCCAGTAAATACCTTCCCCACAAAGTAACAGATTTATCTACGTTCATATACTAGTAATGTGGTAGCCAGATCATGCTCTCTATTTGAAAGGCACTTTAGAAAGACATCAGACATTCAACATCACTCATGTGTTAGCTAGCTGTTACCCCGAGTTCACTAGTAATTAAGACTACAGTGTTGGGGGCAATCGTATGGTCCTAAGGATGAGATTTCTAGTTGGCAGACTTTGCATTAGGCAACCAGAGTCCACCATCCTGGCTCCTGAGACATACTCTTGGTTCTGATAGTCCTTTGAGGATAAAAGGGAGTGACTTCACAGGTGACATTAAATTTACACGCCCAGCAGAAAAGAGGGATCGGCGAGCTATGTCTATTGCAGTTATAGGGAAACTGTTCAAATTGTCCGAGAGAGTAGAGAGAAGAATTATGTAAAAAGCGGCAGGAAATTTGGGTTTTAGTTTCTTGAATTCTACATTTCTTCTCTAATAGGCACTGAAGGCTCTCTCCTTTATATAAGAAGGGAGAGAACGGAGAAGTCTGTGGTTTCATTCTTCTACCAAGAATATGAGTGGAACGACAGTATCACTGTGGTGACTTTAGGCTTTTGGGGTATCCATCGCCTTTGGAGTTCTTAAAAAATCTTCGGTGCTCATGGGAAGGAAGTTAAAGTTTTTGTTGAGTCACTCTTTTCACGATGGTGATCTTTGGACGTGAATGTTCCTACAAAACCCTGGATCCGTGAGGATTATGTTAAGGAATGAAATAAATATACCTTGACTCTCCTCAAAGATGAGTTGACCGTACCAGCCAACCCCTGTGTGTGTGTGTGTGTGTGTGTGTGTGTGTGTGTGTGTGTGCACGCACACGCTCTGCTTCCTCTCTCTGGATGTCCTGACTGACCTGGAGCAAGAGAGAACCATCACCTGTCCCGCCCCCGCAGCCCTGCCCAGCCTCAGCGCCCGCTCCCGCACCCTCCCCGTGCCCTGCCCTGAGCTCCGGTCTGTGGCTCGCCTTCGAGCCAGCCGCCCCCGCCATGTGTCCTGTTGGCTTCGTCGCTATCACCGGCTTTTTGGATTATTTCCGTGGCTGGCTTGATTTTCTTTTTCATGCACCGTTTAGTGACGCGCTCATTTAATTTCGGTTTAAACTTTGTGTGTCTCTCTTTCTCTCTCCTGGCTTGTTCCCTGTCTGTCCACGCTGTTGTGCTGACTGTCTTCGCTGCTCATTCCCTGCTGCCTCTAGCCTCCATCAGGTGCAAGCTGCGGACCTGCGAAGAGTGTCTGCCCCTCCGGGCTCCTTCACCATGTGAGTACAAAGCCGGTCAGTTTTTACATCGTATCTGTCACCTGCATCTCCTCCTCAGGGTTAGAGGACCTGGGTCCTCTTCCTTCACAGGCCTGCTTCTCAGATGGAGGACCACCTACCCGTAATTGCCTTCTCTACCCCTTCTTTGCTTTGAGATGGAGCTGCGTAGTTCTTTGTGTTCTATTTGTCTTGTTCCTCTATTGAGTTCACAGTTAATTTTTTTTTAGAATTAGATACTTTAGGGCCCATAGTTGCATGGGGTCGTATAAAATTCCACACTAAGCACTGGTTTTTATGGAAAGTTGGTAATACCGTTCGACCCATCCATTAACTCTGGCTCAGGGAGGAGTTTGATGAAGTACCTGCTGACCTTAGCTTGCGTATGGACCCCTAAAATTATGTGTAGAGTTTTGACTGTCTATACCTACATCTGTGTATTTTTCCGGGTTGAAGATCCATAGTTATAATAAAAGAGCAATGTTCCAAAACTATCATTGGGTTAGCATTTTATGCACAGTTAGTAATTTGTACTTAACATACTCTATGCTTTTATTTTTTCTGGTGAAAACAAAAAGAAGATATATATATTTTTAGCACTTCTCTTTGGGACTTTTTAATGTAGCCTCAGTCTCGTTCGTCTTTCTTTTCTCTTGTCTTACATATAGTTAGCTACCTGTTATTATGTTTCAGGTGCTTTACATATGTTAACTAATTTACCCTCCTAGCAACCTTATGTCATATGTGTATTATTATCTCCATGGGATACAGAGGAATCTGATGCACAGTGAGGTTAAGTAACTTGCCTAAGATAACACAGCTAATAAATGATAGACTGGGTTGCAAACTCAGGCAGGCTGACTTCAAAGTTCATGCTCTTAATAATTTATAATGTGCCACCTTTCATGAATCAGTGTCCAATGCATTTCTCAGGGTCTGGTTGAGTGATTGCCTTTTTAAAGAATTCTTCCCTGATTCTTACTGCTAGAATTAGTTATGTCCGCACTGGAGTTCAGTATTGATTTGCTTATCATAGTTCTCAAAGTCTACTAGATTAGTATTATTTACATTGGCTCTGTATCTGTGTGTGTTCCACACTAGACTTAGGAATGTGAGATCGTTGACTGTATTTTCTTATGAATCTCTGTGTTTCGAGCCCTGATCACAGATCTTAACACAAAATATTCTGAGACCAAACATAATTCTTGGTTGGTTGATAGATTGACTGAATGAGAGAAAACAGGTCTATGTTGAACTCTAAAATATCAAACGTCTTAGGGATACGCCAAAGTGGTTCCCAGAGTTCAGTTACATGATCTTAATTTCAACCCTAGTCTTTTGATATACGTTTTTTTTATTAACAAATATTTTTTTCAAAACTATTGATTTTGCACTTGCTCTGTGTCAGACACTGTTTTGTGCTTGGTGAGCACAACAGAGCAGTACCTTCATGGATCTTAAAAGCGAGTGGTCAAAGAATCAATGAGACGATAACACTTCATTTCCAGTTTAGAGGCTATTTCTGGGATATATTCTGCATTCTACTTAAGTAGAAGGAGTGGCCTTCAGTGGTCATTATTTTCAGTGGTTCTAGTTATAGAGTTCAGGACACTGGGAGTATCAACAAAAGTGCATGTGTAATTTACCTTTCTTCTAACACTGTTTAAGTTTCAATTGTGTTTAAGTTTTAGTCACATATAAGTTCAATGAAGCTCTTTTTTTCTTATTCCAGGTGTGTATGCTATAGTAAGGTGAATTCTTATGTTTCTTTTAATAGAATATGACAAGCAGGACACCTAGATGTGGTCACTTTAACACTTGAAAAGCAACCTGAAATACTTTATATTTATATGTGGCATAGTAAATATTGCATGTTCTTGATATATACCTATATATGTAATTGGTGAAATAATTATGTAACAAAAATAATTAAATCAAAGTATATTTTTAAAAATTAGATAACAAAACACCGTCGAATAGAGCAAGGAACATGGAGAAAAATCCAAGCAGAACAGAGAGCATTATGTCTTTATATATCATGGCTGTGATAACTTAGCTTGGACCCACTCTCACACTGTCATTTGCTATTTTCAGCAATGTTTAAAAATCACATTAATGTTGCTTTGGTCCTCATGAAAGTCAGGACTCCAGAATGTACCTGATACATAACCCTTTGTGACTGGCTTCTTTAACTGGCCATGACATCATTGGGATTTATCAAAGTTATTGCGTATCAATTACTTTTTCCTTTTTATTGCTGAGAAATATTCCAGTGTACAGATATTTCCATTTATTTACCCATGTGCTTGTTGAAGGACATCTGGAACTCAGCTATTTCCAGTGTTGAGAAATTATAAATAGACCCACCATAGACACAGGTTTTGTGTAAACATAAGTTTTCACTTTTCTAGGGTAAACACCTAGAAATGAGACTCCTGAGTCATATGGTAGGTGTTTGTTTAACATCATTAGAAGCTGTTAACATGTTTTCCAGAGTGGTTGGACCATTTTGCGTTTCAACTAGCAACATATGAGAGTTCCAGTTATTGCACACCTCTGTCGGCACTTGGGATTGTCAGCTTTGTAGAATTTTAATCATTTAATCATTCAAATATGAGTGCTTTTATGTGACTATTTGACTTCTATTTTATAGTCTTTGATGAAGCATCTGTTCAAGTCTTCTGCTGATTTCTTGAGCTGTTCATTTTCTTCCTGTTGAGTTTTGAGAATTTGTCGCATGTACTGGATCCCGGTCAGTTAGATATGTGCTTTGAGAATATTTTTCTCCCAATGTATATTTTGTGTTTTCATTATCTTAAGAGTATCTTTAGTAGAGCAAAAGTTCCAACTTCTGACAAAATCCAAATTATCAATTTTTTCTTTCTAGAACTATGTTTCCTCTAGACATAGGGGAAAGGTTAAGGAGAATTGGAATTATTCATTCTTTAAATATTTGTTAGAATCTGCCAATGAAACCATCTGGGCCTTGAGATTTCTTTTTTCCCCTTTTTAAATCTATAAATCTATTTCATCTAGGGGTTAAAGGACCACACAGGTCATCTATTTTATCATAGGTGAGTTTTAGTTTTTTTGTATTTTTTGAGAAATAGATCTCTTTCATCTAAGTTGTTGATTAATGTACATAGAATTATTGGTAGTATTTCCTTATCCCTTTAATGTCTCTGTGGTCTGTAGTGATAGCCCCTTTTTATTCCTGATATTGATATTTTTCTTCTCTCTTTTATTAGTATTTTTTCTTCTCTCTTTTTCTTTGTCAGTTTTAGTAGAAGTTAATCAATTTTATTGTGTTTTTTTTTTTAAAGAATCAGCTTTTGGTTTCATTGATTTTCTGAAATTTTTTTTCTGTTTACATTCTCTTTGATATCCTTTATTATTTTCTTCTTTCTGCTTGCTTTGAGTTTTTTTCTTCTTTTTCTTGTTATTTAAAGTGGAACCTTAATTATTTTTGTTTTAAAAGACAATTGACTCCATTGAGTTCGGGCCACAAGTTCTGACTAGCCTTTTGAAGGTTGAGGCTACAGTGTTAGTTCTGTTTCTAAAGCGTTTGCAGTACTGTTCATATCCATCCGGTGTGTGTGCCCCCAAGTTGCAGTATGAGATCTGAGTGGAGGTTCTACCTGGTAGTTCAGCTCTTTACGTCTATGATATGATATTTAGGGTCACAGTTGCACATTTGCAGCTTAGAGACAAACCCAAGAGTTCATGAACATCTTTATGGAACTATTATTGTCCTGAGTTCCTCCATCTCTGTTGTCATCCCCAGTACTATTCTGTTTCCTGGGGCTCCCTTCTTTGGTCTTTTAGCCAAAAAGCTAAAGTTTTAGTTACCTCGCTCTGTTGCATTCTTCCTGCAACTGTGTCCATGTCCAGGACCAAGCAATGTAGATAGAAAGAAAAAAGAAACAACATTAGTTTGTCCTTTCCTCTTGGGATCACAGCTCTTATCAGAGGGGAAGTCATTCCTTTTAGTTTTAAGCACCTGATGGCCTTTGTCATCGCTGCTGCCAGTGTGACAAAATCACCTGAGTGCTGGGTGCACAAAAATAGAGGAGAAAAAAAAATGCAACAAGAAAGGGAGATTTTCCTGAGTTTCTCCGAGCGTTCAGAGTCTCTTTCCTTTCCTCAGGTCAGAGCTCCAGGGCTCTCTCAGAGCTGTCTCTGCCGAGCCCGGTATCTGTGTCAGGCTCCGTGCTGTGGAGTCCATGCCAGGGTTTTGGAGGGAAAACAGGGTGAGCTCACCACCAGTTGATAGTACTTTAAATTCTGGTCTTCTCCAGTCTGCTGCTATCATTTGCTTTTCAGAGTTCTCAAGAAGCTACTTTATGACTTGAGAACAGGTTTTTGTTCTCATTCAACAGATGTTTATTCTCATGGACATGGACAATAGGCTAGTGGTGACCAGAGGGTGAGGAGTGGGGGGAGGTAGACGGGGTAAATTGGGTCAAATATGTAGTGACAGAAAGAACTCTATGGGCGGTGAACACACAGTGTAAATATATATATGCCATACTGTTAAAATGTTAACCAATGTCACCATAAAATAATTAATTAATTAAAAGAATTAATGAAATATTAAAAAACTGTAAATAGGAGCCTACTAACTTAATATGCTGATTTTTTTCTGTCATACTAGCCAAAATTTGATTTTTGTGTTATTTATTCATACTGTAAATCTGTTGTAGCTAATGAAATAAGTCACTCTTCTATAAAAATCATTTCTTTAAAAAAAACTGGATATTTATTGAATGCCTACTGTGTGCCGAACACTCATCTAGGCACACATGGAATACAAAAAAAAAATAAAATAAAAAGAACGAGGACATCCCTGCCCTAATACTTAAGAGCATTTACTACATGTCAGGCAGTGGTCTTAGCATTTTATGCAAATTATCTCATTTAGCTTTTATTTTGTTATTATTTTTTTATAACTGCATTCATTAGAGGAGAAAGAATGATGCATGCTTACCCACCTCACCCAGAACCGGAATTTCTCTATTTCCTTTGAAATCAAAGTGCTGTCACACCATAGCCCCTTCCTACCCACCACCGTTACTCAGAGATTGCCAAAGCTGAACTCAGCAAAACAACTCTGTAGAGAAAACACAGTATCTTGAACTACAACCAACATATGTTAAATGTATTATGCCAGCTTACATGGCAGTTACAATTTGAACATAACAAGATGTTTCCCAATGCTAAATTGTGTGGATTTGTTTATTACTTCAGGGAAGGCAGAGTTAGGCACAGATCCATGAAAAAGTATAAATTGTCATATTTGACTATAGGCTGAATATAATTCAGCATTCTAAAATTGCTTTTTGATGACTGAATGCTTCTTGGTAAAGGGTGAAATTAACTTAATTTTTAGTTCCAAGAAGAAGGGGAATTTCACTAAGGGAAAGAAATATTTTTTGACATGTCTATTTTTTAATGGTTCTGTTTTGGGTTGAGTTTAAGAATGTTGTTGTTGAGAAACTACCAAGGTATCTTCAATCTTCAATCCACAGAAATTTGTCATAGGTAGTTTGACATTTTTGACATTGGCATGCTGGCCAGGGAGGTAAACTAGCACATCCTTTAAAGTACTTTCTAAAAATTCTCTAATTCTGTTTTCTAACTAGTCCTATCAGAGGTTTTAACATTTTCTTGCATTTGTGTAATATGCTATAAAAAGTCTATCTATTTTCTTTATTTAGTACTAGCCCTTTAATTAGAAAGTAAGACTTGATCTGCTTTATTTAGAATCCTTTTTCTTTTCCTTTCTTCTTTCTTTAAACTCCACTCTACCATACCCTGAACTCTGTTATGGAGTAGCAAAAACATTGCCAAAGTAGGAATTTATATGTACACCTTTGAAAACTATGACATTTACCCCTAAAGTAGTCAAGAAGAACTATCAGACAGGGTTTGCTTCAAAACGAATGAAGAGTCTATGGCTGTGCCACCCTGAACAAGCCCGATCCCATCTGATCTCAGGAGCTAAGCAGGGTCGGGCCTGGTTAGTACTTGGATGAGAGACCAGGTGCTATAGGCATAAAAAATAAGGGATTGTAAGCTGACAAGGTCCTTGCAATCTGTGAGGTCAACCAAAGGTGATCTCACCTAAAAAAAAATAAAAACAAACAAAAAACAAAACAAAAAGAAATTAAGCCATTGGTGGCTAACACACACACTTTCACAAAAACTCCAGGGTGATTATCTCTCCTGGGCCCCCACCCTTCCCAGAAGAGAGCATGTGTGGGACAGAAATCTGTCCAGATCCTGATTCACGGATTATGATTTTTGTTACATAGTTCCTAGACCCCAAAACCAATTGTGAGGATGCCAAAAGAACCTGAGAAAAAATAGAGAATATATTTGTGGTTAATGCTTTATTATTATTATTATGTATCCCCAGGTGGTCATTTTTGAGCGGTAGGATTTTAGATAATGTTTTTTATTGGCTTTCTGTATTTTCTGATTGATTTCAATAAACATGTATTATTTCTATAAAGAGGGAAGAAAGCAAAAAGTAAACTTCATGTTTTTAAAGGAACAGTAGAGAATTGCTAAATCCATGTAATCGAAAGAAATATCATTT
>CM053514.1:65926371-65961976 GCA_028627145.1 Eidolon dupreanum | reverse complement strand
TGTGGTTTTTAGTGCATTGGGTAAAGAAGCCTGCATATTTGAAAGATATTTAGAAGAGGATGAAGTGCAGGGGAGAGAAAGGAGGAGCAGATGGAAATTTAGCTGAGAGCTCAGGAGAGTGTTTTGAACTGAAATCCAAAAAGAGAGAGCTTCCAGGAGCAGGGAGCTCACCTGAGTGTGGAATGCTGCTGTGAAGCGGGAATTAGGGTGAGAACTGAGAATAAAAGAAAAGGAGAAAGACAAGAGACTGTGACCTGAGGGAGAGGAAACTGCAAGTCCATGAATGGCTTAAAAAATAAAGAATGTATTGGAATCGATAAATACTATGAAATTCACTGTCCCTAAAGAGAAATGGGTGGTCAGGAGAATTGAAATATTGGTCAAGTTGAGTCAAGTTGCTTTACAATGCCACCGACTGAAGCCATGACTAGTTCTTCATTTTTGCTTCTTCTTTAAATGCTAGGAACATGGTGCCCCAGCATGTCAGTGTGTATCTGAAAATCTTCAGAAAATTTCAGAATTATGCTTTGTTTCAACCAATGGCCTAATGTGTTTTGCTCTCTGATAACTTATAGCCTGTTTTAAAATCTGTTAGCCATTAAGTCAGCCAGTGTTTCTTTGACATGTGTCTAGTTCTGGTGCTTAAAGCTTACGTTCTTTTGGCATTAGTGCCTGTGGCTGATTGTCTCAGTGACAGAAAACCTACTTCTGACCCAAATAATAGAAGAAAGGCCAATAAGCAGAAACTACGGAGAGAGGAGGAAAGAGAGAGAGGAAAGAGTAGAGAGGGGAGAGGAGAAAGGAGAGAAGAGAGAAGGACAGAGAGAAATGGGTTTAGATTCTTTAGGAAGAATTTACAAATGCTCAGAGCAGTCTAAACAAAGAATAGGCTACGTCCGTTCTGTACCTCACTACTAGATGAGGATCAAGCAGAGACTGAGCAGCTGTTTGAAGATGTCATCATAGAAGATTATAGAATCAGATGGGATAGCAAATATTGAGTTAGATAACATCTAAGATCTCTCTGAACCCGATAATGCTTTAACTCTATTATGTTGTTGGAGATCAGGAGGGGATTGCTGTCACAAATAATTTGTAAGTTATGACATATCAGCCACCTCACAAAATGGATTGTTGGGGAGCTGAGAACTTACTCAACTTCTGTCAAAAAAACAATTAACCTTTAGAGATACTTTCTCTAGAAACACAAGTTGGGCAGTGGAGCTTATGACTGACTGCTGCCAATGTGACTTTGGTTTTTATCCTTGATTCTAAACTCAAAAACTTCTTTGTAACTTAGTTCAGATTCCTGAGGCATGGTTCTGTCATCTAGGCAGGAGACAATAAAATTATTAAGTTTTATTTGAACTCGGCAGGTGTTAAGAATCTATTTTAAATCCCTGTTCAGAAGCCTTGCTTCAATTTGGTTTTATTATTCAATGTGAAGAGGCCCACTTGGATGTATTTTTGGATAGGTTATTGTTAGTGGCACTTTGAAAATGTCCCAGGGTAAATTACAGCATTTTCTGGAAAGTTGCTAAAAGAAGCCATTGATTATAACTATTTCTAAATAAAGCCCGGCTTGATAGCTGTTGAAAGGATGTGGCGGTAGATGTTTCTGGTTCACTGTTATTTAATTGAAGAACAGGCAATCCTGAAATGGTTTATATACTTTCCTGGAAAGGACATCTACCCTTTTTGTTCTTTCTTCTTTCTTTTTATTTGGCATCCCACTGGAGATACGATGCAAGGGATAGAGAGAACATAATCCAACTTGGATTTACCTCCAGATCTAAGGAGAGATGGACAGCTAAATCAGAGTTTTCCAGAGAAAGGCCTCTTGTGAGCAGCTTAGAGATGCTCCGACGGCAAACTGTGCTAAAGGCTCAGGGCCATGACTTTCCTGCATTTAATTATTTGTCCAAAAATAGTTATTGTAAACAACACATGTCAGGCTCTATTTTAGGTGCTGGAGATGCAAAGAGGAGGAAAAAATAGTCTTTCATGCCATGAATTCACCCTAGAAATTAATATTTTAATCAAATCCATGCATAAAATAAAGTCCAGTTCAAATGAATTTTATTAAAGATTAGTTAGAAATATACTTTATTATATGTAGGTTACAATTGGGTAGAATCTCACATTTCCATTGCTGAAAAGAAATGAAAGCAACTTATTACTATTATTATTAAATCAGGTCTCAAGGAAGAAAGGCAGATAGAGTCATGATGCTTGTCTGCCTTGCAAAGAAAAACCCTTTATATATGAAAGACAAGTGCTTGATTATATATATAATTTCATCATAAAAATCAATGTGTCTACATAGTGAATGTTTTAAGGGCAGGTCTTGCATTGAACTATTTAAGGACTATTAATGAAAACAGGACATTTACAAGAAAAAAATGTGCAATAATTATATAACTTTAAGGATCTCTTTTGTAACATGAATTAAGATTTATATTCTTAATATTCATAATCCCCAGTTGCGTTCTCATCCAACAGATTATCGATGGCTGTCCAAGTCCAAATCTTGTTTCCTTAGCCACGTCAGCAGAATCGCATACTGCTAAGGGCTGAGATCTACTGACTACTGTTTAGAGCTGGGACTCTGGTTTCTGCTGGGATGTTTTTATCCAGGATAGAATAAAACAATATGGGACTTGTGGAAGCATTAGGATGCTAGTAATAATAACACAACAACAATAACAACACATCTTTAAGCACTTACTACCCAACGGGAATGTGTTAACTGCCTTCCGTGTGTCTTCTCATTCATGCTCACTACTTTCTTATTATCAGTATCATTTTCAGATGAGAAAATGCTTTAGAGAAGATAACTTCAGAGTTTAGAACATCGAACACATTAATTATCAGAGGTCAGATTGAAGCTAAATTTTTCTTTTTTTTTTTAAGTTTATTGGGGTAACATTGGTTAATACAATTATATAATTTTCGAGCGTACATTATAATTTGACATCTATATATTCTATTGTGTGATTACCACCCAGAGTCCAGTTTCCTTCAGTTACCATATATTTGACCCCCTTTACCCCACCTACCTCCCCCTTCTCCCCCACCCCCTACCCTCTGGTAACCACTAGTCCATTGTCCATGTCCCTGAGTCTCTGTTTGTAAAACTAAAATTTTTCTGACTCTACATCCTGCTTTATGATCTGTGCTGTATCTGTGCTGTATTGTCTTAACATTAAGGGGTATTATTCCAAGATGATTCATGTTTCCAGTGAGAAGAGAAAATTATGTGGTGTCAGTTGTCTGGAAGCGATCCTGGGGAACAAAATCACCCAGCTCATCCCTATCCCATGAAGAGTGTCCGTGTGGAAGAGATTGAAATGAGAGGAGTCTGTAATCAGCGTGAGAGAAGCAGTGTTTAGTAAAGAAATTGGTTGAAAGAATGAAGTTTGAAGGCATAAGGGAGGAACTTGACCCTAATGGATTGAAAGTCCATGAAGGACCCATTTTTATAAGAGCTATTGGCATGACCCACAGGAGAGGAGAGAGTAATGAGAGTTAGGTGTAAATTGAATATCAGTGAGTGTTCAGGGAGTTGTCTCGAAGGCACTCTCCCTCCCTCCCCCAACACCTCAGGGGGACAGGCGTACCTAATGTGGGCAGGGAACTGGTGGGCTGGAGATTTTGGAGGCGCACGTGAGTGCCTTGAACAAGAGGTGCTCTTGCACTTCTCAAGAAAAATCATCACTGGGGGCAATTGGAAGTTGAGTTCATGGCCATGAACTTCCACTCTGTACAAGGAGCTCAGTCTCGATGTTTCAGAGGAAATTAGTGGGAAGGTGACAGGTTAAGGTGACAGCCCACTTTCAAAGGTAGTTCACAGATTGCTAAGTTCCTTTGGGATCCTTGAGAGGTTCCATGAAGTCAGCTTCAGAACCCCTAATATAGAGCTTACATCAGTATAGGAATAGCTTTTGGTAGATGTTGGCACAGAGGTAAATTTATTTTTACCCAGGTTATTAGTCTCTTCTATGCTCTACTAACTTTCTTGGCAAAATTTAATTTTAGAAAGCTAATGGCAGTGCTATTCCCCAGACTCCAAAGAACACCTTTGTCATCCTCTACTTCCAGTCAGCCATTAATGAGACACTAATATATTTTGACATAAAGAGAGTTGACTGAATGACTTGGCTTTTATTTCATCTTAGTGTACTTTTCCTCTTCCATGTCCTAGTTGTCTGTTTTCGTGTTATTGATGGGTCCGTAAAATACCAGGTGGGAGAAGATGCAAGAGAATCATGACGCCAGCCAGACTAGATGATATTCCCCCAGCGAAAACCCAGCAGCTTGTCAGCATGTCTGGGGAGGTTCCTGTATGTGCCTTAAACTTCTCCCAACACCTGCCGTTAGCAGATGCTATGGTTTATTAGGCAGAACCTTATCTAGGACAGGACTCTTCAGAATAATAACTATGCTGATAATAGATAATATCTGTTGGTACTTACAATGTGCCAGACAATTTTTTCTAAGCACATCACCTGTACTGACTCATTTAATTCTTATAATATCCCTATGATAATCCTGGCGAATACTGTTATTATCCCTTTACCCATGAAGAAACTGAAGCACAGTTTCCTGATTAACTAGTAGGTGGAAGAACAGTACTTCAAACCCAGGCGATCTGACTTGGAGTCTGAGCTGTCACTTCATTGAGCTGCCTCCCATAGCTACTGTTTACACCAGGCTTACACTGTTCAAAGGGGTTTTCCATCACGGGCTGTATGATTGATGCTCTGAAATTTGTGGGTGGGCCTTATCCGGGGCAACATTTGACAGCAGGCCAAACGCGAGGTGCCGTAGTCAGAAAACTGGGATTGAGCAAGCTGATGCTGGTGGGAAAGTGGGGTGCATTGTTGGCAGAAGATGGAGGGTTGAGAGCAGGATAGGGGATGTGATGGAGGGCGGAAGGCGGGTGGCAGAGAGTGAGAAGTGGCTAGTGAGAGTCTTAATTTCCTCCCATCTTGTTTAGCTGGTCATTCTGGGGATGAAGTGAGATAATATGTGAATTCATCTGGAATCCAAAAGTTCTATTCCCATGACAGTTCCTGTTGCACGTCCATGGTGTGCCACCTGTAAGTCAAGTGGGAGGCCATGGTTCAGGAGGCAACAGTGTGTAGTGGGCACAGATGACAAGCTGGGAGGTAGAAATGTGTGGATATGGTGCGGGCACTGATGGATTTGAGGAAGGGGGTACACACTGGTTAGCCAATGAGGAGCTCCCTGGAGGAGGGGTACAGTGACTGGTCCATAGTCATTCTCTGAATTTTATTTCCCACTATACTGCTACTGCTGTAGCCAGGCTTAATCTTGATACCTCCAGGCCACTGGAGGAGACCAGAGCTCACTGCCAGTAGATCTACTGTCATCTCAATTATTGTTCAGGGAGATATCTTTCAACCTCTCTCCTCCCAGGCTCCCATTACAGAGTGTGATAGCTCACCATATCCTATGGATTCAGTTGCTCTGTTATCTGCTATGCTTGCAGGAAAATTTTTGCTAATTACAGTCTAATGCAGGTCACTGGGGTAAACTTGAAAATAAAAAGATTAGACTCTTCTTAGTTTTGGGATAAGCATTTGGTATAACTATTGTCGTGGTCACTGTTAATCGCTGAAATTCTTTCCTATGTACTCACATCTTATACCTAACTCTGCTATAATTCCTATTCTTACTCTTATCCTGAGTTACATTTATTTACATATTAACATACTTTTAAAATAATTATATTACTTTTCTAAAAACACTGATACTCAATGTAAAAGAATCTCGAAATCCCATCATGTGGAGATAGCCACTTGGGACGAGCTTGTTGAACACTGTCTCCAGACGTTTCTCTACATATATGGACTCCAAGTTTTCACAGTTGACATGAGGAGATTATGCCATAGATAATTTTCCATAACTTTTTTCACTTAACAGTATGTTGTAGTCAGACTTCCCTCTAAATAAATGTAGATCTACATACTCATTTGTAATATTTGCCCAGCTTTCTCTTGTTTGAATGTACCAAATTTACTTAACCACGCCCCTGTTGATGGTTTATTGATAAAGAAAAGAATCTGAGTGCCATATAGAGATCATCTGACTCTGTTAATCCAGGCTCTGTGACTTTGCCATTGAATCCATGGGATTTTTGGCACTGTATAATGTAAAGGAGTATGTGGTTGGATGTATAAGTGTTATTTGAGGGATGAGTAGAGTGGGAGTCTATGTGGAAGAAGTTAATATACTTGGCCCTGAAATGAGGTTTTAGACAAGAGAATTAGATTACATTATTTTTTTCTCTCCCTCTTTCAGAGTTGCAATGAAATTAAATGCACATGAGTGGGTGTGTGTGTTCGAGTGGGAGAAGCAGTATTCTGACAATATTTTATTGTCCTTCCAGCCATCATTTTTTTCTTTCTTTCCCTCCCTCCCTCCCTTCCTCCCTCCCTTCCTCCCTCCCTCCCTTCCTTCCTTCCTTCCTTCCTTCCTTCCTTCCTTCCTTCCTTCCTTCCTTCCTTTTTTCTTTCCTTCCTTTTTTCCTTCCTTCCTTTTTTCCTTCCTTTCCTCCTTCCTTCCCCGAAATGAATTGAGGAGTGATGCCATTCTTTCTGCTATAGTTGATGATGACTTTTATCCCATAATATAAGAAAAGAAAAGCAATCCTTTATTTGAGAAAATTCTCTGAGCCAATGAAATCTAAGTATGAGATAATATTCAAGGACAGGTGGGGATTGTGTTATATTAATAATTTGAAGAAATGTGTTGACCCATAGTGGTGATGATGAAAATTATATTGTTTTACTCAACAAAGCCCATAATTAAACTATTTTAAAAATATTACTCAAGAGCATCCAGGTGTAAAGACATTGTGAAGATGAACAGGATGCTTCAGAGAGTCTGGTGCTACCCCTGTTATTATTTAATGTTCTGAATGAGTTTGGATTGAATTCTTTTAAAATGAATTACATACTCCGTTCCCTTCCTAAAGAAAGCACATTGTATGTATCTAAATATTTTTTCTTCATTTGGGGGTGTTCACAGGCACCATCACAGTCAGCATTTATTATGACATGTTCTGCCTGAGAAGGGTTCACAGAGACTTTTGGGGTGTAGAGAGCTAATGCAGTCTTGGCCCTGTGTTTTCTGGATTCTCGGTCTGCTTTTTATAGTTTTTTTGTCTCTTCTGAGGGCCAAGTCACCATGTTTGGCTGTCATGACATATTTCTTTATAGCTCTGTGATACTTCTCACTGCATGTAATTTATTGTGGAACTAAACATATAATCATAGAATTTTTAATAAGTTAATAGCAACTATGGTATGAATGGTCTCCAGAAGCTCTCTCTGCTTATTTCCTTGTTCTTACCTAAATGTCAGAATCTTGAGGTTTCTGGGGGAAATGTTCTCCAGATAATTACTATAGTCTGGTAAAGAGCCCACAATTCTGGTTCGAATGCAAACTTCCTCTTCCACGCATGAGGAGAGGAAGTCACCGTTAGCCCCACCAGGCACATGACCCCCAGCGCCACTCTCTTATCCATGTCTGACTTCACGGTTCTTGTTTTGCAGTCCCCAGTCTGTCCCAGACCGCCTGAGGATCCGGGTGAACAAAATCAGTTTGCAAGATTACGAAGGATTCCACTACGACAAAGAGAAGCTCCGGGAAGCTTGTAAGTGGGAAGCGCCTGATTGATTTCATGGGATCGGCCTATCATCGGCTTCTTGATCCTCCGTGGTTTGATGGATAGATTCGTCTTGTGTCTAAAAACCATGGCTAGAGAAATGAAGGGAAGGGTAGTAACGTGGGAACCCCGAGTGATGATATGTGGGCTGGAGAAAATGGAACTGGAAAAGGAAAGCAGCCAAACAAAATTATTCTGCTCAAGATGCCAAGTTAGGATCTCTTGGTTTATTAACCACTTTAGTCTTGGGTTTACCTAAAGTAAGAAAGCGGAAGGTAAAGTTGGTGGCATCACATGGTATAGTAATAGCTAGAAGACTCTTGAGACAGCATACATCTCTTCCTGGAACTGGCATTACCAAATACTGTCCTTTTTCTTCATGCAGCTGTGACAAAGTCATCTGTGAAGACATGTCCAACACTTCTAGCTATTCTTTGATTGTACGATGTCAAGGAAAGGCCCTCAGGATACTCAAATGTCATGATAAATGGCATTCATTGATGATGAGGCACCATTGTTTCAGAAATCTTAAATTGAGTCGAAGTGAATTATTTCTCGATGTGCATGTTTTCCATATACTTCTTTAAATACAGATTTTTAGTTTACCCATATGCCATTCAGTATTTATTGGGCACTTTTTACACTTCAGTCATTATTTTAGATCCCTGTCTATGTTATGATGTAAGAAATAACTGGGTAGAGTAGGCCAGGAGATGTTAAGACTGCAGGTGTGTTAAATATTAGGATCCCGGGCTCCTTCATAATTGCAAGGGCCAATAGTCAAGTGCAATAAAGTCGGAGAAGGTCAGGGCCGTTGTCCAAGGGTACAGGCAGGAACATCAATAGACAGGCATTTTATATAGAACCAGATGTGTATGAACTGAAGCTCCACACTGGCTTTATGTGTGGGTCTGCCTGGGATTGCAGAAGATGCAGATTGGTGACACTGGCAGCAATGGAGGAGGGGATGCATTCCTGGGATGATGACTTTCAAGCTCTGATTCTTAGACCTGTGATCTGGAGTAGAGTTCAGTGGATGGAAATCCTGAAATCCAGGGACAGTCTTGGGGGTGGGCGCATGGACCTTCAGATCTGGAGACAGCAGTGAGTAAAGATCCATTTCGATGGTTGTCCAGTCACTGAGCCTACCAGGGAGTGCTGTGGGAAATTATCACTTCTTCAATTCTCTCTGCTGCTTTGGCTCCCTCAACTCTCTTGTTTTTTTTCCCATAAACATTAATACCCTTTAGTTTCTTTCTCCCCAGCCTTATCACTTTGTCCTTCACTCTCATTTCCTTTGGTGAGAAAGTTTGAGGTGAAAGAGTAGCAAAAAGCAGAAAACCTCGGCTTTTCTCCCTCCATAGATGGCAGATTATATTTTCTAATGTAAATGACCTTGTAAGTACAGACTAGCATAAAATCTAATTTAGCTCATAGCGTGGTGGACATATATGTTTGCAATGGGAGGTGTAGCTACAACATCAATGAAACTGACTTTTAGAGGTTACTAATTATAAAGAATAGTGTATCATGTTCTTTCTCATTTCAAACTTCTAAACTAATAGCTTACAATTTTTTGAAAACTAGAAAAAGGGAATGGATCTCATGTTGGTGATATTTGCAGCTTACCATCAACTCTGAAGAAAGTCAGTTGAGAGTGGGAAAGCATTAGGAATTTGGGGCTGAAATGGGATTTGAGGCTTATCTGTGGATTTCAGCGATCTATCTTTCTTGTGCGTTATCCATCCACCATTGCCAGTGGTAGTTGTGATTTGCATTTTTGCAAGAAGATAACATTTCTTAGCAGATGCTTTACCCATCACTTCTTATGGGATAACTTCTTTGTGAAGAAATTTCCCATATCAAATTGGGGAAGGTAATGATATAAATATAAATCCAATAAATTTCAACACTGTCTTCAAGACCCAAAAGAACAAAGAAACACTCAAAGAGAGAATCAAGGAATTATCTCATCCTAAAGATTTGGGTTTGAAGAAAAAAATATATTAATTAGAAATAAAGGTGGCCAACTCAGTTATTCTACTTTTAATAGATGGTGATGATGCTTCTCACTTGTAGTTGCTCAAGAACGTTTGTCCTTTGGATTATTATTTCTTACCCTCACTCTTTTGCTCAGCTCCAACTTTCAACTGACCACAGATTCATGGGAAGGCTGGCAGAGCTCAAATTGATTATAAAGGCAAAAACCCGGTCAAGCCCATCCATGGCATACATGCCAAAATAGATTTGTTATTTCAGAAGCACTAATTAAACGAAATGCATAAAACATACCTAGATAAAAGAGATGCCAGGAATGCACTCTGACCTGCATCCCAGAAGAAAGAAGAAAGTGAGCCTGTCAGGTCATTTATTTATTGATCAAAGTCCAAAGTAGAGCAGTACTGCATTACTGGACTTTAGAAAAATTAGGCTCCTTTCCTGATGCTGCACCAAGTGATTCATCCAGGCAGCATGGGCTGTTTGCCATCACCGTTTAATAGAATCTTGCTCATGTGCCTGGATCATTATTCATATTAGATTACAAATCAAATGTTTGTTGTCTAACAAAGCCCTGCTTCTGTCTGTAAGGCAGGACTTCTTGATAATTACAGGATGTCAGCCCTTTTAATTATCTTGTTTATTTTTACATAGAAAAAGATGACTATGCTATTTCAAATGCTTTCCATTCCCCTTTCATTTAGCTCCAGCTCACCTGGAGGCATTCCCCCTAAAATAATAGTACTAAAGGGGTTTAGTCTTTGCCAGTCTCTTCTTCAGTTCTTGCTGGTAAGTTTTAGACTTACTTAAAGTAGTTAAAATCTTATTAACTGGATTTATGAATTATTAACTCTCACGATAATGGTTATGATGTCCAAGGGAGGAAAGTCTATTTAACTTAAGAGGTAGAACATAAAGAGAAAGTGGCCACATTAAAAAAAAAAATTCTTAAAGTAAATCTATAATAATGACAGCAGAAACTCTCTCATATGTAATCCAAATGAAGAATATAAATGAGCCCATAATAAAGCATGCAATATATAGTTGTCGGGGCCCAAGATAGCCTGCCCTGCAATATCTACAATGGCATACCGATTATTTTGAGTTAAGTTACTTACTTAAGAAACTGCCAGTGCAAGAATACTGACCTCTCTCTGTCCCCCTCAAAATGGGAGATAAATCTCCCTGGTGAAAGGTGGCCTCCCTACACCTGCAGGTAGAGAATTCACTTGTCATTAGAATGAAAGAATCCAGAGCCAAAGAGTCTGTATAAACAAACCTTATCGCCTCTTTATTAATTTACTACCCAAGCCCACATTGTGTTTAGATTCCTCACTAATAAATACCCAGTCCTTGCTTAGATTCCTTTCTAATAACATTAACTTTCCTTGTTCTGTCAATTCTTCACTAATTTATTGTTTCTTTGGCTAAAAAGCATAAATAAATGTCCTCTTCCATCATTTCTTTCAGCTTCATTTTATGATCTGAGCTTTATATTATGACCACTCATTACATTGGTTTTTCTCCTGTTAATCTCGCCTTGTATTAATCTTATTATTAGTCCAGCTGTAAGAACTAATAAAGAAGGGTAGGGAGGTGAGAATTCTTCCCTTTTTCTGATATAGTCTAGGCAAAGGATAACCAGTTTGAAAAATCTATTATATTTCTAATTTGAAAGAGTTTTATTGATATGTGATATAGATTTTTATATCTAGAATAACTTGATACTGGCCAGAATTTAACTCTATCCCATATAAGCTGGCTAAAGTTTGCTCCTGGCGTTAGCTTACTCTGCACTTTTGAATTGCTACGATAATTCATACAAGTCTAGGGCTTAAAGTAAAAAGCAAAAACCAGGTTAGGATTAATTGGAAACAGATGGATCCTATAAAGGTAGAAGGGGACTGACATTTGTTGTATAACAAATATAGCATTCAGCAACCCTTTTTTATACACTAGCTCAGTATAATGGATTTTATCTGGATACTTATAATATATCTCTATATAATGTATAATTCATAATATCTCATTAATGGAATTTCCTTTTCTTTTGTTTACCAACTTAGTGGAAGAGTCAGAAACATTTGTGTTTGAATCTCAGTTGCAACCTTGACAAAGTAATTAATTTCTCTGATGAACAAGTCTCTCATCTCTAAAATGAGAATATAATTGCAACCTCGTCGGTTAAATGTAATCTCGTATATGAAACCCCTGGAGCAAAGTCTGGCACATTTGCGTGCTCTCCAAGAATAGTTGCTATGATTGTTGAGGCTGCTGTTGCTAAAGACACACTGCTGTCACACCGCCCCTCAATCTCAGGTCCAAAGTCAAGTTCAGAGCAGCTGACCTCTTCTACACGTAGCTCTCACTTCAAGGTGCACAAACTACCACCCTTCAGCTCACTTTCTCACATTCAAAAATAGAAACTACAACACTGATAAATATCACAGAAAGATTAAAGGAAGAAACTATAAGTAATCATTTCATTTTCTTTTGTTTCTTCTAGTAAACAGACTGCTATGGTGTCAAGATATTTAAACCTATGAAAAAAGTCAACACTGAATGCTCACACTTGGTCATCTAGCCGCATATCAGCAAATCCCCTTTCTAAAGTTTTAATACAGTCTCATAATTGCGTCATCTGCTGTCCATCGCTGAATTTTTTTTAAAAGAAAACCTTTTTATTTTGGAATAAATTGAGATTTACAGAGAAGTCGCTAAGATACTGCTGAGTGTTTCTGTATACTCCTCACCCAGTTTTCCCTATTGTGAAACATTTTACATTATCATTGATATTATATTACTAATGAAACTGATGTTGCTTTACATTACTATTAACTAACATCTGGATTTTCTATTCCAGGATCCAATCTAAGACATCACATTGCATTGGGTTGGCATGTCCCCTAAGTCTCCTCTGGTCTGTGACAGTTTCTCAGTATTTTTTTTTTCTTCTTCTTTTTTTATGACCTTGATGGTCTTGAGAAATACTAACCAGATATCTTGTAGAATATCCCCTAATCTGGCTTTCTCCATTGTTTTAATTAGACCGGAGCTGTGGGTTTTGGGAAAGAATACTGTGGACGGGATGTATGCTTTTTGTCCCATCCTGTCAGGGGTTGGGACACAGTGTTAGCAGCCTGATCACTTGGTTAAGGTTATATTTGCTAGGCTTCTCTACTGTAATGTTACTATGTTTTTTTTCTTTTCCTTTGCTCTTCTTTGTGAGTGAGTCACTCAGTCAAGCCCATTTTCTTACTAAGGGAAGGTGGATCACTGGATTTTCCATTGTTTCCAGTTTCCATGCTTGACCTCAATTTAATAAATATGCAAAAATTGTGGAGCCGTTCACTCATCGATGTATCCATGCTTCCAAAAATGATAGATTTGCATTGATTCTATGTTAGATACGGCGCTGTGTGCTAGGGCAGTGAAAGATTAAACTAGGAATCTAACATTACGATATCATTATTCAATACATATGTATTGGGTGCTTACTCTGAGCAAATAGTGGCGGGAAAAAAAACAAACACGAAAACAGAAATAGTCCCAGATTTGCTGGAGCTTTTTTTCTCACACAGTGAGGACTATGCTAGGACTATCGAAACAGTATGGACCTATTTTCCTAGCATACATCATTTAAATAACTAAAGCAATGGGTGGAATATGTAAGCAGAATGAGAAAAGCTAATCCAGCCTCTAATTAGTTGCATGACCTTGGGCAATGCATTTATCCTCTTCAGGTTTCCGTTCCTTATCTGCTATATGCAGTGGTTAAACTAGGTATTTCCTAAGAATGAACTATATTATAATAAATCCTTAGCCCTATAGGAATCACATAGGATTTAAAATTTTTTCTCCTGACATGTTTCCCTGGTAAAGTTTTTAAAACCCCAGCATCACTCGTTATGATTAGTGCAAGCATTGGAAAATCATGCCAGTACATTTTGCTTCATGAGTTGGCTAGAAACACAGATTTATTTCCATTGATTGCTTCATCTAAAATGGAATCTTTCCCCCTCATTTAACAAGTTGACGGACATGCTGGGCAGTAGCGGTTAGGCCTACATTTGGTGGGAGTCGGAGTTCCGTTTTGAAATCGGAGTTAAATGATGTCAGTCTGTCCCCCTGACGGGCACTGTCCATCCCTTTGCAAGTTTGTTCATGTTGATTCCTATTTTCACAAGCTGATGCTTACCCAGAGTGTCTTTTACTGTTCTTCTCCATTTTTTATCTGTATTTTATATTTATTTTTTATTAAAAATGTAATAATAAATAAAATAAGAAGAGTCAACACATTGCTGTGAGCTAGGAAATATCTTTGTCCTTCTATGCATGTTATGTACTATAATTTTATTCTCCCAGCATCTCTGCAGTAACATGTTATTCCTGTTTTACATACAGAGCAACTGAGACACAGGAAGCTTAAGGAAAACTGTCCAAGGGCCTGGCAATTTGAATAGTTATTTTATCACTATGCTCTCTATTTCCTCAAAGCAGTAGTTCTCACTTTGTTATATAAAATAGCTTTAATAGCACATTTATTTGTAAATCTTTCACAAACCCACTTCAAACACTGTTTTGTATTTAAACTGACTTTACCTTAATTTACCATACTCTGGATTGTTGGACATTTTCTGTTTTTGGACCTCCCTCCACCCCCAAATAAATTATCTATTCGTAAATTCAACAAATATTTGACCACTTACCATATTTCTGGTACTATTTCAAGTGACAGGAGTACTAAAAAGTGCTCACCCTCATAAAGCTTATATTCCAGTGGGAGAGACAAATGAATAAGACAATATAGCAGTAAGTGCTATAAAGGAAATAAAGCAAAAGAGTGACACAGGATTCTGACAGAGCTATCAGGGAGGGACTTTCTGAAGAGATGACGTGTAAATAGAGACCGAAGAGGAAAGCAGGAGAGCACATGTGGATTTCTGGGGAGAAGCGTGTCCCCAGACAGGGGGAACAGCGAGTGCTGGGGCCCTGTGACGCAAGCATCCTTGGAATGATTAATGAACAACAAGGAAGTTCATGCGTCTGGAACCTGGTTGGTTGGGTGGAGCAGGGTTGGAAATAATATTGAACTTGTCAGAAAGGGCCAGCACGTGACGGGAGTTTGTAGGCCATGGAGAGGGCTTTGGATTTTATTCAGAGTGTAATGAGAAGGTATTGGAATTAAATGAAAAGATGTTTAGTAACGTGCCTGCATTTATTCTGAATAATTCTAGCTGCTGAATGGAGAATGGATGGTTGAGTCGCAAAGGTGCAAATAAGGTCACCAGACACAAGGCGCATATGATATTCTAAATGAGAGGTGGAAGTAGGTGGCAGGAGTAGCAGAGTTAGGGAGAAGCAGTTGGAGTCTGGCTCTGTTTTGGAGGTAATGGCGGTAGGATCAGATGATGGATTAGCTGTACTCTGTAAGAGAAAAAGTCATCCAAGGATGCCTCCCTCTGAGGTTTTGGCCTCGGCAACTTAATAAACAGAGGGAGGGGATACATAGAGGACCCAAAGGAGATCAGAAGAAGCACAGAGTGAGCTAGAAAAAAAGGAGAGTGTGTTGTTTGGAAACCAAGAGAAGAAAAATATTTTACAAAAGGGGTAACAACTGTGTGAAATGCTCCAGGGACACACTCTAAAAACTGGTATTGGATTTGGGTAGAGGTTGTTATTAGTAACCTCACAGGAAGTTGTAGAGTGAAAATGGTGAAGGTGAACAGAGTGGGTTCACATGCAAACGGGAGCAAAGGAAGTATTTCCCTCATGGATCGCTTCTTTGAGGTTTTAAACCGAAAGTGGGAGGAAGGAAGTGAGATGATGGCTGAAAAGCAAAGCAGGATCAAGAGAGGACTCCTTTTTCTGATCTGCGAGATAGTGCAGCTGTGCATGCTATCTGAGCTGATGGAACCAGTCCACTGGAGAGGGAATACATGGTTCTGGAGAGAGAGGCCCAACTGCGTGCCTCTCAGTGGGTGGGATGGGATCTCATGCACAGCGGGGGGCGGGGACGGGGTCTCCAGAGTACGGAGAGGACAGGCAGAGGGGTGGGTGCAGAGGCAGGCGGATTGCGGGCTTGGGTACTAGGGAGAAGCAGCTGTTCTATTCTGATTCTTTTATTTACTCGGTGACATAAGAAGCAAGCCTGCTAGCTAACAGTGGGGAAAGCGGGGTATCCGCGTCCAGGAAGAGAGGAGAAAGTTTGAAAGTCAATAAAAGAACAAGACTGTGATTGGCCATATCTACAGAACTGCTGAGCAGCACTTCAGATATGAATCACTGAATTCATTAGCTTTCATAAGCGCATAGTGATGACTCCTGCGTCCCTAGGGGCCTGGACTTACAAACGAGTTCACTTTCTGTCTTCTAAATTCGAAGATTTGGATGCCAGGGGAATATTAGACCGAAAGATGATGATTTTATTTTTAACATGAATTTCTTTGTTGTCCAGTTTTGTTTATGATCCAAAGCCTTGCTTTGTTTACAAGAAAATAAGAGCTTGCTGAGCTGTACTGTGTTAGACATGGAAATGGGGCTGAAGTGTTGATAATGACATCCTGTCCTTTTTTATTGTTAAAACCTAGCCTTTGGTAGTAAGAAAAATAAATTTCAGGTATATCCTTAAGTCTCTGCCCAAAGAAATAGTTTTCCTTTTCATTGTCTTAATCTGTACACACACACACACACACACACACACACACACACACACACACAATAATGACCAGTTCATACTGCATATATACCAGCTTAGTTGTTACCTTCCCAGGTTGACGATTTGGGGATGTCAATTCAGTAATGAGGTCTCTCTTTAAAGACTTTCTTCTAAGAGCCTTGTATAAAAGTGTTACATTTTTTTTTGCTGTGTTACTGTGTGAGTAGTGTAGCGTTGGCCACAATAGAATCATAATATCATATTTAATACATAATAACACCTAGTGTCTGCATCGTGTTTCACGGTTCATAGAGGTCTTTAATATACACTATACATATGCATTGTCACAGAAAGGCTTAGATTGCCTCACACAGGGTCACAAAGCTACGACGGGATTTTAATAAGAATTGACATCTTCTCTCTCCTAATCTAGTTCACTTTCTACGACACAACCCTCCTTCTTCGTAAAGACTTAGCTGTGAGCTTACAGAAATGTGTTTTTATAACAAATTTGGGATCATAGTTCTTGTTATTGGTCCGATTTCCTGAGAAAGGGCTCTGACACATTTGAGCTTAATGTGTTTATTGGGATGCTCCAAGAGCAGACTACAGCTGTGACCAGGGAGGAAAGTAAGATCTACTAGAGGAAAAGTTGAGCTGTGATGCAGTTGCAACAGAGGACTTCTGTGGGGACATTTGGATCTTGGGTGGCCATTTAGCATTGTCCCAGTTGAGGCAAGGAGTGAATATTTGATACAGGACAGGTTGCCCCCTGAGAGAGAGCAAACCTTGAGTGGGGGAGCTTCCTGCCTGGAAAGAGAAGCTGTGAGCTCTGAGCAGAGCCACCACTTCCGGCAGCTGAGAGAATGAAGCTCTCAGCGTCACTATGGGCCTGGGTCTGGCGCTTCAATTCCGAAAGCACCAGCTGGTCTTTGTGACTCAGCATCTAATGTTTTGAGGAAGGCCAGGAACGGACGACACACACACCCCGAAATCTTTGCGCCTATTCATTCACTTCTTCATGAACAGTTATTTCTCAAACGCCTACTATATAAGCACTGTTCTAGGGATTGGGGATTAGAATCTTAGGATCACTAGTCTCCATGTTTCTCTCCTCATATCTTTTAGCCTTCCTACTAGTCCAAGTTCAGAGAATTGAAACATAAGTTAATTACTTCCTTTAGTTGGGTCAAAATTAGCTAAGTAAAGTAAAACCTAAAATGTTCATGCTGACCTTTTCCTACAAGCTCTTTTTGGCATGATCTATCGTCAAGCCAAATATTCCCCGTTGGGAATTTGTGTAATTAAAATTGGAAACCTAAATGAAAAGCAATCTAGATTTCGGGCTATTTCTAGCCTAACGCTATAGTCAGAGAGAACTCTAGAGTTTGATCCTCAACAAGATGGACATTCTATATGCCCTTTCAATTTATCATAAAGACGTTTAACCGAATAGAACCAAGGACAGAAATATGTGCTAGTTTGAAAATAACCTCTTCGCAGATTGACTCGGAAGCACGATTTTATGAGCTAGTTACATGGGTAAAAACCTTTCACAATTCGTACTGGAGGAAAGCACCCTTTCTCATCCTTAATGTGTTTCCTGAGCCCCTGATCGGCTGCCACTCTTCTGGAGTCATTGATAAACAGAATCAGAGAGTCTCCTGGGTTGGCAGATGCTAGGAATGAATTCGCTTAAAACTGCCCTATTTCACATCTCTATATGGCAGCCGTCTGTGCATAATTTGTTTACTCTTTTTGCTTCCAGAAAGAGACTTAGGCCCCTTCAGCCGATTCTAGGAAATCTTTTTTGTCATTAATTCTCGACATGTATCCAATCAACTCAGAAATTCAGAGCTGCGAGACTGATGTGTTCTCAGCATCTCACTGTTGGTGACCTTACCTATCACCGTTTACTATAATGGACAGTATGATTTTTAAATTGTGAAAGAGATTTGAACCAGTGTCTCTAACCGTCATTCTGACTATTTAACAAAGCTTTGGGTACGGTTATGAATTTATGTTTGGACACATGATATTTCATTTGCTTTTCATATCTATTTGGCTAGCCAGGCTACGTAGCTAAGGTTCCAGTGTCACAGATAAGCATTTGTTCTCTTTCTCCCAAATACTAGAGCACTGGCAGAGAAAATCAGCGGTGGTTCTGCCCTACCTAGGAAATTTGCAAGTATTACTTTCCTGATAAATGTAACTGGGAAAAATTATATTGTTTTTCAACTCTCATTGTCAGGTGCATTCTAGAACCTCACGGTCAAAAGCTTCTAGAACCTCACGGTCAAAAGCTTCTGTCGCACTTAACTCTGGAATGAACTGCAAAGAATTTGGTGAATCATTTTGTTGTGCTAGAATTTTATCGCATATGACAATAAGAATCTTCATCAAAATGGAAACCTTCCATCAAGAAGAAAAATTTACATCGTTGTCTGTAAACTTTCATATTAAGTTGGAGGATGATGACATTTACATTTGTAGAACTGTTTGATCTGGACCTTTGGTTTTTATTATTTATTAGAAGAGAATATTGGGCTTGTGGCCTATACTTTTCTCTGGTTTACCACTGGTAACACATGAACCAAATTCATCAGAAGTAGGAAAAAAGAAAACTCATGCCATTTTAAACATATTAACCACGATTAGATTGCGTTCTCCGTCCAACTTCTTTTATCTTTGTCCAGAGGTTGCTTTAACTTCTTTTTTCCCTTGATTTTTCTTTCTCACGTCTGCTTTTCTGTTTATCACGTCCTGTATGCTTATAATTGAAAAGAAGAACGGAAAAGGCTCTTACTGACTAATTCTTAGTTCCTGAAGCGTTGTAGCCGAGGCTTTGGATGGATGTCTGGGGAGTTACAGCATCCTCTTTCCTCCTCCTTCCTCCCTCTGGTCTCAGTCCTCCAGGCTTGAGAACAGTTTTTCCCCAATTCTGCCTGTAACAACATTCTAATGCTCTAACACAGGACCCCTTTCAGAGAGGTGTTATACAATGTTTTTGAGGCATTAATAGGTGGTCTTTGTCATCCATCATTATAAGGACCACTTATTTTCTATTTATAATCCATCCTTCCATGCCCGAGCGCGCGCGCACACGCGCGCGCGCGCTCTCTCTCTCTCTCTCTCTCTCTCTCTCCTGCTTTCTTTGTTTTCCTGCATTCTCTCTATCGTGGGCCATGGCCACTGTCAACAACTTTGAGTCACCTTCGTTCCTTTTCCTTCTCGCCGTCCAACTGACCGTGGAGTTGATTCTTGGACTTTATCATGTCTCTAATATGTTTCTCCCTTCTTAATTTACTGCCACTTCTTTATTCCAGACTTCACCATTGCTCATCTTATTTGCTGCTACAGCTTCCTAACTGCCTTCCTGCCACTCGCTCGCCTTGTCTTCCATTTATTTGTCTTCCCCATCTCTGTCGATGATTTTTCTAAATTGTTGTCAAAGAAAAGTTGCACTGGAAATTAGACAGGCAAGGAAGACTTTATCTGGACTATTGCAATAGGAAGGAGAAAGTGAACTCAACTCTGCTGTAATGGCAGGCAGAGAATTTTTAAGCACTGGAGTGAGTTAGTAGAAAAGTGTAGTGGAAGACATTGCAGGGGGAGGAGGGTCAGTCAGTGTGAGTGATCAGGCTGTCTGTGTTTGCTAATTGTCGCTTACCAGTGACAAGTAGTTAGTCTTTTATCCAATTATAGAGACACTATCTTCCTTGAATGATTACATTTCATTAAAAAATTTTTTTTAAATTTATTATGGTGACATTAACAAAATCCAATTAGTTTCAAGTGTACGATTCAACAGTAAGTTATTGCATTGTGTTTACTGCCCATAGTTAGGTTTCTTTCTGCCATCACATTTTTGACCCCTTTTACCCCATCTGCCTCCCTCCTTCCCACTCCCCCTACCCTCTGGTAACCAGTAGTCTATAGCCCATGCCCATGAGTCTCTGTTTGTCATGTTTGTTTGTTGCTTTTAGGTTTATATCCCACATGTAAGTCATATCATGTGATTTTCAACTTTTTCTGTCTAGTTTATTTATCTCAGGATCCATCCACGTTGTCACAGATGGCAATATTTCATCTCTTCTTATGGTTGAGTAATATTCCATTGTATATATGTGCCACATCTTCTCTATCCAATCATCTGTTGTAGGACACTTCAGTTTCTTCTGTGCCCTGGCCACCATGAATAATGCTGCTATGAACATCAGTCAGTTCATATATCTTTTCAGATAAATGTTTTCAATTCTTTTAGGTAAATACCCAGGAGAGGGATTGCTGGATCATATGGTAGATCAATTCTTAGTTTTTTGAGGAAGCTCCATACTGTTTTCCATAGTGGTTGTACCAATTTGCAGTCCCACCAGCAGTGTATGAGGGTTCCTTTTTCTCCACATCCTCTCCAACATTTGTTGTTACCTGTTCTGTTGATTATAGCTATTCTAACAGGTGAGACATGATATCTCACTGTGGTTTTGATTTGCATTTCCCTAATAGGTAGTCGTGTTGAGCATCCTTTCATATGTTTGTTGGCCATTTGTATGTCTTCATGGGAGAAGTGACTGTTCAGGTCCTCTGCTCATTTTTTAAAATTGGATTGTATGTTTTTTATTGTTATTTAATTGTACGAGTTCTTTGTATATTTTGGATATTAGGCCCTTATCGGAGGCATTGCTTGCAAATACATTTTCCCATTTGAATGATTGTCTCTTTACTTTGTTGGCGATTTCTTTTGCTGAGCAGAAGCTTTTTAGTTTGATGTAGTCCCATTCATTTATTTTTGCTTTTACTTCCTTTGCCTTTGAGGTCAAATTCATAAAATCCTCTTTAAGTCCAAAGGGATGGCTCCCAGGTCCTTGAGAAAGATTTGCCATGTGGTGTCTAAAATTGGAAAGAGGCTGGGAGATTTACTTCTCAAAGAGAGCAGAGGAAGAATTTACAATGAAAGTCTAAAATGAATTCTCTAAAAAAGGGGAGACAGGTCTATAGTTAGGAAAAAACCTATCTGAAAGTTTAGTCAAGCAGAGCAGAACAGAACATTAAGGCCTTCTTGGTTAACAAAAACCTTTAGCTTCTCAGCTCCTTAGCATAAAACAAACAAACAACAACAACAACAACAAAAACAAGCCTCTGGCCTTGGCCTCAACCCCCTTTACTGTGCACCTACCTATCTTCCTAAACCTTTGTATCTTTCCATGCCTTGGTTTCTTGGAGTCTATGGATGGTCTAAGACTTAGGAAGTTCCCTTTGTCTGAAAAACTCTTGTCTCTCTTAACTACCTTATTTTCTTCACTTGGGAAATAACTCCTCTTGGAAATACTCCTGTCTGGGAAATGAACAGTTCCTCTGGGTCCTAAACACACTTGGTTCTTGTCTGTCAGAATTCCTACCACAAGGCATATAATCAGTAGACGATTTTATGTCATGCCCTCTTCCCAATCTGTGATACCTTGAGGGCAGGTACTGTGTCTTACTCTGTATTGTATACTCAGCTCCTAGCACTAGAGTTGTCCCAGGCACAAGAAAATCCTTAAAACTTGTGTGCTGAATGATTGAGTGAATGACTTGTAGACCTGAAAAATATTTTGGCACAGTTCCTTGTGTATACGATACACGTTTGCAAAAATTAAGTGAAAATGAAGACCAGAAGTTGTTATTCAAGGTTATAAATGGCAAAGCATTTAAGAAGACTAAAAAAAAAGTGACTTACATGTGCCTTGGGTTGCCTTCTCAGGCAGTATATTTTCAAGATAAAAAGGAAAATTTGACCTGTAGTTTGAAACCCAGATTTTTCAAGAAACTGCTGGTTTCTAGGAAGCACGCCTTCAAAATATTATCCTCACATACAGTGCAATGAACACTACACAGTTACTTTTATCTTATGGGTGACATTTTGAGTTAACTATGGAAGAGACTAGATTTAGCTGAAGCTATGGGAGTTCAAACTCTAGGATTATTTTTGATTATAAGAACCGGGGGTTGTGAAACCTTTGACAGACACCAGAGATGGCATGATGAGGCATACAGTTCTTAGGGTGTTGTTTCCTTTTGAATGCCGATACGCCTGCCAATTTCCCCTGTTGGTTCCAGATGAACAGTGGGCAGTCAGTGGTGACAGGTTGCTATAAAATGGACCTGTGACACAAAGGGGCAAACAACTGGACTGAAATATCACCAGCTCATTCTGTCTCATTACTGTCAGCTATCAAGTTAGAATTTCAGTTCCCTGAGATCCTGACACATTCAGAGCTAATGAAGTAAAATGAAAAAATTCCACTTCCCCCTACAATTCTCCTTTAAGGCTTTCCTTCCTTCCTCCAGTTCCCGCCCCTCCCTTATTTTTACTTCTAGTCCCATATTTGCATCATCTTGTTGACTTCCTGAAGAGTGTTAGCACAATGGATAAGAAAGTCGATAACATTTATTTTTCTATATATCAATATTGTCTGATAAAGGAACTGTCTATAGGAAATTCAAAACAATTTCTTTTTTCTTTTCTCTTTTTAATTTTTAAATTAATAAACTTTATTTTTTAGAGAAGTTTAAGGTTTACAGAAAAATTAGGTGGAAAGTACAGAAAGTTCCCTATGTCCCCTCAAATCACCCCCCACCCAATCTTGAGCACATGTAGTTTTCCTTATTTTTAACATCTTGCAATATTGTGGTTTATCTGTTACAATTGAGTCAATCTAATACATTGTTATTGACTAAAATCCATACTTTACATGCGGATTCACTCTTGTGATCTATAGTTTTATGGGTTTTCACAGTTATAGGACATTCATCCACTATGGCAGTATCATACAGAACAGTTTCACTGCCTTAAGTACCCCCTATGCTGTTCCTCCCTCCTCTGTAACCCCTGGCAACCGCCGATCTTTCTACTGTCTCCATAATTTTGTCTCTTCCAGAATTTCATATAGTTGGAATCAAGCAGTGGGTGGCCATATCAGACTGGCTTCTTTCACTTAGCAGTATGCATTTCATGTTCCTCCATCGTCTTAAAAACTCATTTCTCTTTGTTGCTGATTAATATTCCATTATTTTGGTATGATGGCCAGTTTGTTTATTTATTCCCCTTTTGAAGGACATCTCGGTTGCTTCCAAGTTTTAGCAATTATGAATAAACTTGCTATAAGTATTCATGTGCAACATTTTTGTTGGGACATATATTTAAACTGATTTGTGTGAATACTAAGAAGTGCAATTGCTGGATCATGTGCTAAGAGCTTGTTCAGTTTGGGAAGGAATTCATGAGCTATCTTTCAACGTGGCTGAACCATTTTGCATTCTCGCCAGCAGTGAATGAGAGTTCCTGTTGCTTCACATTGTCGCCAGCATTTGATGTGTCAGTTTTTTTGTTTTTGTTTTTTGTTTTTTTGATTTTAGCTATTTTAGTAGATGTGTAATGGTGTGCTGTTTTAATTTGCAATTCCCTAATGACATACGATGTTGAACACATTTTTCTTGTGCTTATTTGCCATCTGTATATCTTCTTTGGTGAGGTGTCCAGATCTTTTCCCCGCTTTTAAATTGACTCTTTTATTTTTGAGTTTTACGATTTATTTGTATATTTTGAATATCATTCTTTAATCAGATATGTGTTTTGCAAAGTATCCCCCCCCATGTCTGTCTTGTCTTTTTATTTTCTTAACAGTGTCTTTCACAGAGCAGAAGTTTTAATTTAATGCAGTCTAATTTATCAATTTTTTCTTTCACGGATTATGCTTTTGGTGTTGTATCTAAAATGTCATTGCCAAACCTAAGCTTACCTAGCTTTTCTCCTATGTTATTTTCTAGGGAACAGTTTTTTTTTCTTTTTTTCCTTCAGACGATTGGTTTCTTAAGAGTGCATAAAGGTTGATGGAAAGAAAATTGGTACTTGACATAAACTGAATTGATTATGTCAATAAATATAAAATTGATGCTCAAGGAAATGTCAAGTTTAAAAAACATCTCTGAATAGTATTAACATAAAATGCATTCATTCTAAAATTATCTGTATTTTTGATGGTTTACCGTATCGTTCCAAATACGTTCCTATTTTACGAATGGTCAACTCTATGATTATGCTTATTGTTCTTTTCAGAAAGTGACAGCCTTTTTATTTAGCCTCAACAGAGCCTCTGCAATTCTAATACTTTCATGTATATATTTAGAGCTTAAAACCCAATCTTTGCAAACTTTCACACTTGTGAGAAGCTTTTCTTTAAGGTCTCCTGCCTTCTTTTAATAATCCCATTGAAGATAGTTTTGTTTATGATTAGAATAGATAAGTAGCCCCAGTTAGCTGCAGTTCTGTTTTGACTGGCATTACACTGTAATTGCTCGTGTCAGATAATTAAATCTTTATTATTATTTTTTTTAATATTGAGCTTTCAGCCCATTTTTCCATAGTAACACCTTGGCTGAACACATGACAGTATCTCGCAGGGAATGAATTAGCTGCTGAGAGTTTTCTTTCTTTCTATAAATCCCATTAATAGTTTCATGTGGATTTAGTGTCAAAGGTGGCTCTCTCTTGATTTGGCCCTGAGAGCTTTTGCTTGTGTCGTAAAGCAGCCAGCTGCGATTCCATTCATCTCCTTGTAGGTTGGGTTGATTCTTTTATTTACCTTCTTTGGTTTAGCTCCAGCCTCTTGAGACTTTAGTACAACATATTATCTGCTATAAAAGCAATTGCTGAAATTGGTTTGAGGCTTTATGAATGGCCAGTATATGTTGATGATAGAATTAGGGAAATTAATCAATTTAATAAGGCTTAGATAGGCGAATATAAGATGGATTAGCAGATATTATGTGCTCTATCAGCCTTGACTTATTTAATCTTTATGATAACTCAGACAGGTAGGTACTTTTAAAAGCAAAATTCAACTAAGTGAATTTGAAGCTCTAACTGACTTTATTTCACAATTCATGAATTGAGCAGCATCCCATATAGCAAATAGAGAGGAACTCTGAAGAGCCACTCAGAATGGAAGGCTTTTACAGTCAGAAAGAGGCCAAGGCAAGAAAGTTGCTCTCCAAGGGCAAACTATTTCAGATAAGGTCACCTTCCTTTTGTGAAAGGCAGGGATCTACCCAGCACATTACTTCACTAATGTTGACCAGGCGATTTCCTATCGACGGGTTAACGGTTACATTCCTAGGAGAGACTGGAACTGCAATTGGGTTAGGTATTCATTCAGTCTTGGTTTGCTGTCCTGGGGCTTAGCTCAAGCAAGTCCATTTTGGGCCTGTCATTTGTTTTGTTTTACTAGTACCATGATTATTCTCTTTACAGAGAATCTTCACATACTATATTGCAAAAGAATCAAGGGCAAGACAGGCTCATCGAGTAATCCAAATGATCAAACATTTCTGTAATTATAATTTTCCTGAATGTGGATGCTTACCAAGGATAATTCAACATTAAAATGAATGGTATGAGCATACCTAATATAGCAAAACTACCAAATTAATGTCAAACGTTAACCGTATTTGAAACTAATGTTTAGTAAACACTCTATCAGAAAATCCATGGGAAACACTTTTGAATATTTTGTACATCTGAAGTAATGAACTTTTTCTACCTCAAGCGAGAGTGTGGGTTTTAATGTTTAGTTTATGTTAACTGTCAATCGGCTCTTCAGTTCAGTATTGGAAATTCTAATGCTAGGATTTTAATAGCAAAACAAGAACTGTGATTTTTCCAAACAAGTCTGATTAAAGTCTGATGTATTCTTGTTGTCTCTACTGTCTCTATAATGATTAGCATCCTGCTCACAATTTTGTAGTTGCATCTCTTTGTAAAATAAGCAACAGTTTAATTCTATGACCCCTAAATTAAAGAAAAGGTTATAGTAAGACAGTCAGTAGTTTTGATAAGCTTAATTCACAGTCTATAAAACCCTTGAAGCAGGCCTATTGGAAAGGGAGGGGCGCGAGGGGTCTCCAAATGTGATCTCGCTCCTGTCAAGTATGTTCATGAAAATATGTTTAACTTTACAAGTAGCTTCTGAGTCCCAGACCTGGAATTGTTTACCGTAGCTTTACTTCCTGCTGATCAAAGCCTTGTCCTGTTTCTCGTGTTGCTTTAACTAGAGGACTTGTGATTCTGTCTTCATTCCCTGGTCAGCCTGCTGCCGATTTCTGGTTTCACTTCTGTGAGCTCAGTGCCAAAAGCTAGGAGAGACACCATCCTCTGTGGGCCCAAGATTGATGGGCAATAGAAATAGCTCAGAACAGGAGCTCTTGAATAAAAGAAGCCTAGGATGAAATCTAAGTGTTCCGTTTAGTAGTTGTGACATTTACGTTTAGGATGTGTTACTTACTTAATCTTTGACTCAGTTCCCTCATTTTAAAAGTAAGGATAATGGTATCCACATCATAGAATTGTGGCAAAGATGAAATAACACAGTAAAGCATATGTTAATGTAAGTCATTCTCTTCTCTTTTTTCTTCTTCTCAGCTTCTTTCCCTTATCCCCTCCTCCTTCTGTTCTTTCTGTTCCTCCTCTTCCTCTTTTTTCCTCTCCTTCAGATCATATAATCCTTATTATCATTTTCCTGTTCAACCAGATTTATTCCACCCATGTGTAAATTTGTCACATTATGTTATGGGTAGACAGTAGAAATTCTTGTAACATGGCTCAGGATTGTGTATCTTCATTTTATTTTTATTTCTTTGTTTCTTTGTTTTCTTTCTTTCTTTCTTTCTTTCTTTCTTTCTTTCTTTCTTTCTTTCTTTCTTTCTTTCTTTCAGGTGAGGCAACCCTTGGTTGACCTCACAGATTGCAAGGACCTTGTCAGCTTACAATCCCTTATATTTTATTTTTTACACCTACAGCACCTGGTCTTCCTAGGTGGTCTCCCATCCAAGTACTAACCAGGCCCAACCCTGCTTAGCTTCCGAAATCAGATGGGATCAGGCTTGTTCAGGGTGGCATGGCTATAGACAGGATTGTGTGTCTTTAAATATAACCTGGATTAGATGATGGCCCCAGAGTATAGAAAAAGTCTGTTTTGTTCTGGCGTAGCTTGCTCTTCCGGAGGTGGAGGTATGATTCACTAATGTAAGAAAATGGATGGTTTCAGCCACCTGCTTCTCCTGTTGTTGCCATTCCTCTGAACGACCAGAGGCTCAGGCTCGGAGCAGCCGAGCGAGGACAAGCACTCTTACTTCAGTACGGCAGGAAACAGGTTTGCATCTGGGAACTTACAAAGTTCGTGTTGTCATTTACCTCAGATTCCCTTATGCTGTGAATTCGTTGGCCTCAACACAAGTTGGGCACACCACTGCTGTCATCCCAGAATACAGTCTGCTTCAGAGGTCTCTGGGAGGGGTGATCACCCCTGAGTTGGTCCACGAAAGTCTTTTGTTCTTTTTTAATTAAATAATTAATTCACTTGAGGAAATTATTTGATTGTTTTTCGCTTTCTATCTCCAGTTATTTGTAAACATTATTTGACTTTTCTTGAAACTTTAGGCATTTTCCATTTAATAGCTTTTTAAAACTTCAGTTTTTAAAGTTTTGGGCAATTCAATCTCATGTATATGACCTGAGTTTGATCATTTCCTTGGCTTCATTTATGATTTGTGGTGAAATATGTATTTTAGAAACCATATTTTACATATTTTAGTGCATACATACTTTAGAAGTTTTTTTGCAGATTAAAGAGTTCATTTGTGGTGTGGTTGCTAGATTTTGCATTTGTCGAAGATGAATAGTGTTAATTTATGCACTATTTGGCATATATTTGCATAATGAGTTCAAGTAGTCCTAACTTCAAGTATAAAAGACAAAATTAATTAGTATGACCCGTTGGCATTTTTATTTCACACATAAAATCCAGAGCAAACACGTGTGAAATATATAATGGATTTTTTCCCAATTAATTTAATCACATTCTGGATTACAAGGCATTTAAACAAACAGAAACAGGGAAAGGTGCTTAGTGGAGGCCAGGGCGAAGTCTGAGAGGGAGCCAGGGCAGGGCTGATGTTTTGGCTGGGATGAGGTAATTGGTAGTATAATCTTCTTAGGGCTGAGGATCGCCAGTTAACACCCCAATTTCTTTTATTTCTGTACCTAAATCATCAAAGCTTTATCATTATCTTAGTCTGCTAGTGTTGCCATAACAAAATACCATAACCTGGGTGGCTTCAACAGCAAAAATTTATTTTCTCATAGTCCTGGAGGCTGGAAGTGCATGATCAAGATACTGGCTGATTTCGTTTCTGGTGACAACTCTCTTCCTGGCTTGTAGACAATTGCCTTCATGTTGTGTTCTCACATGGTGGAAGGAAGGAGAGAGAGAAAGAACTCCCTCTGCGGTGTCTCTTCTCATAAGGGCACTAATACCCCCGTGAGGGCGCCATCCTCATGACCTCTTCTAACCCTGATTACCTTCTGGAGGCCACATCTGCAAATACCACCACTTTGGGGGTTAGAGATTCAACATGTGAATTTTGGGGACACACAAACATTCAGTCTGTGACAGTCATGTAGCCCAAATCCCAAACATGTTAAAACTCAAGTGCTCCTTAGAGGATTAACCCTTTCTTTAATCAGTTATTAGTCATGTATACCCAAGTACCAAGAAGGATCTGAAAGTATGTTTTGATATAAAGAGGAACAGAGAAGTGAAGAAGAAAGCTAGGATAAGAAACTAGGATACAGAGTAAGGGAAATGAATTTTTCCTCAATTAGCCAACGAATACAAGTTCAAGGAAGAGCTGAAAGGAGTCTGGATCACTGTCTGACTTTAGTTTGCCTGAGAGTGCACATGACCCCATCCTAACAGGTATAGTAGGCAAGGTAATGATTAGATTTTGGGAAGCATTTGGCAGGGTGTTAGGGTGAGTCCTCACTATCAAATGGAAATATTGTTAGAGAGAATGGACTTCTTTGAGCTTTTCTGCTTCACTATGACCTAACTCTTCCTCTCAAGAACAGGTTGAAGCAGGCCACATCTGAAGGTGATATAGTATTGTTATGTAACATAAGAAATTGGTTCAGACTCACCTGGGCATTCTATCCTCCTGTTATGAAACCACTCTTCAAGGATTATGAGAATCTAACATATCTCTCAGTTGAGTCACAGTGTTCCAGTATGGATTGTCTGGTAGCCCCACATCCCCTTGGAGGTTTCCTTTGCTTCCTTTCTTTGTTGGTCCCCATTTGTTACATCCCACACTCTCCTCGTTCTTGTTGCAAACTCAACCTTTGTTGGGGCAAGTACCACAGTAGCTTCTTGATAGAGGGTATGTTCTTTACTCAATTCTTGGATGTATTTGATCATTTGGATTATGAGTAAAAGGCTTAGAATTCTCAAGGCATTTTTTCATCGTCTCCTTGACTGCAGAGTTGCCTTTGAGAAGTTTAAAAGTATCTAATCTCTGATCTTTTGTGTGTCACCTAGTTTTTCCTCTCTGGAAACTGGTAAACTCTTCTCTTTGTCTCTAATATTTTTAAATGTCAAAATAAAATGTCTTCCTAATGTTCTCTTGTTATTGTGCTGGTCACTTGTTGGACCATTTCAATTTGGGAACAGATATTCTTCAGTTTGAAGAAATATTTCTGTTTGTTTGCTTGCTTCTGGTATTCACACCTCTCTGTTTTCACTGGTTTTTGGAATTCCTATTATTTGTGTTGGATCACTTGAACCAGTTTTTTTGTTTTTTTTGTTTTTTTGTTTTTTTACTTTTCTAGGGTTTTTTTTCCTATTTTAAGCTCTTTCAAAAAATTTTTTCTCTACTTTTATGGAGTTTTCCTCAACTTCATCTTCTAACCTATCTATTTAACTCTATTTATTTTATCAACATTTTTTCAAGGATTTTTTTTTGTCCTCAGAATGATGCTCCTCCTGTTTCTTCTTCATTATTTTTATCTTTTAAAAATAAAGCCATGTCGATATTTAATATATTCTAACATGTGCTCTCGTTAGTAATAGCTATATTCTGTTGCCACAAAATTTGACTTACATTCTAGACCAAAACTCCAGTTTTTCCTCATTATTTCTCAAGTATTAGAAATCCTTATTCTACTGTTACCTCAATAAATCATCTTATTTGGATCTATTTAGTACTATAGCTGAAAATGATTGCTCTAATTGGTGCTTTTAGGGATCTCCTTATTGAGTTTCCCTTCTATTTCTTTCAAAGATGCATGATTACCAAACTGAAGACATTTTTGATGTTTCTATTTATATTCAAAAAGAAAGGCAAAAGTATTTTTTTTAAATTATTATTCCTCAGACATGTGACACTTGTAGGGTTCCTCACTCTTTTGCTTAGTGGCTCTCTCACTTAGCTTCTGGAAAGATGAACAAAGGCAGGCTTCAACTCAATGCATGCCCTCTACTCCCACCCCAAACCCTTGCTTCCTTGCCTGCTCTCTAGAGTCGACTTAGCCCTTAAAGACACACTTTATCTTTCAAACATGAACAGGCCCTAAGCTTGTCTTCCCTCCTCTCTTTACAAACTTTTATTGAATATCTACCATTTCTCTACCAGACAGTGGGGTTGCAGAGAGAAACAAGTCTTATTTCTGGTGTGAGAGGGTCCATACTCATTCACAGGCTTACATAGTTCCACAGGATGATGGATGCTTTCAAGCTTTACGTATGCAGGATTTTGAGAACCTGAAGGAATGGGGCGATGGTATTGATCTCTCTAGTGGAAACCAATCTAAGTGGTAATATTGGGTGGGGTGGGGGGAAACACCTCTATTTATTTTTCTCTAGACCACTCTTACTTCTCTAAGTAAAAGAGCCAATGGGGCTCCATATCCTGCAAAATGCCTAAAATCTGCCTTTCAGGCAAGAATTAGTCTCTCTTTCTTATAGTTTTCAAATGTCTAAGTTCATCCATTTAATATAGCCTATGTTATATTTGTCATTATTTTTAGGTTATATGTATGTCTTCTCTACTACTCTGTGAGTTCCTCAGGATTTTTCCATGTATTTTAAATGTCTTTTATTTGTATTATTAATTTTTAAAGCCCTAGCACTTGGAATTTTCAGACCCATTTATTGATGATTAGGCTTTAAAAATAAATTTAGTGAATGAAAGAAAGTTTTTAAAAGATCTTTAGTGAACACCACCGTCATGTCATCTGCTTGCTAGTCTCTCTTTGGTTAATTCAAGATTAATTTTTTTGTTGTTAAATCATGGATTTAATAGTGTAATCATACTTTCAAAATCAGAAATATGTGTATACATTTTTTGAAGTTTTGAGAAGGTGAGAAATTTATGGTATTTCAGGAACCTTATGGTCGTATCTGAAAAAGGAGACTCCATCCGCCAAAGCCACTGTGTGACATTTGCCATCACCTAAATAGGGTATTTAAGGCACTTAACAGCTTTTTAAAAGTTGTTACCTGCAATCCTGCCTGATACCACATTTACACTGTTCATCTTTAAAGTCGGTTGGGTTTTTAAGCTGTGAACCTTCTAGACACTTTTTAAAAAACAAATGAACAAATAAAAACGTTTATTTTTATTTAGTTCTGCTGTCGGCCACCAGGTTGCGACACTGCCTTGAGTAGTTGAGTTTCTCAAATAGGAAAGTGTTGCGAACTGACAGAGAAATTAAGCCCCACACATTCAGGACAGAAAGGGGTAGGTGTGCCGGAGTAAGACTTTTTAAATTCTTCTCTGGTACATTGCCTATTGCAAATCCAGGCATAAATCATCAGGTGGCTGTGAGCCGCCTCCTGGTCCTGCCGATCCGCTGTTTCCATGATGTTACACTTCATAGAAAGGACAATGAGACAAGATGAAATGAAAGCTGGCCAGTCGGCAAAGGGCAGCATGAGAAATGCAAGGAAAGATTATGACAGCGGCTTAAATGAAGAGATTAAGATCATAAGGGAGGTGTAGGGAGAATTTGGGATATTGAAATATCCAAAACCAGTGATATCGATGAGACTCTTTAACTATCAGAAACATATTTATGCCAGTCTAGAAAAATCGAATGTGTTATTCTAGACTTTTCTCTTTCCTTCCCCCATAGCCATCCCTCTGGGCATCCTCGTGGTACGTGGAGACTGTGATCTGGAGACTTGCCGCATGTACATAGATCGCCTACAGGAGGTGAGTTCCTACGGCCAGTTATTTCTTCTGCTCTGTTTTCCATTTTTGTAGATGATTACCAGCCTTTTTTTTTTTTTTGCTTCTGAAATGATGCAATTGGAGAGGAAACAGAAATGTGCTGGGCTTGGCTTTTGAGCATACACCACTCTCTGCCCCCTCCCACCCCAACTGGTGTCCCTGCTCAGGTGGTTGAAATGAGAAAGGATACAATGGGTTAACTACAGTGTGATGTTGTTCTAGTATGATCCATAACTACAGCCGGGAACTTCTTGTCTTCTTGCTAGACTTCCCACCTGTATTTTTTGAGCTGTACTGAATTTCAAGGAGCACTGACACATAATGAAAGAAAACAGAGGTTTGGGGTTATTTACTGTTTTGTATCCAGCACAGACTTCTGTCAGAGACAGCTTGGTTTTTAAAAAAACATATATAACTTATATAGGAAAGAAAAACCTTCTATATTTCATAGGACTTTGTGTCAGAACACACAAAAAAAATCATCTGTTTTTTTTTTCTCAATTTGATCTTACCATAGAGAAAGAGAAAGAAAAGAGTATATATGACATAACTGTGAATTCAAACTGCACCAGCAAATTCAGGAGACCCAAACCCAGAATTGCAGTGGTCACCGGTTTCTTTTTGCAAAATGTTGAGGGGTGAATATTCACTGTCTTCATTTTACAAATGGCAAAGAGTATAAATAGCCACTTCTTTATCATAGTTTCTTGATGAAAGATATACATTAGAGTCACTTTTTTGGATGTGGTCTAGACACATATTTTTTAAAGCTATCGGGAGATGAATAACTCTTTCAGACGACACATTATACATAAGGAAATGGCACAAACAAAGAAGATATGTAGTCTTTAAAATCCTTTCAAGTTGTAGCCACTTAGTGGCTTTGAACATTAGACTTTATTTCTCTTAGTGGAAATAAATTCAGGTAGGAGGCACAAAGTAACATGGAAAATTATTAATTTTTCTCTTCAGGATCGTTAAGGATGGGGGATGGAATTATGAATGCAAAATATTTTCAGATAAATGCCAAATTTTGAATACCGATATGGATGAGAGAAGAAAAGTCAACAAATTTTATACTTGTGGCTTCATTTGGCTATTTTTACCAAGAATAACTTTGACATGTTAAAATGTGAGAAATTTTTAGCATGTGACTTGCTGGGTCCAAGTCAATATTCCTAGAACACACATTATCCCATTTTTCAAAAACCAAGTTTGTATTTTATTGTGGAAACTTACTTCAAAATCTGCAATAAAAAATTAATCGTAATTGCTATCAAACCTTTTCTTTTCCTTAACACTAGGGGCAACTTAAGGTTTTGCAGTAGCAAAGTACATAAATGATGAATTGACTTGGTTGACAACCAACTTATTGGCATGTTTATCCCACCAATATTCAACTAAAAGTGGGATAAAAAAAAAAAAGGAAAGAGCGAAGTTAAAGAGGAAAAGATTGAAGATTAACTTGGGGGCAGAGAGGAAGTTGATAAGGCCTGGTGGGAAGTAGGTATAGGGACAGAGTCACCCGGGATTGCTGACATTTGTAAAGAGAAGCAGTACACTCATTAACGAGGCAGCCTACAGGACATGATAGTGCTGACAACTTAGTTGTAAAACTTTATAAAGGGAGCCAGGTTCTCAGAATCTGCCAGTAAAACCTCATTAATTTCAGCCTTATTAATTTGCACTTGATGCTAATGCAGAGGTACTCGGTGAATTTCTCTGCACAGTCTGTGAAAACCTGCGTTCGCTAAGCAACTTATCGGTATAAACACAATTACCGTGACAGTATGTATTTGGTTGAAGATAAATAAATTCTTCCTCATGCTTAAAGGGTTTAGAAGCTTTCTTCACCAGCCAAAAGTTCAGGTGCAAATTAAACACGACCCGCATTTATTATAACGAAATTGCCTGTCTTTCACTTTTGGTCTTCTTTATCCTCGAAATTAAATTACTCAACTCGAAGCACTATTTAAAATTTATAAGTTTCAATAGCTAAATGGCCTTTCTTCTTTCATTCCAGCATGGTGGTGTGCTTTTATTATTTTTGGCATTATCTTCTTTGTGTAACCTTGATGAATTTGGGTGAGTTAGATATTTTCCAGATGGTTTTAATAATGTTAAGCTGGGAGTTCAGTTGACAGAGTTCTGGAGGCAGCTTGTTTGAACTGGTCTTAAGTTATGGATATATTTTTGTTTCCATTTTCTCATCAGGATCTGCAGTCAGTTTCTTCTGGCTCCCACAGAGTTCATTACCAGGTAACACATAATTGACTCTCCCTGTTTCATACCTTCCGGTCAAAGGCAGTTCATATTTCAGTTAACGTCTCGTTTGGATTAGAGTCCGCTTCTTCCTTAGAGAGTTCACTCGAAGAACAAAGCGAGGTTGGCATTGTGATTCTTTTGCATTTTTCTGGTTTTGGACGGTCCTCCTCTAGCACACATTTGGACTGTGGATTTTCTCACACTTCATTTAGAAAAGATGATATAATGAAGTGCTTTCGCCGCCAAATGCTAGAAAACTCAACTCAAACTATGTCGATGGGGCAAGAGTCTATTGGTTCACAATGGCAAAAAGTTCAGATCAAGGGTGGAGTTTACATATCATTTGTTCATGGTTTCTGCTCCCTTTTTCCGCTCCTCTTTTGGCCCTATTCTCCTTTCTGTGCCAATTTCACCTCTAAACTAGATGTTTACCTGGTCCAAGGTGGGTGCCATTCATAAGATGGCTGCATGTTTCTCCTTTACCTCCAGGAAGGTGAATTCTCTGCTTCCCACAGCCATCAAGCAAACAGGCCATCTGATTGGCCCGTCCTGCACGTTTGGGCAGGATTCAGTAAACCCAGCCTGCCTCTCTGTGATGACCCACGTCCCGTCCACAGCGGAACACTCAGATACCCTTTGCCCCAATGATCTTTGAGAGTGCAGTTTCTTCCCTCCCTTTCCCACCTCTACGGTACTGTTCCAGCCATCCTCTCACCTGTAAGACTTTTCAGCCGTGATTCGGATACCAGGGCACAGTATCACCCCAAACTTCTAGGGCGCATGCAAAGCTCTCTGAGTGGTCCCATTACAGCCCTTTGTCTGAGAGGCCCAGGGCCCTTGCCTGCTGGGAGGGGCATGTGGGAGTCAGAGAATGCCAGTGGCTC
>CM053514.1:65887592-65925871 GCA_028627145.1 Eidolon dupreanum | reverse complement strand
TGTGAGTGCCTCCTGAACTCTGGCTTTGTTCACACCATCACAATTTCTTAAGGATCTACTGTCAGATGCTTTTGAAAGGTGCATATTTTTAAGCTTGTTTTTTTCTTTTTTCTTTTTTGCTTCTATCAAAAATGACGTCTGTCCATGGATCTTAATGTGCAGCAAAGCAAACATACTTTCAGCCATTCTTGTTAGTGACATGGATGTTGCCATGGCCGCTTTGGGTTGTCCATGAAGCTGAGATCTGCCCTACGAGCACACTCTTAGGAGGAGCTATTTTGTTTATCTCACTTCCCCTTTCACCAAGTCTGATTCATGGTCCCCGCTGCCATGCTGGTCACCCTCCCACTGACCCCGAATCCAGAATTTCTTTATGCCAGGGCCACCCACTCTACCTGTGTGACGTGTCCCCCTGTTGAGGACGCAGTGAGCTGCTTAACCCGATGTGAGGTGTATCACCCACAGTGCGTTAGCAATGAGAGTCACTGAAAACAAGTTACAGTGGCTTTGATATGACCTCTGTACTGGCATCACACACTCGCTTGTACTATGATCCTCTTTTTTGAGTAGAGAGAGGGGTGTAGATAGACAAGGCATAGGAATTATATGAATCCCGAGGACATAAGAACCTAGTCACCTGTGGGTCATCACTAGTTAAGAATGCCAGAGGTTTTTGGACCATGGCTTTAAATAACTAATTCCTTTTCAACAATCTGCTTCTCTTAATTCCTGCTCCCTTTTTAATCCATCCAAGTATGCATTTTTCTTTGATATAAAGATGCTCAAAGTATTTCTCTTGACTACTTGTGTCATGAAGTCCGACAGGCTTTATCATCTTGACTTATCTTAGTTTTCTGACTGCACAGAAATCTGGACTTCCACTTGGTTTTTAAGTCTCCACCCAAAGGAGACATTAGGGTGGCACCTTTCTGCTGTGCACCCTTTGGCATCTTTTCCCACATCTGTACAAAGTTACACACATAAACACACATATGAGCACACGTGAAGTTGCGTTTATTTATTTTTTGAATGAAAATGAATTTACATTCTTCATACATTCGCTATATAGATTATAGCACAATTTAACAGTAATATACCATGGACACTATGTCTTGCTAATAAATGAAGCTCTAATGCACTTTTTAAACACTGCTGCTCTATTCCAGAGTATGTATTTAACCCCATCTCTGTGTGTAGACATTTAGGTTATATACAGCGTGGGCTGTTCTACATCGCTTTTGTAAACAATGCTGTAACTTTAAGCAATGGTAACCATCGCACGTGCTAAGCAACCCATTAATAGTGGCCGTACGGGTATGGTGTTTAGAATTGCAATCACATAACACATACAGCAAAGCTACTTAAACTCTGTAATCAAAATTTCCTTTACATGAATGTTGCTGTGAGATTAAGCAGATATGGGAGTGGAAACTGGGCAGGCAATGGGACTGGAGAATTTGAGGGAGGAAAAATTCTGAGTTACCAGGCAGTGAACTGCCTGATAAGAAATTTGAAAGATTAGTCTGACAGTTAATGAAAGCTGAAACTGTAGGAAATCTTTGAATACTGAAGTCAAAGGAAGGTCTTCACAGACATTCGGTTCATTCCAGTTTTTGCTTTCTTCATGTTGTTGCCAGAGCTGAGTCAAAAAAACTTCTGTCAAACTTGACTTATACAAGTCCCACCCATCCTTCAAAACCCCAAATAATTCTAACTCCGCTAGAAATCTTAACACCTGGTATATAAGATCTGTAGTAAATGAGTCCTGTGTTTGAATTTCAACTCCACCACTTAAAAGCTGGATACTTCTGAGAGTGTACTCAAATGCTTAAAGCCATAGTTATTAATTTATGGCTTGCTTTAAGGTGCTGGGGGAGAGATTCAGAAAAAACAGTGAGATAGATGGTAGGACAGGTATCTAGGGGCTAGACTGTACAGCCTCCTTAATGATGGAATGGATAGGGCTTAAAAATAAGCATAAGAATATGGATTCAAATGAACCTACTAAGTAAGACTGTAGCCTAAAGTTTCTAAATGAACTCTAGCAGTAGCCAGATAACCCTAAAACCAAGTGAGATGGTTTTGTGAATTCTGGTAGTAATTTTTCCCATACATATACCACTGGAGGTCATTTCCCAAATATGAGAGTCTTCAGTAGATGAGATAACATTCAAAGGCTGATAATCTAAATTTCATTTATAGAACCACCAAGGAATACAGAAGGAGAACTGTGTTCATGGGAAATTCTCAGAAGTAAAAAAAGGAGCATACTATAAATACAGGAAAAGGAAGGATGGATTGCCAGTCACCAAAATGGTATCATTCATTGACTAACAGCTTCTTTAGATTCTTGTTTCATATACTTTAAAGCCAGACAATGGAAATGAGTCAGGGCAGAAGCTGCAGGCAGAGGCCTTAACGTAGAAATGGAATGGAGGAGAATAGTCAGCAGGCAGCCTGCTGCTCTCTTCGACATCATGACAGCTGGCCTCCGTGTAAGTGGATCGTATGATTTAGGATTGTGTCTCTTGGCACAGCTTAGCCATACATCAGTGTCATGACACTGAAAACTTCTTCAGTGTTAGCCCCAAACTTCAGACTTGAAAGGAAAGGGTTTTCTTAAATGTGAGCTTCAACAATTCCTGTCTCCTGCTCTTTTCATTACGAGACTCCAATTCTTAGGGCAGCTGACTCAAAATCATTGCCCCGAAATCGATGACTTTTGACAATAGGCAGGAAGTAAGTGACAATCACAATGAGAATAGCCACCCCCTGGGAAAAGAAGTTGAAATCTGGTAAATCAGACATATCACAACTCCAAAGATGGGAGCAAGAAAGGGACTGGGGACACCCAGATGGCTTACAGTCTTGTGAATGCCTTCTGGGGACAAGGCCGATGCCTCATTGTCCTTTGTGACTTACGAATCATGTGCCTTGTTCCTCATTAGCTTTAATAAGTACATGTTGGAAAGACTGGTCATAATCATGTCATAGGGATAAAAAATAATGTGTAGCAAGCTGTGTGACAACTGACAACCCAAATCGGCCCCTGGAAAGATAACAATTTTGGTTAAGCTAAGCAAACATCTAGTAAGCACTGTCACTAGTGAATAAAAATATTATTGAATGGGGGGAGCAGGCAGTAAAATAAAGTGTTCTGAAAAATATTAGTTTTGGTGGTAGGATACATTCAACTTCGAAAACAATCCCCCGAATTTTAGACAATTAGACAGCTTCTATCTAATACTGTGAAAAGAGGCATCGGATTGCTGATTAGGACAAGCCGTACAAATGCCAAACTGACAGTGGTGTGATTTCACCCTTTGTGTGATGTCATTCTTTTTTGTGTCTGCTCATACGAATCCATCCTACTTCTTTTCTCTGAACCCCAGAATCTGAGCCCAAATGCATTTATGGATAAAATAGTGTTATGCCGCTATAGCACTCTCTGAATGATCTGCTCTGAAGTATGGCTTATGTCCTGTGAGCTCCTAGTGTAATTAAAGGTCAAAATTGTTTTCAGGTAAAATAATTTTGTCCCAGCTGCCCCAGTGTTACTTGTCCAGCGTAACTATATCTGCATGTCCACAAGCACCAGCTAATGGGCTAAGTAAGTGTTTCTCTTGTCATTTGATTTATTCCTCAAAAAAAAAAAAAAAAAAAGCTGTTTACAGTAGATCCTATGGGTACCATTTTACAAACGGGGCATCCAAGGCACAGACTAGATGAGGAACTCGCCTAGAATGTCACAGTGAGTCGGGTGGGGGTTGTCCTGTGCTCTGAGCTGGCTCCCTTGGCAAACAGAATTCCGCTGCCTCTGGGCTGGCTGCTTAATTGAGGCTGAGTCACCGAGGATCTATTGCATTTGCCTTCTCGTTCATGGATCTGTCTTTGCTGTGATGTTTAAACACTACTTTGAGGACGGGAACAATTTTGTCCTTTTGATTCTTACTCATCTGATCGTCCTACAAAAATTTCAGTCTTTCGAAGCAGACTTTCTCACTGAAACTAAGTTTGTGCTCAGTGTTTCAACTCAAGGGAAATCCAGCAACCTCAGCTGCCACCAGATACCCTGTTTCTAGCCTGTTCTTCTCCTCAAATCTTTTAGTCTCAGCGCCCACTCGTGCCTAGTAGCTGGATTTCTAGTTTCTTAGAGATTGCTGGTACATTTTGTCAGTCTGCTGCATTGAAACATCATTTTAACACTGATTTCAGGAAAATCTCTAGCTTTTAGCGTCCTAAAGGAGGTGGGACTCTTTCATCTGCATGTATATGTGTGGACTAGATTAGATCCAAGGAGAAAATTTTGTTGTGACTTCAACGCTTTTATATATCATATCTTTTTAATATTTAAAACTTTTAAATAAGTAATTTAATTGCATTACATTATCAATCTTTCCTAGATTGGGAAGATACTACATTTTTTCCTTTGGAATTCAAATGACTTTTAACATTATGCTAATAACTGTCCACTTAAGAGCTCTTTTTTTTTTCTTTTTTTCTCCTTTTATGAATAAGGTTGCAGACTTCCAAAAGGGTGGGAGAAGATGCAAACCTAGTTCGGGGAAGTCTTTTCAGAGGAGTTAGGGCTGTGCTTGTACTTCTCTAACCAACCTCCTAAGATTGCAGCTTAATCTTCAGGTGGGACCAGGAAAGTATCCCATTATTTTTCAGTAAATTGTTTTTTCATGAGATTCCTGTGCCTGTAATTAGTGAAGTATTGTTTAACTTCAATTATTTAGGCAATCTAATACTCTATATAAATAGGTCTTCTGTGTGTCCGTTTTTCAAAAAAATAAACGTTTAAGTAGAAGAATTTACAGTATTTACTTAAAGGGCTGAAAACAAACATTTGCGAGAAACCATGGATGGAAATCAGCAACAAGTTCATTACCTCCCTCTGTATAGAATTCGGCCTGAATTTAGCCCATTATGAGAGAATAGCTACAAACTCAGGGAGCTTCCACTGTCTGATTCTACAATCACCAGTAACTCTGAAATAGTAATTCCCATCCTTGTGTGTCTGGATATTGTTCAGGCATTTTACTGATTAGAATCTCATTTTGTTGAGTTGTCGCTGACATAAATTTTTGATTATTTGTATTAGTAGCTTTTTAACCTTTGGGGGTTTGATAATTTATAGAAAAAAATTGGCACCTTTATTTAGGAAAAGGCAGACACATAGACACCAAATTTAGCATAAAATTTCAGGGAGTTCAAGGATTGCTGGACCTATTTAAAAACCCACTTGAATGTATTTGAAGTGTTTTAAAGTGCTCTGTGGCAACCAATGTGTTCTCACAGAGCAAACCAATAAAGTTCTTGAAATAAAATCTCTTGAAGGAAGTTGAGTTATAATAAATGCTTTGTGGATCAAGGTGAGAATAAATACATGAACAGAAAATAGGTAAAATAAACAAATAAAAGTTAGGCGCATGCATTACGTTCTCCAGACACAAAGATGTTCTCACATAAAAAGGTATATACTGTTCTATCAGTATTACTTTACCAGCCTGTGAGGAAGTGAGTCGTGTAGCTGAGGCAATATATTAATCTGCATTTAATTAAACTAAAACGAAGAATAGCCAATGTTTTCTAATTTGAATATTTGAGCAATAACGTCATTAATCTTTAGATTTTTTAAAATAATAAGTCAGGTATTTCTGTATTCTTTCAGAGTCAATTCTTACCTAGGGAAATTGGTACATTTTTTTCATGGTGGTCTCTGTAGCACATTTGACATCAAGATTCAGAAAATAGCCTTGGTGTTGAAGTCCCTTTACTATGGAGAAGATAGCCATGTTTCCATCTAATATCTTTATTTATTAGTGTTCATGGTTGCTACTAAATATTTCAAATAATTTTCAAATGTCTTGGTTTATAATTACATGTCAGATACGTTGGTAGCTTTATATGTTTTATAAAAATACATTAAGAACCTTAAGTTCCTTTAAAAGAAGATGTCCCATGTGTCAAAATATAATTCTCAAAATGTTTAACGTAATTCTCGTATCAGTAGGTACTGAGCACATGTCAAGATGTTTTTTAGCGTAACCAGGAGGGTGGCAAAGCCAGTCCAAAAAAAAAAAAAAAAAAAAAAGAAGAATATGTATTTATCTCTGTATTCATAGCTATATCAATTCTATATCTGTAATTATAAATGTTGGCACCACTCCTCAATGAGACCAAAAATTTCCCCTATCAATTTAAATTACAGAATCCATTTGTATTAAAAACTCCACATACTGAAGCTTTCTATTAGTAAAACGTTACCTTTTGTCATGGTAACGTTAGGTCTATGGTTCTAAAACTTTAGTATATGTCAGACTCACAGGAAAGCTTGCTGAAACAAATTTCTGGGTTCTGTAAACCTGGTGTGGCACCTGAGAATTGAATCTCTAAGAAGTTCCTAGCTGATGCTGGTGTTGCAAGGTTCACACTTTGAGAACCACTGAGTTAAGCATAGGCTTTGCCTGATCACAAGTAAGGCAGCAGGGAGTATTGGTTAAATTCCCAAGGAAGTCAAAGCAATTTCAGCTTGACTCTCATATTCCGTCTATGTCATTCCCATTTCATTCTCCTGTCCTCCTCTGTACACACGAGATCATCAACGCCCAGCTGCTTTCCAAGAAAGTTCCCTATATTCAAACATCTCAAATCCCTAATAAGGGTCAAATTCCCAGTATCTTTCCCACAGAAACTGCCCCTCCACCCTCGTTTGTCCGATTTCTGTCAGTGAGTTCAATTTCACTGTGAGCCAGAGCTAGAATGCTCCAACTCATGTGATGTAAAGTAGAATGTGCTTTTTCTTTATTTTTTTAAATTATTGTGGCAGAGATTCTCTTAGTAGGGAAAACTTTTATACCTACGTGGAGAACCGAAATGCAAATGAGAGCCCACCGCCACTGGTTCCCCAGCTTCACAAAGCGAAAGAAATTCCCCAAAGGAAGTAAAAGTCCCAGGTTCTATCATTTATGAATGTTTAATGGAATAATTGAAAACTGGCAAATTTTATGTGGGGATTGTTTTATAAAGTTCTCTGTGAAATAAATCATTTCAAAGCAGAGCCCCTATTTCTCTTTCTAGCAAAAAAAAAAAAAATGTGATTTGGTCTCTCACTAGTGCTTTGTTTAGAAAGGGATGCTCGCTCTTAGAAATAGGCGCTGTGGCAGCATGTCTGTTGAACGAAGGGTCCCTTGAGCTGTTCAGAAGGAGCCATGAGGACGTTTGTGTCTCTTTCAGGACCAAGAAACCTCCTTCCCCAGGGCACTCTCAGCTCAGAGACTCTCTCCACGGTGGTGCTTTCTAGATGGTGAGTGTGTCTGTATTTCCTGGAGGGCTGAAGGTGGGAAAGCGCAGGGCAAGGCGTCGATGGCTGCCATGGACTCTAGTTTCCCAAAAGATGATTCAGACACCCTTCATGTGGCTCCACGTGATCAGCACTTACATCTCAAGTAACATGGACTTGCTGAGGTTGCAACTCACCTTCATGAAGTCATTTCCTTCAAAGCAAGTTGGTTAACTCTGGCTGAACTTCTCAGCATCAAATTGCCCAGGTTGACCTTTCCCCTTCACTGCCCTCCGAAGTTCCCTAAAATTGACAAGTCCTTATCTTAAAACAAGGCTGGTAGATGGGATCAGTAAGTATGAGATGGGTAGTAACATGTATGTTGCTTGCATGTTTTGGAAGTTTCATATTATTTTCATTAAAGCATCATTTTAGTATGATGCATAAGTTTTTATCAAAGTGTAGAAAATTGCATTCATATCTGCTCTGTTGAGCATGACTTGAATACATAAGAAACAGTTATTTTCTGATTAATTAATGAGTCCATTTTCCATTGCAAGCATCTCTCACTCCCTGGATTCTGCCTAATCCTACTTTTCTATCCAATGACCCATGCTGAAGTACATTCCTGCTCATATGCTACTCAGTGTGTTTACTACCCAGTATCTCTCTTATCTATGTGGACATGTGGTTTTCATTTGTAGCCCTCACTCTTGTTTATCTGTGTATGCATCTGACAGGAAATAAATGTGGATAAGAGTATGGCAGGGTGTGAGAGTGTATGACGAGTATTACAAAGATGAGCACTTGTATCTATATGAAATCTAACCCACATAAATCGTGACATAGGTTTTCATTAATGGCTTGTCAACTATGTTGGAAGGTAATTTATGTTGCCTTTCCTCTGGCTCTTTCATTTCTTAGTGATGAGAAACACAATCATTTGTTTTTCCTGAATCCACAGAGGAACAACTCATATTTAAAAATATTATGCAAATTTATATGAATTGTTCTATATATAGTCTGTTCTATATAGTCTTAGGTAAAATTATATTTGTAGAAAACGATCTTAACCCAGATGAGTTTTACTCTATAAATAGTTTTATTAGAAACCTTTAAAAGGTGATTACAGTCATGGCTAAAAAAAGCAAAGTAGAGTAAGCCCTTCTCAGGCAGATTTGACTTTCCTGTTGCTTTTAGGGGGCAGGGAGCATGATTGTCTTGTTTCTTAGCTCATTTCCTTTGGAGAAAAACTACTCATTAAATATTTATGATGTTTGAATGATTATTTGCATTTTGAGTTTTTCCCTCTAGTACTGTGTACTTTGTAGAAAATCTATTTATAATATTTAGACTGTGTTAGATGTAAGCAAGGAAGAACATCATTCTTTTGAATGTAAAGAATGATCAGAATAATTTTTAAAGACCCTAGGTTTGCAAGATTTTTTTCTCAAGCCACAACTGCAGCTCAGTCCCTTTTAGGAGTGTGTGTGTGTGTGTGTGTGTGTGTGTGTGTGTGTGTGTGTGTTTTCTGTTTGGACTTTCTTCAGACATAGCTTCGGGACTCAGTTTTAGAGTAAAATGATTCCTTTATTACCAGCTGTGGTCCCTGACACTGCCTCTCCAAGCTCTTTTACAATATGAGAATCATTACTTCCTCGGAACATCTGGCTACCTACAGTTTTTTTCTAGCTTTATTTCCTTAATAAATATACGGAGTCCCAGCTCTGTTTAAGGTCCTGTGTTAATATCTGGAGACATAAAAGAATAAATCAAACAGACCTTTAAAGACGCAGATGTCTTAGTCCCATTGTCATCTGTGAAGACAGTTTCTATGAGAGGTGGAAACAAAATGTAATGTGCATAGAGGTAGGAGCGATGGAGTCCGTCTGGGGCGGGAGGATGGACTGAGTGAGGTTTCACAGAGGAGGTAGCATTTGGTTGGCCTTGAAAGACTAGTAAGATCTAGACAGGCAGATGTAATGGGGAAGGAGGGTTTTCTGAGCAGTGAGATAGCAGCAGCAGAGGTGTGGAAGTCTTGAGTTTTTCTTAATAGATATAGAGACTGGTCAGTAGTCCTCATGACTGGAATGTAAGGTTTTTGATTGACATGGTTGGTCAGGAGGTTATAAATTTGGTACCAGATCATGGGACACTGAATGCCATATACTTTTTTTTTTTCCCCTAGCAACTTCTGCTGATCGCTTTTATCGAATAGACAGATCTCAGGTAAGTTTTCTCGAGCCTACTTGTGAAAGCGAAAAATTCCCAAGTAAAGATACTTTATTGGTAGCTAATCTTAAAAGTTTTTATAACATAAATGCTGAAACATTTACTGATTTTGGAATGGTAGTCATAGCCTAAGCTATGATTTATTTGTCTTCATGCGATTTGTGGGCTCTAAATGATATCGCTTGACCTTGCAAATGAATACAGTAAATAACAAGGCTTGTGAATATTATCACCAGCCTGCACTCCAAATTTTCATGTACACTACCATTTCTACTGCTACCTAGTCAAATTTTATGCCTTTAAAATTTTGAGACCTTGGAAGTGCCTCCGGGCTACTTAGTTTCAACTCATCAATTCCCAGAGTTCGATAACAAGAGAATAAAATTCTTATGCCCAATGATAACAAGTGCTCCCACTGTCAAAATTCTCCTGCAAAAAGAAAGTATAGTATAGAATCCAGTGATGAAAACAGTTGTCAACCGTGCTACTTACCCTTGACCAGGTCCTTGGGGTGGAAGTCCAGGTTATTATGGGTATCACTTCTTTGATATGATAGTATTTGGGAAGAAGTTATACCTAACAAGATGCAAGTCAGCCAGGAATCCAAACCAAGAGGGCTTCACCTCTCCCCCTCGCCAACCTCTTGCCTTGACTTCGCTTCCGAGAGGAAAGTCCACTGGTCAGATCCCTGAAAATATACTGTGGATGTTTGCTGTGTCACAGGATTTCGTGATTCCTTAAGACCAAGGATGACTTGTTTTGTGATTCTTCAGATTTAAGCATCCTGTCAATCATCTGACGGACTACGTTTTCTTCCTTAGGAACATTTGCACTTTGTGATGGAGATTTCTCAAGATGAGATTTTTATTCTGGACCCAGATATGGTGTTGTCACAGCAGGCGGGGACACCTCCAGGAATGCCTGATCTGGTCGTGGAGCAAGCCTCAGGGTGAGTATATATCTCCTTTGGTGGTGTGATGGTCACAGGGTAACATCGGTGTCTCGTTTGGCTTTGGACTTGACAATTCGAATGACATTGACTTGTTTTAAAATATAAGAGTCCCTTCCTTATCCATGGGCGATCCATTTGAAGACCCCCAGTGGATGCCTGAAACCATAGATAGTACCAAACTCTATATATACTGTGTTTTCTCCTATACATGCAGACCTATGAAGTTTAATTTATAAATTAGGCACAGTAAGAGATTCACAACAATACCGAATAATAAAATACAACAGCTACAACAATATCCTATAACAAAAGTTATGTAAATGTGGTCTCTCTCTCTCATTAAATATTACGTTATTAAAAATCATCATATCATCATTTCACAATGACCCTCCAGATTTGGTTCTATTGTTATCCCAAATCCATAGGTATGGAGATTGATGCTTAGAGGGTTTTCTAACTTGCCCAGTATTGCACAGAAAATAAATGGAAAAACTGAGATTCAGTCCTAGGTTTTATGATGTCAGACCTCATGCATTTAACCACTATATTAACCCACCAAAATAGTATTACTATTTCTAAATTATTTCAACGGTTCAAAGCTATTTATTTAGAGCTTTCAGGTACTAGTGTAAGCATGTGAGAAACAAGAGTGCTAAAATCAAAACAGACAAAAAGCCCTGCCCTGTGTGAAGCCTAATAAACTTCAGTGTTTTACTCATATACGGAGGCTAAATAGTTAAAAGGATTTCCCTGGAAAGTACACACACACGTGCTCAAATAGCAAAGATGAACTGCACACATCCTCATACAGCATAAACAGACATACTCACTTAAGTAACCCTGTGACCGTGTCTGCCCCTCTTCACTGATTTAGTTGACCATCGCTGCTCTTTCTGAGTATCTCCCACTGGGCCAGGGCTGGGGAGCATCAAGAGAAGACAGAAGTGGTGGAATGGAACAGATACAGATACATAACTGGGTTTAGGAATCCGGAGTTGGTGACATCAAAGCTGTCCTGGCATGACAGGACAGCCGAAAGGCACACAGGGTGGCCCGACATAACCCTGGGAGTCCCAGAAGTTGGTGGAGGAAACCACCTTCGTAGTCCACGTCCGATAAATCAAGCCTGTCGGTTGTGGGGAAAACAAGTGAGAGGCTGTGTCCTCCTGCCCCACCTGATCTGATGAGAGTGAGTGCCTTCCGCCAAGTCCACCGTGGGCTTTGCCCTGTCAGTCATTCACTCCGGGTCAAATAATAGCCAAAAGAAATGGCTTTGTTCTGGGTTAGACCTCTATTAGCTCTAGCTCCAAGTAAGTAGTGTGAAAATCCACTAGAACTTGGGCTTAGTCTCTTTCTTAATTTTCATCAGTGGCCCCTCTGGAAATGAACCAGGGACAGAGAAGCAGTGACAGAGGATGGTCTTTGTCATTTTCTAACCTGCATTTCTGTATCAGGCTCCGTTACTTCTCATTCATGTTGCATTTTAAATTACTTCCTCTTGAAATTCCGTTTTCTCATCTGTAAAGGGGGCCAAATCATACAAGCAGCTCGTGATGCTTGAGAAAATTGACATAATAAATGCAAAGTACCTAGTGAATACCCAATAAAGATGAATTTCCCTTCTCACATTTAGAGACAAAAATCGTCTTAAGAAAGAGTGGAGTTAGGTCCTGAGGCTGACTTGGCTTAAATGCCCTTCTCTCTCCCAGAATGTCAGACTGGTGGAACCCCGCCCTCCGGAAGCGCATGCTGAGCGACAGTGGGCTGGGCACGATCACTTCGTATTATGAGGACTCAGATATGAAAGATCTCAGCCCCTCCCGTGTGCTACAGTAAGAGTGCTCTCTCTGCCCTCTCCTGTGTGCCACCGTGTCGCGTGGGGTCTTCACCAATGGGAAGGGTTGTCTTTTCAGTGTTGCTCACACTGCCTCCTGGTGGTCACCCCGTGGTTTGACATTTTATTCACTTTGCCCACTTTTATCCACCCGAGCTCCTCTTGGAGCTTCACTTTTCATTTCTCTTGCGTCCTGAACCACACTGAGAATGTTCATGTGGATCTATAAATACTTTCAACGCCCTCCCCCCCAACCCCAGTGTTTGCTTTACTGGAATCCAGTGTGTCGACCAGATGTCCCTATGTTGGCCGCATCATGAAGACATACATGAGTGTGATCATGAACAGTTTGGAAGTGACATATAGTTTTCATTTGTGTGAACATTTCGACGTGCTGTTATAGCTCTGTTTCATTCGCGTCTGGCCCTGAGCCTGTGGATGTGAGCTCTGTACAATGCAGCCGAGTGGGGGTGTTGGCTACAGTGGACTGCCGCTCACGTGGCTCCATTCTCTCGGGGCAAACAAGGCCGCCTTTGTTCATAGATCAGCATAGCAGGTGTGCTTTCTGTTTAGGTCTTATGGTCTGAAGTAAGGTTGGAGTTTGCAAGTGTTGGCACATTTGTGTCCAGTGAATCCTCCCTCCTGTTATTGCAGGAGCAGGTTTTAGGTGCAGGCTGTGATCACAGACATGTTCTGTCACACCCATTGTTTGAAGTCAAACCTATCACCCTCTTCAGAGGTTATGCAAGTTCATCACAATCCATGAAATTAGGCTGGTTCCCACTCCCCTCCAACGCCCTAATCCAATAGGGACAATGGTCTCGTAATGCTGTCTGACTATTTTTATGAAGTAATAAGATTACTAAGATGCTTAGAAGCCTAGTGTTAACTGAAGAGGCAAGACGATGCATTGTTTCTAAAGGAAAACAGGAAGCGATTTCTGTATGAAAAAAGGGAGAAAAAGGAAAAATCTGAAGCTATTTCATTGCTAAAAGTTGTACTCAGACACTTTGAAGCCAAAAGGTGACTTCATTTTAATTGCTTTTCTCTACTTCCTCTTATTTCATAGAGTAAAGAAGGGAAAGGAAAAAGTGAATTTTCCTTTTTAAACTACATTGTTAGTTTTTGATGGCGTTTTGATTGCTTATAATTCAGGGTGTTTTTCCATTTCTTTTTTTATTTGGAATTAAGGCTCGTGAACCAAGATGAGTCAGCCACCCATTGATGGCTAAAAAAAAAAATGGTCATCTAGCTGTGGACAGATTTATTTGAGAATGCAAGTTTTAATTAGCTGCAGAAATAGAAATTACGCCTAGACAAACCAGATGAGTGTTTTAGTTCTTATACACAGACCATTTCAACAAAGTAGAATATGAGCTCAATCTAGTTTCCTATGCCCTAATTTTTCTATATATAGTATATTAGTATATCTATCATGGTATATAAAGTGGTTGTTTCTAAGTAAGTATTCTTTTCAAGTATCACAAATAAATGTACTACTTTATATAATACCCAAGTTCTTAAAACTCAATATCAAAATCAACTCTTATTTTTTTGGGGGGGTTGTATTATTTTTCAGGGACTTCTCTTAATTGTTTATTAATCTTTAGTTGGCAGCTATCTGTTTTCCTTGTCATTTATACTACCTTATCTCTTAAATACTCTAGAGCAAATGACTATGTTTAAAAACTTTTCTGCCAAATCACCTGGAAAACAAACAAACAAGGTAACATTCAAACATTCATCCAGAGCATCTGAGTCTTTCCAGCTGAATCTCTGGACAGGTCTTCCTACCCGAGGCTTTGTCTGGATCCCTAACACAAAGAACACATACATGAGCATGATAAAATGGTTGTTTGAAATGGCCTTTTAAAAAAAAGCATAAATAATTTACCCTAATTTGTCTATTAATTCTTTAAAATTTGTTTATCGTGTTCATTAATCCCTCAGGAAGAACGTCTCTTTATTTCCTTCACAAATCATCTCTGATACAAATAGGTATAATTGCAGTTATTGAATAATGCAATTATATAAAATTTATAATAATTTATAATAATAGATAATATAATAATGTCAGCAATAGCTGGTATTGATAAAATACCTCCTACTTGCTTTGTACCCTAGTTAAATAATCTTTAATCCTTTTAACAACTTTTACATCTCATCATTGCTTAGCTGTTGAGTAAACTGAGGCTCGCAGGATCAAAATACTCATCTTAGGTCACCCAAGAAAGCAAGTGTGAGAACTGTGGTTTGAATGAGGTCGGCTTGACTTCTGGCTCCATGTTTTTTTACTGCACTACACTGTCTTCCTGAAGGGCCAGTGCAGAGGGAGGGTTCTCAGAGCCCCAAGGAAGGTTTACTTTGGCTTCTGCTTTTCTTTTAGCATTTGTAAAGTGAAAAAATCCTACAATATGCGGAGACTGTATTGGTATGCACAATATGTATATGTGACTACATAGTTAACCAAAAGTAAATATGGTTGAGAAGTAATTTTAAGACAGTTCTTTTTGCTGTTTAAAAAGGGATTGAAACAAAAAATGATGGCCATAAACATTTATTTAAAATTTGTTAAGTATATATTAAATATGCCTCATTCTTCTTTAAAGAAGTATAAAATTTCTATAAAAGATACTCATGTGACAATCATCCTTCTATATCTTGTTATCTTTTTATGTTATTTATATTAGGTCTTTCAATTCATAAACAATATCAAGTAGCATAAAAATTTATATTGTTTTATTTATTTATTTTTTTGTTTCATATTGTTTTATCTTTTTACTTTTCAGCACTTATATCATGCAAATGCATATACTTTTGGAGCTTGCCATTTCATTCACTATCATAATTTAAAAATTTATTCATATTGATATTTTCGGATTTTTAAACCAGTTAATTTGGGGCAGAATATTGTATTATAAATATGCCATAACTTATTTTTCTATTTTGATAACTATTTCTAGTATTTTATTATTTTAAAAAGGCAGTGAACATTGTACTACATGTATTCTTCTGCATTGCAGGGTGTATATGCAGTTTTGATTTTACTTGATATGCAAAATTTACCTTCTCATTAGGGATATTTAGGAATCGGTCGGTATCTAAAGAATTAGTTTAATATTCTAGGTATAAATGGCATCTGCTGTGTAGGTTTTAAAGTCCTAGCCAATGTGGAGATAGGAAAAGTTTGATTTTAACATCCTATAGACAATGTTAAATAACCTGCTATATAAAAAGTAATCAAAAGGGGCATTTTAAGTTCTTGGAGCTGAAAATACTATTCATCAAAGTTTGTAGGAAATCATGCAAGTGGTATTCACAGAGTGATTTATGGCTGTAAATTCATTTACCAAGAGAAAAATGATTCCATACCAATAAAGCATTCAACTCGACAACTGGGAAAAGAATCCCAGAGTGGAGAACAAAGAAACAAGAGAGAAATTGTAAAAGACAGAAATAGATGACAAGTAGAATAAACCAAATGGAAGAGACGACTAACCAAGAATAACATTTTTAAAAATGATTCTTCGAAAAGGTAAATAAGAGACAAAATGATGAGAAAACTCAAGAAATAAATATGGGAAAACTACAGAACTGTCACTGTAGTGCTTTCCCCAGTTCATTCTTCCTCTGTGACAGCCGGTCTAGATCTGCGTGAGGTGGTCTTCTCCTCCAGACTCTAACCGACCCAAACCCCTTGGGTTTCCTCGGGGTTTTCTCATCGTTTAAACTTTAGTAACTCAGTTGTGTCAACCTTCCTCCTACTATTTAGGGAGATTGAGACAGAATGAACAAAAAGAGTGAATCAGCTTTCTATTATTCCTGGGACTGATTGCATTTATATTGTAATTCCACATAGAACGCTGTAACTTTAAGAAAAAAGTGTGTGTGTGTGTGTGTGTGTGTGTGTGTGTGTGTGTGTGTGTGTGTGTGTGTATATATATATATATAATACAGAGAGAGACCACTTATACATATAGGTCCTTTTGGAGAAACTAGAATCCTGTAGTAGGGTATACAACATATACAGGGTCTTCAAAACTTTAGGAACATAGTAAAAAAACGATCTTTAAGAACCAATTTTGAAATAAATTGGTGAGCAGTGGTCGACTCACATTATGACTGCTAGGGCCGTAGTGAATTGTCTTTAATTTCAGAAAATGTTTTCAGTGTCTAAGAAAGTTCCCCTTAATGCAATTCTGGAAAGAGGTTTGTTCTTATCATTGTTCATACCACCACAATTAATGACAAGAGTCTATTTCATTTTGGAAGAAGATTCATTCATAAGGAAGAGATTAACTCACATTTTAGCAGAGAGTATCTATTTCAGTCCTAATCAAGACTTTTTCCACCTTCAGGATCTATGAGATTTTTTTAAAAAGGTGCTTAAGGAAAACTGATAAATTCTTTCCAAGTTATCTTTTCGAATGAGATAGAATTACCTGTGAGTCACATGGGTTAAAGGAGAGCAGATAAAGGGACTGAGAGGTACTCTCCAATTTCTAAATAAGAATAACCTTTTTTAGTTCTTCATTTTGTGGTTCATGCGAAACCTCCAAAAGTGACGCAAGGAAATGCACTTAGAACCTCCATGTCTTAAGCCTGGAAGAACTAAGATGAAGGTCACACAGGTAAAAACAGAGTATCTTGCCATGATACCAAGACATTGGGAGACAGTGTAGCGAAGCACAGGAAGACAGATATTCAGTCCTGATGTCTTCTGTGTCTAGGCAGGTATCTGTTACCTGATCAACTAAGCAGGGCTAATGGGATTTTTATGATAGGCAGAGCATTTCTCTCTCTAACCAGAGGTAATTTTATCAAAAATAGAATTGTAACGAGTCTGGTCTGATTTATAATCTCATTGAGATTCTAAGAAACAGGAGGAGCCATTCATTCAATCCTTCATTTATTGAGCAAATAAATATGGAGCTCCTTGTAGGTAGGAACGATAAATGTACCTAAGCACTAAAGATATAACACTAAATAATTATTGTCCTTGAGGGAAATATTGCATAAACCAATTACTCTAGCTTCTTCTGTTAAGTATGGCAATGGATATATGCATAGAATGGTCTGAAAGCAAGAGGAAATAGAATTTACTGCTTCCTCCAGACTTCATTATTTTATTTTATTTTATTTCTTAGAAACATTTTAGGTATGATTATTAAGCAATTATATCAATGATACAAATATTGTTATTAAATATTTAAATATCATGTTGAGTTTTTTATTGTTCTTTTGTTTTTATTTGATTTAGTTAAACTAAAAAATAAAAAAGATAAAACAATTCGCCCATTTCTCCCATCCCTTACCCTCTGCCTCTGGCAACCAGAAATCTGTTCTCTTTATCTATGAGCTTTTTTTTTTTTTTAACAAATATATATATTTATGATTTACATGTATATATACAATTCCACATATAAAAGAGAGCATATGGTATTCGTCTTTCTCTGTCTGACTCCTTTCACTTAGCATAATACCCTCGAGGTCCATCAATGTCACAAATAGCGACATTTCATTTTTTTTAATGACTGAATAATATTCCTACATATATAGTACCATAATTTCTTTATCCATTCATTCATCGATGGACTCTTAGGTTTTTTTCCACATCTTGGTTATTACAAATAATGCTGAAGTGAACATAGGGCTGCAAATATTTTTTTGAGTTAGTGCTTTCTCTTCCTTTAGATAAATACCCAAACGTGGAATTGCTGGATCACATGGTAGTTCTATTTTTAATTTTTTGAAGAACCTCCAAACTGTTTTCTATAGTGGCTGCACCAATTTATATTCCCATCAACAGTGCATGAGGTTCCTTTTTCTCCACCTCCTCACCAACACTTATTGTCTTTTCAATGATAACCCTTCTAACAGGTGTGAGGTGGTATCCCATTGTGCTTTTGCTTTGCATTTCCGTGACGATTAGTGATGTAGAGCATCATTTTATGTACCTATTGGCCATTCATGTATGTTCTTTGGAAAAATGTCTATTCATATCTTCTGCCCATTTTTTAATCGGGTCATTAGGGGTTATTTTGTATTGACTTATATGAATTCTTTATATATTTTAGATATTAGCCCCTGATCAGGAGTATGAATTACAAATATTTTCTCTCATTCAACAAGTTGCCTTTTCATTCTGTTGACGGTTTCCTTTGCTGTGCAGAAGGTTTTTGATTTGATGTAGTCCTACTTGTTTATCTTCGCTTTTGTTACTTTTGCCTTCGATATCAGATTCAGAAATTCATTGCCAAGACCCATGTCAAGGAGCTTACCAGCTGTGTTTTCTTCCAGGGGTTTTACAGTTTCAGGTCTTATCTTCAAGTCTTTAATCTGTTTTGAGTTTAATTTTGTATATAGTTTAAGATAGTGGTCCATTTTCATTCTTCTGTATGTGGATGTCTGGTTTTCCCAGCACTGTTTATTAACAAGACCATCTTTTCCCCACTGCATATTCTTAGCTTTTTTGTCATTAATTAATTGATCATACATGCATAAATTTATTTCTGGGCTCTATCCTGATCCATTTATCTGTGTATCTGGTTTTATGCCGCTATCGCACTGTTTTAATTACCATAGCTTTGTAATATAGTTTGAAATCAGGAAGTGGTGCCTCCAGCTTTGTTCTTCTTTCTCAAGATAGTATTGGCTTAAATATATATATTTATATATATAAATTTATTAAATTTAATAAATTATATCTGTATAATTTATTGTATATATTTATTATATATTAAATTTTATATATATATATATATATATATGCACTTCCAAAGTAATCTAAAATGAGCAGTAGAATACAATAACCTTTTAAAGTGATGGGGCATAAATTCACATTTAATAATAAATTAGTTACTGTAAAATTTACAATGTACAATTTATTCAAATACCTGAACTGTTCAGTGGTTAAGGAGATAGTTATATGCCAGAATGGCATAACATTTTTTGTATGGCTTAATGAAAATATAAAATATAATCATCTAAATAAAAACTATCTTCATTATGCACTTGGTTTTGCCTTTTTTTAAAAGCCACTGAAATGTATAAAATGGTCTGAACACGATGGTGGAAACAGACGCGAAGTCAGTGCCTCTTCACGTGGCAGTAACAGTGCCTTTGACAGTAACTCGTGGGTAAAGTCTGCAAATGATTCCATGGCATTACTTTGGCTAGCGCAACAGTTTTAGACAGCACTCAGCTAAATACGGGTAAGAGAAATGTGAAGCAATTACCTTATGCAACTTTAATTTGATATTTGACTATCAAATGAAAACTAAAATAAAAGTAAGAGCACCCAATAGTAGAAAACTTTTGTAAAAATAGGATTCCACATAACGTGTTACTTTTTTAAAGTTTTTTTTTTTAATTACATTGTTAGCATGTTTTGTTTTTAACATTATTATGAAGTAGCCTACTCTGCATTAACAGACATTTGAAAGAAGAAAATAGTTAAACATGCCATGTGGTAGTCTAAAAATTAAACCGATATACTTGTTTATGTACACAGCATCCCTCAGTACATGGTAAAATAAAAGCGAAGTTTACAGAATCTGGCATCTTATACGACAGTACTTGTTCTGGAAATAAGAGAGAATAGAATGCACTGCTTCTTCCATGTTTCGCTTTTTTATTTTGATATGAAAAGGAGGAATATTTTTAAAAAATAATGAAAAATGTTAGCCTCAGAAAAAACTTTTTAAGGGTTCTATGCTTACTTAACTTTTGCACATGAGCAGATACGTGTCTGCTTTTCATCATTATATAACCAGAAATGCACGTCGATTAACTGGATGTTCTCAATGATAGTTTAGCATCAATCTACCCGGTGTGTGTGTAAGGAAGTTTATAGAACTGGCGAGTTATTTAGAGAGATCCAGAGCTCCTAGCAATACATTAAACTGAAAAATTGTCTTTTTTGGTGTAGTTTACAGTCCTGAACCACCATATCAAGAAGATATTCTGGAAACCTCCCTCCTTCCAAAACCTCAGAAAGTTCTGGGCCAAGTATAGGAATAATTGCTTAATTCCACTCTCATCTTCAGCTATTTTTTTTACCCAATTCCTTCCTGGAACATCAGGAGGTGGCCTGAAACTCTGATTAAAACAAAAAAAGATAATTTTGCATAGTCTCAAAACTCCAGGTTCTCAACAAGAGGACAGAGTATTGAACATTGATTTGGGTTGTGGAAATATCCTTCCAACATCACAATCAGATAAGAGGGAGAAAAGCAATCTTCTGAGTGGGGTGCACATTTTGCTGGAATATATCTTAGGGATGAAACCGGTGCTGTCAGGCTAGAGATAGGCCCTTGCATCTGTTTCATGAAGGTAGTTTGGTTCCATCCCTACTCACCTTTGATAGGTCTAAACCCTGTTCTCGCTGGCTTATCACTCAGGTGGGAAAAACTACATTATAGCTGACATGTATCTTCCTTTCATTTTCTCTTGCTTTATCCCAAATTGTTACCCTCTCCATTTAGGTAAGCAAAATTTTAATACTGTCCCTTTATGTGCGCAAAATATTTAATAAGAGATTTTTTTCTCTGTTCTTTTGATAATTGCACCTCAAACACTTATGCATTTTGGGACCCTAAACCTTTTGTTGGATATGAAGTTACATTTCCATTTCTAAGTTTAGTCAATTCACAGAGCCAGAATAGAATTTTTTATGCACCAGATCTTATTCTTGGCCAATGTTAGGGGGAAAAAAAGAGCTTATTAAGGTAATATGTGCTGTAACATTAAACATCCATTTTATTTAAAACGATGCTGAGAAAGCCTGCCCTTTCATTTTCATGAGCTCCAACTTTTGCCAATGATTACAGCATGAGCAAATATTATTACCGTTAAGTGACTCTCTTTTCTCATTTGTGAAAGATGGCAGCCTTACCTACTCACACTTCAGAAATATTGCGAATGGGGGGGAAGTGGATTGGATACTTCTTTAAAGCATGTGAGCTCCTTGGATGGACAAACCGTGGGCTGCTCATTCTGTATCCACAGGAGGGCTTTCTGAGGGAATGGAGGAGTGTTGGATGTTGGAGAATAGGTGCTCAATCAAATCAAAATAGAATGCCTATTTGTGTTGCTATCGTAAATCCCATGCTCATCCCATAGCCGTTGTCACAAAACAATATAGAAAACGTTAAACATTTTTGTTAGACTTCGGAATCCATTTACATGTTTCAAATTTTAATAAGGATCTGTGTGATCCAGGGAATTCACAGGATAAAAATCAAGATGCACTGAATCCTTGACTCAGAGAGACGTTGCTATTTTACAAGTCAGACAGGAGAATCTGACTCCGGTGGGTTTAGGAAGCTGTGGGCACAGGAGTGGGGTGGGGCGGGGAGGGAGAATCATGCTGAAAAGCCTCCACAGTGAGGTGCTAGCGCGTCTCCCATGTCATATCTCTGGATTATTTTGGTTACATCAGCGACATTTAGTCCTCGAAGAAGGTTAAATGTTCTTTGATTGGAGAACAAACTTGGCATGTGGGGAACTATAAACCATCACAGTTTTATGGAGGGAGCAGAACCCTGGGGCTTCCTAGGGCTCGTCAACCGGAGACAAGGCACCTAGAGCATTCGGAAGCCCGGGGGGCCACATGCCCAGAAAAGTGCGTTTCCCGAGTTTGCTGACAGGCAGGGAACAGTGGACAGGGCCTCTCAGGGACATAGTGGAGTCTTCGTCTATAATAAAAGAAGATGACTCTTTCCTTCCGGTGACACTCTCTGTTTTAAGGCATTTAGGAAAGCTAGCAGGAAGGTGACAGAGTCTTTTGTGACAAAGCCACTTATGTGTCATTCTAAAACTGGGAAAATGATAGTTTTGCCTTCCTCTGCACTCAGAAATTAGAATATTGTTAAGCCGATAAAGGAACGGGAATTTTTCTGGTTTTCTGTGGCTGTGCTAGAAGTGGGGACCTAGGAGCTTGGCCTGTCTCATCTATCTCCTGGGAACGGCCATGTGCTGGTAGCAGGGTCACTGTGCCACTTGTTTTTGTGCAGTTGACCCTCTCATCCTTGAACTGGTCACCGGGTCTTTTGTAAGAGCCCAGTGGTGACAGCTTGACATTGAAATCTCATTAGTTTGGTTAATAGAGTAGACACATAGGGTAAGTTGGATGGGATCCAGGTAAAACGAGTTGCTGTGGACATAGGAGATGGTAGTCTGGCGAAATGATGGCCTAGCTCCTTGAGGGCCTCGTTTCTAAGCATCGGGGTTAAAATTCGTCGAGAGTGGTAAGAATCACCGCCCAGAGCATGCTGGGAACATGTCCACTCTACCGGGGAAGTAGGCAGTTTCTGAAGGTTCAAACAATGATTTTTTTCTTTCCTTTCTGAAAGGAGGCAAATATTCAAAGTTAAGTCCACTGTCATGTCGTTCTGAGAGGATCCCACCCCAGGGAGTCCATGTACCTCGGGACATGTGCTCCGGACATGTCACTGGCCTTCCACAGCTGGTTTCAGCAACAGGAGGGAATGTGGAAGGCCACCTCTCCTTCTCTCAGATTGTCACCTCATAAGTAAGGGTTCCGGCCAGGACCTGAGATAATATTCGTTATTTTATTTTATTTTATTATTTTATTTTATTTTATTATTTTATTATTTTTGGTTATTAGATATACATTTAAAAATTTTTTTTTAATTGAAGAAATGATTTTGATTTTTTCCCCCATCTACCTTCCCCCTCCCCCCACCCCCACCCTCTGGTAACCACTAGTGTATTGTCTATGTCCATGAGTCTCTGTTTGTTTGTCCTGTTCATTTGTTGCTTATTTTCCTCAGTGTACTTGCCTTCAACCAATAGTTTGGTCGAATTATATCCCATATATAAGTAATAGCATGTTATTTTCAACCTTTTCTGTTTGACTTATTTCGCTTAGTGTGATTATTTCAAGGTCTGTCCATGTTGCAAATGGCAGTATTTGATCTCTTCTTATGGCTAAGTAATATTCCATTATATATGCGTACCCCAGCTTCTTTATCCAATCATCTATCATAGAATATTTGTTTTTAATTCTAACAATCAGAGAAGAGAGAAGAAGCCATAGTTTCTCCCGAATATGGCTATGGTATATCTACCTGCGACATAAAGTATTTCTGCATGTACATCCTCTCTCCTGGCCTCTCCAAGGCTGCCCTCATCCCCTGTCGTTCCTCTGAAGATCACTGAGGAATCGGCTCTCTTCTACCCTCCTCCACAGAGAGAGGGGCAGAGACCCCAGGAAACATGGGTGAGGAAGTCCTGGGGAGGGCAAGGCGGGCCTAGTGGGCTTCTGTGCCCTGCCCTTCTGCTCCTCATCCCGTTTGCCTTCTCCTTCAGAGTCCAGAACCTTCCATATTCAAAGGTCTGTTTCAAGGCTTCAGGAGTCTCCTGACAACCTTCTCTCTTGTCTAACCACTCGCCTCCAAAATAACCTGCATTCCTTGTGCTTCTTTCTCAAACTCTCACCAAAACTCTTATTTTCCTCAGTGTACCTGCCTTCGACCAATAGTTTGATTAAATTGATTGAAAGTATAAATGGCAATTTCAAAATCCTTCCCAAAATATTTGCCTGCAAATATCAGGTGGGAGGGACGTGGATCAGTAGTCACTTGGTGTGCGCAGGCGCGGGGTCGGGGATGTGAAGGAGAGGCCTTTAGTGGCCTTAGAAATAAGGGGCAGGGGGTGTATGGAGTGCGGAAATTCTCTCAGGAACTTCTGGGAGCCCTGAACCCACAACCCGAAGGAGACTGGGACAAGAAACGAATCTACCACATGAAGAGACTACTTTTTTGGAATTCAGGAAGTTGGGGACCACATTTTCCCTTTTCCTAACTTTTCTGGCTCTTTATGCTAATTACCAAGCATCAGAGCAGTGACCACCACAAATATTGCTCTGCAGGTTTCTCCCGTACTCTGTGTGATGTGCATCTTTCTCCACAACCCCCTTAAAATCTCTGTGAAAGACGGATGAGATATTACCAGTGCAGGACTTCCTACAACTCCTGGGATGGAGTTCAGAGCGTAGCAGTGCTGAATATTCAAACACCGAATTAATTGAATTATTCTCAAGTCTGCAGAGCTCATTTTTGCTTCCTGTTCTCAATGTTACTATGCTTTACTTGTATTCTTTTACTATTTTCTCCTAATGTGATGAGATTTATTGTTTTACTGTTAATTCCTTTACTGCTTTTGCTTGTTTATATTACTTAAAACTATCTGGTCCTTAGATGCAGAAGAATTGGAAGGAGACAGATGCTTTCTGCTCCCCATGCTAGTGTCTTGAACATACATTTCCTCTTCCAAGAACTGGGTAAGGCAGGAGGAGATGTTGATAGGAAAATTTCTGGGTTATATCATGGTTATTTTTGGGAGAAGTGCCAAAGCAGCTTCCAACTCCACCATTTTTTTTTCCCATGTTCTAAAGGTGGATTCAGAAGCCCTTACTTGATTTTACAAAAGCAGTAGGCACTGGGTAAGCCCTTAATCAATTACCATGACCCCACAGGTAGATAATTGCACATCCTGAATCATGCAATATATGAGATGGCCTTTTGTGTAAACATGGCACTCATGTGATTTGCACAATCTAGAGCTGTGTGTTTCAATTTATGCTTGAAGAAAAAAGAAATCCACATTCACAAACTCCAGATAAAGATTGTGTCTCAACCAGAGCTACTGACCAAGGCTCCCAGAGTCCCCAAGATGAAACCAGCAGCTTTTTCTAAAGGGTTCTCCCCACTGGGTATGTCTCTCTTGGTTGGATTTTGGAATCGCCTGTCTTTTCAATTCTTTTACTCCTTTTCTTAGAACTTAAGCTGGCCACTCTATTGCAAATACTGATTTCTAATGTGAAGCGTCACATCTTTTATATCTGCATGACTGCACTGTGTCTAAAATACAGTGTTTTTGTGTGTCTTCAAAATGCTAAAATGTTTCCCAGCAGTGTTTATATTTTAGGTAATGAGAAGTGTGATGGTCAAGTTTTCATGTCGAATGAACTTGTTAAGTATTAGTTTCTTCAACATCATCTCTTTTATCTGTTTTTTCCCTATGTCCACCACCCTTGTTAGCCCGTTTCTGCTCATCTCTTTACCCTTAAAATTCAAAGAAACTCTTTTCCACTCTTTTCGTTGCAGTTCTTAGAGATCAACAGTAGGTGGCAGTAAAATTTCAAACTCAAAGGGCATTTAGGGGTTTTTGGGTTTTTTTTTTTCCACTCAGCAAACTGATTAAGGAGTGTGTATAGGAGAAATTGGATTGTACAATCTAGTGGAAAAACAGAGTTATTTTTAAAATGCCAACTGTAACTAAATACATAACTTATTTGAAAAACACGCAAGATATTTCAAGTAAAACTTATATGGGGATCATCAGGGTACATGTTTAGGTAAGAGAGTATTAAAGAATAGGAAATTATGAGCATGAAGGGAATTAGCAGAAATTTACATCGAAGGAAAGACTCACAAGCGAACTTTATTATTTGAGTTCTGGGACCCATTTTCTTACCTGCACACAAATGCCCATCTCTCCTTGCTGTGATGGTAGTCTTTCCTCATCCCTCCCCTCTGCTGGTGGTGAATGTTACCTTTGAGGCTATTTGGCAGTCCCTGAAAGGGTTTGTGGCCACTTGAATAGAGAATGTGTTTGTCATTTTCCCATTTCAATGCCACTTTGTGTGGCCGCTGTAACTTTCATCTCTCTCGCTCTCATTCTCGCCTGCTGTCTTGTACTGTACGCGCTTTGTGTATTGTCTTCAAAGCAATATTCATAATTAGAGGGGGGGAAGAAACAAACAAAGAGAGGATTGTATGGTTGTTGAGGATTCTCTGTGCTAAGGGGGTTCTACTTTCCCCAGTTCGAGATGCTGGAGTAATGGTGGTAAAGATGTCATCTAGATCTACGATCTCACTGTTTCTCTCCCAAGCCCTCAAAATGATGTCATCGGCCAGACATAGCAGTCCTCTAGGCCGTGCATATCCCTGAGGGTAACTCCAGGGAGAAAAGCTGTTGTTGAGATATGATAATCTACAGCTGTGCTTTCAGACCACATTAAATCATGCTTGGGCTCACTTGATTTACGTGAAAATTCTTTGTCCATCAACAGGAAATAAATCGAATGTGTGTAGCATCATCGTTTCAAGGTAAAATAGAACAGTAAGGACGGTGTTTCTGCAGCAGCGGGGTGCACTCTTGAAATGTGCCTGGCGGGGGCCCCCGCTGGGAAATCAGTTTCCACTTGGGCCATTTCTCAGGAGTTTTGTTTGGGCAATTTTGCCCAGACCCAAAGTCTTCTGCTGTCTTCACGCGATGAGAAGCTGTTTTACAGAGATCGGATTCCACCCAAGTGTGAGGAAGGTGGTCGAGATAAGCCCAGGGAACTCTCAGGGCTGTGGTCAGCAGAGGGAAAAAGAAATAAAAACAGAATGACGGAGGCGAGACGGCAAGAACATTCAAGTCGATATACAGCTGGAAACCAGGGGCCTCTCTTTCTCTTCCCTAAGTAAGCTGTGGATGATCACCCCATGAGTATAGGGAACCGTGTTTCTGTTGTAGTCCTTGCCCCTAAAGCTGGAAGACAAAGAGAAAAGGCAGACGTAAAAGAGAAATGGATAAAATACTTGTAGAAAGAGAGTTGATTTTGGTGTGTGTGCTTTTTTGTTCCCTGGTGAGAACTTCATAGCCCAGGAATGGTTTACTCATGAGACGCCAAGCGGAGTGTAGCGATAGCACAGCTTCTAGCTCACCCTAGCATCCCGCCTTCGTTTTCTCTATAATTCCATGTTGGTAGTGGGAAGTGGAGGGGCCCTGGCTCATCCACCCAGGTCTGTGACCTCAGAGGTCTTCTCCCCTGTCCACGGTTTTAGAGAAGTACTTTGCTGCTGAGTATTTTCAGCATGTCTATTCTAAGCTCATCTCCATGTGGCGACCCCATTCCCTGGCCAGCTGCCCACTAGGTGATGGTTTAGAAATGCTAAGTGGAGGGTGTATGTGTTAGGAACACTGAGAAGGAGACAGACATTCATTAGTGAGGATGGCTATCTCTAGAAAGTAAAAGACCCATTTAGATGGATCCCTGTATTCATCATATTTATCCTCCAACTTTAAGAAAGGCTATCTAAAATGGATAGTCTGTTGACCTCATATCTGTCTCCATGGGAGGAGGTGATATATACATTCCAAGGAAGGACCAAATAACAAAGACGTGGATGCTGTGGAATTAAAACCATGGGATGAAAAGAAAAGCAAAATATTATATAGAGGATTCAAAAAAGTAGAGCCAGGACAGCATTCTTCAAATAACAAAGATATTGTGTTAGGATGAGCTCGTAGGCTTAAAGAATTTCACTGAGTTTGCCAAGAAATGCATGCATCTGAACGTATTGCAAAGCATCGTACCACATTAGAAAGACTGAAATAGTCGTAATGCCCATGATGTCAGCTCCGGCTTTGTTGATTAAAAACAATAACACATCATCAGAAGTGCAGTACTTCTTCAAGACTCTTTTGCCTTCATAACTCTGTCTTTTGCTCTTATGTTGTTGTTATTTGCTGATAGAAAACCGGGCACATCTTGCAGTGTTTCTCAAGCCTTGCAACTGATCTGCTTAAAAGATTAGAAGGCTTGAAGGGAAACGTGCTGATGGGAGACAATGCAAACAACTGCCTTTGAGTTTCTTAGAGATTCCTCGTGTCTTAAGTGACAACAGGGTCTGGATGCAGTGCTGTCTAATACGGTAGCCACTAGCCAGTGTGTGCTTGATGTCTCATTCCCTCAGACTCTTGATATCAGCATACATTCATTTCTAAAATGACTCATTCCAAGATGTTATAGCTCTATTTAGGTCAATCATTTCATATTTTCAGACTTTTCCTTGGAAATATTTCTAATCCAGAAGAGAACAAATACCCTCCTGGAGACCTTGGAGACATTGCCTGAAGCTGACTGCTTCAAACACAGCCTTTTTTTTTTTTTTTTTTTTTTTTTAAGTTTATCGCTTTATTTTAAGAATTCAAGTGACTTTTGCTTTTGGATCCATAATGTGGCTGTGCCAGTTTCAACATAAAAATAACATTATAATTTTACCAGTTAAATTATATAATTCTCCATCTAAAAATAATGTCTTGTTTTCCTGGAGCTTCTGTGATTTTCATGTTCCCATGCATACCCTGGTTTGAAAAGTGTCACCTTAATGAAAAAGAGAGAAAAACATGCGTGTTCTCCTCAGTGGGGTTGTTAACACTGGGAAGGAGACTTTTACCAGCAAGTGTTCAAATCGAATTTGTAGAAAAATAAATCAAAATGAAGGAAAGGCTCAACACACTTCCACAGAGCTTGAATGGATGAATAAGCGAATGGATCATTTCTTAGTATATTTTAGCGGTTATTCACCTCTTCTTCTTCTTCTTTTCCCAGACTGTGGGGACACGGTGGGAAAAGCCCTCAAGCTTCCTCTATAACTTACTAGTTCAAAGACTCTGGAAGAACCTTGGTTCTTTCTCCCTCTGCTATGATTTTACGGCTATTTCGTAATCGTGGTATTTCCTCTTTGAGTTCCTGTCTGTGGAAGACTATTTCAATCTCTTATTACATCATCTCTTTATATCTTCCTTCATCCCTTCCTACCCTTTTTCCTTTTCTAAATTTCTTCGAGATCTGTTAGTGTTTACCTGCTTTTTAGTACCTCCCCAGCTTATGTTTGTTAGTCGTGCATCCTTCTCCTGCTTCCTTCTTGGGGTATTTTTATGTAGATATCATGCTGAGTCCCTTTGTTTTTTTTGTTCATTACTTGTATTTGCATGGGCTAAGTTGTTTTTGGAACTGATTGGGGTGGATACTTAGGGAGAGCGGGTTGGTGCGTTTCTGAAAGCTTGGTTTTGAGTCTGTTGTCTTCAAATGCTTTCTCAGAAGCACCTCATTGGGGTTCGGTTCCAGCCTGACCAGCAGGATGTGGGGCTCAGAATGGAGGGCTTTCTGTCATAAATTTTGCACTGCATAATGTAGCTCAGATCTCTTACGTTGACTGAGATCGAAACACTCTCTCTGTCTCCCTGAAATTTGGTCTGATTTGACTTCATTTGGTAGCTCTTATTCATATATAATCATTCCAGTTTATGGGCATCTTCTAGTTCAGTCAAAAGGGATAATGCTTCCTTTACTGTTTCTCATTCTCCCTGTTATTTTCCGTGAATTGTGGGGAAAAAAAATTGAAGAGATGAGAAATTAACGTGGAAGTTAGCAATTGTAGTCTTTAACGTGCCTCTGCTCTTATTCTTGCTTTTTTTGTAGTTTACCACCCATAGCCTGCCTGTTCAAAAGCGCAAGTGAGACTGTGTGACAGCTCTGCTTCAGAGGGTAAATGACAAGCACTTTGAAATGGCCTCTGGAGCCCCGTGTGAAATGGCCCGTACCTCTTATGTGTCCAGTCCTAATATTTATTACTCCTTTACATTTTAGCAACACTGAGTTACTTGTGTACCTGATAACGTATAAATTATGTATCCACACTCTTTTTCATCTGCCTGTTGCGTCTACCTGGATTTTTTCTTCCTTCTTACTTACCTACGAAGCTTCTACTTATCTTGCAAAGCCCAACTCAGAAGGTTCTTGCTTTCTAAAGCCTTCTTTCACTATTTTGCAACATAAATGGTCTCCCTCTCTTCTGCACTACCTCCTTAGTTCATATATGTTTTGATCATTACATTTTTTTTTCTTTTAAGTATAATCATTTCTTTACATATTTTTTTACCTTCACTAGATTGAGTTTCTTGAAATTGGTATCTTGTTCAACTTTGGATTTCAATCACCTGGTACAGGCCCTGGTACTTAATAGGGTCTCAAGTAATAATGATTAATTCAGGTTTGAATCAATAAAAGTCAAACCATTCAAACTTGAATAATAATTTGTCCAGATTAATAAAACAGGAGAAAGATTTTGAAATACAAGACTTAAGTTTTGTTTTTGTTGTTTTACTTTGCTGAATTTGAATGAAACGTAAATAAAAATGTAAAAAAAAAACTAAAATCAAATAAAACGATGCAAAATAAAGTATAAATATTCTGTAGACCATAATAAAAGACAATGATGAGGAAAACTCTAAATCCTGCAGTTATTCGCTGTAGTTTTTGTTGCGAGGCAGATGCTATCGCCAGGACAAAGTGTCTTTGGAGGAGAAATAAACTACCTGAGACAAAACACATCTTTCAGGTGCCGTGGGAAGAAGAAGCCCTGAGCCTTCATGCATACTTTAGTCTCTAGGTTGAGGGAGATTATCTGTTCCTGGAACTCAACCCCGCTGTTTTAAAAATAACTATTCATATTGCTGATTTCATGATATTTCTTCCCTCCTGAGCTAAGTTCTGTAAAACTTTGTATGCCCATTTGCAGGCATAATGTATGCTGTACATGTCTTGGTTGTATAATTTAGTGACTCGTTACAGGGAAAGGTAAAATACTGAGTGAGGATTGAAATACTCCATATGTCCTGAAATTCCACAAATCCAGGCGTGTGGGAGACGTCCAGCACAGAAACTCAACATGACTAATCCTCAGAAAACACTCTGAAATCGATAGTTCTTCCCCGCTGCCTAGATGCATCCCCTTGGGACATTAACAGAGCCATCTGGAATTTTTCAGATTTAATATTAGTGCTTGGCTTTTACAGAAAGGCAGCAAAAAAAAACCCCATTGCCCACCCCAGCCCTTCACCTGGGACATTGAGTCGTTCATTGGCACGAGTTTTTCTTTGTTCCCATAGCTCTGTGACAAATTAATTGCAACCAATCTGAGACATATTTTTGCTTACTTCCCATCAGAAAATACCAAGAGTGAAGAATTTTCCTTGTTGCTGACTCTTTGTTATGCCCTGGGTAGCTTAAGAAATTATCTCATGTTATGTCAATATATGTTTTTCTTTAGACTCACCTTCCAATCTCATTTCACCTCTATTCAACACCCTCTCCTTCATTTTCCTAATCATTAAGGCAAATAGTGGATTTCTCCATCACTGGGTGTATTGGGTGTCTTTTGGCTTGGAGAATGCCCACATCATCACCAATCTACAGCATCAGGGTCATTCCCAAGGCTCTTCCCTGATGGCTGGTCTAAGAGCTGGCAAACTTGTCTTGAAGGTAGTTTGAAAGTGACATGATGACTTTTTGAGGAGCTCCAGAATGTATCTGAACCAGTGTGGTGGTGCGAAAATTAATTCAATTCAGCACATTTTAATCAGGGGCCCAAGATGTTTTCAATAAGATATGGCCCTAATTTTCAAGGAGCTCACAAGCTGGTGGGGAAGGCTGGTGTGTGCCCGGTGTGAAACAGAGGGACTCCACAGAGAAGACAGCTTACTCTGCAGTGATAACTGAGGAGGGCGTTAGATGTCCTCTCTCTGCTCCCCATGTCCATCTCCCAAATGCCAATTTCTCTGCACCGAATCTTGGGACTTTCTGTCATTTTCACATGCAACAGTTTACTTGAAGAGACCTGCAAGGTTAAAATGGTTAGACACTGCCACTGATAACACTACTGTGTCTTTATACTTTACTGTTCTCTCCCATAAGGGACCAAAATATTACTGATCAGTAGAGAGGTAAAGCAGTATTGAGTATCCCAAAGTAGCTAAAATTTTACTTCAACCACCATGCATCCATGGACTCATTCTTTCCCACAAGTTTGCCATCACATCTCATACATATTAGTTATATCAACGGGTAGCTTTATGAGCAAACTCATGCATTTGCCTTTAGTCATCCCCCTGTTTATGGGCACCAGGAAGCTGATTGTTTAGAGGAGACTCCTCCCAACTGATTTCTTGCTTTTTCCTTTACAATTCTAATACCTCAGGATCCAGTATTGCATGTCTCTCTTTCTCCCCAGAAAAGAATAAGTTAGTAGTTAAGATTGTGCTTTTGATCCAAAGTAAAAATAAAACCAAAAGGTTTTATTTGTATTGCTCAAAGTAATTCAATTAGTAGTCAGCTGTGGAAAGAAAAAGGTTTTCATTGTGCAAAAGGTTATGTGATGCTCCATTGGTATCTATCAGAATTAGAGCCGAACCTCAAATAGAACACACAAGTCATTGATTTATAAAAGTTCTATGGGACCCCCAGGGTTGTCTTCTTATGGCATCCTGATACTCACAGGTTTAGAGACATATGATAGAGGGTCAATGTCATTCTCATTCAAACATTAAATGCCACAAAAAGTGGAAACAAAAAACTGATTATGATAAGAGTACCTGCCATTTCTTTTACGCTTGTCTCATTTTTTTTTTCCTTTCCAAGTAGTTTTGTTTTGTTTTGTTTTGTTTTGTTTTGTTTTTTACATCTAGGACTTACTTACATCTCTGGCATTTTCTCTGGAGACCTGGCCTTGGACACTTAGTGACACTGACATCACAGGATATTATCTATTGTCACATTTCTATGGGTTCTCTTTTTTACATGTGATAAATCCAGACTTAACTAAGTTTGTGCAGTTAACCTATAACTCCATGCAGTAGACATTTTAGTAACATCCACCACTCAACCAATCCAGGTAAGCTTTGGGAGTTATTGACTGGGATGCTTCATGCAACCAACACATTAATTGCACGGTCTACTCTATTGAAGTGTTATTTAACTGAATTTTGGGGGTATAATTTCATGAGATTATTCTCAATCATTGTATTTGTAATTTTCAGTATCATTTACAAAAGATTTATCATGCTTATTATCTCATTTTAGGTCACCAGTCTCTTCAGAAGATCACGGTAAGAATCTGTCTTACTTATACTAATTCAGGATTAAAAGTTGAGCTCTGTTCCTTGCATTTCACTGTCAGAGGGAAGAATTATTTTTAAAAAATGTCTTTAAGATGTTTGCTTTGTATTTTTTTTTAGTGTGAAATATCAAACACTTTTAAAAACTTAATTCATTGTACCTAAATTTCATGTCTTATATATTTTTTAAATATGTTAGCAACCATTTTGGTTGACAAATATTAAAGTTTGATATATTCTACCTGATTTCTGTCCCATCACCAGAAAATTTTTGTGGCTTTGGGGAAGTCATCTAATTTCTCTGAATCACAGATTTTTTTTTAAAATAGGGGTTTATAGTAGATATTCCCAAAAGTCCCTTCCAGTTTGGACATTGGGATTTGCCCAGGGTGTTAGGAGTCTGAAATGAAGCAAATTTGTAAGTAGTATGAGTTATTACCCAGCTGAGATGAGTTAGTTGCATTTTAAGAAGGAACTATTTCATTCAAAGGATAAAATGTATGGTTTTGTCACATCTACCCTTTGCAGTTGTTTATTTATTCAACCAGGCATTCAAAAATGTTCATTAAGTATCTACAATGGGTCGGTGATGCTATGTGATCATGTTATACAAATGTGCTCTTGTGGTATGTGATACAGGACTTTTCCCCTCAAGGAAATTTATGGATCTAGTGAAGAAAGGGTGGTGGAATGACACATACCTACTGCAATACAAAGTGAAATGCAACTAATCTTATAAAAGGGGGATGAAGTAGGGCTCCTAAGAGTATTACTGGCCTTCTTCCTCATGCAGCCCCTAACGTGGCTAAGGGTACCATTACATATTGAGCCAGCCAAGTGAAAAATGTGAAAGCTGTTTATGCATTCCTCTTCATCTCCTTGTTTCTACCTGCTTAATCTGTTTTTTTTATGTTTCTTTTATCTCTGTTCTCTTTTCCATCTCCGTTGCTTCAGTGTAGGGACTCTCCATGTCTTACTTGGACTTTTAAAATTGTCTTTGACTGGGTAGTCATACCTCTAGATCTCCTTCCTTTAGTCCCTTGCACACTTAGATAGCACCAAACGGATTGTTCTGTAGTGAAAATCTTCCATTGCCTGCAGGATGAAATCTTTAATAGACCAATAATTGTATTTGGCTTTCCGATGTTGTATTTTAACATGGAATAGAAAGTCCTAAATGATGGAATCTTTGTCTGCCGCTTATTGCTTCTTTCGGCATCTTTTCCCTTCTATCCCTGCCCTATATTCTAGTTGTGCAGCACTACATCTAATTTCTTAGATTTACCATGTTTATTAAGTTTCTTTCTGATAGGGAGCTGCTTCTACTTTTTGCCATTTACACAGTTGATGCTCAACCATTTGAGACCTTCTTAATCTATCTCATCTTCTGTGTGAGCTTTCTGACCCATCTATCATTGCATTGACTATTTTTCTTTATTCTAAGATTTAACATATAAATTTGATGCTTAATCTACCTGTCTCCTGTGAGTCTGATATAGATCCCAACAAATAGCAGACATCCAAAAGATGTTTATTAAATGAATGCATTGAGAGAGAGGGAGTTTGGGGTAGGCCTGTTCTGCTGTTATATCATAAAATCTCTCCCAGCATTGGAATGAAGTTGTATCGTGTGATGTGAAGAATCACAGGGCAAATTTTCAGGCCCATTAAGTCAGAATTAGGCAATCGACCACCTAATGATGAGCTATTATTACATACTATTTTTCTCATCAGTGTTGGTATGGCTAGGTTTCTTATTGTAGTTAGAGGTCTTGGGCTTCCAGATCCAGATGATAAGCTAAAAACTTATGTTTGGTTTTGATTTTGAACTAAGGTTCCCCTTAATGACCTTTGTTTGCTTCCGTCTCCTAATCAATAAGAACTTATCCCCCATTCTTAAAAAAAGGGGGGGTGGGACTCCTGAATTACACTTCTGTGGTCTTCTAGAACTTCTTAAGAAGTTATGAGCTATCGGTGCACACATGTCAGTGACCTTGGAAGTCCTGAAAGGTGACCACCACCAGAAAGACTTGCTCAGTATTCATAGCACTTCAGAATTCATTATTTTGAGAATTGGCATATGCGATTTGTTAAAGAAACATTATCCAAATTAGAGGGTTTTTATATTTTCGTGGCTTCAAAAATTTATTATATGTCTATCCCTTTTAGTTTGATTCTGCAACTTCTAAAAATAATTCAAATATGTAAATATGTAAAAATTATGCTGGTGATTTATCTAATCTTATTTAATTTTTCATCATCATCTGTACATCCTTGAAAAATATTCTTAATATTTTTCTTTATTGCCAAGATTTTCTACTAGAACTTAAAATATGTTTTCTTATGTTTATGCATTTTTAAGTGTCCATATTTGCTGTGGTTAGCGTAAAATCTCTTGAATGTCACATCATTAAGCTTACATTGTGCACAATAATGGCATTGCAAAATGCTTGTAAAAGAGGTAAGAAGTGTCATTTTTGCTTTCTCAAACTTATGAGTAGAAAAGTTGAGTCACGCTGGGCCAATGATTTATAAAATTGAAATATAAAGCCCTATGCCTCTGGACTTTCTATTTTGTTTGCTTTCCACCAATGATGGCACTTCTTGAATAACTGGTCACTTTGGCCATCTCCAAAACAGGGTTCGTTCTTGACGAAATCTCATTTTCACAAGTCCGATAACCCCAGCATTCTCAGTTATCAGAGATCACCCTTTTGTAGAAAATATACTTGGGTATTGTGCCTTTGTCATTTACTCTCTCTTAGTTTCAGTTGCTTATCTGTAAAGTGGGGCTAGTCATTCATACCCTGACCACCTCATGGGATTGTTGTGAGTTCGAATGGAAGATGGGCCATGAAATAACTTTCCAATTTGTTAAAAGCACCCCAAAGGTAATGCTATTGTGGTCCCAGCAGCGGATGAGGAAGAGTGAGTTTACTGACGATGCCTGCTCAGCACTGCATACCGCCTTTGAAAAGTTAAAAGATGTGATGTGCTGGAGGACGGAGTGGAAATGATGGTGATCATGGCGGAAAACTGTTTTCCTTCAACATTATTGTGAAGTATTAAATTTTCATTGGAAGTTTTCTTTCCATCTGGGTGAGGAGGAGTAAAATGGTTAATGCACAATTGAGCGTATAGTGCTAAAATAAAGCTTCAGTTCATGATCAGATATTCAGTCATATAGAATTGATAAGAGGCATAAATGAAATGTAAAATGTTTTCTATTTATATAATAGAGTATCAGAGCCATTAAGAAAAAAGGCTAACATTTATTGAGTGCTTATTATGTGAAGACACTGTGCTAAAGTGCTTCAACTCCGTTATTTCATTTAACCTTTTGCAAATAACACTGCAGAGTACATATTATCCTCAATTTTCTAGTTGAGAAAACAGGCTTAAATAACTTCCTTAAGATCAGACAGCTAGTAAGCGGTAGAGTTAGTTTTCAGATCCAGTTCTAAACACCCAAATCTTCCTCATTTATCCACCATCTCTGCAGAGAAAAAGAATGATTGTTAGCATTAAAGTAAATTGATAGAATTATAGAGAAAGAATGTTTTTTTCACCAACAAGAGTTTATTTACTACTGTGTCAGTCATTTCTTTTTAATGACAAAACAAGACAGAACAAAAACGACTTCTCTGTCCCCGCTGTGAAGGATTTGTTCCTGTAGAAAAAAAATAAATACCGATGTCACATTCTCTCATAATTAGTTAACTGAGTAAACCCAAAGCTTCAGGGAAAACTGCCATGCTCAATCCCAAGGGAGACATCACATTTTAATGTCACATCTGGAAGCTGGAGTCCTACTCCTTGTCAGAAGATAAGGTTGGCACTGATGGATTGCCTTGTCCTTCGAGTTCCCCCTGCATTAGCGCCTATCACTTCATCATTTAAATTGCTCCTGGAGCCACCTCCTGTGCCCAGGCTGCTTAGCTGGCTCCCAGCTCTCACATTCTGTTTTGTCATCTTAGCTTGCTTATTTCATGGGCCTCCCAGAATTCCTCTGCACCAGCACCCTGGTGGAGCGTCTGTTCACTTGCAAAACAGTTGACTCTCTTGAAAGGAAGTGCCAATGATCTGTTTGATTCTCCCTGGTATCTGAAGCAGCATCCCTCTCATATCCTACTTCCTAGACCTCTCGGCAATAATGGCTCTCAAGTGATACAGCAACTTTTTTTTTTTTTTTTCAATCATAACTCAATGGAGCAGGGTAGGAGGAGAGGGTACCTGGAAATAAAACTGTAGCAACCATGACCACTAGTATAGGTACACAAGGATGAGTCCACTGTCAGGCTTGGAGCCAGTTTTACTTTGTAGCAGGTTGTGTGCAAGGAACACAATAGTGGAAAAGCTCTTAAAGCTTCAATAGTTATCCTTTGGCTCAGTTACTATAGATAGGTGAGTTTTTTTGTTTTGTTTTGTTTTGTTTTGTTTTTATGGCGAGGCAACCCTTGGTTGACCTCACAGATTGTAAGAACCTGTCAGTTTATAATCCCTTATTGTTTAAATTTTTTATGCCTACAGCACCTGGTCTTCCGAGGTGGTCTCCCATCCAAGTACTAACCAGGCCTGACCCTGCTTAGCTTCCGAGATCAGATATCGGGCTTATTTAGGGTAACATGGCCATAGACTGTAGATTCATTTTTAACTCTCATATAAATATAGATTATATAATTTTGCTGAAATAGAAAATATTCATAAAAATATAAAATGTATGGGCTCAGTTTAAATAATAACCAAAAAAGAATTACTGTGTACTCAACCTAAGAAATAAAACATTTGTAGTAATCTGGACCTTCATCTATAGAGATAACTACTATTCTGCTTGTATTTTTGTTTATCGCCTTACTGCATATATGCATATTCTTCATGTGAATGTATGTGTATGTGTATGTATATGTATGTATGTATTCACACATATGCATGTATATAGTTTTTCTTATTTTGAATTTTTATAAATTGAATCCCTCTGTAAACTCTTCTGTGATTTGCTTCTTTTGTTCAGAATGTTTTTTGTGATTCATCCTTGTTGAAGAGCAGCATGTTCTTTTCCTTAATTTTTCATGTTGTGTAGTACTTTATTGTGTGAATATCTAACAATTTATATATCCATGTTCTGATGATTATTCATGTAGACTCCAGTTTTTTTGTTTATGGGTGTTTTTTTTTTCCTGGCTATTGCAAATAATATCATTATGAACATTTTTTTT
>CM053514.1:65847274-65887092 GCA_028627145.1 Eidolon dupreanum | reverse complement strand
GGTCTATTATTTTTGCTTGCAATGACAAACAGCCCTGCTATTTCCACACCTCACCATGCACTTTCTGAAAAGAAAAGAAATCAACTCGACGAGTGTATCAATGCTGCAGGCTGCTTCCACACTGGTAGCTTTCTTTAACGCGTAACGGAACGCATTACTGTTCTATTATGTAGCTTCTACCTTTTCTCCTGACAAAGCAAAGCCCCATGGCTTATTGAAAAGGAGATTTGTAATCAGCCAGAATCCACTCAATTTTACTCAGTCTGGTGACATTTCCATTGCCCCTTTCACCCAGGTAAGTGAAGGCAATTATTTCAGCCCTTGCAAAAACAACCTGGAGTGGTGTTTTTAGAAGAAAGCAAAAAGGTCATTTAAACCATACTGTTTTGGTAGCTGTTGGCTCTGTTTCTCTGACCCTTCCCCATCGGGTCCTCATATCTTCCCTGACTAACCCTGCGGGCTTCTTCTCATTCTCAGAAAGCATGCCACCCACCCCCCAAGTCTTTCATCTTCAAGCATCTGATTTCCCAGTGATCTTTCCTCTACATTTAAGCTGCTTTGATCTTCAAGGAAGAGGGTGAAAGTCTTGACCAAGGATGTATTCTGCAAATGGTGTTGCTGAGTGATTTCCATTGACATTACCAATAAAAGTCTTTGGCCTCACTTCACTCTCTGAGTCTTGGGAGGTGTTCTACCTGTGCCCCCCCCCTTTCCTCTCTTCCTGACTCATTTCTCCTACCCCCATTTTAGACATCCCTCTTTATCAAGTGAAACCAAACAGCACATCTTCCTCCTTGCCACCATGCTGGCTGGTTTCTCTACAGAAAACTCTCCTCCCATTTCGTCGATGCAAATCTTCCCTTTTTGAACAATTTCTTGCAACTTCCCTGGGAAATCATTTCAACATCACCCTATTTGTTTAGCATTCAGGGGCTACAATTGGATGTGTGAATATACACGTTACTTTAAAGATACTCTTACTTTTCTTTCTTAAGAGTATATGAATTGCTAAGGAAAATACAGGTTTAGTCTTGATTATATTTCTCTTCTCAGCAACTGGACAGTAAAATCTGCTATGTAATAAATGTCATTGAAAATTTACTTAGGTGCCGAAGCCTATTCTATTTTCTATCTCTTGAGAAAGTTTAAGAACAAAGTATTTACTTTATAGCTCTTGCTTCTAAGGTGCGATATTGTTTAGTCAATTTAGCATAATGCTGAAGTGAAAGTTAGAACTTCCTTTTAATTTCTCGAAAATAAAATGCTTAATTTTCCTGTGCTTCCAATTAATATCTGTTGTATGCTGATGTTATGAGGAAGGTTCAAAAGTAGTGTTCTAGTAGAACTTAATTGAAAATACAAATTATCCTGTCTACTTTTACACAAGTAAGTGAAGACAGGCTCTAGAAATTTTATTTTTTTTTAAATTTTATACTTTTACTACATGCATATATTGCTGGAGTATGTCCCTGAAAGCGACCTGTGCTTTATTAACTCTTCCTTGGCTTTACTTTTATTCCCATTTAGTTTGGACTAAATCTATTCTTCTCAGTTAAGAAGGCCTCTCGTGTTACAGAGTGGTCAGCCTGCTGCTAGGCAACGATAAGGTGCTTAACGTGCATCGTGATGACCGGACGACCCGTAAACCTATCATATTTTTCAGCTTCAGAACACATTTATTTGCAGTTGGATCCTGGCCTTAAACACCATTTCCCATGCAGTCTTGATGTTCGGTTAAAACCAATAACCATCCATCACTTTTGGGCCAAGTTCTGCTTGCAGATATCACTGAATGTGATATGAGCACACTTTTTCAACCTAAGTTCCTTTGAGGGGTCCTGAAGGACGCTGCTCAAATACATCAAATGAATTCAAGGAGACCTATCACAGGAGGAATGTGGTCTGATCTTGAGGGATGGAATGAAGCCAGAGGCCCTGATGCTATCTCTGAGACCTTCTGCGAAAGTCATGAGGTGCTGAGGTCAGCAGTATTTTCTCTTCTACTTGGCACTTTTTGCTCATCTGTGAGGCTAATAAGCACCTTATTTATTAGTTCTTCCCATTCTCTTACCCTCTCAGGATTAGAGCTTCATCATCCAAAAGCCAGACAAGCAAAAATAAAGTTCATCAATCTCAATGAAATTCTCTCAACATTCTGGGGATGAAGGACTTTTGGAGAATACTAGAATTTTTTTGTTTAATATCTTACATTGCTGAAGCAGTTTACAATGTGCTAAGCATTATTATAATAGGTATTACTTTATATGTTAAGGAGAAAGAGTGTTATGTGTACTGTAATTATTTTGGGTTCATGAATTTAGTAAGGTATAATCAGATTAAAAACCTTTACGAATGTGAAAAATCCTCCCTGTTGGTGAAAGCTTAACATTTATTGCAGAAAAATAGTTTATGGGATTCTGTGATATTGATGCTAAAAATGAACTCATATTTTTCTAGTTTTAGGGAAGAGTTAGATATTACTTTTGAAAGTGGTACTATGTAAAAAAAAAAAGTTGACCTACTACATCTAAAGATGATAATATATAATCACTTGAGAAAACATTAATTTCAAGTTGTATAGATTCTCAAGAAGATGTTTTCATGAATTTTTCTGGCCCCCCTCATGACTGTTGGCAGAAATTTCACACAGCTGGCTGAAAGTGACATACTGTGACTGTGGAAGAGTATGAATCCAAATGGCTCCTTAACCTGTGAACTTGTCTACACTAACCCAATGCTCAAAGACATTTAATTAACTTATGAAAGAAAAGTTTTTAAACACTGATTCAAGGCTTGCTACTGATGTCCTATAAAGTAACATGTATCATCTTTAGTGTATGCCCCCGATTTGACCCAAAATATCAACATTTCTGGTCTGTTAAGATAGCTGTGATGGTGCTTCAGTGCATCTGATAAACACCATTAGATACTAAAGAGGTTTAAAAATATTTCCAACTCCAAAACTGGCTGCCCATAGGAACTAGTAAAGTGGGCTTTCATCCATTCCCTCCCTGGGCCATCTTCCTCAACCAGGGTTCAAAGAGTATTGAAATGATAGCCAGTCGAATCACCAGGCTACAAGTATCAGCCAAGTATTTGTTAAGTACTTTCTGTACTATAGAGTTTTCAGGGAAAGATGGAGTCTGGCTCAAACAAAAAGAAAAAATATAGCAAAAACCTGGTCCTTGTGCTTGCGGCTTGATTGCAGAGATGGGACGTAGAGATGGGAGACAACCAGAGAACAATTTCACAACCACAGACAAATGGGATGCTTGGGAGAGACATCTGGTACCTGCACTGTTCATAGCTAATTCCAATGGCGAACAAAGGAAGTAGAAACTGTTTCTGAAGGGAGCATGTCCTGGTCCTCTGGCAACAAGGTGGAGTTTTTCTGCCAGGAGAGCACACTGGATGGGGACTGTTTGTTTTTTCTCCAAACAGGAAACCTCTTCCATACTAATAGTTACTTCGAAAGGATTGCTACAGCAGATGAAAAGATCACATATACATACATTCATTCAATTAGCAGGGACTAATTGAAATTTGGGGATTAACTCTGTCATTAGAGAGAAGTATAAAACCTATTTATGGCTCCCATCTATGGTTACACACTCTTAAGAGTGATTCGGTACAGGTGGTGTTTGAATATTAGACCACTGCAGCCTTTAATGGCCTTTAGATGCCTCTGATGGATTAATCCCCATGGTGATGAGATGATGAGATGATACTAAGATATGTGAGATGTGTGCTCTGCACCCTGCTCTCCGTATTGCAGTGATAGAGGAGAAGCTGGTAGCAGAGTGTGAGGGGTATAGGACTAGACTTCAGTGGGTGTCTTCTCTCTTTCTGCATCCAGGCAAGATGTCTGTTCTCTCACATCTGATTATTAAAGGGAGATTTTGGGTTGAACCCCCTTTAGATAGAATTTCTAATTCAGTTCTACAAAAACTGGTCCTTCAGATGGGCAGTTCTCAGCCTTTTTTATTTTTCTACTGAGATACTCATGGCATAAAACAGATGATATTGTATGCAGAATACATTCTCATAGGTGACACAAGTAACTAAGGCTATTGTTCATGGCCATTTCCCCATGCTCACTAAAAGTCAATACCAACCCACTGACCCAAAGGACCCCACAATGCACATGGATGATGAGACATAGTGTACTTTACAAAAACAACCACCACAACGTTACCACCTGTTCCACAGATTCTTCTTCAATATGACTTTGACACTCCATTGAAAAGAAATGAGTTTTGTATCCTTTCTCCTTGAAGATAGGTAAACTTGAGACCACAGCAGAAATGACACTATATGATCTCCAAGGCCAGGTGACCTCTACTGGGCTCTCCTTGGAAAGGTCACTTTTAAAATCCAGCCACCATTTTAGGAGGAAGCCCAAGCAGCCCATGGAAGCCCACATGAGAGAAATCAAAGCTCCCAGCTGAAGCCAGCACCCGGTTACCAGTCACCTGTCATCATCTCGAAAGTGGATCTTTTAGTTTTCAGTGGAGCTGTCCCAACTGATGCCAGGTGGGACAGAGACAAGCTATTTCTGCTGAAGCCAACCAAATTGCAGGTTTTCGAACAGAATAAGTCACTGTTGTGTTTCGAGTCACTATGTTTCGGGATGGTTTGCTATGCAGTAATAGAGAACTGATATAAATTTGCATGTCATAAGAATCTTGAATCTGTCCTACTACGTTATTAAAAACTCTCAATATTTTGCCTATCATTATTATTATTATTAACAGATAACTTGGCACATATCTTATTATCAATTAAAATTTCCTCTGGGCCCAGATTAAAAATACAGAGATCTTTGGAAATTTTTAATTCCTCCTTTCCCTCACCGCATCTTGGACTTGTTCAGTGTGACTATGTAAAATAATTTTAATTACAGTCATTTTTATGAGCTGCTTCTCTCTTATGCCTAATTAGCATAATCACAGTGGTTATCCATACCGTTAAGTGTGAGTTAGATCACCTTTGCTGCTTTTGACAGTTAAACTCAATTCCGTTTTGGGCACCTAAGCCTTCATAGTTTGTTGCTCGTGTACCATGGCTGGCTGCTCAGAAAGCAGAAAAATTGGACAAGGCTTCTGCTAAGGAAAAGCTATGCAGAAATATGTATGTCAGAGAAGTGGGCGCTTGGGCACCTGACAGTGCAGGTTCTCTGGTGGCTAAGCTAGAAGTGACTTTGAATAAAGGAAAGACTCCGGTGATGATCAGTTCAAGAGACATGTGAGCCTAACAGTATCTTCTTTGGCATAAAAAGAGTTTCTCTTAAAGCCATAAATTGACTTGACTTCATTTTGTATGTGAGGCATTCGTGCAACTTTGATCTGGGGTCATTTGTTTGAACTTTTGCCCACCCTGCTCCAAGTTAAACCCAGGAGAAATCGTGGGGTGGAAAAAACTCTGACCTAGGGGTTAGAAGCAATAAAATAAAAGTAAACATGAAAGAAACAAAAAAATAAAGAAGTAAGAGTCGCTCTGTTTCTCAGCTGGATTCTAACGATCTGTGTGACCTTCAAAAAGTCAAGTCATTTCTCACGGCCCAATTTCCTCATCTATGAACGGAGGAGGTTTAGACAAAGGCCAAATATGGTTCTGCAAGGTGGCACGTGACCACTCTGAAGGGGTAGTTTTCTGCTGTGATTCGTGCTTTGCCAAGGAAATATTTGGAAGTAAAAAGTATGCAGAACTTGGCGAAGTCAGATATAGATTTATGATTCTCAGTGAATCCACTGATTTTTTTCCACCTAGGTCTCCTCGAGCCTCTCTTTGTTCAACAGATTTTGTTTTTACTTTCATGTTTTTTTCCCACAATTAATAAAAAAAAGATTTAGATGACTGCTTTCGTTAGCAGAAGACAAATAATTTGGCAATATAATATTAATTTGAAAATTAAAAAATAACAACATGAATGATTAAACTTTTTAATAGATTTAAGTGCCTGGTGCTCAATATTTTATATAATATTATTTCCATTGATTTATTGAGAATTACAAACATATATTTGGCTTTTCCGAGTTCCGTATATTTCATTCTTAAATATTTTCATCTGCAACGCAAAAATCACAAACTTAAACTATCCCTATGGAAGTAGTCAGCTGCCAAATTCTAAAGCTATAATTGGCCTTAGTCTAACTTTCTCATTTTATAGTTGCAAAATGATTCTTTTTCTGTGTATAGGGTTATAAACATCAGTATTCCATGGTGTCCAACATGGAAAACTGTAACAGTCAAATTCTCTATTGCTTGAGCTTATTTACAAGGCAGAATCTCAAAAGAACTGATTTTAGCTTCATTTTCCTCATAAGAGAACCGAAGCTTGGTAACATGCCCAAGGTCACAGCTAGTTCATGGCGCTCACAGGACTTAAACTTAGGCCTTCTGACTCTAGACTCAATTACAATATATCCCTTCCTAATTTGGACTTCTTGCCAAAATGTCAGTTCCCAGCGAGGATGGAGTTTATTCTGTACAGCTATATCCTCACATTCTCAGCACAGGCCTGGCAGGCGGGAGCAGGTGGGCCAGCCAGCAGTCCCATGGCTGTTTTCTGCCTATCCTGATCCCAAGGGAAAGGAGCCATTTTTTTCTCCCATGCACAGATGTCTGAGGCCATTTGGAATCCAGGCCTCAGAAAGAGAGACTGGGAAGGAAGACGGTGATTCCTTTCTGGCAGCCCGGACTTCTTGGGTCCAGCTTTCTGTCTGCCTCAGGATGTTGCCTGGACAGCGGTTTATTGGGAGACATAGGACCAAAGGAAAAACAAACTGTTCCATGGGAACTGATGATTCAACTTCTAACCTCTAAAGACAACAGACTTCTTAGTTATCTACCTACCCTCTTACATTCCTGTCTAACTATATATGTTTATGGGATTTAATTATCCAGGAAGTTATTATTTAGCTCCTCAATAACCTCTATGTCCCATCAACAGTTTGACTTCCTCTGCTTCTTTGAAATCAGGAGCATGATTTCCTAAGTGGGAAGAGTTTTGGAAAAACAAGAAGGCAAACTCAGAGCTCAAGGAATAATAAGGGATAACACTGTAATAACAACTCATTATTTGTTTTGAAGCTCGATCTTTCAGAAGGTTATTATCTGGAGTCGAAGACTAATGGATTCAAGCTCTCTTTATGCAGAGGAAGTCTTAAACAACACTAGTCACAGGGAAGGACATTAATCAGGAGGGAGAAGTAGGCTTTGTGCCTAATAATGTTTGCATAATAGCTACCCTTGGGTGGATTGCTCAACTTAAAAATAAATATTCATGCTTTCCATCGTCAGTACAATTGGAAATTATTTGTGGTTATGATTCTGTTATATGATCATCTACCTGTTCATGGGGACTTTAAGCTGAAGGCTGTTGGAAACGAACAAACATAAATCACAATGCTTGTGCGTGAGTCTGGGGTAGAAATCGAAAGAGGCTATAATAGAGACAAATCTGGAAAAAAAATGATCGGGGAGCCGCTCATAACTTTCTGGGAGGGGGAGAAGACTCATACAGACACTAGATGCTCCTCTGGTTTACTTTTAACTCTTCAATGGCTTGTCATCACCTGCAGGATGAAAGTCGAAGCGCCTTATCTTTATGTAAGAGACACTCACTGGAGAGATCCCTGGAACATTGCAATGCCTGGCCTGGGACATGCTCCACCTCCGATGTGATAGCTCACAGCTCCTGGCAGGTTCCCTCAGACACCATGACTTTGAACTTCCATGTTTTCCTTCCTAGCCTGCCTTTATCTTGCTAGGATATTCCAAACCTTCTTTGGTAATTGATCCCACTTATCTTGGAGGAGTTGGCTTAAACCTTACCTCCTCCAAGAACCCTTCTTTGGACTTCCACAGTTTAGCCAATAAAATTTCCTCCGGCTTCTTCCTTCCTTCCTTCCTTCCTTCCTTCCTTCCTTCCTTCCTTCCTTCCTTCCTTCCTTCCTTCCTTCCTCCCTCCCTCCCTCCCTCCCTCTTTCCCTCCCTCCCTCCCTCTTTCTCTCCCTCCTTTCCTTCCTTTCACTTTTAGTGTTTCTTAAATGGACTCCATCCCGGGGAATTCCTTCGTTGTCTTGATTCATTACTTAACTGCACCGAATTTTATTACACAAGTGCTTTAAATTAAGAAATTCGTTTTTTTCCCTCTTTTTTTCCTCTCCTTTATTCTTCTTTCTCTATTTCTCTCTCTCTCTTTTTTTTCTTTCAATTTCCAGGGAAAGTTTGAATACGATCCCGAAAACACAGGCTCTATGCATGTGTGAGTTTTGAGCTCAGCATTAACCGCACCCTCAGTTTCCCCAACCTTATTTCTTCCCTAATGCAAATATTCTACTTTAGCAAAGAGAACATCCTGTAGCATAAAAGTCCAAACTGATTTCTTCTCCCCAACCTGTGATTGCTAATTCCGTCTCCTGCCTCTCCCTCTGCCCTCTGAGGTAGGGTTCAGGTCTCAGTGTGAAGCACCACCCCGCTGGTGCCCTCCCTAGGCCTCCATCCCACGTGCACTGTAAGAGCAGAGATGTCTGCTCGACCCCACACACCATTTTCACCCTATTGCTACGCTCCTTCTGAAGCGGCCGTATGTCTTTTTCACACACAGCCACAAAAGTACGAAAAACCACCCCTGTCGGCCTTATTTCACAAATAAGAAAACTGTTTCGAAAAGAGGGAACGACTTCTTAAATTTCTGCGTCTGGTAAATCCAGAGATGAGAATGAGATTCCGGTTCAGGGCCTTTCACAGCACTGCAAGCCTGATAACCTCTAAAGACTGGTTTCCCCCATTTTCCGTGGGCCTCGCAGAGGCTCCCCGCGCTTGGCACAGTGAACTCATAGAGGACACTGGAGTGGACACAGGGACCTGCGTCACGGTGCGGCTAGGCCGCTGCCGGCTCTGTGCCCCGAGGGAGTCACTTTACTCCGAACCCCAGAGTCCCCATTTATAATAAGAGCAAGACGCTTGTTTCCTTAGGTTCTTTCAACATAGACCGTTTTATTCATTCCCTTTCCGTTATTTTTATTTCTCTCCCCTCTGACTTCTCTCTTTGCTTTCTTTTCCCCTCAGCTCCACGACTAACTGTTGTGCATGGACAGTGTACAAAGCATTGCGCCAGAAGCCGTAGGGAGATGAAAAGAGTGTATTGCTTACAGCTTGTTTTGGAAATAAAACATTCTTCCCTCTCTTTCCTGCTCTCCTTTTTCCTCCATTCTTCTTTCTTCATCCTTCTTCCTCCCACGCTCGGGCAGCCCTCATCATTTCCACAGGCTTCCAAGGCTTCCGCTCTGGTCGGAGGGAAGGTGCTGGGTCCCTGGCTGGTGAATGAGGTTCACGTACCCATAGTCCTTTGTGTCGGGTGCCCCAGGGCTGGGGGGTGCTCCACGTAAAAGGTGGGGGCGCTTTGCTCAGGGACAGCCAAGGGCTCCATATACTTGGATGCATGATACTGTGTTTTTTGGCTCACTCTATATGAGAGACTATTCAAACAAGGACAATAAAATGACACTTTGAAAAATAAATTATTTTCTTCTAACCTTTTGTGATGTGTAGGCCTAAAATAAATCTATTTTTGTCCAGTTTTAAAATCTAGGTAAATATTTCTTGAAGGGGACCATTTCCGCCCTAATGCATGTGATCCCTTTAGAAGCCATAATTGTCATTAGACACTCACAATTTTCATATATTCTTTTCCTTTTTTATCAGTCATATTTTCTCATTTTTCTTCTATATCCCACAGGACATAGACATGCACTTGTGTTTTTTCTCCTAAGGCTGCGTATTATCACAATTAGTTTGGGTTGCCTAAAACTTTTAAAGTTCTTTTCATAAGAATCATCGGTGAAGTAGATGCTAAGCACATTAGTTGTTTTCTTCAGAACATAATTAAAATATACTTATTTCTTCTATATTATCTCTGGTCCTTTTTCATTTCCATAGCAGAAGATATTTATGTATCATTGCAAAACACACACACACACAAAATTGCTGGTGATTATTTGAACCCCAAGAGGACAAAGTGGAAGGAACTGGAAAGAAGGGAGCAAAACCAGTCATGATTAGCTACTACCCTGCATCAGAGGATGAGTTAGGAACATTTATGTGATTTCATTCATCTTTCACCAATGCTATGAGATTTAGACTTGCTCTTTTACAGATGTGGAAACTGAGGCTTAGAGGGAGGGGCTAAAGTATTTGCCCAGTGTTCCGTAGCTTGTAAGTGTCAGAGTTAGGATTTGAACCCAATCCTTGCAACTCCAGGTTTTCACGTTCTCTGCTGTACCAGGGCTAGAGGGGGCTCGGGTAGGCTCAAGAATAATAGACGGGATGGGCGCCTGCATAGGGAAGGGCCGAAGAGAAGGCCTTAGTCTGTTCCAAGTTCCAACCGTTGGCATGCTTCTCCTTCCCTGGCTCCTGCCCCAAATGTAGACTATTTCTGCAAAATATGGATCCAGCCCTTTGTAATATTTTAATGAGAGGGTCTTCTACTAATGGGACATCTCTCTTTTGTCTTTCACAGCAATTTTGCAGGCAGTAATAGCTGGTGATCTTATGAAGGTAAGATATCTTCCTACCCAAACTATTGGTGATTCTTTAAGAACTGTAAATCGACATCATTTTGCACCAAATTTTCATGATCCCATGTATCATTTACTAAATCCCCTGCCTGTGCTGGCTGAGTAGAAAGAGGAAGGATGCTCTTTTGAGAATTGAACAGAGAGGGTGAGAAGATCTTCACATCTTCACGTTTCCTGACAGCGAAGGGTTTCTGTAAGACCACCATGCAATTTACCTTGACTAGTGAAAATGGGCTGCATATCCCCAGGAGACAGGGCTCGCAATGCCTGGAATTCCTGCTCTCCAGAAGCTGATATTGGAGTTTAAAGACTTCTTTACAGATAGGTCTTAAGATCTGTAAGAATTACCTGGACAACACCCAGAAACATGTTCTCCAGGCCAGAGCCTGTGTTTTTCAGTATTGTTATAGTTTCATATTTTGGGGCTCACAGTAAACCAAAAGAAGATACGCTGTCTGATTCACCGTGGACGTTTTAATTTGTGTTTATGTTTCTGGTGAATTCTAGTTCAGAGTGAAGGAAGTGATCTCTGATGCCTCTAGATAGAGGGCAGTTTCTGAAGTCAGATTGCCTGGGTTCAGATCTTGGCTGTGCCATTCACTATATCTGTGACTTTGTGTAATCATTGAATTCTCGCTGTGCCTCAGTTTCTTCATCTATAAAATAAAATAATAGTATTGCGTCTCCGCTTCGTTGTAAGGATGAAATGTAAGAATACTTGTAAAGCTCTTAAGACTGTTCCTATTACATAATAGGGACTCAAAAATGGTAGCTACTCTATTAACGTAGTGTTAGGCTCTGTTTTTTTTTTTTTAAATAGCTAAACGTAGTGCAGATGCAAATGTATAATATAGTCTGTGACTATTCTAAAATTTATAATTGGCCTCCATGTCCTTTTCAGGTATCAGGTCTTAGGACCACCCATATGTCCCTGTATAACCCACAGTGGCATTGACCTGCCCCAGGGACAGAGGCTATGTCTTACTTATCAGCTGTGGAGTGTGGTGCCGTAGCAGATAAGAAGCCAAACGCCTTAAACGAAAGCTGAGAAGCGCTGCCCCTTACGCAGCTTCTCTCGAAGCACATATGTTGAATCAACCGAGAAACCGCTGTGCTACATTTTTAACAGGTCACTAGCAGGAAACGAATCGTGTGAGAAGGTCGCCAGCATCTCAAGAAACTGGATCTTTAGACACACAATCCTGGGAAGGGTGCCTGTGCCACTGTCCAGGTCGTAGTGTTGCTAGGAATTGTTACCCACGAGAGCAGCGTGCGCTCTAAGCAGTGAGTTCATCTTGTGAGTTCAATGCCGTTGACCAGCAGTGGATTAAACCAGTACACTCTCCTACACTCCCTGCAAGGCCTTATAGTAGATTCTGTGAAATAAAGACCTGCTTAAGCTCTGACCCCGGCCTTCGCAGATCTCCTAAGCCAGAACGTTTGGAAACTACTGTACATTTGAAACGTTTTCATTTTATTTGGTATATATTTTTAGTCTAGGCAACAAACTTTTCCAGGTCCCTGGATATATAACCACAAATTTTTTGTGCTTTATAGAGAATTATTTGAGATATGGGAGATCGCTATTTTCAGTCAGTTGTCTTATTACATCCTCTGTTGTAATTATTTCCTAAAAGACTGAGAAACGATGTAATAACACCTCATTTACTGAGAGCTGAAATATAGGGGCTTAGAGGTCTTTTTTCTTTCTTTTTCTTTCTTACTTTTTCTTTCTTACTTACCTTTCCAAGTATTTTCTTCCCCTTTCTTCTTCTCTGTCTTCTTTCATTTTTATATTCCATGTAGAAAGCACTGTAAATATTAAACATTAAACTGGTTGTGTGTGTGTGTGTGTGTGCATGCATGAAAGAGGGAGGGAGCACACACACGCCAGTGAGCAGAGGCCAGAAGACTGCGGAGCCACCTCAGTGTGAGGGCTGTCGTGAGTCACCTGTGTCCAGCTGGGCTGCATCAGATGCCTGTGGACTGATTTCGTGTTCACAGTGACTAAAAACACCAAGAAAAGTCAAAATCAAGGCAGCAGATGGATTGGGGCACTATAAGACAATGCAGTTCAACAGAACAGGATTCTCTTAGATTTGGGGGGAAGACAGTTAGCTCCTTCTTCCTGTCCTGTTGCTCCAGTTTAAGTATGAAAGTCCCTGTCTGTTCCTTACTTCCATTCAACTACTCCTTTTTGGTCTATATTCTAGGTTGTCTTCCATGACATTTTCTGTCCCATACTTCACTCTTTCCTGGTGCCCTGGGATAGTCCCACATGGTCCTCCCCACCCCATGCCTGTATGATTCTTGACCCAGCCGTCTCCCCCATGGACTGAGAGTCTTTGAGGTCACTCACTGAGTCGTCTTCATCTTTGTGTCTCTGGCGTCTGACACGTGGCAGTTCTATAGCTGTGTCTGAGTGAAAGCATGAACTGTGAGTTTACTCTCTCCGACTTTATGAGATGCTTGATTTTTTTAAATAATGTCATACCATCTCACTTCTTGGTGGTAGACACATCCCTTTTGCTTATTACCTCCTGGGTAATTTGATTCTTATTTGTCCTAAAATTACCTTTCTGAAGCTCCAGGAGGCTCTTCTTGTTTTGATATACCGCAGTTTGGAGAATAGGGACCCATTTACACTTTCTATAATGTTTAATATTTCATGACGTTAGCTATATCCTCATTTAGCCACCTTATTCTCGGGCTGCAAACTCTGTTTTTTGTTTTTGTTTTTGTTTTTTTTCTAGGCTGTTCTCATATTTTAGGCATTTTAGGTTTCTACTACTATGTTCTCTGAATCCTTTTGGTTCTCATCCCCCGGATGACCTCTCTCCTCGTCGGGTAGATGCTGGATGATTAATGCAGGGCATGCAGGCTGGGCTGCACAGCTGGCTGAAGAGGGGAGCCATGCTTGTGTATGCCTGTGTATGCTTTGTGCCCATGAGCAGTGATCCGACAGGAAAAATGGGGAGCAGCTTCTATATTTGGTAGCTAGGTTCATTAGAAATTGAAGAAAAAAAATGAAAGGACAGGTAAGGTGCTTAGCAACCAGACACCAAGCTAGTCCTGCCCATACATAGCCTTAATTATTCTTTTACTCAAGAAAAAGCTGGGCTGACGCAGGAAAGTGGTTATTCTCCTCTCGCTATCCTCCACTCCCTTGGGACAGGGACCAGCACCCAGAAAATGAAAATAAAAATCAGAAAAAAAAAAAAAAGAAATAAGTACTTTAGTGTGTTTCAGTTTCCTGAGGCCGTTCGACACCCACCTAGCCTCCCCAGAGTCAGCGAGACGCTGGCCATCTGTTAGAGCGAGAGCACAATCAAGGGGGGTTACTTCATCTCCCTGACTTTTCTCTGCGTCCTGTGCGGCTGGAAGCATTTGTAGTTTGCTGCATTACTCTTATTTCATCACCGGTTAGCCATTTTCCTTGTTCTGGACTCTGTCTGAGCTGCTTTTCCTATGTCTCTTTTTCAGCTAATAGAAAGCTATAAAAACGGGGGCAGCCTGCTAATTAAGGGACCGGACCGCTGCTCACTCCTTCACCACGCGGCCAAAACCGGCAACGGGGAGATCGTGAAGTACATCCTTGACCACGGTGAGTGCGCGCAGCGAACCGGGGAGCTCATGTCTGTGAATCCGAGTTGACTTTCATCCTCGGAATGGTGGGAATGCTCTCCAGCTGTCCCCTGACTCTCTCTGCTTTGTGGAGGCGGCTGGGAGTGCAGGCCACACCGGAAGCTTAATCGATTCCTAGAGATAGTTTTCTTTTCTTTTTCTTTTTTTTTCTATTTAATTTAATTAATTTATTTATCTATCTATTTATTTATTTATTTATTTATTTATTTATTTGTTTGTTTGTTTATTATGGTGACATTGGTTAATGGAATCCAATAAGTTTCAGCTGTACACTTGAACAGTAAGGCATGTAGATATTTACACTGTGTGTTCACCTCCCATAGTTAGATTTCTTTCTGTCACCACATATTTGACCCCCTTTACCACATCTACCTCCCCTTACCCTCTGGTAACCACTAGTTCATGCCCATGAGTCTCTGTTTGTCCTGTTTCTTTGTTGCTTTTAGGTTTATATCCCACATATAAGTGACATCATGTGATTTTCAGCTGTTTCTGTCTGGCTTATTTCGCTCAGCATGATTATCTCATGGTCCATCCAGGTTGTCGCACATGGCAGTATTTCATCTCTTCTTGTGGCTGAGTAATATTCCATTGTATATACCATTGTATATATGTACCACAGCTTCTTTAGCCAGTCATCTATCGTAGGACACTTCGGTCTCTTCCATGTCCTGGCCACCGTGAATAATGCTGCTGTGAACATCGGTGTGCAAATATTTTTTTTTGGATATGGGTTTTCAAGTCTTTTGAGTAAATACCCAGAAGAGAGATTGCTGGATCATATGGTAGATTAATTCTTAGTGTTTTGAGGAACCTCCATACTGTTTACTATAGTGACTGTATCAATCTGCATTCCCACCAGCAGTGTATGAGGGTTCCTATTTCTCCGCATCCTCTTCAACATTTGTTATTACTTGTCCTGTTAATTATAGCTATTCTAACAGGTGTGAGATGGTATCTCATTGTGGTTTTGATTCGCATTTCCCTAATAGCTAGTGATGTTGAGCATCTTTTCATATAGTTGTTGGCCATTTGTATGTCCTCTAGGGAGAAGTGTCAGTTCAGGTCCTCTGCCCAAGAGATAGTCTTCATAGCAAGGTCTTTGCAGAGCATTTGGCGACTGGTTAATTAAAAGATAAAAGACAAAAACCCATGCAGCCTGGCATAATGTACCTTATTGTTTAGGGAAGAGCTTTTGTGTTTGGCGATTGGGACCAGGTACCTAATCCATATTCATAGCTGATCATTCTGAGGATTAATGAGTGTATTTTTTCGCTATGTATATATTTATTTATTTTTGCTGTTTGGACCGCTTTCAGCTTTTCGGCTCAAGTCATACTTTATTCTCGTTGGAAGCATCTAGTAGTTTTCTGTCCTCTGCAGCAGTCCATGCTCCCTCCTAGGCAGCTTCCTACCTGGGCATCTGATTTGGTGTTAGAACATCTGCTAGAAGTAGCCACGCATTGTAGCATCTCCCTCAAATAGCCCTGTAGAGGCATAAACACATGTGATGATTACTAAATCTTAACTCTTCCTTTCAGCTTTTCATGTTTATAGTGTTTCTAGGATAAAGAACAGGAATAAAGGGGAAAAAATCTGCCCGGCTTGGCTGTTTTGGAGGGAGAAGGAAAGGGATGATCCCTAGCTGTCATGGAGATCCTGAAAGATTTTCTGTGACCCCTAGCAGTGAGCCTGTGGCCTGCCCTCTAGACATCCAAATGCAAGCTGTAAAAGAGAAGTATATTAATTAGTAGACATTCATACTCCTTTTTGCTCTTCTTTTTCAATTCAGCAAATGTCTTATTTCATTCATTCATTCATTCATTCAGTTATTCAACAAATATTTGGAGTACCTAATAAGAACTACCTGTTATAGACCAGCACACACACAAAAATAAAGCACAGTTATTGTTTTCAAGCAATTGCAAGCTAAAGAAAAAATATAATCACATGCATAATTAAGTTTAAAACAGTCGTATATAGATGTTTTAAGTCCTATTGTAAAGTCACAAGTAGATAACACAGCTACTATTTATCAAGCGCATGTTATGTGCCAGATGCTGATACTAAATACATTTTATCATTGAATCTTGACAAGGATCTCGTAAGGTAGGTCTTAGACTGTCAGTCACATGAGACTCACCTGCTTTGTCTTTAATACCTCCTCACCATGAAGAGTTTGCTTGAATCCTTGGCCTCAATTAGGGTGAAAAGAGTGGTTTAGGAAATGGAAAGGGTGTTAGTATAAGATGGTGGTCATGAGAGCATTTCTTTCTCCCTTGTGGGCGGGTTGGGCAGTCCCACACCTGTCCACAGCCCCAGAAAGACCAGGTGGGTAAGCTGTACCCTTGGTGCTGCATGTGGGGCATGCATCATCCATCACCTGCTCCCCTCGTCACTGTAAATATCTTTTTAGATATGGGTTTTCAAGTCTTTGAGGTATATACCCAGTAGAGGGATTGCTGGATCATATGGTAGATCAATTCTTAGTTTTTTGAGGACCCTCCATACTGTTTTCCATAGTGGCTGTACCAATTTGCAGTCCCACCAGCAGTGTATGAGAGTTCCTTTTTTTCCTCATCCTCTCCAACATTTGTTATTACTTGTCCTGTTAATTATAGCCATTCTAACAGGTGTGAGATGGCATCTCATTTTGGTTAAAAGCAGTCCTCTTTGGACAAGATTTGCAAAAGCAGTGGTGGCATAATTTCTCCTTGCTGCCTACACACACACACGCGCGCGCGCGCGCACACACACACACACACACACACACACACAAACTGTGAGAAGCAGAACCAGATGTTAAAACCCAGCCTCAGTGACCATGCATGAAGTCACAAAGCTTCTCTCGTATTATTTTTCTTGTATTAGAAATGACCTTTAGAGATATACTGTCACTTTATTTGCCGTTAGGTCCTAGTTGCCATCCTCTTGATCATTCTCGATCCTTTCTTCCTAGTTTGTCCTTCAGCCCAATGAGATTGAGTGCGTGTTTGCATACTGTTAGTCTGTTTAATACCCACATGCCCTCTCCAGAGTCAGGTGAGCCACTATTTGAGTGATAACACAGTTTAGGAACCTCTGTCTCTCTTTACCTGTCCAGAACAACAAACATTTCCCTTGCACCCAGGATCCTCTCTGTGTCAGTTATGTGCTGGTACCTCACTTGGTCTCGCTCATGAGGCCGCAGTGAGCTGCCATTTTGACTGAGTCCGTATTGAATATTAACTGTCACATGTTTAAGGCTCTCAGCCGGGATGGCTGGAGTGGCCAGGACACCTGAGCCTTTCTCTGTACTTGGTCTTTTATCCCAGGCTTCTTCACAGTGTGATGATCCTAGGGTTCCAGCAGAGTAGCAATGGAAGCTTCCAGATGTCGTGGGGCCAGATTGGATAGTTCTGCAGCATTTTGTTAGCTACAAGGAGCTACAGCTACAGAGTCTCCCGACTCAGGAGATAGGGAGGCACACCCCACCACTTCATGGAAGGAGCTACAAACAATGGGTCATAGTATTTAATCTACCACCCTCCCTTACTCTCCATCTTCTTCAATTGAAAAGAATTAGCATATCTTCTCATTATCTGAATACCGACTCATCTAAAATCCCCTGGAGCCCTGCTTTTATATTTTTCATGGTTCTGAATCCAAAGGTTGCTTAGCAACAATAATTCTTTAACTTTGTAAGTTCTTAAACTAGGGCAGCCCCTCCCCACCCCCACACACACTTTTTTTTTTTTTAGCATAAGTATAGCTCATGCAGTATTTGGGACATACTTATACCCAAACAACCAAAAACCGTCTCCTCAGTCGAATCTCCCCAGAAGCATGAGTGATGCCGCCTGAGAGGATGTAACTCAGACGCTGTAAACTTTCTCTTGCCTCACCACTCTTTCTTCCACAGCCTTAAATAATAGCGCCTCTAAAACCCCGGTGGCCTGAGCTCGTGGGCTCTGGAGTTTCTAACGCCGCCTGTAGGTCGGCACACGCATCGTTTGGCTGGCATGTTAGTCTCTTAGTGCTTTGACAAAAGCCAGACATTCCAGTACTAAAGTGCTTTCTCTTCAACCCTCGGTGTCTTTTATTTATTTATTTATTTTTTTGCAAAAGGTGAACCAGATGGTACGGTGCTCTCTGTCAAGAAATGTATTAATTTTGGAGAGGGAGGGTACTTATTTTTCCAGGTTTTTGTTGTTGTTGTTGTTGTTGCTGTTGTTAGATTTCATAAATCAGTTGGTTTAATATTTATGCTAATGAGAAAAAAACTCAGATTCCTGTCATTACCCCAACTCCATGCACAGGCAAACAGATACTGTGGTCCCAGGTGGCATCTTGTACCCTCTGGGCCTGGCCGGCATCTCTCATTGGCCAGGAGATACCTGAGAGAGACTGTGGAGATAGCGACACATGATCCAGCTCTTCCATTTAAAAATAAAGCCTTATTATTCTCTACAGTCCAAGGGTCATTGCCTTTTCGATAGATAGCAATTCTTAAACTTTTAGTGATAGAGTCAGATAATGGAAACTAAATCGCAGTTGATTTTTATTGCAATTAGTTTTTATCAACCTGACAGGCATTGTCAATTTCATGCTTAACATCGATCTCATTACTTCTATTTATTCAAGGATATGGATGTAAAATCTTCTGACATAATCGGCCTAATTCACCAGGTTTCTTAAGAGCTCAACACTTCAGCTCAACCATTTTTATTGTTGTTTGTTTTATTATCTTTAGTTGCTAACGACAATCTGTATTAACCTGTGTGTTTTGGGATTGAAACTATCTCTGCAGAACCGTTCGTCTCTTTTAAATTACAGAAACTGCTTTAAATTATAGTGTTCTTGAAGCCAGGGACAAGTATATGGAAAACATGACCCTTTTCTACTCTGTGATTATTTTCTTAATGCAATCTCCACTCAGAAAAATAGTCTCTCCTAATTTAATAATGATGATGACTGGAATTCCCTTGGTCTGACGAGGAAGACCAGGTTTTCTGAGAGGCCTGCATGAGGCTGGCTTTGGGGATATAGTCCGGACGATGTCACTGTATTTATGTAGACAGGTCTGGTCAGTTTGAATTTATGTAAATTAAAAAAACAAAACAAAACAAAAAAACACCTTTTTTACGCTGTGCCAGAGATCCAAAGGGACATTCCTCATCTAGAATCCTGCAAATCTCTTGAAGTTTTAGTTTTTTATTTTTTAAAAAATATTTGGTTCAAGTCTTTCCTGTGGCTCCATGTGTTATAAACACTTAAACCCTGTCTCAAAGACCTAACTATAAAGAAGGCCTCTGAGGAATCGGGGCCCTTTTCGGGGTGCACAATGGGAATAATGTGTCCTGTTTGTTTACTGTGTCCTTACTCTCCAGCCAGCCCCTCTGTCCCTTCTGCTTTGCCCTGTTCACCGGGCATGTATGGTGAACAGTGGGGTCAGGAGGACACCTCACTGAACAGGCGTCGTGAGAGCCTGTGTCCCCAGGAACTGCATTCCACAGTGTGTTTCTCTTCTAAAGGCTCATTCAGACCTGGCTGGGGGGCCGGGGGGACACGAGCTGCCTGGCGTGCTCTGAAAGCCGAGGAGGCTTAAATTTTTTCCCTCCTGCATCTTCTTTGGGACATCTTCTCTCAGATTCACGGCATGCTGCTTACCTCGTTTATGAAAAACTGGACTTGGGGCATTTGGAGGGTTGAAAAGAGAAGGGAGGAGGAAGAGAGCTCACAGTCCCCACGGGGCCGGGGCCGGGGTGGGGAGAGGAGGATGCGAGGGATTCCGGCTGAGATCCCCCCAGCCGGTCCTGCTTTTCAGCTCCTTTCAACCATCGCTTTCGCCCACTCCCTCCTCCCTCGTTTTACCCCCCACGACACTTTTGTGGTGTTCATCTTTCACCGCCCTGCACATTTTTGGCTCTTTTGTTTTTATTCTCCCAACTCCCACCCCTCCGCCCCCTACCGTGTCTCCTGATAGAAATCTCACTCATGCATTTCCTTTTTGATTTCAATGGCTTATTCTGTCTTTCCTTTTTTTTCCCTGCCTCAGTCTTTCTTTTCTTTTTTTTTTTTAACTCCCTTTTTTCTGCCTCTGGCCACCCCCCCACCCCAAGAGAAATGACCACCATCCCGCTGGGACAGGATGACGGTGCTGTTAGAGTTCCCAGTGCCAGCTCTCCCCACATCTGTGCAGCTTTTGTCCTGGGCCGCAGGAGGATTTGGAAATAGTCCGCTGGCGGCGTCAGAGAGACTAATGGGAAATGAGGTCCGGGGAGAGAGGCTGTGGGGAGGTGGAAGGAAGGAATAGCAAAGGGGGTTTGGATGCTTTGGTGTGGGAAGCAAATTAAAGGATGCATGTGACCACACACACACACACACACACACACAATGCAAGTGTGATACTGATGAAGTTGCACCAGTAAGAACCGGGGTAGCCAGTGGAAGGGCCTATGGCAGTTTGGAAGGCCGGACTGCTTACCTCTTTGTTCGCTTTCTTGTGTTGGGAGATTTGCAAAGTTTTACTGCCTTTTGTGTTCTCTGGCCTTCACCTGAATACTGACATGGACATCCCCTTGATACAGTGTGCTTTCTGTCATTTTTTCAGACAGTTTTCCAGATAGCACAATCTTTTAAATCCGTGTTCCATTTATGGATCTTTCTCTGAGAAAAAATAGGATATTGGCTAGGATCCACGTTGATTTCAAATGTCTTCCATTCATTCATTAACTCACTTAAAAATGAATTCTGTCCCACACGCTTTTGAGGGAAAAAAGTTATAGTAATAATCATTGCTAATCTTTATTATTCAAAACGCCTTATGTAGGAACACATTTAATTTTTACAACGACTGTACACAGTAAGTTCTGTTATCTCTATTTGACAGGCGGGAAAAGCCGAAGATTAGTGAAGTTGCGCCAAAACTCATACATAATATAAGATATGGTGTCTGCCCTCCACGTCCCTAAAATCCAGCACAGGGAACAGAAACGAGCGTAAACAACCACAGCGCAGGGTAGTCTGATGTGAGTATTATATGCAGGGTTCTGGTGACAGCTGGTGCAGGGCTGTGGAGGGAGGATGATCATCTTTTCTTGAAAATTGCTTGGAGGAACGTGGACTCCTCTCCCATCACTTGGATTTCACAGTTGTTTCCTGGCACGGGTCCCCTACGGGATGGAGTGCGGGACATTGCAGCAAACCCCAGGACTGTCCGAGAGCCAAAACTGCCTTTTATATCTAGGGGACACTTGAGGCGTCTCTCCTGACAATTTAATGGTATTCCTTCACATTCCTTAGGAGACATAGCCTCGTCTCCACAATCAGAACATATGTTTATATAAAGTACAAAATAAGCACCAAACCCAAATGCTCACCATTGATACAGATTGAAAGAATTCGTTATCTTTACTCAGATTAATTTGCAAAACCACAGACGCTCTTTTTATATGCTTTTTTTCCTTTCGAGAGAACTTTTGTGGTCTTCGTTGCTTACTTTTGTTTCTCTAGCCATCCCCCTTTCAAATCTTATACCAATGCGACTAAACCGCGGAGAGAACTATTAAACAGCGTGATGTACTATCAACGATGGCTCCCGATGTGTCATCGAAGGTACACGTGGGGAGGGAAACCACAGCCTTGTCTCAGGCTGCACCTGGCGCTCAGCCTCCTTCTTGTTGCCTCTTCTGTGACCCCTTCTTGCTAGCACTGTGCAAACAGTTGTTTTGAAGCAGGTTATAAAAAATCATTAGAAAATGTACCCGTGCTGTTCAAAACAGCTCACCACGCCTATCTGTGATCAGCCAGCTGCAGCCCTACCCTCTTCACTGGCTGTTTGTCTGCCAGTGTTTACAATATCTGCTGTTTTGTGATGGCGGGTGTTGATGGGAGGATGAGGAAAGCTTGGGTTAATTAAGTTGATCATTCTAGAGCCATTCCCAAAAGCTCTAACTGGAGTTTCTCTAGATGTTAATTAAGAGCGAAAGTACCTTGTTTCAGTATCGGCACCTCTGCCAGCTGCCGAGGATACCGGGAGAGAAGGGGGGATGCTAGGTGGCTACAGGCCTCGCTCACAAACCGAGTCATCAGCCCTGGAATCACTCAGGGGTGGCGGCATTTATGGTGATTCTTGTCAGAAATTTGAGGAACGAGGTCCTTTCTCGTTCTTGTCCCCACTTCCAGAGAGTGTCAAATAAGTGTCATTTTAGCAGAGATTGCACTGCTCGGTGTCCTCCCGCTTGCGTGCAGGCTTGGACTGTGGAGTCTAGGGACCCGTGGCGGGAGGTGCCACTCCGAGAGTGGAATGACAGGGCCGAGGAAAGGAGGAAATGGGAGGAGGACTCATTGCCCAAATATGTGTGCAACTGGCAGTAATGATGGGAGCAGAACAACCAGTGAGGCTGGGCTATTGGCGTTCGCAGGATTCCTTTCAAAATAAATGGCTTGAAAGGTTTGCACAGGTGACAGGAGTTCCTTGAAAGGACCATCTAAGCCTCCTTGCTCCTGACCTTGTGGGGAGGGTCCTGTCGGCCATAGAATAGGCCTGGGGTATTGGTTCTCACAATGTATAATTGGAGGCTTCAAATGCAAGTGGGAGCGAAGTGGCCGCTTCGTATCTCCTTTCTCCACTGATGCGCCAACGTCTTGACGTAGTGCATCCTGCTATGTTATGTCAGAGGGTGGACACTTCGTGATATCTAAACTGCAGGCATTGTGTGTCGTGGGTCAGCTCCCGTTTGAAACACATAACTTGTATTAACTTATTAAACCTCATGGCAACCCTGTGAGATAAATATTGTTATCCGTGTTACTTGGTATATGTGACAGTCAAGGGTCTAAGAGGTTAAATGAACTTGCCCAAGACCTAGTACGTGGCAGGTAGAGCTGGACTTTTAAACGGAGGAGCTTCAACTCCAGAGCCCTCACTTCTGATCACGGCACCATACTGCTCTGAACGCCCTTGGGTGTGCGTGTGTGTCAGGGTTGGGGTAGCAATCATTCCTTTTCCTTTAGAACCACAGTACTAAGGAACAAGAATGAAGGAGTTCATTCTTTGTCGAATCCTAAATATAGGATGGAAGCTGGAGGGATGTGAAAGATAAAGTATTCTTACACTCAAAGGATTTAGAATCAATAACGGGACAAGGCATACAACTGAAAGCAAATGCACGGCACAGGGTAGAACCAAAGAGGTATTCTGGGAGTTCAGAAAAGGGACAAATTCCTTCTGTCAAAGGTGATCTTTTCAGAGGACCTTGTCACAGACTGAGCTTTAAAAAAGAATGTGTAAGATGTAGGCATATGGCTACATGCTGCTTTGGATAGAGACAGATGAGGGAATAAGCTCTTAGAGCTGTGACTGCTGAGAACTATTTGGGTGACAGGGCCCTTACCAGTTTGGCTTGTGTGAAAAAATGGAAACTTGGGAACAAATTGAAGGAAGGTAGTTCCAAGTAAAAGACTGTGAACTTCAGTTTTTTAAATACTTGGGAGAAAACAGTAAATATGATGAATTGGAAACCTGGAAATCTAAATGTATAATACCTTTTTATTTTTCTTAGTAATGGTTGCTTCATGCTAATTATGTTTCAGGAGGAAACCTATCAGGAGGCCTATTTGTCAAATAGGACAAATAAGAGAGACAAATAGGACAGACATTGTAAGGGAAGGTTTGTTTGGCTTGATGACTAGTGGACATGAGAGAGAGAAGGCAAAGATGATGATTTAGCTCTTGGGTGACCAGGAGGATTGTGAAAGTCCCATAATATCAGTCATCTTCACCTTGACCATGACTTGTGGTTAGAAAATCCTAAGCTCTTCTTTTCTTTCTTCTGATTATGTAATAAGTAATCACTTAAGTGAATTTTCAGTGATAACGAATATCCAACACTATAGAGAGCAAATAAACAGGACCATATTTCTAAAGACTAAAATGCTCAACACTCAGAACCATGTTCATTTATTCATTCATTCAACCAAACATTTAAGCATCTGCTTGGCACCAGACTCTATATCAGGCACCAAGGAAGGACACAGTGGTGGACAAGTCAATAGGCCACAATCTCAAGGGGTTTACCAGAGTAGCTAAGATATGGAGGCAACCTGGGTGCCCATCAATGGATGATGGATAAAGAAGAGGTGGTACATGTGTACAATAGGATATTATTCAGCCATAACAAAGAATGAAATCTTGCTAATTGCAGTAACACGGATGGACCCAGAAGGTATTGTGCTGAGTGAAGTAAGTTAGACAGGGAAAGACAAATACCATATGATTTCACTTATACATGAAATCTAAAGAACAAAATACATGAATAGGCAGAACAGAAATGAACTCATAGATTCAGAGAACATTTTGATGATTGCCACATCAGAGGGGGATTGTGGAGATGAGTGGAAAAGAGGGGGGATGAAGAGGTACAAATTGGTAGTTACAAAATGGTCATGGGGATAAAAATATAGCATAAGTAATATAGTCAGTAATGTCATAATGACTGTGTATGGTGTTAGGTGGGTTTATTGGGGTGATCACTTTGTAGGTTACATAGATGTCTAATCGCTGTGTTGTACCCCTGAAACTGTTGTAATATTATATGCCAACTATAATTAAAAAATAAAAAATTATTTAAAAAAAGAAAGAGAAATCATTAGGTGATTTTTATATGGTTTAAATGTCATGCTCAGTGAGGCGATTGAATATTACCACTTGTCTGGGATAGTCTCAATTTGGGTGATAAGTCATACCACCCTCCCCACAGTAGGACATGGGGCTGATGCACAAAGTGAGGGAGCATGCAGGCAGGACATTTAATGGATCATAGGAATGGGGTACTATTGGACTTTATGAAAGAAACATGTCTCCACTGACACCTGCAGGCTTTAGAGACTAAGGGGTTCAGGGAGGACGGGGGGAAGTCAGCGGTGCAGGAGGTGGGAAGGTGGACAGGCCGTATTTACAGATTGAATAAATTGATTAGTGAACAAATAAAACATTGTGAAAGTACAAATTCACAAAATAGTTCAACTCCTAATGAAGCATCTATATTCAATTGATGCTAAGGTCTAACCTTTCTTTCAGACCTTAAAAGGGAAATGTTATGAACAGTAGAATTTTACCCTATTTCTAAAGTAAGGATATTGGGCTGCGTGGTACCTCTGGTCTCCTGTAGCTTTACTTGTACTGAGTAAGACCCCATCCCGCACTGCCTACTGCTGGAGAATGAGGAACTCTACTGTTCACTCGATTGTCCCCTTTTCCCCAGGGCAGCCACTTAACTATTTCTTGCTTATTCTGTTTCAGTTGATTTTATTTCTTCAACTTGATAGAAAGCTTCTCGAAGGTGGGGGCCATTTGCATCTCCCATTCAGCACATTGTGGCTGGTGGTGATTGGGAGACTGAGAGGGGAGAGGTAGAGAAATTCTTTTTCAGAGGGAAGGAGGAGGAAGTCTTATTTAAAACCCCATTACCAAATGTTCTTCCTTATGCAGCTTCCCAAGGCATTTTAAATACGTGACTATGGATTTATTTTCGTTAATGGTTGGTTTGTGAACTCATTTTTGATGGGCATCTTGCTTTCTTCCTATTTAGGACCTTCAGAGTTGTTGGATATGGCAGACAGCGAAACGTGAGTGTTGTCTTTCATTATATTCTGGATTATTTTCTTCAAAACATACCTCAGAAAAGAATGCAGCCTTTAGGGCATAAAATAGGTAGTTTTCATGTCAGTGATAAAAAGTCTACTTTCAGTTGTATTTATAACTGTGCAAGGCTGATCTTCTAGATCAAAAATTACACAACAAAATTTGATGGCAAGTAGAGTGATGATTGCGTGCACAGAATTGCTATCCATCATTTAGTGCTTTCTACAGGCAAGGTACTTCTGTCCTGGGGCATTGTGGAATGCTGAGAAGTCCAAATACATACATTTTTTTTTTTTTTTTTTACTCTTTCTTATCTGGGATGTGTGAGAAAATTAAATTCTAACGCCCTAAGGCATCATTGCGTGTAATGAAACGTCTTTGCCAAGCCTAGAATGGAAAATGTGTATAATCCAATCACTGGACAACTGAGAACATAGTAACTCCAATCATTTTCATGTTCTGAGTTTCAGACGAGGAACCTTGGTACACAAAGAATTCTCTGGGATGGCCCTTAAACGGATAGTGTTTGTTATGAACTTTCTTTTCTCCTGAGGCAGCAAAATAGCTCCTATCCCTCCAACAGGAACAGAGAAAGGCTAAATAAACTTCTAACTCTGAAAACCACATAGAACCCACCACCAGAGAACTTCAAAGAAATTTGAAAAGGATGAAGAATGGGCAGGGGTGGAGTGGGATAGGGTGAGAGTGGCTAAGTGGGTATCGGGGAGGCAAAGTAGAAACAAAGAGAATGGAGGATGGGTGGGAAGGGGTGTAGCCGTGAGTTACTAGGCATGGAAGAAGCCATCCACTGCTCATAAAGCTTGTCCACACACCGCACGGGCTGTTGGCAAGGTTGCCCCTGACCCCAGCTTGCCTTCCCTAAGGTCTGCATTTGATTTTCCGTGAAACACTTTGGCACAAAGTGTCTTTTCGATTTTGGACTCACAATGGGACTATATTCCTACGCTGCCTGGTAAGGGGTGGAAGTAGCCACTTCCCCTTGCCTACTTCCCGCTCTGGTTCTTGAACCCTCCCACCTCCCAGCATGTCACTGTGCCTCCCAGGTCCCCTGTGGTGGCCGCTGCCCTTCCGCCTGCCATTGGCATGGAATCTGGTAGGTAGAGCAGGGTGGGTGTTGCCTGGCTCCTTGAAATTGAACTCCCAGGAGATAGTCCTCCGAGGGCAGGATGGCGACCCACCACGCACTGTGTGATGGGTCTGAAGGGCCAGGGGGTCTCCATCACTGTCACCTCTGTGCTTCAGCTAGTGTCCCTCACTCTCTGCCCAAATGTATCCACAGAGAGAGTTGCTTCCCAGTGTGCAGACATCTGTACACATTGGTCTATTTAATAGTGCCACTGAGTCTTACCTAAATCAAACATTAGTAGTTGAAAACAAAACCGCTCAGCCTAATGCACTAACACAGTTTTCAAAAGAGCCTGGAGTCAGATGTTATAGTTAGTTGACGACTAACTCAAGGCATTTCTGGGTCCCCTCCCTTCCCTCCCCCGAATGGGTCCTACCTGCAGCTATGGTCTCAGCTGCAGGTGGAGAAGGAGGCCGAGGAGCGCAGGACATCAGCAGCAGGGGAAGGATGCTACCCTCACCCCCTCGTCGCTGCTCCCACCCCCAGCCCCGCCCTCAGCCCCTTTCTGGGTGGTTTCCCATTTCGTCTGTGATTTAGGGGTGAGACCGCGCTGCACAAGGCTGCCTGCCAGCGGAACCGGGCCGTGTGCCAGCTTCTGGTGGATGCAGGAGCATCTCTGAGAAAGACGGACTCCAAGGTAACTTGACGAGCGAGTGCAAACATCTACCCGCTGGGCGAGATCGCAGGCACTGTCGCCTTCACTTGTGCCCACAGCAAAGGCATCCTTTCTGTGCTCATGGAAGTGCCCAGGGCTTCGGAAAAAGGAGGAAAAAATAAAGTGCTTCATTTAGAGAAATTGCAGTTTAAACGTATCAGCACAAAGGGAGGGTGCATGCTTGTCGATGGGGCTTTATAAACCTCTGAGCGTGCCGGCCTTAGGATTTGGGGTTCTCCTGCTGCTGAGTGCCAGCAGCTAAGTTGTGGGGGCGGGGGTGAGGTTCAGAGCCCCAGGAGAGGGGTCAGGACCACGTTCAAAGACATTGACCCGGCCTCTGAGAAGACCCTTTAGAATTTCTCCTTCAGCTGCCTCATCCAGTGTAGCTTACAATTTGTGCTGTATTTGGCCACATACGAGTATGAGGACTTTATCGAGCAGGTACCAAATAACCTAAGTTTGGAGCCAATGAATGGAGCCAAGAAACAGACAAATGACCTAGATGCCTAATAAAGACTTAAGCCCCAGTAGACTGTATTTAAGCGATGAGCATCTATTCATGTGCAGTTTTTGTCCTAGTGTCTCCTCAGATGGCAGAGCACGTTGTGAAATAACTTTCTCTCCTGCGTGGACCCCTCTTTCCTCTCTGAGCCAGTTCTGAGCCAGTCGCATTGTGTGATTCTTCACTTTCCTTGCTCCCTAACTGAGGTCCCTGGCTGCCTCCCTAGGCTTCAGACACGTTAAACTGTGTCCAGGTTTCTAGCTGCTCTGTTACCTGTCTGTTCAGTTCATTGGATATACCATTTCCAATGGCAGGTAATTGCTCAATGTGATATTCTTCCCAGATGAAATTTGCACTTAAACGCTTTGGCCTATAACCTGATTGAGAAACACAAGCCCAGTTGGCGAGGTCACTGGAGGCCCTGGTCCTGAGGTAGACTTGGCCTTGCTGGGGCCACTCAGACTACAGCAGGACAGTTGCCTGTTTATCACACAAAGGACTAGCCTTGCACTCGGCTCAGGTAATAAAGAGAAAGTGAGGAGCAACACAAAAAAGTTGCTCTTTTTTATCTAAGTTTCTGAAGTCACAAACGAAATCAGAATGCCTGCTTCCCCAATTATCTAGTCAGTGATTTCTGTCCACCTCCTTCCAGAAAAGAGCTGGGTCCCCAAGCTCACTGTGCTGCTGTTTCCTGCTGAGTACTCAGTTAGCATTGTGAACCTCCATTTCCTTAGATGTCAACCCCACCTGTCAAAAGCAATTGTCTTTTTCTCTTGAACTTACCTACCTTATATGTTCCAAGTGACGCTCCTATCAGATCATAGATTTAAAAGCGTCTCGTGAACTCTAAAACAGGAAACGTGGAAAGATCCTTATTAGTGAGTAATCATCAAGAATCTCTGTTTCTGTGAATTTTTTTTTTTTTTTAAAAATCTCATCCCAAGCGTTTGTGTCTCTTTCCATTTCACTATTACCTGTAGGGGATGACACCTCAAGACAGAGCACAACAGGCTGGGGATGCCGATTTGGCTGCTTACCTAGAAAGTCGTCAGAACTATAAGATCATCGCCCATGAGGACCTCGAAACCGCTGTTTGACCCTGGTAGATGGACAAAGAGAACCTGAGCAAGCGGCGTACCACCTGTGCCCTCCTGGCGATCGGGCGGCTCCCCTGCAAGAAGCTGATGGAATCCATAGACCTGTCTCTCTCCTGCAAGAATCTATCTGAGGCCATGCCACCAGTTTTTAAGGGCTGTCAAGGTGTACGACAAAACACGATAGCCCCCAGAGGACGAGGCTGGATACCTGGAGATGTGTGGAATATGAGTTCCGCAAAATAACGATCCTTATTGCTTCCAGCAAGTAGCATGAACTTCTGTGTTCACCTGTATAATTTATTTTAAAGATTCAAAGGATGTTCGTACAAATGGCACTGCTCCCCCTGCCCCCACACGTTCATCTCCCCCTGTACCGCTCCGTTCTTTTGTAACTACCCATCAATTTAAAAAATGCGATATGATCTGTTCTCTTCACATTCAGTCCTCCGAAGACCACAAGACTCTCTCTCTCTGAAGGTCTTGTCAAACCCTCTGGATGTCCTGCAGAAATATAACTCTCAAACCGCTTCTAGTCCCAAGACTAAATATACCAAGATGAGACTTAGTGACTTTTGCATGTCTCTCCTCCCTCCTCAATCCTTTTTCATCACATAAGAGCCGGGGAGTGCCGCAGGGATTATGTCAACTTATGTGCGCTCTGTCTCTGGGGTGTGGTGAGGTGGCATGGGCGTCGTCTGTTCTCAGAGGGACCTCGGGGAGGCAGCCCAGGGGTGGGCACAGGTAGCGGGCTGTTGCCGATGGCCGCGAAGGACTGCTTCAGCTTGGGCTGTTTGCACAGCTCCGTACTGCCTATGTGTAGCCATCTTTGCCTTTTGCTACAGTGGAGGTGAGCGATGGATGAAGCGAAGGCCCGTCTAGTTTGCAGAACCACTCAGCTCTAAGTGCTGTTTCAGCTGCAGAGCAGAAAACCATGTGTGGGAACTGTGGTCACAGGAAATGGAGCTAGCTCTATGACAGCGTTTACTTCTAGACTTGTTTGAGCGATAATGGAAAGCAGGCTAATGGACTTGAAATAAAACAGCAGAAGCAAAAGTAGCAACATATGTCAAAATAACTCACTTAAGTAAGAAAACAGTCACTGGAATGTTGCACAGAGGCTAATAAGTATAGACTTTTTTTTGGGTACGGTGGTGAGAGGGGCGGCCTGTTTTAGGTTTTCCTTCTAAGTTTTTGGTTTTCATTATCCCAAGTACGCCTCGTCCCAAGGACAGAGCCTTGCTGTGTGGGTTCCACAGCCAGATTTCGGGATGTGTGGCCCTTTCTGATGGATGCCTCACCTATTACTTATCAGGTCCCAAGGTCATACCTGATAGCACTACAGCCCCATTTTCGTGTACGGGGCAGTCTACTCTATTCTTTTTGCTGTTTTCTTCTACTAGAAAGTTCTTAATACAAACCACTGTGGGAGCCCACAGCAAAATTGCAACTTCTAATCCTGCCACAGAGCAGTTGGTACTTATAAGCACCTGTGTTAGGGACCCTGTGACAACTAAAAGGAGAGAAAGCCTTCTCACTTTTGATGAAACAATCTACTCGATTTGGATATAAGTCAGAAATGGAGGTGGGTGATCGAGGGTTTTCTTCCATTTTGCCCTTAGACACAAGCAACGTGCTTCCTTGGCGTTTCTGCATGCGAGCATAAATGATCATGTCTCTACATTTAATTTAAAGGTCCAGTGGTGAGGCATTGCTTATCTGAATCACATTTTGGTCGCATTTTGAAAATGCAGGTATGATAATACTGTTAAGTAGGAACAGCCAGCCTCTCAGCGGATAGGCTCTAAGTCTCTCCTTAGTCATTTCAAGTTCAAATAGTTGGCGTTATTTTCAGCTGTTGGAAGAGGGGTTGGTTGTGACTAATCTATTTCCATATATCAGTCTTAGAAATGGAACTATCTTTTAGGTTTTATGGTGAGGGAAGGAGGGACTACAGTAGATTGTTTCCAGAAGCTGGAAAAAATATGCTCCAGGAGAATTTAATCACTGGGCTTCTGCTGGGGATTTTTCAGTTGGTGGGACTGTCAAGGAGATGTTGTGATGACAGAAATATAATCCTTAAAACAGACCGAAATCTGGCTTCGAATGGTGCCTTCCATTCCCTAGACTGAGCCAAACACTTGGCCACGTACTCAGTTGTTACCCAGCTGCCATTGCTGGAGTGAAGGATTGTGTTTTCACCAACGACCATCTCATATTTCTCTGTGATGCTTCAAAGCAGCCCAGAGGAAATTTAGGGTACAGGTGGCCGTGGGCCAATTCAAATAGCTCCAGTTGAAGTCACGAGTAAATCTCTGGAATGAAAATAGATGACATCCTGACTGCTGTAGGGGTCCTGGTACATTTGGAAATCATTCTAAAAAAAAAAAAAAAAAGAATAATTATTATTATAATTTAAAAAGCGTTAGAGTCCTACATTACCGATGGGGAATGATATAAGACCAACTCAAATATCTCTTTGAAAAAGCAAACACACCCAGGACTTAGGCTTTCCAAAAAAAAAAAAAAATCAAAAATGAGCTTCAACATTAAATCTACCTCCGTAGCATTTTAGTTTTTAATTGATCATTGTGTGTGATAGTCCTGGGCTTTAGAAAGGGCCGAAGCCATATGCTTCAGGAATTTCCAGCTGAGCTGAGGTACGCAGTAACCCCCTTTTAATGAGCCCCCAGCAAGTGAAGAAGCAAATGGTCTGGCCCCGGTCTGAAAAATGCACATAACTTTAATTTAAAAGACATAAAACTGTATATGTATAGAAATATCATTTTCTACAGAACCTGCTGAGACAGTACAGCAAGAGTGGCTGGCTGGGCCGGCATTCCTTTTCGTTTGACTCAAATGAGCCCTTTGTGTCGGGGGCCCTGTCTGTCCTGGGAATCCATTTTTAGGTTATCTGATAGAGGGATGAGAAATGGAGAGTTATATAAAAAAGACAGCGTGATATAGCCTTACAGGTAGTCATTTCCGAAGCCTCATTTTCCAGGAGTACACACGTAAGGAAACAGAACCCAGTTCAGCTTGGCTTTATCGCATTCAAGGCCGTGACAAAGAACAGGAGCCAAGAAAGAAATAAACACCATGGCTGAGAATTTCACTTAGTGAGTTCTGGTCCCCTCTGTAGAGGTTATGACCTAAAACCAACACAATTTCAGAAACAGGATTTAAGCAGCACATACATGGCTGTGAAGGTAGTGACGACTGAGCGGATGTCTCACAGTCCTGTTGCTCCCTACCCTTTCGTAAGAGCTGGCCCAGTGCTTACAGGTAGATCTGTATGCAAAGAACATACTCAGCAGGTGGTCACTTTTCATGTGGACCTGGTAAACCTTTTCTTTACTGAGAGGCTTTCTGCAGTTGATCCACTAGACTCCTCCTAACATCCATATCTTAGAAAATGTGGAGCAGCTGTTTTATTATTTTATGTGTCAATTTTATTCAAAATATTTAGATTGTTTTTAATTACAAAAGTGGGACCTGCTTTTTGTAAAAAGTTCTAATACCATAGATGAGTATCACAGGCAAAGTCAAGGTGCTGGTGTGGTGTCCTCTGTGCCATGTTCTGGAGAAAACAGCATTTTCCCTGGAGAACGTTGCTGCTTGTATGTTACGTCAGAACTACCCTGCAAATCCAAGCCCACACACACCTATAGAAATGCATTTATTTGTATACAGATATGTGTGTATATACTATACACACATGTATTGCCTAGATTTAAAATGGAGAAAACATTTGGGAAGCATGCTGATCATCTGTATATGCATAGCTAACACCAACAGGCAAAAGATAAGGTAACATAACATTTCCGTTTATTCATCGTTGTTTCTCTTATTACTAAGCTTAGTTCTATTACTGCAGTGCTCCAGTTATACATGGCCCTTGCTGTCGCCTGTGTCATAAAATCCATGACCAAGAGGTCTTGTAATTGTTTATGTTACCTTCCATGAAGCATGAAGCCTACCTGAGCCCAGAGACTTGTCTAGGCTATTTTTGGATCTCATGTAGAGAGTTCCTGCCTCTGTGATGCTGACACCACTTTAGGAGGCTGAGTTTACAGAAGTAACACTCTAGGTTGCCTAAGGATATTTAATTAGGGCAAGCTGTCGCTAAGAAGATATAGTAACTTGGATATGGACTGTGGTCTGAGTAACTTGGCTTTCTTTCAATAGAAGGAGCTAATCGAATCACTGAGAATGGCATGATATTTTATGCCATTATGCCATTTAAAAGTAAAATAGATCATTGTTAAAATAGCGCATCATAATCATCAAAAGAAACTACTAATTACTTAAATGGATTATTTTCATTTTAGAAAAAAAATAGAACATCTACTAATTTAGAGAATTTTCTAATTGACCTTAAACATTTGGTATGAAATTGATTCTGCCCAAGTTTTACAGAACCATCTCTGAGTCTACTTTTTCCTACGTGAATTCCATATTCAGCTGATTATGAGTCCTACAGTTTTTTTCTCTGCCAGGTGTCTCAGACTGACTTTGGCCCTATCATCTCTTTCCTGTATCCTAGGTATCACTCATCACTCGTCCCTCCAATTGTCAGACCATGGCAATAGTCCTACTATGGGACTTTCTGCCTCTACTTTCAATAATTTTGTCATGCAGATGCCAAAATAGACCCCAGATATTATGTGTACTCTCATGGAGTAACTAAGACAGGAATTTTCTAAACCCACTTGGCAGATTACTTCTCAGAATAAGGCTTGATGGAACTGTATAAGATGATCAAGTCTTATTCTGAGAAGTAATCTGCTTCTTCCACGTCAAATGATGTAAATGATGTGCTCTCTTGAAATCATCTGGATGACTGGATTATATAATGTTATACCCTACTGGCCATCTATGGATTTAAGGCCTGTCCCCCCACAGTTTAATGAGAAACTCGACATAAGAACTAAGCAAGGAACTGCACCCCTGGACAATCTATTTTCCCAGGACACCGAGAGTCACCTCACTAGCCCCCAAAGAGAAGCAGGAACAAATAATTCTTAGGCTGTTGAAACAGTACACTTGAAGGTAGATCTTGGAATATTGGATGTTATCCTCGTGGTGGACAGATTCCAGAGCCTATTTATATATGTATCTAGTTAGTCATTCTGCATGTAATCATGTTTGTGAACCAATCATGCATTCATGTATTTAATCATTAATTTTTAAGATGTATTTGCCACTTACTCTGGTGGAGGCACCATGATAAGGACATGAGAATGAATGAATACGAGAGACGAAACTTGACTTCATGCAGCTGGAAGTCTAGGAGAAAAGGCCAATTCCAGTGTGATATGTTCTGTGCAGGAGAAGCCCAGGGAGTAGGCACTGTGGGATCAATCAATGCCTTATTGTGCCAATCACTCCTTAGCTACCAATGTTTTAGTTCTATGAAATCTGAAATGAGAATATGACTATGCAAGGGGAATAATGATGCTTTACATTTCCTTTTCCTTGGAGTCTTGGTAGTGGTTTTAAAAACATATTAAAAACCGAGACTTTAAGACTTGGAAACACTAATATAAGAGCTAAAATTCATGTAGCCTGTATCTCAAGGACATAATTAGAAACAACAGGCAACATTTGCAGGTGGGTTTGGACTAAATATAAAGAAGATGAAGTAGAAGAAATATTGTCAAACGGTGGGGTGGGCACCTTTACAGAGTTACAAACTTTCCGCCACTGGGAATATTTAAACAGAGGACACACAACCACTCTGAGGAATGTTGTCACTGGGACCTGTGATCTGGGAGCTGGAATTAGATTCTGAGAGTTTCGAAATTATTATTTTTTAAATGATTTTGTCAAGTGGCAGGATTTTGTTTGAAAAATTTCTGAAAATCTTGACTTGTAATCTTTGAAACATCACTTTGTAAGTGAGGGGCTTTACAATCTTGGCATGAATGACCTTTAGTTATCATGTAAGACATTTTTAAACCAACTAAGCATGGCTTTAAGAGCTATTGAAAAGAAAACATACTAAGAGGTATAACTTACTCTATCATACTTCTGGAGCATTATGGATTTTGACGAATATTTTTAGGCATTCATAAGTAAAGTCCTATTAGAAATCTGTTTTACTCTCCAGCCAATATAAAAAAAGTGCTGTGATTTGATATTCTTAGAATTCAATGTAATCTAATATAACCACAGGAGAAAATTCTGCCTGAAAGATATTTGGGAGCCAAGTCATGTACATAAAAGGCAATCATGGAAAATGCTTTGGCTTCTGCTACTGGCATGATAATTACAAACGATAGCTTGCTTACCCATAGAAATAAGAAAGTGATGATTCTGGTTTTTCCCCATTTTTCAAGGTTTTATTATTTGGAGCCAAGTGGCATCTGAAATGGGAGCCTTTGGTGGTGGGGACAACTGAAACTGTCTAGTCCCTTGGTCCTTAAGTGAAGCACATATAATTTTCAATGGAAAAAAGCTTAAACACCTTAAATCCTACCTTTAGTATAACAATTTTGGTAATTGTAAAAACGTTAGTGCTTTAGCATTTTGAATCATTTTTGGCACCTTCAAGCTTCAATACCGACCCATGAGGTGGACGATGCAGATTATACATTTTAGATGAATAAATGGAGTTCAACTTGCTCAGATTTGTATAGTAATTGGTAAAACTGCAGCCAGGACTAAGGTCTTTAGAAATTGCAGACTAACACACGTGCAATCGAAGTTTTCTAATTAAATAATTTTCTCCCATTGTCTTCAATGCTGCCTTGCATTATTCATTCAGATTTCTATAAATTAGAAGGTGCCTCCTGGAAAAAACATTTACCGAAGTTCACACAGTGAGAGTTGGTTAGAGCTGAGGGAGAATATGAAGTTATAAATTCAGAATAGTTGCTATCAGGGACTTATCGGCTTATACATATTTCAAGCGGGAAAAAGTCAAGTCTTTTGGTTCCAGGATGGATTTCACAAGAAATTAGCCCTGAGAGTGACTGACTGGCTTCTCTGTTTTGTGACTCTCAGCATTTAAAGATATTTGTATCGCAGGTCCTCGCATAGCATTGATTTGTTCAGTGTCATTTCATTATGATTTTGATGAGATGCCACAAGTGTTTAACTCTTGTTTATATCAACTAGCCTAGGGTAAAGCTGGTTTCCTTACATGTCATTCCACTAGAAGCCTCAGAACCTGTCTGCAACGTTGAGTAAGGACTTCCTTTTTCTCTCCTCGGGTGTCTGTTGGAATGACGTTATTTTAGAATGCTGTACCCAAAAGCATTGACATGGCTTTAAGTCTATGGGTGGGTTTGCAAAGCTAAGTCTGTCGTACACTGTCGCATACACAGAGTCCTGAGGGAAGTTGTGCTTCACTTGAAAAATGGAAAGAACAAACAGGCCTGAGATGTTCTCCAGTTCTGAATATCTTTTACAAGGCACCTATGTGGACAGGTTGGTAATATGTAGAAGAAGGATGTTTGATCTGTAGAGAAGTCACAATTGGATTAGGAATAGGGATGTTTGGAGGAGACAGGTTGAGTAGAACTGTAAGGTGCAGACAATTTGCAGGATGAAACAAAGACAGAAGAGATGAGGAACAGACATGAAAAGGGTAGCTTTATGATTTATGTAAGGATTTATTTTTTCCTAAACATTGCACCCAGAAAAAATGGGTTGGGCTTTCTAAAAAACAAAGTGAACTTACTACAGCTAGTGTTTCTTCTAGTATTTAAGTGAAAATTGAACAACTGAATCAGGGATTGTGTAAAAGCAATTTGTTGATTGTGAGGGAGCTTGGACTAGAAGATTTCTGTGATATTTTCCAGGTATAGATTTCTGTGACTTTAGACTGGAGCAGAACTCAATTAGAGCCTTTTTTCTTTGACGTCCCTGCTGTATAGATGGCAATGGAGGTGTTTTTGTAAAAACACAAGTCATTGCAAATAGAACCCAGATCTTTTAGAAGCAGGTACTGCATGACCATAAAAACAATTTGCTTTGCTTACACACACATGCACGCACACACGCATGCACACACACGCACACACTGCTCATTGCTAGCCAATTCCCAAATCTCCTGAAGAAGATATGTTTCTACTAAGACAGAACAGCCTCAAGTTCAGGAATGAGAGTGAAAACAAAGGACCTAGTGTTCATTTTCCTTTTCTTTCCACCCATTTGTTGTTTGGGGTGTGCAGTTGGGACCGGGACTTGCAGAAAGAGCAGATTTCTATGTTTCTTGGTTCAAAAAAAAAAAAGTTACGGAGGCAATTTCTATAACTTATCGTCGTTAAATAGGACTTAACCTCCTATCACCAGACTAGTGTGTCTATAATGTTTCTGTTTTCATCGCTCATCTTTCCTTATTTCTATAATAATCAGGCCTGAGTCTTACATTTCAAGTTGGCTAGGTGGGGAGGGGTTACACTTGAGATAGTCTTAAGACATGGGCCAGCCCATACCTGGAGTCTAGCTCAGGGAACTGTCCCCATGCCACCATCTCCCCCGCCCCATTCCTTGCCCCTGCCTTGGAAAGGCAAAGGAAGAGCAGAGTTAGGGGGAAAGGAGAAAAAGATTCTCAAGAGTTGTACAATAAAAAGGCTCTGGATCTTAACACAAATTGCCATGGCAACCCACAAATAAATAATATATACTCTCAGCTAACTTTGATCCTCATGAAAAGCAAATTCAGAAGGTATAGAAAAAGGTTGAACTTGTTCAGAGTGGCTTCAAGGAGTAGCGCTACGAAAATTTCAATATATGCAGCTTAGAAGAATTAGATTATGTGAGGAATTTAGGGGAAAACAGGCCCTGCTAATAGAACTTTCTACTAGAGCTTTCTAAAAGAATGGCTTGTTTGAAGGAGTTTCTCCAAGTCCTCATAGGAAGTTAGAGCTAGCCACAGACTTGTGTTGGTTTATTATAAAATTTGGGAAAAGTAAGGATGGTTTAGAGAGTTGTTCACTAATCTAAGTATATTTAATCCTAACGAATTCAGAGTCTCTGACTTTCTTATTTGGGGGTTTGCATACAACCTTTCTTCTTTAAAATTCTAGAGATAGGAGATGTTTACAGATTGTCTTCACTTGCAACAATGAACCAACAACAGCCGTAAATTGGTTTACCCTATTTTGTTTGTTTGTTTGTTTTAAACGTATAGGTAGTTCTCCTATGTATGTTGGGGAGGTTTATCACTTTTAAGATACCTTCTGGCTATGACATTTACTGCACCTTATGTAATGAATACAAATGTTTCCTGACCTTGTGGGTTTTATTAACAGCAAAATTTTTCATTCACTGCTTCCCCTCCCCCATTCGTACACCGAGCCCACATGGATCGTTATCAATACAACTGGAACCTAGATTGATGCTTGCTAACATAGCCTGGGAGGTATGGGGTTCTCGCCTCTCTGGGGACTGAGATTTGGAACTTTAATAGACAAAATATTCTATTTGTCTAGAATATTTTGAAAAGTTTGGGTTCGAATTAGTCTTAGTAAAGATTAGCTAGGCTGTGTTTTTGTTTTTTTTTTTTAATTTAAATTACCAATGGTTAGGTGGGCAACCGTGAACCTGAATATTATGGGGACCATAGCTGATGAAAAGTAAGAAAAACCATTCTTGTAAATAATGAAGGAATAGAGAGGACAATCTCAGTTCCATAAGGATGACTGTATTTTATTTAATTTGATTTCTGAGTGGGAAAAGGTTTCTGGGCATCCAGAGTATTCTTGGCTGTGGGTAGTCCACTTTCAAAGGCTACATCTGTCTGAAGAGTCGCAGTCGCATTATAAAGGGCTCTTTCATGATTTCTGATCACATCCCAGAGCCATGCTTTCGCAAAGCTGCCAGCTGGCAGGTGGAATTAAAAAAAAAAATGTAGCAGCTGTGGCAGTAGGGTGATGAAGTTTTATTTCCAGGTAAAGTAGGATCCAGATATTATGAAATGGAGGGAGGGTGGGTGGGAAGGGTGGGATGGGGAAGGGAAGAATGGAGTTCTTTTGTAACAAAGTCATAAAGTATTTTTTCCCTAATTTTCTTGCATTTCCTATTTATATAAAGTATCTCGATCACTGTGTTGCTCTACAGAGATTTTCAACGGAATTAATTTGGGAGACTGAACTAATCTCTGAAAAAGAAATGGACTAGTTACAGTTACTTTTTTGGATACTTTTTTCTGTATTGTGAATTGCGTGGAAATGTACATAATAAAAATTAAGAAATATAATTTGTTTCCTTTCTCCTGTTACTGGCTGCCAGATATAGTCGATGTGAATACTGTGCTTAATGGTGGTTAACTAGATTTTCAAAATGAGGAGGGAAGCAAAGAATTGGCTGTTAAGGAAGGCAGAAACGCAAAGAGATCCCCAATAATGCAGAATTTTTTTAAAAAAAGACTTCTGCTTTCAAGATGGACTAACAGAGGCCAGATTTATCCTTCCACCTAAATAAAAAACATTTATATGCAGTAAAACAATAATTGTTATGACAACGGACCTCAGGCAAAAATAGTAATCTCTGAGAGATGGAAATCAGATAAGATCAGCCCTATGATTACTCCATTACACAGACTTCAGAGAGGTT
>CM053514.1:65822653-65846774 GCA_028627145.1 Eidolon dupreanum | reverse complement strand
TACCTTTTTCTCTAATCTGTTGTTCTTCCAACACCATTGATGGTTTACTTATTCAACCGCCATGACTTCCCACCTGAATTAGCTCAACTGTTATTCATGTTTCACTTTCACTATGTTTGCTCTATCTACTCAATGCAGCCAGAGAGGGACCTTTAAAATGGAAGTCTGATATGTGTTACTCTATGGCTTAAAACATATCAAGGAATGCCTATAACAACAAAATAAAGTCTAACTGCCTTAAGAATGTTCCAGGGTGATCCATAGGTTGGACCCATATTCATCTCTTGAGATTTGTCCCCTACAATATTTTTCTAAGCATGCTAGGTAATAAAAAAAAAAAAAAAGCAAGCCTAAAAAAGTGGTCAGTTGTACTGTTTCAGTTTTGGTTACTCTATCACACATATACAGAGATATATAAAGGGATATTATGCATGTATTGGCTTTTTCCTTCAACTTAACCTTTTATTTTCTTGTCTAGATGTCTACTGAAATTTCTACTAGTGTCAATCAAAAACGTCAGCCCGTTAAATTAGCTAGGTAACATGAGTGCTGGGAATTTAACTTCTTAACAATTACTATTCATTTACAGTTCGAAAGAATGCAAAATCTGAAAAACATATACCGGAATACATTATGACCAGATTTGGAAATGAGAACAGGTTGTGATTAAATGAGGTATTTACAATTCTTTCAGTTTTCAATATCCTAGGCCTCACTTTGCATACTAGGTATGTATTATAGTCAACCAAATTCTTGGGAACTTAAGTGTTTTTCCCCCCAAACCATCCAAAATGAAAATGAACGAGTGGCCAATTGCGCATGCTCTGGCTTCAGGAGGCTAAGGCCTCAGTACGCATGGAACATGAGTGGATGCTGGGGCAGCTACTCAGAAGCAGCTGATTGGGGCACTCGATTCCCACTAAATAATTCAGAATCTCTAATGGAAATCAGATCCAGTGTTCCCCCAGTGGAGACACAGCAATTCTGGGTTACCCAATATCCAGCTAGCTACTCAAGAGCTTTAGAGAACAACAATAAAAGGTAAAAAATATTTTAATGGCCTTCATATTCTCTTGGGTGCTATTTTGGCACGAGTTTCCCAACTTCCTGACAGCTGCTGCCATTGTGAAGAGACAAGAGGGAGTGAGAGAAAATAAAATCAATATTTAAATCTGAAACAGCCAGAAACTTCAGTGAGGGGCGCCAGTACTAACTGGTTTGTGTATGTGTTTGGCCTTTCAAAAGACCCCAGTCTTAAGAGGAGAGAAGGCATTCTAAGTAAACAACTCATTAGGAATCACACAGCAAGGTTTAGCAAGCTCACGACAAACACATTTAATTTAAGGAAGGATATTCATGTGACACTTTTGTCTAGAAATTTCAATAATAGAATGAACTGTTGCATAAAGTAATCTCTCTCTCTCTCTCTCTCTCTCTCTCTCTCTGTCTCTCTCTCTCTCTCTCGACAGGAAGAGAATATTGATTTCTTGGCCACTAGCCCCCCGCCACCCCTTCTCACTATAAGCATCGAGATGAATGAGTTTGTGTCTCTAAAAGCATTAAGCAGTCTTCAAGAGAGTACTGCTTTATAAATTTTAAAAAAAGCTTTATTATTATTGGGTAGAAATGTTAGAGAGAAAGTTGAAGCTTTTATCAAAGGCTGTTGGTGCCCTGACATTTGCTGTCAGCTCTAAAAAGGTGGCTGCGAAACTCATTGTATCCAACGCTGCTTGGCGTTGGGCCCAGCATACAGTGGGATTTCTGGCCAATGGCCCTGTACAGTGGGACGGCTGGCGCCTGGCCCAAGGATTAGAGAGCTTTCATTTCTTTGTCTCATTGATATTAGTCACAGAATCTCCCTTTTCATGCACAACCCAAACCCGTGCAGGGGACGGGGGGTGGCGGGGGGGGGAGGCAGAAACAGAAATTGCTTCAAATACTGGGCTCTTAGACCCCAAGAGTAAGAAGAAAATTTCCATTTCCAACTCAGTTATCCAATGTCTGTATCCATTTCGTTATGCCCATTTAACGGGAAATGGATCGTCTGGTACGTCCTTGAAAAGAAAATTGCTTTATAGATATAAGATACTGCACATTAACCTTGGACAAACAAGGTGCTCAGTATCTTAAGACTTCTTTTGCTTTCTCCCTCTACCTTTTCCTCTCTTTCTCTCTCACTCTAGTGAACTAATTAATGACTATTCTAAAATTTCACCTCAAGGACCAATTTTGATAAACAACATTTGTGGACACATTTCCTTCAGTTTTTAGGTGTGTGTGTGTGTGTGTGTGTATTCTTTGCTAAACGGCCATATGTAATATATCATTTGTTGACAAATTTCCTTTGATTTCTTCCTTTGCATGTACGCGCATAATTGTGTATCTATGTGCAGTGTGCAGACGTGTGCTGTATGCTTTGCAGACTCCATCTATAAGACTATGTCCTCCAGCCACGTTCTACTTGAGTCTTGGAAGATGTTCTGCTGAGCTCCATAGAATAAACTTTAATCTCAAATAATAATAATCTTATCTGAAATATTCATGGCCAGTGGAAACTGAAGGACGTTTCCAAAATAAAACTAGAAGCGTGAATTACTAACTAGAAACCGATCTTAAAATAAGAGCCCCAACATCTCAAAACAAAATGACTCAGACTCACATTTCTCTGCCTGACTCCCCTAAAAAAAATCTTCTGATACAAAAAAAAAAAAAAGAAAGTCTTAAGGTGGATCTAAATTGAGTACATGTACATCATGGAGCTTCTTTTTATTATATTACAGAATTGCCATTAGTGAGAAATTAGTTAATCTCAGAGATAAAATATGTACACTTTCTGGAAAGAGCTGAGTGGCAGAGAGATTGAGGTTAAGAGAGAGAGAGAGAGAGAATGCTTAGATAACATGTAAATGCCTCTGTGAAAAAGTTGTCACTGTCCTCATTATCGAATTAAACTCCTGCTTCCTCAGCTTTGAAGTCAAAATTATATATATCCTTGTAGGGTTCCTGATGTGTATCAAATGAGAAATGATACACAAAAGACTTTGTAAAACTTACATGATTCAAAGGAAGTAGAGTTTCTATAGCACTTGAATATGGTAATATTTAAAGAGAAGATTAAAGGAAAGATGAATTTTGTTCCTGTTAAGACACATTAGGTAAGGGTTTCCAAATTCCTAAAATGATAATAAAATGTCAGTACAGAAAATATCAAGAACCTATGAGGCATAAAGGAGCATGCTATGTACAGAGGCCATGAGGGAGCTCTCTGGCTACCACAGACAGAATTTCTCAGAGACTGTAAGAAATTAAGTGCATTATTAAAGGCCAAATTTTAGATGATGCCTTTCAAGTAAATTTTACCAGATTAAAAATTTTTTTTTTAACCACAACCAAAGGTTGAGATTCTTGAATGAAAGACTGATGAGAAGTCTTAAGAGATTTTCTTTCTTTTTAATCTGTCTCCATTCACTATATCTCTGCCAGTTTAATCTTCCTAAATATTACTTGCATCATGCCCATCTGTTTCAGAATCCCCAATGTCTCTGTAATGTCTACGGTAAGGGTAAATTTAAGATCTGCCACAAAATGAACCTCCCTCCAATTCAGGTTCGCTCTCAGATCTGGCCCTCTGCTTCAACCAGAATTGTCTACAAACCATACCCAGAGTTCTTCCTGGACTCCGTAGCCTTCCTCAACTGGAATAATTGTTAGTTCTGACTTTAATCATGTTTTTGAAAACCCATTCTTCAAAACTCAGTATAAAAGCTTACACTTCCTCTTCCTATTAAAAGCTTTAGATGTTTTAAAATTTTTTCCTGACCTTTGCTTTTGTGTTTTACCCTCTGAACTGAGGACCTTTCATTATCAACTCGTGTGCATGAGTCAGTACTCTAGTGCCCTGTGGATAATCTCTTTGAGGACAGGGAGCACGTCTTCACATGTGGCTTTGTCTTTGTGCATTTTTGGCCCCAGGGCTGCTCCACACAAGCTTGTCCTGAAGCGGAATCTGAGAGGTGACTAATCAGGCACCTACACACTGCAGACATCCTTGGGCGACTATCAACTAAAAATCTATTAATAATAAGAGTTAGCAATCTATTTTGGGAAATAAGCCAAGAATAATTGATTTCTTAAAATAAAGCAGTTTATTTTCAAAAGTCCTAGGATACAGCTTTTCTTTAAAGAAATATATATGTTTAAAGGATTTCGTGCTTTACACTATACATTTCTTTTCACATAGATCTAGTCTCGCAGTGTCTGGCCCAGAATTTAATGTAATGATTTTAAAGTTTCTTTGTTGATTTAATGATTGATAATATAGTGTTTATTAATTACCAAGCAGTGTTCTGAACATGTTAAAAGCTTAATTTTCTTAGCAAACTTCTGAGGCAAGCATTGTTATTATTCATACTTTTCAAATGGTAAACCAAGGCACAGAGGGGTTAATAATTTACCAAAGTTCACATAGCCAGTAAGCAAAAGACCTGGGCTTTGAAACCAGGCAACCTGATGGAAGTTAATGCTGTCAATACTATGCCATGCTATCTCTTTATTTTATTTTATAAACAACTTTATCGAAGTATATCTAAGAATTTTAATTATATATGATCAAATGCACCCAGTTTAAGCGTACAGTTGATAGATTTTTGACAAGTGTTTATTTCCTTGTAAACATTACATCAGTAGAACATTCGGTGGCTCTATCAACCTCTCCCCAACCTCAACCGGCATTCGCAGGTAACCACTGACCTGTTTTTGGTCAATGTCGATTAAGTCTACTTTTTCTAGAACTTCATCTAGTGGAATCATGCAGAATGTGCTCTAGCTTGTTTGCTCAGTGTAATGTTTTTGAAGTTAGTCCATGAGGTTGCATGTTTCAGTAATTTATTCTTTTGTGGCTGAATAGTTTCTCATTAAACAAATCTGCCAAATTTTATAAACACATTCATCAATTGATGGATATCCAGTTTGGGGCTATTATGAATAAAGATGTCAGACATTTAGGTGCAGACTTTTGCATGGAAATAGATATTTTATTTAACGTGAGTTAATACCTAAGAGTGAAAAGTCTAAATCATATGGTAGATGTGAATTTAATTTATGAGAAGCTGCCAAATGTTTTTTTCAAAGTGGTTGTACTCTATTATATTCCCACCAACACTTGGGCTTGTCAGTCTTTTTAGTTTTAGCTTTTTGAGTAGGTAAGCAGTGGTATCTTATTGGGGAGTCAGTTCGCATTTCCTTGAAGGGGCGAATGATGTTAAGCATTTTTTTCACATGCTTCTTGGCATTTACATATTTTCTTTTGTAAAGTGTCTATTGAGATCTTTTGGCAATTTTTTTTGTTAGGTTGAGTGACTTCTGGTTAATTAGTTATTATGGACTCTTTAATAACCTGGATCACAATTTTTGTCAGACATGGAATTTTGAGAATATTTATTTGCATTCTCAGGATTGCTTTCTTGTTACTTTTAATGAAGGATCTCAAACAGCAATATTTTAATTTTGACAAAGTCCAGTTTATCAGTGCTCGAATAACAGTTTGTGTTATTTATGTCCTGTCTAAGAAATCTTTGCCTACTGAAAGGTAACAAAGATTTTCTCTTACTATTTTTCTAGAAATTTAATAGCATTTGCTTTTCCATTTGGGTCTACGAGCAATTTTGAGTTCATTTTTCTCTACGATATCAAAGTTTCTTTCTTTCCATATGGATATCCAGTTCTTTCAATACCATTTGTTAGAGACGCTATCTTTTCCCCATTGAAATATGTTTGACTCTATCTGTGAATTAATAGTTTCGATATTCATTGACCTATAAGTCTATCTTTATGTCAATATTGCACAATAATCTTGATTCTTTTTGCTTTACAGTAGGACCTGATACAAACAGTGAGAATCCTCCAACTTTGCTCTTTCTTTTAAAAATGGTTTGCCTGTTTGAGATACTTTGCACTGCTGTAGAAATTTTGGTATCAGTTTCTTAATTTCTATAAAAGAGCCCATTAGAATTTGGATTGAATTGCATTGAATCTACAGATAAATATGGAGAGAATTTATAGCCTAATAATCTTGAATTTTCCAATTGATGAATGTAATAAATCTACCATTTCTTTAAGTGTTCTATAACTTCCATCAGAAATCTTTGGTGTTTTTCAGTATGTAAGCCCTCAACATATTTTGTTAAGTTTATCCCACATGTAATTCATAAGTTTGATATATACTTTTTAATATTTCATTATCCACTCATTCATTGCATAAAAATCAGTTTTTATAGTTTGAACTTGTATCCAGCTAAAGACACTTATTAGTTGTAGAAGCTTTTCTTGAGATTCCTGTCAACTTTCTATGTACATACTTATTCATATGAAAATAAAGACAATTGTACATCTTCTTTCCATTATTTTAATTTCTTTTTCTGGCCTTATTTTACTGCCTCAGATCTCCAATACAATAATGAATAAAATTGGTAAAAGTGCTCATTCTTGCCTCTTTCCTAATCTTTGACAGAAAACATTCACTTTCACTCTTAAGTATCACATTAGCTGGAGGCTTTCTGCAGATATGTCTTATTGGAATAAGTATATTCATTTATATTTTTAATTTGCTGAGACTTGTTATAATGAATGAGTGTTGAATTTTTCAAATATTTTCCTATATATTGAATGTGTTCCTTTTGTTCCTCTAATTAATCTGTTAATATGGTGAATGCTATCTTTTGATTTTTACGCGTAAAACCAAACTTACAATAGAGGAATAAACAGCCAAAGTAATTTTCAATATTATATTTTTATACATCGCTGGTGTTGATTTGATGGTATATGTTAAGAACCTCTGCGTCCATGCTCATGAGGGCTCTTGGGTCTGTGGATTTTATTTTCTTGTCATGCTGTGCTGATCAAACTCTTTTGGGTATTTCGGGCCTGGTTTCCTGGATGAGTCTGGGTGAGGCTATTGTCAAGGCCTGCCTTTCAGCTTTGCCAACCTTGATTCTAGCGATTCCGGATAAAAAAGACAAGATCGAGGGGTTTAAGTCAAGCTACTTAGATTCTTAGGAGAATGACTGATAACATGCCAATTTATAAAATCTGAGGGAGAAGTTGTAACATGCAGTGTCTGTTGCTTCCCAAATTCTTTCTACCTCTTCCTTTTTGCTGGTGCAGTCTGTGTGGCTATGTGACTAAGAAAGGTGACCAGGATATGTGACCTCATTCTCCAGTGGGATTTGGGCCTTCTTTCCTTTAAGCCAAATATGCCCGAAGCTCTTTGAAACCATATTGAAGAGCATTAGTTCACACACTGAGATGCAGAGTCAAAAATGGAAAGACCTGGGTGCTCGAAGACTCGGAAACATCGACTCTACCAATCTGTTTAATTGTGAGATAAATTCCTCAATTATTTAAGCTGTTCTTAGTTGCATTTTCTGTTTTTATAATAATAGAAATAAGATCATTGTGACAAACATCAAACAGAGAAGTTTTGTAATCCGTCACAGCAATAAAAAAAAAAGATACAAGTTATTTTTTTTAATTACCTTTGAACTATTTCAGAGAAAGAAAGAGCAATGTATTAACGGGAATTTCATCAAACTGCGTGGGCTGGATGAATCATTTTTTTTGCATTCCAAGGATGTTGAGGATCTCGGAGTGGTCATCAAGAATCTAAACACCCTGCCAAGGAGGCAACTCGAGAGACATGCTGACAACGTTTTCTTCTGATTCCTTCACATTTTGAAATTTCATGCCGATCACACTTCTCCTTGGATTTGTCACTGCAAAATTAGCAACCTCATTTTCGAAATACCCTTAGGACATGTTATAATTTCTATGATTTCAAATCATCTTGCATTAGTTATATTTTAGCCTGGTAACCCTCGTGCAGGAAGCTCGTTAATTATACCTGGAGAGACTGGGGCCTGGCAGAGAAGGGGAGGCTTAGCATAAGCAGAGAAACTGCTGACAGGAGCTTTGGGGGTCAGAGAAAGTATGAAAAGGCAAATTTGGAGTTGGTTGTTTTTCACAAGGAACGGAGACAAAGGGAGGAAGTTGAGACAGGGGATTATTGTCGCCTCCTAACTAAAATCTCTGCTTCCACTTTTGCTCTTCTGTGGTCTAGTCAACACAGCAGAGAGACCCTATTAAAGCAGAGTCAGGTTCTATCGCTCTCAATGACTTCCCACCTCATTCAGAATAAAAGTGGAATTCCTTATAGTGAAAAAAGGCCACACGAGATCTGGCCAGTTACTTCCCAGGCTTTGAGGCCCATCTCCACTCACCAAGCTCCTGCCATAGTGGCCCCCTTGCTGGTCTTCTAACACATGGGCACAGTCTGACCTCAGGGCCTTTGCATTTGCTGACCTGCTGACCCCTTCACCTGGAAGTTCTTCTCTCAAATATTTACATGCTTATTCACCAGCCTCAACACTATACATCTTCATTCACCTTTCTCCCCAGGAAGTCTTTTCTGCTCCAAATTGGCACTTTATCTTCCTTCATTGCCTTATTTTTCCCATGGTGCTTTTCACATCTTGTAAAATTAATTAATTTCATTTTCTTGTTTATTTATGCAACCAAAAATGTGAACTATATGAGAGTAAGGATTTTCATCTGTTTTTGTTCATGGCTCTATTTACTCAAAAAACTTAACCGCTCAAAGAATATTGGCTAAATGAATGAAATGCCTTGAAATCGTAAACCAACAGACTCATGACTGTGCCATAGGATAAAGTTTGGGTTTGAAGTTGAACTTCTCAGTGTGCATTAGGAATTATCTTCTATTTAAACTTTGGTGTACATGCTGGGTTGAATTAAATTTTGATTAATCTCAACCTCACAGATTTTTATTTCTTAAAAAGCCTCTCTTTAACTTTCCTTTATATTTTTAAAATGCAATGATTAATAATGTTACTAAGGGTTTCTCAGTCTCAGCTCTGTTAACGTTTCAGGCCAAATAATTTTTTTGTTGGGGGATGGGCTGTTTTGATGGGGGGATGGGCTGTTTTGTTGGGCTGTCCTGTGCTAGTAACCCCCTTCCCAAGATCTGACAGCCAAAAAAACATCTCCAGTCATTGTCAAATGTTCCCTGGATGGAAAAATTGCTCCTGGTTGAGAAGCACTGATGTAAATAATTTTCATATATTCCTATCGAATAAAGGGTTATATTTTTCATATAACACGTGATGGATTGGAAATCATGTGCATCTCGTGCTTACTTTATTAACCGTATAGGTAAGCACTATAATAACCGGTAGCAACATGTTACATCTATGGATGTTAAGATAAAGTTTAGGAAGAAATAGAAAATAGATAACCCCTTGTTTAATGGCCCAGGAACCCTATCACTACGGACTGATGGTGGATGTTGTGAAGTTTCTTACAGAAAAAGGCCTGGGAAAAATAATTATTATTATAGCGTGCATCCCTTCATAATTTATACAGGTCAAATCAGATGAAAACAAACAGTACTTTGCTTTATTGGTTAAATAAAACCACACAAGGGAATCAGGCCGCCTGGAGTCTGTGTGTAGAAGGAAGACAGTTCTTTATTCATTTATTTCATTTGAGGATTGTAGGTGACATTTGTATGGAGAGTTTGGTTATGAGGAAAGATTGGAGGTGTGTAAGTGGATTTCTGAGGCCTCTTTAAAAAAAATGATTGGTTGACTGATTGATTGATTAAAAGCCCTACTTATATACTTCTTTGTCTCCACCAGGCACCTCCATGGGACATTTGTCCACGTAGCAGTTAATATAAGGGCCCAGAGTCGCTAAGAACTACTTGCCATAAACAAAGCTTCCAATTTGGGGATTTAGGTATAGTTCTAAGTAGATGTAAAGTTTAAGAATTATATAGGGCACTTAATAAAACAATGTAAAATTGAATCGAAGGGATGTGACCTCAGATCCATGTGGAAAGAAGTATACTTGGCAGTCACTTTTGGGGTGGACACCATCAAACAATAATCTGAAAGGAAGTAAAAAGAGCAAGATGAGGATCAGGAAAAAGAACTGATAAGTGGCAGAGAATCTCCAAATGTTACTTTTTGACAATGTTCGGGTAAATTTGTTATTACTTAATCATTTTACACAGTATTTTGATCTCATCTGTGTCATAAATATTCATTTGTGTGTTACTCAAACAATCCTAGCTATATTACCTTAGTATCTTTCCTCATTTGAACAAAATGGAAATTCCAGAAAGCCACGAAGCCCAGCCTCAGAGTTTTACAAACTCCTGAGTTTGAACTACAACTGATTAATCCCCTAAATTCTTGGGTGTCAAAGGCATGTCACCAAATAGGCCACTAAAGGCACGAAGGAAGCCAAAAAAGGAAAGAGCCCCTTAAAGGAAAATGGCATTTAATTGGGAACTTTTCAGACATCTGTCACTTTTTGTGACAGGCACAAAAAAAGTCCTTTGCACATCTTGGGACAGGACTGACAGCTTTAGTTCACCGGAGCTGTGTGCAGGGAGGGCCTTTGGGAGTGGGGTGGGTAGAGAGGCTGGTTTTGCAGATTGTGCTTTTACACTCTGAATATCCCTTTCCAAAAAAATTGTCTGGGGCCATATTGTAACCCAGAACGCCATCAACCGTCCATTAAAGATGTCCCACTTGACAAACCGGGCTACGCACCCACCTATGGAACAGGTCATGCAGAAAGTTGAGAAAAGAAATACCGTGTGGGTCTCTCCGCTACAAACAAAGCCATGTTCCATCCCTGGCCTCTTGGTTGAAATCGGTGTGCTTGCTCCTGCGGCGAGAGCCTGCCCCTGGAGAATTCTGCTTTTACTAAGCTTCCCAATCAGCTCGCGAGGGAAAGGCGCGCTCCCTCCCTCGGCCGGCCCGCGTCCTCGCCCCGCCGGCTCCGCACGGCCCTCCCATTCTCTCCACTTCCCTTCCGTTCCCTCCCTATCGGGGCGGCATTAAGTCCAAGGCAGGATCAGGTTCCCCGCCTTCCAGTCCGAAAATCCCGCCAAGGGAGCCGCAGAGCAGAGCAAACCCCGAAGTGGAGCCAGGGGAAGAAAGAGACCAGTGAGTCACCGGCCGGGAGGGGAGGGAGCAGCCGCCGCGCCGCCTGCAGCCGCGATCGGGCACCTGGACGCCGAGCTGCAAACCTCGCCCCGTTCAACAAAGGCAGCCGGCGCGCAGACTGCACGTTTGCAACTCCAAGTAAGTGCAAAGGGGCGCGCGGTTCTCCAAGGTGTCTGCAAGCGAGTTTCCTTCGCCTCCTGCCACTTTTCCGGGCGTCAGCAGATGATGGTGGTTGGAGTGGGGGAGAGAGGCTGCCTACGAGGCTTTTCCTCGTAGGGCTGCTTACAAAACCGATTTGCTCCCGAGGCAAACTGAGGCATATTTGGGGGATGGAGGGAGTCAGGAGAGTCCGGGCGCCCTGAGATGAGTGGAAGGCATGGATTTGTGATGTCGTGCATGCATTATTAGTGTTCCTGCTACCAGCTGGGGGACATTGCAGGAGCTTCGCTCTTCGTAAAACCTGCCTGAGTAGGTGTGTCTGTGGCTGGGAAGGGAAGAGGGAGAAAGTGAGGCACCTGAGCCTGCAGGCCGCCTGTCCCCATCTTTCCCCGCTTCTCTGGTCGCCCCAAGGCTTGCTGGCTCTTGACTCCTAGCTGGCATTTCTAGTCGCGACGTGCGTGCTGAGTCCTCTAAGCGCCAGCTGACACTGAGCATCTTTCACCGAGCATCTAGCACGCTCTGTCCTGCCTGCGGGCCCAGGGATGGTTCTAGAAAGGCTTAAGGCCAAAGTTTAAAAGACACACCTTTAACGCCGTCTCTCATTTCAATGCCGGTTTGAATACCTGCCCTGTAGGCAAGCATTTGAGCTTTGCATTTCACCCACATAAAGCTAGAGTATTTTTGTTAACTGATTTGCCAGGTTTCTCGTTTCAAATCGATGTTTCTAGTAAGTTAACAAAATATTTTTTAACGCAAGGAATATCTTCAACTCCTATAGTTAACACACGGAACGTAAAACTTCCCCTCTGTCTCTCACACACACACACATACACACACATATGCACACACACACGAACTCAAGAAAAATACACCGAGTTTATGTACACTATCATTAACTCACCTCCATCTCTTTTAACAACCGCTTTGTAAATCCGGGGATACATTGAAAAAATAGGAGTGGCACGTGGGGGGAGGGGCAGCCACGAGAGGGGAGAAGGAACAATGTGAGGGACATCAAGTTCCAGTTTTTTAGCATCTTTCATGTTGGTGGACTTTGCTTTAGCACCTTGAGAAAGGGTGTGTGTGTGGTGTGTGTGTGTGGTGTGTGATGTGTGTATGTGTGATGTGTGTGTGGTGTGTGTGTGTTGGAGGGAAGGGTCTGGGAGGAGATTCAGGAACTCTCAGAAAGAGCTTTTGAACAAATAACACCATGAAGCAATTTTCTGATCCTAGGCAGTGTGGAATTGGTGAAACAGTAGAGCCTTGATTATTGATTATTTGGGGATGAATTGATATGTAGAAATATTACAAGGTAATGGGAGTGTCTCCTAGCATAGAAAATCAAGCTCGTATTTTCCATCTTCATTATGCTCCTTTTAAAGTAAATTATGCACTTTAATGACCAAATTATTTAAAAAATTTATAGTCCAGTTCAATTCAAATGAAATTTGATTATCTTTTTCCCTCTTTCGGGACATGAATTATTACAGAGTGGCAATGTGTGTACTCCTCATTTAAACTGGAGGATGAGATTTTTTACTCTTGAAAATAAGCTAATGCCATTTTGCTGTGCTCTAAGAAACTTTTGTGCCTTGAGTTCTCCAATTGTACTTAAATCTTTAGAAGGTGATGTTTCCTCTCCTGTTGTTCCTGATCCATTTTTTTTAGGACATTTTTCTTTAGGACATTTTTAGGACGTTTTTCTCTGTGTTTTAGTAAAAGTCCTCTACAGAGAACGCTCACCTGGAGCCACACACAGCTGTATTCCAGCTCGATTGTGTCGCTTGTGGACACAGTCGCATGGAACTTTCAAAGCTCCAGCTGTGAGAGAAACTGTTAACATATAACTTATCTTCTGACTTTTAAATGAGGTATTATATGGAAATGAGAATAACATATATTTAATGGTATATATACTATGACCTATTACATGTATTATATGATAATATATAATTCAATGGTTTCCTAGTCCTCTTTCCATGATATTCAGAGTAATAAATTTACTGTTTTATTGAAAAATGTACCTTATTTGGTCTTTACATATAGCAATATGTAGCACCAAGTCACATTTTTTTAATGAGCTTTTTTTTTTTTTCTCCAGTAGAGCCAATGGCCGGGTTTGCATTTCACCAAACCCGATTACTGGAAATAACCTGAGGAAAAAAGGTCCCCCAATAGTTGAATAGCTTTTATCAATAAAAATCAATCTTAAAAATTAAATACTTTAAGCTAAAAATTGTTGTTCCCTTTGAAGATACTCTTGCTCTCTCATTTAAATGACATTCTCACATGCATTCTGATCATATTCCTATTTGCCATGCGGTGTTTTTGTTACTCTTCAAAATTCTCTCAGGAGACTGAGTTTAGTTGGCGTGTTCAAAATGGTGTAAAAAAAGTTAACAGTGGATTGAGGGCCAAGAGTCAGAGTTCAGAATATAAATCCCATACTCTTACCCCTTGTGCTTTTTAGGATGATGGCATAGCGATAAAGGGAGTTGTCTTTGACTTCTCTCCTGCAAGTGATGTCCAAACAGAGACCACCCAATTGCTGAGCAAATGTATCTTACACCTGAGCGCGCCTCTGTCCAATTTGAGGTGTGTCTCACGCTGGAGCGTCAGGCTGAGTCTGGGCTCTCCAAGGGCCCTCGCTCCACGGCTCCGATGCTGAGTGGGGCTCCTTTCTAAGCATGAGGAATGTCAGTCTGCTCTGGCTGCTGTTCTAATGAATCATCAAAAGATCTTTTGTCTCCCTTTGGCACAAGGACATGTTTCTGCCCTGGGGTAAAATAATATTTAGATACGGACCTTTTCTTTATGAGCTGGGCCTGCTTTTTTCCATCCAGAATCAATTGGCTTGAGTGGAATTTGGGCCATGGCCTCACTTTGGAAAGATGTTCTCCATTTTTGAACGTTTATGGCCAATTCAAGTTTCCGTCCACTGGGCCCTTTTTCCATGCTTTTCATGCCAGGCTTCTATGTGGCATAGTTTTTCAGGTGTCATAGAATCTTTCTAGATTGTCAAGTATAACAAGCCTTTTGTTGTTCCTTCTGATTCTAATATCTGGTAAATAAGAAGTTAAAATTTCCGTGGTTTAAAAGGGTTAGCTATAGTGTGACATTATCAGGGGACATTGTAATTATGGTGATATTGTGGATTTGATTACGCAGATCACATTCGCCACAAGTCCCTATTTCTTAAGGGTAGGCAAGGAGTACGGCGAATAGTTCATGCTTGAGATATTTTGAGAACTAAAACTTCATTTCTTCTACCGGGCTTTATTTTGGAGCCATTTCTTCACAGTAGGTTTAGCTAAAGTGATACCTCAAGTAAAAAAAAAGTCATCATAATGAGTTTCCTGAAAGCAGAATCTGTAGATTGTTTAACTTCATATATTTAGTAAAAAAAAAAAAAAAAATCTCTTGCTTCATAGGGATCTTGAAGAAGCAAGTCACAGTAACTGACACTTGAGCTCATAATTCTAAGAACTGTACTTGTTAAAAACCAAAACATCGTTTTAAAACACAGTTAGCATGCTATATCTCTAGTTTTTTGTTCTCACTTCTTCCACCTTATAAACTTACCTATTCCCCACTTCTGGCTCTCATTTCTCCTTTTTACTGATCCAGTTGCTATTATTTCTCATCTAACAACTCCCATGATGCCTTGCCTAATTTCATCCCATACCTGTGATGGCAGGTATCCATTCACGTACATACGTATCAGGGATGGCTACTACCCACATCCAGGATTCCACGGAAGGCTGAACCTTGCTAGCTGCAATTTGGACTTTTTTCTCACCTGTTCACTCAAATCTGCTTTTAGGGCCAATTTACTCTCTAGAGACTCCACTAGATTTTTTTTATTTTTGACTCAGACCCTGGCTAAGATCAGTTTACACTTTTCATCACTACATAAATGTTGACTTTATTCTTCTCTCAGCTTCTCAGTTTCAGTGAAGGAGTGGAGCCAGGATTACTCACCTCCGTCACACCCTCCCAGGTCTACCTCAGCAATAAATGTTTCTTGCTGCTGTGGCAAGTCAATTTAATGATAATAAACAATATTTATTGTGTATGTGCAGAAGCCTCATATTGTGCTGGCCAGTGTAGTATATTTAAAAAGTGCTTAAGTCCTAATTCTCCCTCCTCCCCCCCGCCCACCCCACTGCCCTTTCTCACTTGCTCTCGCTTGCTCTCTAGGGCTCACAGTTTTACAATTCCAAACACTGTGTTTGGTAAATGGTACTAACTTGTGAAATTCTTTATTAGAAATACATTTAAAAGACATCTCAAACAATGAAAATCCATTATACCCCCACCTATCTCTGAAAGAAACACTTTAGAAGTCACATTTGTGTTGTCAAACCAATGTTTTTCGCATTTCTTCATTTCCCTTAACATGCAGCAATATTTTCTGCTAATATCACCTTCTTAGAATTACCTTTTACTGTAACATCCTTGACATATTATTATCTTAATTTCTTTCCAACTTCTTTGGCCACTCCTTTCATCATTTTTTTTTTTTTTTGCTCCCCCCTCTGCAACTTTCAAATGTAGATATCTGTTTCCAAATATTTCCCTCCCTCCCTCCTTCTCTCTCTCTCTCTTTCTCTCTCTCTCCCCCTCCCTCCCTCTCTCTCTCCCTCTCTTTCTCACTCCCCACCCTCTTCACCTCCCTCTTTTATTCCCTCTTTCTCCAAATGCTTCAGTATTAATCACGAATCTTCTTTGAATTTCTATTCCAATTTTCCTTGAGAAAACTCTCAAATCCCTTCATTCTCTATTGAGTTTTAGTCTCGCATTTTTAATTGTTTTTTGAATGACTACTTAAAGAAATGATTTGGGCACAATCCTATTTTGCGAAAGAGATTGAAGTAAAGGACTTTGTGCTATTTTAGTCTTATCCCTAACAGACTCCTAAAGGTATTGACTGCCCTATTATATGTTAGGTGATGTGACAAAAATAAATCAATATGCTTCAGGCAACTTATGGTCAACTCAGTGAATAATAAGATTAAAACACAAATTACACAAACAACACAAGTTAGAGTAAGATATATACACACAAGATTTTTGCCCTAAGCAGTTCAGCAACAAATATATAAACACATTTTTATGAGAAAAAGCAGAATAACTCACAAAAGCCTAAATGGAGAAGGTGATATTCATTTTAAAAGCATCACTGTCTCTTTGTTGCTTCACTGTCATTTATTCTGAGAGACTGAACTCTCAATTCCTTCCTGTTTTCATTCCACATTTGCCACACGAGAGCTGAGAAACAATTGTCGAAAGTGACATTTAAGAATTCAGTCTGAGTTATTCAGAATAAATATAATTTTAAAGGCACAACACCTCACCCAAGATGTTCTTTTCAGGAAAATGTATACATGAGATACAGACATGAGATGACTGTTCTTCAATGAATATATAGACGTGGAGGGAAAGAAGGCAAGCCCTCCAACGTTAGCTGTGGATTTTGGATGAAACTGGAAATGAGCTGGAGATGAGAGGCACCCAGGGAGGGTTTTCCCCAGACAATCCTCTCTCTAGGTGGGGCTCTAAATCCCCCTCCGCTTCTGAGCCTCTCTTTCTCCCCTTCCTGTGCTTTCCCAGCATTGCTGACATTGGTCAAGCACATCTCTGACATCTTGTAATCACTCACATCACCACCAGCTCCACCTTACCCTCACCCTCACCCTCACCATGTAGCCCTTGAAGGCAGGTACTCGCTCATTCACTGCCAGAACCCTAGGATATCTAGCAAAAGACCCTTGAAAGGCCCAATAGATGTCTGGCATAGGAGTGAAAAAGTCAGTAAATGACTCCGAATACCATCCTTACTACCCTTCATGTTCCAATGACCTTGATTGTCCTCTCTACCTGAGCCCCTTAAACATCACCTGGTGGTGTTTCCTGTTTAAACCTGGGCACCCCCATTCTCTAGAACAAGCTGCTCCATCTCTCTTTTTTTAATTTTCACCTCCTTCATTCCAAAGGTAATATAGGCCTGCCCGTTGGACTTTATGGCACCAAACGTTGTCCGGTCTTGGATACAGAGAGAAATCTGACCTAGCTCTTTAATGAACCAGATAATTCAGAGCTTACAAGACTGACCACTTGAAGCATTATTTTCATTATAACTCCAATGTGTCTATAAAACATTTGCTTTTTAAAACTTTTCGCATTTATTTTCTCATATTTTCACAACAATTCTACTGAGGTAGTCAAAGCAGGATTAAAAAAAATTAATATGGACACATAAGCTTAGAGAGGTTAGTGTTATTCCATTAAATGCCATACAAATATTAAAACAAAGTCCTGAAAATTCCTAATTTGGTTTTTATTTTCTCTTACAATATAACACCATCTCTCTCTCTCTCTCTTTTTTTTTGGCTAATTAATTTTATATTCTAGTTGCTTCTTCCATCAAACCTAAACTTCAATGTATGGATAGTAAAAGCCCAAATAAGGGAATGGCTCCTGTCTTCAGCATTTATTAAAACAGGTAGAGTCGTGACTTAGCCGGGAGCTCAACCCCAGAGATTCTGATTTGAGAGGTGGCATCAAAGATCCTGGACATGTGTCATCAAAATGCAGCCGATGCATTAGAAACATTAGCCCTCACATTTCAACATTTGAGATTCAGGGTCAAAGAAATCAAGATATAAACAAACCACAGCTACACTTTTACTAGCTGTGTGACCATGAGCAGATATCGTGGTCTTTCTTCGATTTTCTTAGTTCTCAAGTGAGGGCACTAGTACTTATCTAATAAGATTGACATGAGTATGAATCTAGAAAATGAATGTGAAGTGTTGACCCCAGAGTCTGATTGCTAGGGAGTGTTTGGTGAGGATGATGAAAATGCCGTTCGGGGTGATGCAGCATCGAATGAAAGCCCACCCTCGCACGCCCTCCCCGAAATGGTTTTGTTTCTCATGCCCAGCTGGGTTCTCTAACAAGCTTACCAACAAGAAGTGAGGTAAGACTCTGCTTCTGGAAATGTTTCTTTTCTACATGCTCAGGCCATTTTCTCTAAATGCAGATGCAAAACTCCTTTGTTCTGAAAAGAAACACACAGTACATACGATCGTGCTCAAGGCCTGGGGGAGTTGACATGTAAGGTCCCCAAGTCAGACTGTTGACCTTGGCCTTTCCCATGGTGTCTAGAACATTGAGCACACAGGACACTCCCAATGTGTGTATAGCCGCTGTAATGCTGACATTGGTGATGCCCGTAACCACATCCTCCCTGGCCCATGCTGCCACCAAGGGTCAAGGTTCGGATGCAGGAGTGTGTGTCATTTCATCATATGTTGTTTGGTGTGGGATGCTGAGTATGTCACTGAATCTCCTGGAACCTCAGAATTTTCAGCTGTTAGATGGCGATGATGCTAAGGATGATATTACCTGCTTTGCCTACGTCGCAGGTAGGTGGTAAAGGTAAATTGTGACAATGCAATGTTTATAAATTGTAAACTTCTATACTAAATGTGGCCATTATTAATAAAGTCAGTGGGGCCAATTCTTTCTTTCTCCCCAGTTTTGCTACTTGTCATTGTCATTTTCTCAGGACACCTAGAGATTGCCTAAGATGCCGGAAGGTAAGTTTAAGAAGGAGGGAAGATGTGTGACAGGTGTGAAGAAAAGGAAATCTGAGTCATAATGAAAAAAGTAAAGTGAGTAGACAATTCTAAAAGGATCCTTTCCCTAAATATTATGTTATTATTCTTCCTAAGAGTTGTAAAGGATAGGTATCAAGTTTTTCACTTGGTTATTTTCACTAAATTTAGGTCTTTGCAATTGATTAGCAATACTTTATTTATACTATAGCTGTGCGTCTCACCCTTCAATGTGTATATCAGTCACCTAGAGACCTTCTGATTCGATAGGTCTCCTGTGGACTTTCAGAATCTGCATTTCTAATAAGCTCCCTGGAGATAGCAGTACTGCTGGCTTAGGGACCTTACTTTGAGCAGCCAGTAGCCAGCCACTAGTGTTTAGTTTGACAAAAGAGAAAATGAGAGAGGGATCCTCACTCATGAAATCTATAGCTTAATAAAAGCATGAGGGTCCTGGACAATATAATATTTCTTGTTCTGTGCAAAAGCTGCTCATGCCTGTATCTTCATGTCCAAATAATATGTACAGTGTTTGGTTATTTATGAAAGGAATTTGCAGTCACCATCTGAATTGCTATGAACATGATCGAAGCCCCTTAAGAGCAAAAGGCCCCTTCCTCACAGGACATTGGGTCCAGTCGAAGCTCACCTGAGGCCAAAAGGTCCTTGGAATTTGGTCTTGTCAAAAACGTCCATGCTTAGAAAAACATTCCTGGGTCCAAACAACCCATAACATTTATTTATACTTTTGGTTTACAAGACTAAGACATATAAAATATGACCCTGTTTTGTTGCTCCAGTACTCGTGTTGTGGCTGTATTACCAGTAAGAACCCTTTTTGCCTCAGTAGCCTAACTCATAATGGCACATGTCAAGGACCAAACATCATGGACCTTTTGGCATTGACCAGATGTCTCAATGGATGCTTTGGATAGGAGCAAATGTCCACCTATTGGTCCCTTGCCAGGTGTGGACATGGGTCTCTTTACCAACACTTCCACTAGAGACCTTCCCTGGAGAGGGTATAAGTGACCCAAATGGTGCCTTCTTAGTTTGCCTTAAAAGCTAGTGAGCAATGTTTTGGAAACTTCATTCTTATATGAAATGGATATCATGTAGTATGTTTTATTTGTGCTAGAGTACTCTCTTCTCTAGGCTTTGAACATCTACTACTCCCTTCGATTGTCCCCTTCCAAACTATAATAGAAATAGAGTAGGTATCTTTCACCTGTGTGACTTCCTGCGGGACATTGGGCTGCCCGAGAAGGAACCAGAGCATTCTGCCTCAGAGTCCAGATTTAACCAATAGGGAACCATTCTTCACTGGTAGCAATTTGGTAACGATCTTAGGTAACAGAGAAAAATCTTCACTCAGGCTAAAACAAATGGAAACCATACAAAACTTTAAAACAATGTTTTCACAATGGCCTTCCTTCTTTGCTAATGATATTGCCTTTTCTAAACCTAGCCATGTGATTATTGCTCCCAGCAGCAAAGAATCATCTGGGAGGTTTTAACGTATTGTGGTCTTTATTTCTGAGCATTAAAACATCAGAGGGGTTCCACTGGGTGTCTGCCAGCTGTCCAGATGGGGTGTCCCTTTTAAGCCAGAAGTTGGATCTTGGGCTTAAGAAAAAATACCCTGAAGCTTTGGAGACTCTTATGCAAGGATCCATTTAATTCTTCAAAAAATATTTTCTATAAAAAAATGTTGCCTTCTGTGTGCAATATATTTTTTTTAGATATAGTCCAAGGGGTTCAAATGAGGAAGCCAGAAGCTGCTATAGGAAAGAAAGCAAGTAGTTTATTAGATTATTTTAACAGGCCTAAGTACTTAAATTTTGAAACAATAAAATAAAGCCTTTTCCCTATTCTCTTTTCTTGGTTATGATATATAATTTAACTATTAACTTCGACGTCTCTGGCAATATTCAGAGAAGTGAAATACACCTCAATGAGTGTCAGAATTGTCAAAGATGAATTTTAATCATGTGAAAAATAATGAAAATGGTTTTTTCATTATGTTGGTTATTAGGAAAACACAGATATATACCTGAAGAAACGTATTATTTTATCACATTTTAGAAAAATATGTGTTCATTGCACAAGATATTCAGACTTTTAAAAATTATAAAGAAGGAAAAAACTCACTTATAATCTTGCTCAAAATAGATACCTCTATTAACACTCTGATGTTCTATTATAATCGTTTCGATATTATAGTTTAAAATTAGTTGTTTGGGTAATCGTTTCCTGCTTTTCAAGTCAACATCGTAATTGATGCACACTATATTTTTAATAGCTGTATGTACTTTTAACGTGGGCATTCATTTCTACCAGATGGGCCACTTAATATGGAAAGTCAATTTATTTAGCTTGACATGGGTAAATTTAAATCATAAACAAATCTTAGTGAATTCATATTATGGACTCTCACAAAAAGTTGGAAATAGAGAAATGCAAACAAATAAACATAATCCTATGAAGGAAACAAACAAACAAAAAAATCTTTTGTCCTAGCAAAGGATGTTCTGTTTAGATGGGAACAGATAATCCTGTGGAACTCAGTGTGTGCCAGTTAAAGGTCAAGCTGAATACACATTATCTTCCACTCTTAGCCTCCAGGACCCTTCCAGATATGTATCTGGGAGTGTGGAGGGGGGCGGCCGGAGAGGGGTAAAATCCTCCCCAGGGAACCGCAGCTGCCTGATCCCACCCAGGTCCAATCTAACCCCTTCAGCAGGTCCCAGGAGCCTGTGGACCCTCAAAGCAGCTCTGGGCTAAGAGGGGTGGGCCCAATGCTCTACATTTGGGAAACTGTAGGAGCAGCATTGATTCATGTTGCTCCAGGGCTTGGAACCCTAAGGGGAGTTATTTATTTGCTCTGTTATTATTTGGAATGACTAGTGTACAAATTGGCTCTAGTTTAAAGTGAGTCTGATCAAATCTGGGATGACGACCACATTCCTGTTTGTAGGAGAGGGTGAAAGTTAAATGCTGTTATCATCAAGGCCGGTACTGAAATTCCCACCAACTTGAGCCTAAATGGGTTTGAGCCTTTTTAAATAGGGGTTTTAGTCTGACAGTTAGGGGGTCACAGAGTTTGCCCTGTGATATGTGCTGTCTGGGGGTTCGAAGGTGCATGTTAAGGCTGTCCTAAAGGAATTCAGTTTAGAGAAATAGATTAAAAGTGATTTAGCAGGAATAAGTGTGTAGAGGTGGACTTTTACCACTCTCAAACTCGATCCACATTTTCTAAAAGCAGGCTCACTCCGTGGGTTTCTGATATCTCATCCAGCAATACTTTTTTGCAAGAGGTTAAAATGAGAGTGGTCAGCTTCAAAGGCAGCAGAACCAAGGCAAAAAGAAATAGAAGTGGACTTGAACTGAGACCTTAGGAAAAACACCCAAAAATCTGAAAGACAGAAGCCACGTGCTTAGGAGGAAGAACCTCAGACCTCACGGAAAATTCTATTAGGTGGCCTTGAGGTTTCTGTCTCTACAGATAAACCGATCTGGGGTTCGTGAGGAGGTTTCTCTGGGGTGGATTGTCTCCTGGACTCTAGACGTCTCTTGGTATAATCATGCCATGAAGTCAGTCCAGCTCTGTGGAGCAACCCTGGCCCCTTCTTGTTCGTCTCAGAGGAAGTGCTTGAAGACAAAGAGTCCCTGCCTCAAATAGGAATTCCCTCTTCTCTGTTGTTGTCATTCTTGTCTTCCCCTGCCTCAGGAATGATCAGGAAAGGGGATCAAGGAGGACATGGAGAGGCTCCTTTTCAAGGGCTGGAGCTAGCAGAACCCCTCCTGGCCCAGGCTCAGCTACACAAATGCCAGTGAGCTTCCCTGGTTAGGTTACTTGCGTGACTTCCAGCCACCGGCTGTGATGTGTAACCTTAAGTGTCCTGTTTAAATCAGACAACGTTTAGAGAGATTTCTATTAAAAGGCACAATTTCATTTTGCAGAACTAGTGTTATTCCCTCGTTTTCCTCCCGTCTCAAATTGGCCTCTTCCTTATCTGACTTTCAAGTCCACACCAAGGTGTAGACAGGTTTACCACCGTCTGTTAGAACTGGAGCAGCAGTTGAAAACAAGGGCAGAACAAGGGGAAGGTGTGACTCTTCTGAAGGCAACTCGGAGGTCTCTTTGGTGAGAAAGACCAGCCCAAGTGCGCGGGCCATTTTCCTATAAAGGGACTACATTTCATTGCTCACTACTGTGAGATGGGATTGCCTACCTCTTAGTGGAATTTAAGCAAAATCACACTTTGTTCCTTGAGGATGTTCAAATATTTGTATCTGTCGTGACTCAGAATGCTGTAGTTTGATTGTAGCGTCCTTTAGGCCTGCAGACAGGCCAAGAACCTTTGAACTGGAAAAGGTGACAAATGTGACAATGACATGTAGACCAGTTAGTAAGGTTTTGAGGAACAAGTAACAAATTCTCCCAGTGGCTGGAAATGGAGAAATTGTGGAACTGTGGCTTATCACTTTTACTGAAATGAGGAAATATCTGATGAGGAGCACCGGGTACAGTTAAGGGACATTTAAGGTACATACTAGAAAGGATAAGACATGGAAATATTGACTGGTGTTCCCAGAAGCGAACCTGCTGGTCTCATATTCCTCAAGACAGCATCTAAGTGACATCACTTCCATTTAGAGGTTTCCAAATGAAGATACTTCAACGGTTTGATCTTCTTGAATTGTTGGTCCTTTGTATTCATAGGAAATCACTATATCAATTCTGAGTTTCAGCAGCCAGATATCTTGTCACTGAATCTCATTGTTCCTGCTATAATGCTAGATAATTCTTCCCAGTTCTTTTACTTAACCATTACCCAATTAGCAACTGACCCACAGTAGGTCCTCAATTCATGTTTGTCGTTGCATAGAATTAGGATAACATTTTGCCTAGTTTCTACTGCTCCCCACCCACCCGCTTCCCTCCACCAACCCTGGAGAGATTCAGTATTAACTGGCTGCCCAAGCCAAACACTGTAACGCCTGCAACTATTTTCTTTGGCATCTCCAGCTTTTCTTTTCTGCTCTGTCCTTCAGAATCAGGGATATTTCTGTTATCCGAGTCCAGGCACCCAGAGCCCTGCCTTCTGCTATTGCATGGAGACATCTTATATCCAGATTTCTTGCCGGCCTTTGGTAACCCCTATTTCCCTTGATATGCTCTGGGGACACATGGCATTAGGTCATAATTCAGGACCTGCCAGCATCTCTGAGGCCCTATCCCCAGGAACTTCCAGGACTAGAGGGGAGCCTCCGTCCCTTGTCACTGACTACTTCTGGAAGCTGAAG
>CM053514.1:65753094-65822153 GCA_028627145.1 Eidolon dupreanum | reverse complement strand
CCCCCCCGCCCCCGCTGCTTATTGTTCTTGCAGAATTGCCAGCCGGAGTCTACAGCAAAGAGAGTGTTTCCAACTCTCCTTTGGGCTCTCTTGATCCTTTGGAATCCGCCCTTGGTCATTTTTGCAATCGGCCCCCTCCTGCTTGAAAGACGCGAGGCCCCTTTTTAAATGTGAGGTGACCTCGGCGTGTCTTTATAAAGTTCTCTTCCATTGCATTCCTTGGCACGTGGAGTCCTGGAAAACGCCTCGCTCTGAATTTCTCAGGAACACTGCTCATTTGTCCTCCCAAGGGATTTTCTTATGTGGTTCATGTTCTGTTGCTGTGGAAGAGGCCCTCAAGATGGAAATTCCAGAGGTGGAAATGAGAATAAGTGGGGAAAAAGTGCCTCGCTCCAAGGGCACCCAGCGAGCGAGCGAGGAGCCGAGAGAGCTGGGCTGAGGCAGGCCGATTGCAGAGCCTCGGGAATTTTCACTACCCGGTCCCCGGGCGATGCGACGCTGTTGGCCTCGGGACCACACTTGGAGCACAGGTACTTTAGACATGAAGAGAGCATCTCAGAGTCAGGTACCTTCAGAGTCAGAAGGATCTTAAGAAGAGAATCGATGAGAGGTTTAGTGGCTATATTCAGTAGACCTTTCAGATTCTGCAGAGGTGCCTGAGGGGAGAAGCAGTAGACAAGGCGAGGCCCCCCATTTCTGTACAAGAGATCATCAGAGCAGCTTATTTTAATCTCTTTTATAGATCAGAGTTCTGTACATGGTTTTATTAGATAAGAGGATTTTGCTACTTAAAACAAAAGCGAAACTACCAATCTGGTCCAGTATTTTTTTTTTTTTTTTCCAATATGCAAATGAAGAAACAGAGGCAGAAACTTCAGATCACAGATGTGCATGACTGGGTCTTTCTGGTGTCTTACACCACCTCTCATACTCTATGCAATTTAGCTGCCCACGTGTGCTGGGCTCTCATCTCTGCTCCGAACCCACCCTTCTGCAGTCTACCCTGTGATGCTGGAGTTGGGACAATGCAGACCACATTTCTCTGTTGCCAGTTAGCCCCAGGCTAGTCTGTCAATACTGTGTACCAGAAGGCAACTCAGAGTAACTCAGAGGATGAAGAACCTGGGTTTTGTCTGAGTCCAACCAGATCTCCCCTTTCCAAATTTTGAGAACTCGGCGTCCCAAACATTGCCCTCCCTTGCAAACGAGAGAACTGGCCAAGTGGTGACTTCAGCATAGTTCGCGGTTCTGGAATGCACACAATGCAGTGATTCGCTGGGTAATTCAGCGATCTTAGTCCGGAGGTTAAAAGAGCTGCCACATAACTTCTGTGATTTGTGATGAGTTTAGACCTGAGCTTGTCCCTTCTTTCTATAATCACTCCAGAGTAATCAGAAGAGGCCAGCCCACACCACAGGCCTTGTAGTCAGCATCACTGTGATCATGGCCAAGGACAGTGGCCATCTGGGCTCTCAAGGCCCTTTCTTCAGTAAGCCCTTCATCACAATCAACCACAGGTGTCCTTTGATTAACTGTGATGTCATTGCACTGCATAATTATCAGCATCCTCTTTTCCATTGGCATGGAGCCCATCGCTGGGTCCAAACCCAAGGACAACTAACCCAATCTCTAAATGGCATTCGTGAGAGTCAGATTTCTGATCTCATGCCTGCTGTCAATTTCTGTAGTAATCAGGACCAGCCAAGAGATAAACCACACCAAGTATTTTAACAGAGAGAATGAATATAAATATCCGTCAATTGTGTATAAAGTTATTGACTAGGTTACTGAAAATAAAACACTAAGGAAACACAGAGCATCACAAAGTAGCATGTAGAAGGACAGGTTTAGACCTAAAAGATAACTTAAAAATAGGCATGATGTATACAGTACATCTGTGTATATAATTTTCCCTTGACTTCTGAGCCTATCAAATCTCCTGAGACAGAGTCTGTATTTTTAGAGTACTTTTCACTTACTTCTATAATGCCAACCTTGCATTGTGCTATAAATATCTTTATCCGTGTCTGTCTTCTGTTAACAATGGGTACCTCAGCGGTGAGTCTTGTCTCTGCCATATGCCCTAATACATGGAACAAAGTAGGTCAATAAATATGAAAAAGGATAATGAGTCCCGAGACTGCTGAATCTGCTATAGTTCATGGAGTGCTCATTAGAGACTTATTCTGGAGAGCCTGTCTTGAGATTCTATCTTTTTAGGTATTATACAGGCTTCTGAAAAGTTTGGCTAGGTCGCATACTAAAGCTACCTTTCATTGTCTCCAAAATAGATACCTTCTTCTGCCTTCCCAATGTGATTGCTGAGCTCCTGCTCATCACCTAGCAGCTAATTAAAGAGGCTGAATAATAAACCTATGACCAGCCCAGTCTGGTGAGACCGCATATGATGACCATCCAACGCTGAAAAGAGGTTATATTCCAAGAGAGTATGGATTCTTTTTGGGTTCCTAAGTGGATTCATGCGAGCCTTTCAATCCAACAGATAGGATACCTATACTATGCTAGATTTCAAATACATTTGCAGAATAGTTATGTGTGAGCTGAGATAAAAAATCTTGGTGAGAATTTATTTCATCCTTCGATAGCTATAGAAGGATTGGTTAAGAACAGAAATTGATCAGGGAAACAGTGAGTTTAGTTTTTTTCTTTTTTTCTTCTTTTTTTTTTTAGTGCAAACAAAATCCCCTTGGGCTAGTTTAAGCAGTGAGAAATTGATTGAGGGATACAATTCTTATAATTATTGGGAGAGCGAGAAAAATGGATTCTAGGTTGAGCTTTTGGGAATAACTCTTAAAAACACACTGCAGAGCTGGGTCACTGTAAGAGCTGCTGCCTTTGCCACAATCAAAAAAACTTAGGTTCTGGAAGCTGCCCCCACAGCTGTGATACCATTTCTGTCTCTAACAGGAAGGAAGGGAATCAGGGATCCCTGACTGACTCACAAGGCACCTAACAGAGCTGCAGTTTCAAGAACCAAGTTCCTGCCACAATCCTGACCCTCTCACCTTGTCTTTGTCCCCTGGCGACTTAATTCCCAAAGTCTCTTATGAATATATCTGACTGGCAAGTCCTTAAGCCACCTGCAAAACAGTTCTAAGATAGGCTGAGAAATATGTGTGTGTGTGTGTGTGTGTGTGTGTGTGTGTGTGTGTGTGTGTGTAATAAGTAAATATATATAATACATATATATTATATACATTTACTCATTCTGCTTTGTGCTTTTCACTGTCTGCTTCCTAGAAGAGTATTGGGGTGGGTATTGAGCAAGCCAATATATGATACAGACTTGGAGACAGAAAAGTCAGATGACTCTCAAAGAAGTGAGGTTAAGCAGAACTCTGGGCTTCAGCAAGATGGGTGAGGAATGGAAATCCAAGAGGGTCAAAAAAAGAGATTGTTACAGATACTAAGTAAAGCACCTAGAAGCATTGTGTGACAACATCATAGTGTAAATAACATATCACAGTATAACATTTTATCGTTTTTTTTTTAACGTTCAATCTTTTTTCATTTGATTCTCACAATAATCTTGTGAAGTAGGTACAGAGTAGTTGACTTAGTTTTAATGTTAACTAATTCCTTCACTACAAAATTTATGTTTCATACATTTGTTTTTAGGAAGTTATTTTCAACTAGAGTATGACTGGACTTAAAATTTAACATTTTAAAATTTTTACAAAAAAAAAATAAACAGAATTTTCTAGCCCTCTTTTCACCTTACTTTTTTTGTCTTCCTTTGGACCAGATGTTGAAAATATCTCTAGCTTTAATAGCTTTTATTTTCAATAAACATTGGGGAGTAGTTAAAAAGAATTAAATAGCAACAATCTTTCAAATAGTATTTAAACTGAATTTGAAAGCTGAGGTAAAGAGTGTGGTTCAGAAACTATGGAGATTGCAACTAAGCATCAGGGAAAGGAAACCAATGGGCAGAATAAACTATCCAGAAAAATGTGAAACCAGGCAAAATTCATCTTTGAGCATCTTCCATTTCTCATGTAATAGGCACCCATGACCTAGTTTCTTATCTCGTTTACACTGCTTTCTGTCATCAGTGGTAAAACAAGTAAAGTACCTTCAAATAAAACTGCCCTAAGAAATGCACACTGCAGAGACTCCCCAAAGAGAAATGGATGGATTCATTTGGCTGCCTCATTGCTGCACACCCTAATTTATATTCATTTTCACTGGAGAATGATTACAACTGTATCATTTAAAAATTGGCTTCGAAAACTATTGGCACCAAAAATAGACAATAATTAGTATCCTGTCATTCAAATCCTAACACATCACACTTCTCTCATGCTGGCAATGCCTGGTAGGTTTAATGAATTTCTTAGAGCTTCAGAATCGCCACCTGTATCTGAAAACCAGGTCCACCTACTTTCGTATGACATGGCCAATCAATGATACAAACCAGTTTCCTCAGGCATTCCAGCCACCTAGTTCACAGAGAAATTCTCCAACTCTCACTCTTTCCTCTGCTTTAGGATTCGTTTCATTGCCTATGTTGGATCTTATCCTCTTTCTCTTTCTGTCTCAGCTTCATATGGCCATTCGAATCAATAGAATGAGTCAAGGTCTGGAAGTAACTTCATCTCCACTGAGCCTGTTGGGTGGCAAAATATCACTCTCAGACAGTTCAGGGTAATCTGATAAATTTAGGGTTAGCTAACTGATTGAAACGTTCCTGCTCTTCTCGAATCTTTACCATCCCTAGCATAGTGTCTGAGTTCTAGGAACTTACTGAAAGCCAGTGTGCTGGAGAAAGATGGAGCGATGGAGTTTGGGTTAAGAACAGCTTATCCTTGGTCGTACTGTTTGCTGCAAAGATTTTAATCCTCACCTATCTTGGGTGTAGACTACCCCAATGGAGTCCCTATTGTAATGTCTTTGAGCAAAATTTGCCTTACTGAGCTTTGAACCCCAGAACTCGCTGGCAGCTTGGTGTAACCTACCCTGAAAAGGAAGTAAGGTGTGGAAGGCTAATCCCTCTAGTGGTTTCAATAGGTATTGGTCACCTGATTTGAGACTCTAATCACCACTGGCAGGATGTATGAATGCACATAAATATGTATGCATGTCTATGATGTAATGATGTGAAAGAGAAGAATTAGTTCTGTTCTGATTTTTTTTCCGACTGGTTAACTCTAGTTTCCCTATATCCTTTCTTCCTTTGAGAAACTAGAGAATACCATAATGCAATCCTCAAGAGAAAATGGTTATAGCAGGTCACAGGAAAAGAGAGGGAAAGTTATAACTTTCGAGTAGCAATCAATTTGGGGATCTCCAAAGCCATGGGACTCAGGGCATAAAAGTTAGAACAGTAAACACTGAATTTGTTCAGTAAGAGTTCTTTCTCCCCCTGGACTAGATAAGTTTTACAAGCCGTAAGAAATGCAAGTCAGAGGGAACAGGATCGCTAAAACACAGGTGTGTCTCTCAGCGGGCATCTTGTAACTCCTCCTTTTGGGGGAAAATGGACAGAAAATATAATCCTAGCGAGTTTAGAGATTCCATGGACAGATGCAGCTGTTTCTGACTTCCAAAGAACACAGCAAGTCCCGTAATGTCCTTTCCTTCCAACCCGTGGCACTTTGCATGTAATAAGGCAGGACTCAAAGCAGCTGTGCAGGGGTCACACGGGGGACTCATAGCCATGTTCTGCCCCTGACTCCGCCCTTTATCAGTGACTTTGGGCAGATTAATCAGCACCCTTTTCTACCGGGCAGTGTTGGTGTTATCAAATGGGATGGTGTTTGTTAAAGCACACTGTGGATGCTAATCTCGGAATTATAAACCATATTATTCACAGAAAACACCAAACTGTATACATGTATGTTAAAGATATATATACATTAAAGATATACATTAAATTAATACATAACATTACATATTATGTAATAGTTAATATTATATTATATTAACATTATATTTAGGTATCCCAAAACATGAGTTTTGATTTCAGTCCCACCACAAGTCATATGTATGATCACGTGATTTTTGAGCAAGACATCTCATCTCATCTCTCGAGTATCTTACCTCTGAAAACTGGGTTAGACCAGATGGGCTCAGTAGTCTGTTTTCACGTCTTCTGTATGATTTTTGACAACTTATGTCTCTATGTTTAGTCTGAGTCCTTAATCAGGCAAGAATGAATTTTAATTAGCTGGTCTGGTCAGAAACAAAAATTAGAAAAATGGATGTTTGGAAAGAAAAATCAGTATGAGAAAGACAGCCCTCTATCCAGTTAGAGGCACTTAAAAAATATTTAAGTAGCCTTTCCACTCATATGTTTATTGTCATGATTTGTTCTAACAAACGAGTGTTGAGTGGCTTCCAGACACCGGGTTGGAGAATCCAGGTACCTTTCATGTCTTGTCCTAAAAAGGTACATACATTGGCAAGAATTAAATAGCTCTCAGATGCTACATATACGTCAGTGGATCGGCCGGAGGCAGGATCAATGCGTTGGGACTAGAACAGAAATGAACTTTCATGGAGGCTGAGACTATCCGTAGGGAAAAGAAAGTGTCAGCATCCACCAAAGCCCAAACTTGAAATCTGATATTCAGAGTCATGGCCATGTACACCATTAATTTGGATGGAATTCCATTTGTTCATTTGAGCATTGACTGCTTGTGGCAAGTATGGAAAAATCAGTGTCACAGATTAAGTGGTGCTAGTTGCTAGTGTCTGTCAAAGCCATTATTTTCGTAGGAGGAATCTGAGCCCTTGGAAAGCGAAGTGCCCAAGATTGTGTGCTAATTAATGAGTGCTAGCCAGAATAAAGGGTCTATATCCTTCTTTTTCGTGCTGTGATTTTCCCTAACACGTTTAGCCTTGGCAACCTGAACAGTGGCCATTACCATGACATCCTAACACAAATGTGATCTTTCTAAAACACAAGTCAGATTTCGTTTTGAGGAGGTATTTAGATATCCAAACATCTCAGGAGTTGTTATATTTAGTGGTACAAAGTAAAGACAAGTAGATACTAGCAAGGAGGTAAATAAATTCAGAGCACATTTTCGAATCTGCTGGAAGATGAAAACTCAGCTATTTTTGTTATCCTTAGTCCAGATTTTTCTGTTTCTACATAAAAAAAAATTGTGAGTTAAGCTGTATAACCATTGGTTTTGGCATTTTTTCAAAGGGTTTCTTTCATTTTGCAGAAGACCTCATTTATTCCTAGCTCTCCCTGCTCCCAGGGGGTTGGAAACTCAGCCAGGGCATCTGATTTGTATAATTAGCCTTTCGTGAATATGGAGGGCCTCTCACTCCAACATGAAGTGAGGTGAATTTGAGGAAAAACACTCTTCCTTTATCCTCCTCCATACCCTCCCTCCCAATTCTAGTTCTCGTTTGTAACCAGATTGATGGGGAAAGCAATGATTCTGCAATCCATTGCGATCTCACCCTGTCAGAGCTTTCAGCCAGAAAGACTTAGAGCCCATCAATTTCCTAATAATGGGTGTATAATGACGTTCTCTTTGGTATAGCTCTCACCCAAATCCCCATTTAAAGACGGTGACTGCAGGGACAAAAGCGAGTGTTTCAGGAAGTGCAGGTCCAGGGTAGATCGGCCATAGAAAGCAGCATCGGTTCACATGTCCAGGACCTAATGAGAATCTGGCAGAAGCCCAGGAGGAATTGAATTTACTTTGCTTCTACATTCTCGTCCCCATTTCAATGCTTTGCATGAGAATCTGTAGAATTTTAAGGGGGAGGGAACAGTGCAGGGAGCTGGTGATCACCAGCGTGTTTGCTGCAGGTTCATCTCTGTCCTTTTTAACACAATAACAATAGCTGGCACCTCTGATTGTTTCACACTCATCTCTATGTCCCGGTTTATGGCTTTTGGAAACACTTACGGGCCTGGTCCCCCACGGTGGTCTGTGTGTATGCGTATGTAAGGCCAGGAGCTTTTCCACATGGTGATTGGCACTCTTGCAAATTTGCCGATTTTTCTTTCGGCCTCGTTTGTATTTTTTCCCAGCCACATCACCTCCTTCGTGCGTATTCTTATGCTTAAAATCTGACGGCACTAGAAAATATAGACAGTCAGAAAAGTGTCACTAGAGATTAAAAAAAAAAAAAAAGGAAAAGTACAAACATATTTAGAACTAATGCCAGATTTTCTGGCCAAATACTTTTAGAATTCTACTTGAGAGTAGCTGGAATATGTCAGTGAGGAAGTAGGGAGAGAGTTTTTATTTTCTGCAAGTACAAATCCTGTCAAGCTGTCATGGTGGAGGTGATGTCCTATTGCTGGATGACTGAAAAGTGAGGGAAACATCTTGCCCCAACATTTTATTTTTTTATCTAAATGCACGTGGCACTGGCTTTGACTCGCGTAAAATAAAAACTTTATGGAGTACTAATCTCAGAGATCGCACCCACGTGAAAAAAAAAAAAAAGGAAGAAAAAAACAGGTTATCAGATAACTAACAAATTAGGAAATGTTTTTACATCTTGTGAGGGGAGGAAGAAATACAGTGAATGCTGCAGAATCATTGAAATTTGTCTAGTTTTGAGACGGATCTGAATGTCATGCTGATTCGTTTTTCACTCAGATTGAGAGGAAATGCTTTGTCAGCCGGCCTCTGTGCTGTTACCAAGTTGGCTGACTGTACGGCCATTGGTCAGTCTGATTTGGGTCACTTTCTTATGTTGCTGTTTGATCTTGGCGACATCGAATTGCTCAGCCGAGGTGGTTGAAATGAAGATCAGCTGTATGAGTAACCCATACGTGCTGCAACTTGTCCTGTGACGTGTAAGAAACATTTCCTCTGGCCGACTGTGGGATTTTATAGGAGTTCTTAGTCCCCAAACCTCTGAGCAGGTCTCCCAGGCTCTGAACAGTACCACCATGATGCTTAAAGACGGGGCGGTCCCAGAAGCTCCTTCTGACTCCATTTTCGGTGCTCTCTTTCGTTTTAAGAAGGTGTGACATGAGTAACAGGAATTCATTTTGAAATAGTCGGTCCCTTAGAGATAACTCAGTTTGGGGGGAAATTGTGCATGGCTGCTCTTCGTCTTCTGGGTTTTTATTCTTGAGAACTCAGAACTTGCCCTCGACACCAGTTCTTTCGCTCCTCTCCGTTTTTTTTTTCTTGGCACTCCTCTCTGGTTCTTAGCTTGCTTTTTCGTTTTTCGCCAGTAGTGCTTTCTCTTTTCATCTCCTTCTTATTGATGAATGAGTTTCATTCATCTTTCTCTCTCTCTCTCTCTTTTTTTTTAGGCGGGTGGGGGAGGGGCAGTGGGTTGGTCTGTGAATAGCTATAGACTTTGCCTGCTCCCATTTTTCCACTTGGCTATTCAGTTCCATGGAGACAGAAAATGGAGGGGAGCAGCAGGGTGGGAGGCACCGGGGTCAGAGGTCAAGAGTGGCCACCTTTTGAATTCAAGCATCTGATTTCCACTGGGGATAACATATTGTAACCCAAAGTAACTGTGCAAGTACTTGGCTGTCACAAGGCTCAGAGCAAAGGGAGGGAGGAGTAGAAAGGAGGGCAAGATCAGAGAGAAGGGGAGGGATGGAAACCCTGGGGTCAGTTAACTTTATTTGCAGTGTTTTTTAAGATAGTGTTCGGTGACCCCATACGAAAGCCATTATGCTTTGTACCACTCTGCATGTCTTCTCAAGGGTTGAACCTGGAATACAATGTGCAGTCTACATACAGAAAATCACAACCTTCCTACCAGATAGACTATTTTGTTTAAAACAATTTAATTAGTTGGCAAATTATTGTGCAGTGTCAAAGCTTTATGTGGGTGTGTGTTGGTGGGGGGTTATGCTACATGTTAAATTTGTTGTCACTTCTTACAGACTTTGTAAGACCAGCACTAAAAAGACTATTTGTATCCTATTGGATATTGTATACGCTCTTGAGTTTGTCTGTTTTAGTGTCTTAGTGAGTGTTTCATGACTAAACTGTAAGAAATTCTATAGAAGTAGTTCAGTGAATGAGATTTGCTTGGTTTTTCACTTACATGTGCTGTTTTAACACCCCAGATATAATTTTGATGAGGAATGAATTAATATCACATTGAAATTTTCCCACTGAATTTTTAAGGGCTTGGGTCCTCATTCTCTTTGTCTTTATGCCCATAGCGCAAACCTCAGCCATGTTTAATAATTGTGTGTTAAAAGAATGTATGCTACGCAAAGGAGATTTAAGAATTTTTCAGACATGTTACACATTTTTTACATGTGAGGATAGTGCTTGGTTTTTATCAAATGATCCTAATAGAAATGAAGAATCATACTAAGAGAAGTTTTCATGAAGTTAGGCTTTAGTTTTATCTGGAGAAAGGCTTACATTCTAATAATATAATAATAATTAGATGGAATCCTCAAAATACAATGATTCCATCTATGTCTAAAATAAAAGAAAAAAGGATGCTCTACGGAACATTCATCTTAAAATCTGGCAACTCAGTAGAATCACTTAGGAAATTTAAAAATGCTTCTTCCTGGGCTTTATAACTGGTGATTCTGATGTGCTTCTTCTGTAAACTACTATCATAGCACAGGGCAAGTAAAGGGAGAATATGTCTTACAAATAAACTCTCCAAGTCTGAAACACTCAGTAGAATTCAGAGCCATATACAACAGAATTTCATTATAACAAAAACAAATGCAAAGAGTTTTTATAAAACAAAGTTATTTCCATGTCTCATGCAGCTGGCGCAGAGAAACAGTGTCTTATTGATGTGATTGCAATAAATCTATACAATGAATAAACATGGACATCCAGTGCTTTTTCTCTTTGAGGCCATATAAGTAATAGCTATTGTTGCATGAAGGAACTCAATTTGATAGAGTTCACATCGAGAATGGGGAGAGCAGGGCTGATATGATAAACTTTCTGAGATATAGTGAGACATTTATGCAACTGTTATACCATTAAATGCTATGTATTCCAACCACCTAGCAAGACAATAAAATGAGAATTCAAATGGAAAGGGCTTAAAATGATAAAAGCACCAAATAAGTGTAAGCTGGAATCCACTATGCATTCTTTTTAACAAATTTTATTTCAGTTCAATAACAGCAATAGCAATATTGAATACCTCTTGAAATTTCTTATTAAAAGTATTAATTGGGAGGACACACCCAGAAGTGATTAGAGGGAGAGGGTGATGGTCCAGTAAAACCCTTTTTAATAGTTGGCATTAGTTGGTGGTACATTCAAGTCCTTTGCATCCATTTCTGATTTTCATTCTTTGCTTTATCTAGTCTATTCTTCTGAATTTTACTTTACTCAATTCTACCTGATTGCTAGAACTGCTTATTTTCATTTTAAAGGCAGCCACATTCTTCCTTTTACCAGTCCAGTAGTTAAATATCATGCTATAATACTGACAACATTTAAGATATCTGGAAATTAAGAACTACATGGTGACAGAAGGAGACTTGACTTTGGGTGGTGAACGCATGATGAAATACACAGATGATGTATTATTGAATTCTACACTTGAAACCTGTATAATTTTATTAACCAATGTCACCCAATAAATTTAATTTAAAAAAGAACTTGCAGATGTGGAATGCTGCCTCGGCTTTGTTTCTTCCTAGCTGAGTCAACATCTTCGTGACATTTAACTTCCCTGAGTATTAGGTTTCACCTCTGAAAGATGGAGATAATACGAATAGCCCTGCTTGCTTCACAGAATGAGTGGGATCAAATAAAATGTACAGAACATTCTTTGTAAACCATAAATTAATAAATGTAGGGACTCATTAAGCCTTAATTTCTTTATTATATTGACTTCTTTTAAATCTCTGCTTGATTTTTATTTACACAGAAATAATTTTTATAATATTTATTTCTAAAAAGAATGCTTTTAAAATATACTGTTTGAAAAACCAAAAATAACAAAAATAATAAGTTACTAGACCTCTTATGGGACATATGTTAATATTATGATTTTTATCCTGGATTTTTGAGAGTCAAGAGTAAAGAGTTTCGGGATTACCTTTACTTTGTTAGGTCTTGATCTTCAAATACTAAGATATATTTTTAAATTATGACATTACAAAAACAAAACAGGATAAAACATACTGCTACTGAGTTCAAAGAACAAGAAAATGGTTTGCATGTTTGACTGTTCATTTGTTTGTTTGTTGTTTTATTTTGAGTTTCTGGAATTCTGCTTATTCTGCATCTGTCAGGGAGCTCATTGGAACTTTTCCATGAGAATCCAAAATTTAAACTTCTATTACATTTCATGTTCTGTGGTTTGCTATACATTTTTGTTGACTTTATATATATAATTCTTAGCCATTGGTGGTACCTTACAGAGAAACTGTGGACTCTTCTATTTTATTACTTATTTACCTGAATTGACCAATCTGCTCATCATCCACTCTCTTTTTAAACATCTAGTGCAGCCCTTATGCGAGCTGGCTCACCTCCAGCCAGCCCTGTGACAGCTCCCACTGCTGTCTCTCTCTTGGTGGATTTATGGCATTTACAGTGAAGGTCCTAGGGACAGTCTGGGCCATCCCCCATCTTTGGTGTTCTTTATACCGCCCATGAGGGTCTCCCCATAATGTAGGGCTCTCTCCTCCTGCTTTCTTTTTCATGTCTGTCTTGGACTGCAGAAGTGCTTTAGTTTCACGTGTCGATTCTATTCCCCAAATTGCTTTGGTTTTTTTCTCTCTCTGACACATTTTGCAAATCTTCAGATTACTGTTTAGGAAACTCTAGTTATATGAGTATGTCAATTGCATGAGTCACATTTTTAGCGAATATGGCACAATACTCTTTGTACTTTTTCTCTCCAACCCCTGGGCCCGTCTTCTCTGCAATTCTCCAAAACATCTTTGAGGAACCTGTTTGCACATCATGAAAAATGGGGAATGAGTGAGAATTCAGCTTAAAGCACAGGTGGAAGAATTAAATCTCTGATAACATGGCAGGAATAGGTTGAATAAACTTTGTGCTGCATGCACAATAGGGTTTTGGAAATGGAAACTTCTGCTATGCAAGGTAGCTGTGATCAGCATTTGAAGTGATGATCCCTTGGGGTTGAAGCAGGATAAATTCTGGCAAAAATTAAAGGTGACGTGAGACACAGAGAAGATCTGTCCCCATGCTTTTATGGCAGCACCCTTCTCTAAACCCTCATAGTTCTTCCTTATTAAACCAGGAGACCTACTATGCTGAGTTGACCTGCCAGGCCCTAGCTCCTCTTCGTCGAATGCTCACCCCTTCCAGGGTTCACCAGGCTTTGCTGTCTCCAAAACGCCTTCTCTAACTCACCCTGGCTCCCAGGGAAGAGTTGGGTCCTGGCTCTGCTCCATTGCCATAATCCCCACCATCCTCTCTGTTATTATTGGCTTATTTGTCAGTTTCCCCTACCAGGCTGTGATCTCCTTGAAGGCAGATGCCATGTCGTGTTTTGCTCTGCACCATGGCTGACACCTACAAAGCACTTGATAAATATTAATGAGAATGGAGAAATAAGGGAAAAAATGCTATTTCCTTTGAAATAGCAGATACTTTTTCCTTTTCGTTTCTTTCCTTTTCTTTTCTTTTCTTTTCTTTTCTTTCCTTTTTTTCTTCTCAAATTATACTGTTGAGATCAACCACTTGTATTTTAGGCCCTAAGGCCACTCTGATGATCATAAAACTCTGGGTCAAATGGGATGTAAAAGAATTTAAATAAAATAGTGAATTTTAATGTAATACCAATGTTCATTTTATCTATCTATCATCATCTATCATCTTTCTATATCTCTATCATCTATCTATATCTATCTGTCTGTCTGTCTGTCTATCTATCTATCTATCTATCTATCTATCTATATCTATCTATCTATCATCTATCCATCTATCCAGAAAGGAGATTCAATTTTTAAAGACAGAAGAAGTAGCACTGTTACCTCAGAGACATAGTCACCTCACCTAAGGTCTTTGGTCCCATGTTGCCTTGACTATAAGACTTAGGGTGATAGGCACGGACTCGCACGGACTCTCCATGAAAGGATTTTAAGCTTAGACCCAATAAAGGGGACTTTGGAGAATCTGGCCCCTCTGGCTCCTATGGTAGGGTTTGGGGCTTTCCTGGCCTTTTAGATAAGAAGTGACTTTATACTTGAGTGCCACTGTGATTGTAGGGCCAGGCAGGGCCTCTGGGCAGAGTCAGAAGATTAGTTCTTTAGGGTTGATTCTCAGGCACAGAAGTTAAAAATAGAAGGGTACTGTATGTTGACGTTTGTCCGTTTCTCAAGGTAGAATCAGGGATAAGGAGTCAGGGCAGATTCTCTGTCTAAGGTCAAAGGTTATACATTTGATGAAAGTGTGTCTTTTCACACCAGAGCAGGATTTTCAGTTCTAATCACAATTTCTGCCTCCACTTTGAAGGTAACTGCCCACTGAATTTGGTGATCTCATCAGGATGTGGGCCCTAGCTCTACTCCTTATGAAATATGCTCAATGACTCGATCTTTTTGAAACTCAGCTTTCCCATTTGTGAAATGGGGTTAACGGTGACAACTAATGGGGTTACGGGAAGGATTAAATAAGAGCACATAAAGCATTTATTATTGTGCCCAGAACCAAAAAAAAAAAAAAAAAAAAGAAAGAAAGAGAAACATCAGCACAATAACAGCAACTAACTGTTAATGTTAACTTCTAGTTATAGTTAGAAGTAGTGCATTCTGGGCACTGGGATGTCTGAATAACACCATCTCGGGGGCTGCCAAAGGCTGAATGTATTGCCCCCAAATAGTGGCTGTGAATGCCCACTGGTAAGTAGCACAGACTCACAGAGGAAGGAAGGCAGTGACCATTCTCATTGCTCTTCATACTTAAGACACTCTTAGAAGTTCCCCAGTTGTTTCTGACTAGTCAGAGGCCCAACAGTTCTTACCTGGAACTGATTCCCGAGATGGGATCTGGAAAAGCCCTTGCTGTGGTCTTGCCCCTGGCTGGATGCTATGAACCAGGCCCGAAGCCGTCTCGTTTCTCTAATTCCTGGATATATTACAGACCTCGCTTCAATTTTTTACTCACAAGCTAAGTCCTGGATAAGAAATCAAACACAGAGTTAGCTTTTTTGAAATTCCTGGCAGTGAACCCTAACCCCTGCGGAGAGGTGGTGCTATGAGTAAAGGGGGTTGAAAGAGTTGGCTGCTTCCTCCTATTTGGGGCAGGAAGGCAGGAAATAGTCCTGCTTTACAATAATTATGGGCAACAGGGCTCAGAATAAAGCAAGGCTTCTACGAAAACAATCTGTTCTCAATACAGTGTGCTAAGCCACCAAGAGTGTGCATAGAATTTCGACTGGGTCTCATTGTGTCTCAGTGGCTAGCCACCCCACCCAGTGTAGTTATTAATATGAGTTATAATAGGTTTATAAGTCTTTAATTACCGATGCTTTTATGCTAAAACCTGTGCGAGGATCAGAAAGTTGGGGGGAAAAAAATCACATTAAAACATCCTACTGTATTAAATGACCGGGACACTTTTTTCTATTTAATGTCTACTCAGAGACTCAGTAAGCTTTTGAAGAGTTTAAATCAATATCTGGCTAAAGCAGGAAAGAAGAAAATCTAAAGCATACTTACTTAGCTAATGAATATAGAGTTTGGGATTAGTTCAATCAAAATTTAATCAAAATTTGGATTAACATAAATCTCAGGATTGTAGAAAACTCAAGATTAGAAACAATGATATTTTTATATCCAAAAATTCTTATTGAACTCTTAAAGTTGCATGTGGACCTATTTCTCGTTCATTCTGGCTCTTTGGTTTAGGTATTTAATGTTGAAAGTTTGTAGAATAGGTGTTTGTAACAGTTCTTTGCTGCTTGCAGCATGAGTTACTTCTGTCACGTGGAGAATAGGAAATAGATTCAGAGCAAGCTTGTGACAGGATAAATGGGCACAGACAGGAAATATAAACATTTCCCCATTCCTGTGCACTGTAGGAAAGCTTCTAGCCCAACGCTATCCTCTTGGTCTGACTTATCAGCTCTTTGGTATATGTTCTACTTGCCCCTTCAGCTCCCATCTCCAATCTTCTCTAGTCTGCCCTGACTACCGGAAGGCTGGCCTTTATGGAAAACATCAACAGATTCCTTTGTCATCTGGCTCTTGGTTGGCTTTGGCCAATGGAGCTCCTGCGAAGAGATCAAGGAGTGGGAAAAGAATGAATCTAGGCTGTCTATTTCTCTCCCGCCCTCCCTGCTCATTCATCTGTTTCCAGAGGCTGCTTCTCCCCAGGCTGTCACCTCCTGCAGTCCCAACTCTCTTGAGCCTCTCACAATTATCACTCCACTTTCCACCTCAGACCTGAAGGTGGTAAAACCTTGTCGTTGTTGCTCACCTACCTCAGTGTGTTTCAATATCCCCCCGTGGTTTTGCTGAACTCTTCTCACGTCGTTTTAAATGATGCATTCATTAAACTCTCTTTGGTGAATCCACTTGAGTATGCCAGCTATTCCTGCCAGGAGTCCTCTCTCTATGCCACTGCATGAAACGTCTTTTCCACTCAGGCGGTTCACTCACTGTCTCTTAAATAACCTCTGTGGCTTTTCTACCTCCGCATGCGTAATGTCCATGCCCGTTCATACCACAAAACCACACCGAAGCCAAATTTAATAATATGCACCTGGTTGGCCATTCCAGAGAAAAGCGATGGTATAGAATCTTTGGGAAAAAATGATCGTGTACAATTTTAGAACATGCTTTATTTAAAGAATATCATTCAACATTATTTATCAGTTTATGTCATGTGGAAGCTTCCTTGTGCAAAATCTATTTCTTTCAATTCTATGTATTTCCCCAGGATGTCTACCTCTTTGTTATATACACTGTACACACTGTGGAAAATGTATTTACTGGTTTTAGTTATCTCTGATTGGGAATACGTTTTGCATCTTTTGTACAGCTGAGCAAGCATTAAAAAAGCTTGATTTTCCACAGCACAGCAAAATTCCCAGACGACAGCCAGCGCAACCAAAGTAGGACTTCTGAAGCCATCAGATCTGCCTTGATTTTCAAGGTTTGATGGAGAGCAGGAATGTCGAGACCTGCTCAGATACCCAGAAAAATAATCGTGTCTCTGTGTTTCACTAGTGTGCAATTATGGGCTGAGTGGTGCGGTGCCTGGTGTTACTAAGCCAGAAATTTTATGAAGTGCCCTGTGTTTCAACAAGCTTCAACTCAGACAGTGTGAAATCAGAGGCCTGCGACCTGCCTTTTGCTACTGCAGAACTATTCAAGCAATTGACCACATTATAAGCAGTATGTTGGTTTTCAATCAGTAGTATGTATAAGAGAACATTCATTGGAAAAGCAAGTAATATCAAAGTGATCTCATGGCATCAGGCAATTGGTATGCTATAGGGGTAAGTTCCAAAATCAAATTGTCCCTTTAAAACTTTTTTACATGCTTGTACTCTTGGGTCCCCATTCCTTTAACTCCTCTCTTTCTTTGTCAGTCTTACTTCCTGAGCATTAGTGTTTTAATGTTCCTATTAAAATTTCTGCTGTTTTGGGCATTTTCCCAGAATTATGATATTTTGTTCTTCTATATCTCTAGTTTTCCTGCTTGCTTATAAAAGTATTTATTTTGATTATTATTGTGAATGATGAGGACAGTATGGCTTGTCATGTATCAGGTGGGCTCACATATGTTTATCTTGCTATAATTTTATCTGAAATAGAGATATATCAGTAACTAAAGAGATGGAGATCCTGCAAGATCGCATGATTTGTTCTTTTCATAAATGAGATCTCTGAGACCAAAGGAATCAAGGTTTTCTGATTTCTAATAGCTATTTTTAGTAGCTACTGCCTCTCCATCACTTTACGCTACTAGGCATTTGAATCACATTCTCTAATCACTCAAGGTACAAGTGATCCTGAAACAGAAAGAGGGGGAGACTGAGGCAGCTTACAGTGCCCTCACGAGGTTCAAGTTCCTCCATCAGTTGTCGCACAGCTTTCTGGAGGGCGTAGCTCCACCTGATGTGGTTATTTGCACTGGCAAAGTGGGAAAAAATCAGTATGGAGAAGTGCTGGCCAATGCAAATATTATGTGAGCTACCTACTTAATCTTTCTTATAAGCACATTTAAAAAAGTGAAAAGGTACAATTGATTTTAATAATATATTTTATTTAATCCAATGTATGTAAAATATTACCATTTCACCATGTAATCAATTTTTTTTTTCATATTGTCTTTGAAATCCAGTATGTATTTTATACTTACGGCCCATCGTAATTGAGGCTAGTCACGTTTCAAGTGTTCGCCTTGGACAGGTGGCTCTTTTATTGAACGGCACAAAGTGGCATCTTTGCCAGGTAGCAATTGGTGATGTACTCCTTACACACATCCCTGTGCTTGACATTGCATCAGGGCTATAGGGTGTTTGCTTTGATAATATCAGAAATACTAGAGTATTTTTCAAAAGGCTAACCAATAAGGGAAGAAAAATTTTAATAACATTTACATTTAGTTCCATGAGGTCTAGAACTGAGCTCATCTTAATCATTGTTCTATTTTCAATGGGTGGCACAGTGTCCAATTCTTGAATAAATGAATGAACTATTGGTTGAACACATGAGAAAACTGTATTTGAGATATTTTTACACCCTTTTTTATTCACATTAAGTCTAAAATTTGGTGCGTATTTCACATTTACAGCACATCTCAGTTCAGACTAGTCGTATTTCATGTGCCCGATAGCCACATATGGCTGGTGGCTTTAGTGTTAGACAGGATAGGTATAGAATGTTAGGATATAAGTCTGAGTCTGGTGCCAGCAGAAGTCACCAGATAAACAACCAAGGACAAGTTATTTTATTTTATTTTATTTTATTTTATTTTATTTTATTTTATTTTATTTTATTTTATTTTATTTTTTGTTTGTTTGCCAACTCTCTGCAAGCATGAGTTCCAGTTTAAAATTCTGAATCACCTTATTAAAGAGGAACCAGAAAGCAGAGAGAGCTGACTACTACACCTAATCTCATACTTACTTAACCGAAGCAAATACTATTACCTTCGCCGACAATCCAAATCATTTGCCTAATGGAAGCGGCATACCTTTTATTTGCCTAAATGTATAAATATGTGGTACCAGAAGGACACATAACAAGAAGCACTGAGAGGGGACATTAACGACCCAATAGATAATGGGCTTTTCAGTAACTGCGACTTGGCTTGTTCTCGGGTGGCTGGGGCGGATGGCAGAGAAACTTGCTAACCAGCCAAATTCTCTCGATGGGGCCTGAGATGTCGTGGTGGGCAGCAAGTGATCCTAATTTGGCCGCTGACTAGATACTTGACTGCCAAGCAAAGCAGCCAGAGACTAAGTAAGGAAGAGACCATCAATATTCAGGACCGTGACTGTTGTATGTTGTGTGACAGGATGCAACACTGCACCCTGCCCAGGGGCATCCAACCCAGGAGGAAAATGGGTAGAAAAATGCACGCCCAGTGTCCCCTCCCTGCTGGTGGCTCGCACTCCCCTGGAGTAAGAGGCGCAGCGTTAAATTTTGTACAAGGACACTTTATGGGTCATCAGCAGCCCACTTTAGAACCTAAGTACCAGTCCTCAACACTCAAGCTATGGCTGGGAGGAAGAACTTCTGCTAAGATGTAAAAATAAAAATAAAAACAATTAAAAATAATGACAAAATAAAAAAATGAGTTTGCAGCTAAAGTCAAAAATGTGGAAGCCCTTCTATACTTGCAATTGGTCTAAATATGAGTGGGTATTAGTTCTTTCTAGGAAATAAAAAACAAAAAGCAACTCTGTAAGTGCATGTTTAAAGAACAAACTCAAGACATAGTGAGTGCTCTGTCAACATATTTGGTTTGGGCGGCATGCCAAAACTTTTTCTTAAGTGTTTTGAAGCAAATCCTAGGCATTTTATTATTTCATCTGAAAATGCCAAGATCAACATCTTTTAAAAATTATAACAATATCATTATCGCACCTAATAAAAATAACACTTAAGATCCATTGTTCTACCCTTTCTTAACATGATCTGTCTGTTTCCATAAGAAATCATTTAGTTTAAAAAGTAAGATCAGGACACCAGTTTGCTATCATAAGGGTGCTATTCATGGCGGGATCATCTAAAGCTTCACCTCCCAAGATAAACTATTTCCATGTGCCCTCTGCAGCCTGCACAACTAATGCACCCTTAATTACTAGCATTTCAGGTAGGCTAGCCCAGAAACTTTATCCATTGTATGATGAATGGCTCGCGAAGGTATTTTGGGGTGCTTGCCTTTTGCTTTCTCCCCAGTAAATAATTAACACGGTTGGGAAGTGAAAGAATGCCTGCCCCTCATCAGCACAAACTAGTTTCAATTACTTATTTCCTGCCCCATGGGTCTAAGTAGATGCTGGTTCCACGCCATCTGCTTATAGATTCTCCTTTTTCTCTCTTATCTCCTGACTTGGCGAAGCAGTTTTAGGCCTAAACAAACTCTGTTGTTTAGCTGCATCACAAGACCCGGCTGATATTAACTTGTTTTAGGACCAGGAATGGCTAGAGAAAAGGAAAATGGCTCTGTTGGTGACATGTGGAATAGCTAATCTGGGGTTGCAGGACATGGGTTGGCTACCTGCATATCTTAGCCTAATGCATAGGCAGGAATTTTCATTTGTGGAAGTTTGTGGAAAGGGAAAATATAATGGACATCAAACTGTGGTACATCTATCTACTTGGTAGGGATTCTGTAGCCATTAAAAACAGAAGTGAAGACCTAATAAAGAAGCATGAAAAAAGTCTTATGTTTGGTTAAATTTTGAGAAGAACAACGAAAATCATGAGATGGTAACTGTGTAAAAATAAATATGAAAGTGGGTAAAGTTTTGAAGGGAATTAAAAATTAAAATAATTTTGCTAGGGTGTTAAGACTAAGGATTCAGTGTTTTTCTTTTTCAAAATTTTAAAGTCTCGTTTTAGTCCACAATTTGATTACTTCTTTTTCCCTTTTTGAATGTGAACCCCACTAAGTTGCCAAAACTCAGTGTTTTAACCCTAAATGGAATATTTTCCAGTGGAGGAAGTGGACATGAAACTACTCAATTCATATGTATTTTCTTTGGTTTAGGGCCAGTCAGGCCCTTGGGTCCTCGTTTTGTTAGAATCCTGGTTTTATTCCTCAGACATAAAGGAACATGGGGAGTGAATGACATGAGGTCACTACAGAGGGATGCCAAAAACATAATCCCAATAAAAGTGGGTGGTTGAAAACCTGGCCAAGTTACACCTACTTTTTAAGTGTGGCAAAAGAACTCACACTCATTTTTATCCCCCCTGCCTCTGGCTAGAAATTTATAGGGCTTAGCAACTGTGATTGTGGAAGTTCAGTTTAAAAAGAGTGACGTTCTCATGGCACATGAAGGAGAAAGTGAAGGAACAAAATTCCCTTCAATTGACATCAGTTGGAGCCTTGAAGAAACGGAGTCAGAGTTGACAAGCGTGCCCTCAGGCTCATTTCTTTGTTCAGTGTACCTGTCCAGGTCTAGGTAGCTAATTGGCACTCTCCAGAGCCAAAGTCACTCGTAGCTGTGAGCTCTAGGGACTTGGGTGATCACATTTCATTACTGTGGTTCTAAAGTCACCACTAACAGCCACGCTGACCTCCTCCTATCAGTCCTAAGAGAACAGGTTTATAAATGAGATACACAGCACACAAGTCTTCTGCCTACCAAGATCTGTATGAGCTGAGCAACACGCTTAAGCTGTTCGATTGTGTTTTTCTACCTGTAAAATGGCGATAATACCACCTCTTTTGTAAGGACGTTGTGACTGTTAAAGAAGAATATATATGTACAAATCTTTAGTATAGCTCTTGCATTTGAGTGCAAAATATATAGTAGTCGCAATGTTGTTTATGTGGGGGGGGGACAAAAAATTCAGATTTATATGATTTTCTTCTCTTGAACTTATAAAATTAAATCCACCGTCCAGCAGAAGGGCTGATTCTGCCTTTTGGATACTTTTTAAACCGAAAATTATGTCCCATACTAATATTATTAATGGGTGTATTATATATTGTTTTGGTTTTCTTGGGGATTGATAGGTCCAGACTTTCTAAACTCTAAGTGAAAGTTTTGTTTCCCCCAAATAAATGTTTCTTTTCATCTCTATGCAAATGTATATCTTTAGTTTTTAGGTCACAACACTAAATTAAAAATACTGAAAAATACATTTGGCTTTCAATAACATTAAACAAACACATTCGATAATAAATGTGTGTGCCGTTTTCATTCGAGGCCTCTAGACTCTGGCCAGATATCTTTTAAAGTATAATCATGATCACAAATCATATTTAACATGCAAGCAAGCTGGAAAGTGAGGAACTGAACTGAGAATGAAGCCAGGCAGAGCTCCTGAATTACTTCCATTCTAGGAAATATTTGGCCAGGAAGATAGGGCTGTGAAACCAAATCATAACTTTGTTGTTTCCAAAAATTCCTAAATATATCCAAACATACAATTTACTTATCCGGGCACATTGCTCTCGCATCAGAACCATTGTTTGCTTATCTGGGTAAACAGTTTAGTTATTAAACAGCAGATAGCTTATCAAGACTGACTTTAAGACGTTCACCTAACTCAGCTGTTACACTGAGAACTTTACTCAGTCCTGCTTAAGGCCCTGTCTTCAAAGATTCAACTTCAACCACTTGACACCAGACTCGAAAGCCCTGCAAATGTCCTCGTGGACCAACTCCTGAGAGCCCGGGATGCAGTCAAAGTTCTATTTTTCCTGACTGTAGTTAAGTTCAGTAAAATTAATTTTGCTTCGCCCATAGATTTTTCTTGTGCAGGCCATTGACTGACAGTTTATAATAATTACTGTACGTACCTTTTATGATCTGGAAGAAAAAACTTTATTAAAGTCATTTAATATCTCTCCTTGTCTTCAGAAGGGGCTGCACTATAAACATTTTGAGAGGTACATGCAATACAAGGCTTTTAATTCTATGGGACATTTTGTCTTATTAAGCAAAGGAGCTGCATTTAAATTTTCACGAAAACCTTTAAGTGTTAGTTTAGATTCTTTATGGATAAGGGTTACATATTATATTAAATAATTTTAATGTCCACGGGGTCTTCTACATAACAGCACTCAATTCTGATTGATGGATTAGGAGCTGAAGGATCAATTTAAGGTCATTCTCCTTTCTACAATTCTCTATAAAAAATGGGCATTTCGTTTGTACTTAGATCACATCCTGAATGAACCTAAGCAGAAAGGGACTCCACGTCATCCCCAAAATAGCTGACGAGCTTTAAATATACATAGTAATCAGATTTGGTAATTCATAAGTTACTTTTTACAAGTCTTCTGGAAACAGCAGTTATTTAAAAGAAGCACTATAAGTAGAGATGAATAGTGTAATTTTTCACAGATTATACATATGGAATGTCAAGAGAGGAGACAAAAACTTTATTTGCAAAACAGTGAAGATTATACCATTTGGGGAACAAGCCTCGTTTATTCAGTCAACTACTTTGTAAGCATACCACCAGAATGAGATTTCAATCTATGAAATGGAAAAGCCAATGATTTCCCATCATAAAACATGAGACATATTCCATTATAAGCAGAATGATTGATTAGGATTCAGATCAAGTTAACTTTTTATCTGGCTTTGCTATCAACCAGCTGTGTGGTTTGGGGTAAATTATAATCTATTAAATCTTCAATTTCATAGTCTATTAACTGCAGACAACAATGTCTGCCATTGTTTATCTCACAGTGGTTTTGTGGAATTGAACAAGGCAGAATCCTACCATTTTGAGGTTAAAAAGTAGTTAATAGTTATTTAGTCTAATTAGTACTTAAAAACAAAAAGTGCTTTAAAGGAAAACATTTAGAACCATGTATATGGTATTTTATACATATCAGACCTTACAATTTTTAACTAATTCTGAAGCCTTTCCACCAAATATTTACCTTTTTTTCTCGTAAGAGTAGCCTTAACTCTGCATTCGCGTCACCCGCATCATCAGTTTTTTCAGTCTAAATAAAAAACAAGATCTTTACCTTTGAGGAATAGACTGGCCTCAGTTTCTCCTGATTTGCCTTCTTTTGTGTTTACATATCCATAATTGGATATAATGACCTCATTCTACCACTTTGAGGCATTATGATAATTGAGGTGAAAACTGGAACTGCTAGAAACTAGTAACATGAATTTCTGTGGAGGTTTTCTGGAAGTATGAAAAAACCAAGGCTGTCAGTATCCCAGAGGGAGCAAGAAACTGCCAATAATGGTGTTTGGTGTTTTTTAGAGAGCTGAGGATTTACGCCTTCGTGTACTTTGTGAGGGAAGTCTTGTAAAGCTATTGTGCATAATTTCCTATATTGCTGATTGCATAATGCTTTATAAATGTGTGTACCTTGATGATCTTAGCTACTTTACAGATACCAATACTGTGAGGTCTGTGTGCACTCTTAACCAGGAAAAACTTAGTCCTCAGGAGTAGTTTGACTCTTCCCTAAATGGCCCATATATGAATATGAGTCTTTAAAAGCAATTTTCTCATATTTTCCTTTATTTTTATGGTGATACCAATATATGTGACAGTCACATTTGTTTTTTTGTCCTTTGAATTTACTGTAGACCTGAAAACCAAATAGCTAAGCCTGCAGAATGATATGTAAAATTCAAAAGATAATGATTAATATATAAATGGTGTCAACCATATGGTATTGTTTCATTGGGTCTGAATAGTTAGTCTTCTAAATTTAATTCATTCATTTAGCAAATATTTTCCAAATGTTAGGTACTTTATTTACTAAGTATGGAGGTGGAAAGATTTATAGGACACAGTTTTTTTGATACATGAAATATCAAAAAAACCCAGATGCCAATAAAACCAGATGTCATTGTATGGTCCTAAGGAAAAACATGATCTACATTAGCAATTACTTTTTAAATCTAGTTAAAATTTGCAGCTGGGAGGTAATAATCTCTCACCTATTTTAATTAATTTATTTCAAGTCAATATTGTAGTCCATTGAGAATATAATTAATCTTGATTTGATTATCATAATTTCATATTTGCCCTAATTTTAAGTAGCCTATACACTTAACTAGAATCCTGTTGATGTTTTTATTTTAATTATTACTGCAACTTTTTATAGAACAGATTTAAAGAGAAAGCCTTCTGTGAATTTCTCGTAGGCCTCTCCCCAGGTTGATTCCTCTGGAATGGTAGTTATTTAACAGTATATCCTCCTCACAATGTGATTGCCTGAGTCAAATTTCAGTATCTTACTCAGAATTGTTTTCAGAAGGTGTCAAAATGTCCTGAAACCAAGATATTCAGCCACCACAAGATCACAATTATTAGCCACTTTTTCACACAACCAAACAAGGTTTATTTGTCATGACAGAACCATTTTGATCTCTTAATTACTCTTTTATAAATTTCAATAGTAGTTTTAGCCCTTAGGCCAATTATTTCTAGAATGGGGGGAGTTCAACGAGTGGGGCATTTGATGCTTACAAAGAAGAAAAACAAAAACAAAAACAACAACTTCCTTCTCTGACATGATAACCATGTGGAAGAACTTCCGGGGACCTCCGAAGGCACAAGAAACAAGTGATAATCGCGCGCCATTACCAGACCCGATTCTCGTATCCACATTCATTTACTGACGTTGCATGCGGTGAGTCATGAGAAAGGAGCATGAGTGGAAATCACGTGTATGGGAGAATGGGATGATGGAATGAGGTAAAATAAGCCATGTGGGCAGAAAAAGAAAGTGGGCCTTTAGAGGACAAGATGAGTGAGCAAAATCACAGCCCCTGACTTTCATGTTGCTGATTTCCGATAAGTCACATTTCTTTCAGCTTATTTTTAGTAGCAGACTTTTCACCACTGCTAAAAGCATCATGAAGAATGCAAAGAATGAGACGGACAGAATGACTGGGGATGGGGTGTCCCTACCAAACTATAGACCACTCGATGTAGTGTTCTAACTAACCCCATGTAGTGATCTGGTTTTAGGCGATGTCACTAGGTCCCTAATGAAGTGAGTTTGCCAGGCTTCTAACAAGATTTTCCCCTTTCCCAAAGTGACACTCTGCATAATTAACTAAGCCTTTCCTTGATTTCTTTTCTAGTCTTTTTTTTTTTTCCGTTCTTCTTTATTTTTTTAGTCAATGAGCTCAGCCTCAAATGAAAGCTGGAGTTGTATGAACTGAATTGGCTGGAAATAGTGGCTGAAAAGCGTGCAAATCAAAGCTGGCAAGTTTCAGCTCTTCCGTCCCTTCAAGGGGAGGCTAATGCCATTCCAGATGGCTTCCTGGGCAATTGTTCCATGATTCGAGGGTTTTGTCCCTGGTATGGAACCAGGCGTTAATACCCCAGCCTTTGCAAGCTGAACCAAGAAAACACACGTCTCATCTCTACCTGGCGGTGGCTTTAGTACCCATTTGGACATTTCCTGGTGGCGTGGGAACTGTGTAGGAAGCGATTCGCCTCACTCGGGTGGGTGGTTAGACGGGGAAAGCTTCAGGCTCCCTGATATTTCCTCTTCCACCCGGACCCAGTAGAGAATCTAAACTAGACAGAGGAGAAACTGGGAGCTCTGCGTCAGGCAGCTCCATACGCTTTGGTACCTAAACTAAAGGTAGGGACTTCTGATATTTTCTCAAGAGATATGTACATACGTTTGTGGGGGGGTAAACTTATTTGTAATTTTGGCTTTCGAAAATTATTTGCCATCAAGTAATTTATTTCTAGACAATTACTAAGTGTATTCAAGAATTCCTGCAAAGTGAAAAAAAATCTAATCCTAAGATGATTTTTAAATATAGTGAATTTTTCTATTGCTGAATATTATCCACTGTGAACTGGATATTATGCTGTCTTACAGCCATTATTAGATAGTAATTTTGATTTTTTAAAATTTTTTGTTTTAGAGACTTTTTTTTTTTCGTATCACAAACATTTTCGAAGCCCTCCCCAAAGCCTATGACGCTAGACGCTTTGAATCCTGGATAAAATGGCCATGAATGAGAGGGATTAGTTCCTGATTCACTATTCTTCTACACTAAAACTTCCCCTCTCCCTCCTTCCCCATTTTTAAGTTCAGAATAATAAACGATCAGATTTAAAGTTTGTTCAAGATTTTGCTACGATATTCAGAATTCGTTGGAGATACTTCTTATACATGTTAGCTAAGAAAAAGGACCTTAAATTCACGGTCTATGTTTCAGTTTGTTGTGACAGACAACATTATGACAGACAAAGAATTAAATACGGACTCTGTGGTTGTTGTTTCTATATTCTCCACATTGGCTTCTAGAAAGTTTAGAGCCCAACATAGGGTAAATCTCAGTAAATACGTGAGAGTCCATACCAGGCATTTTGCATTTTACCCTCACTATTCAACGTTGTACTTATAAGTGCAGATTTAATTTGGTTTTAACCGGTCTAGATTGAAACCCTACCTATGACACTTTGTGACCTTGGCAAAGTTATCTAAATTCTCTAACTTATGTTTTCCCTACCTCCATATCATATTAGAATAATATTGACTGCCTTCTGAAGTTGTGAGGATAAAAGATAAAGCTCTTGGCATAAAGCAAAACCTTTCATCCATGAGGGCTATTTCTTTCCCTATACTTAACTTTCCCTTTGTCTTTTTTCTTTCATCTTTTCATCTTTCTAGAATGTGTATATCTTTAGCGGCTACCTTAAACTTAGTAGAAGAAGGTGGCCTATAAATAAGTAACCAAACAAATAATTAGCAAATATTTAAGTTTTAAAAAATTTGTTAAGAAATTATGGTTTAGAAGAAGGGTTTATTAACCTTTCATGAGCGTAGAAGTTCACCTGGGATCTTGACCTTGTTGAATGTGTAGGGCGGGGACTTTAGAGTCTGCATTTCTAACAAGCTCCCAGTTGATGTTCATGTGGCAGGTCCTTACCAGTTAACACTTTGTACTATAAGGGATTTAAATGAGAGAACTAGATGCCATCTTCAGAGCTTTATGAAAACACAAACAATCCAGTGCCTAGGACTCCCTGACTCACAACTAAGTGAAGTGAGATGGTCTCTTATTTCTCTTATTCTTTTACAAGTAAAAGCTTCCTCTCTCTAACAAGAAATTACCTGAAAGCATCTGATGAGTGTCTGTTTCTGACAAGAGTCAGTCCCCAGTGTCCTTTTGAGTCATACTGGCTCCCTTAGCAAGCGTTTCGTCCCTTGAACACTTGGAGAGAATCTCTTCCATTAAACTATGTCATTTCTCAAAGTCTTTGACTATGTCACATTGAATATTTTTTGGGCTCTTCTACGGTAACCTGGCCAAGTCACACAGGATGATCACTGGCTAAGAAAGTCTCCAAACTAAATTTATTTTTGCTGAACGATTGTTACTGAATCAGCTATTTGCTTTTCTAATGTCACAGTTATACTAAAATATATCTCATTCTGGTTACTCTTGACTTCTTATTGCTAATTCCTGCAGGCATCCATCTAGAATTCCACCTTGTTTATCGTTTCTCACTTATTGAAACTTCCTGGTTGCTTGGTTTCCCTGGTTCAGCTCCCTTTGTGTTCCTCTCTTTCCTCTGATGCTGCCCAGAATTCATTTCTGTAAGTACTAAAATTCTCACTTCTTGCTACTTCTGGATTGAAGATCAGACTCTTGAAGATAACATAGATTTCTCCTCCCATGGAATATGCAATTAATTTGATAAGTCCAATAAATTTAATCGTTTATGTAACTTTTCTTTCTCTCTTCTCTCCTCCCATTTTTCAAAGTCGTAGTTTAAGTCTTTGTAATGTCTCATCTGGACTTTGTTAAATGGCTCCACTAAGCCTCTGTGACTCTAGCCTCATTGTCCTCCATTTACTCTGCTTACTGCTTGTTGAATGTTCTCTCAGAAATTCACAGCTCATCATGTTCCCCCAATGCTCAAAATTCTTCATACTCCATTATTTCTTAAAGTAAAACATCACTACATTTCTCATGTGACTCTTATGTACCACAAGCAAGAAATGTCAAGGTTAGTCTCTTCTCTTTTTATTTTCTATTTCTAAGCTTTTCTTACTAATGCTCCAGCTATATTTAGCTCATTGGTGAATCCTGGAATATATCACACTTATTCAAATACATAGGCCTTTGCCTGAATGTTCTTCCTCCCATCACTTAATTCTTATTTGAGACTAAAAAATGAGTCTTCTCTGGAAGATTAAAGTCACTGAACATACTTAGGTAATTTTTTTATGCCCATTAAAAAAATTATTACAGCAGTTTTCTATTTTTAATGCATCATAATTTTATCAAGAAAGTGTTGGATTTGATTCAGTTCTTTTACTGTATCTGTTGAGAAGATCCTATAATTTTTCTCCATTTTCTGTTAATGCAGTGTAATACATTGGCATTCAATTTTTAAAACAATTGCATCCTAAAATAAATACCATTAGTTATGATTTAGTAGCTTTTTGTTTTATACTTGTTGAATTTGATTTACTAATTTGTAAAAAAGATTTTATGGTAATTTCATTAGGAATATTGGTCTATAATTTTAATGTCTTTGTAAGGTTTTGGTATCGAGTCAAGTTCATGCATATTGATTTTTTTCTATTTATATCAATTGATCAGAAAGATTTTTAAAACCTCAGGTTATGATTCTGGAATTGTCTCCTTAGTTCTGTCAGTGGTTAATTCATGTATTTTGAAATTCTATGTGTAAACCTGTTTAGTATTATTTTATCTTCTAGATTAATAGATATTTTCCTAATTAAAAAATGTCCCTCTTTGTTTTGTTAATTCTCCCTGTCTAGAAGTCTGCATTGACTAATACCACTGTATCTATTCCAGTTTTTTTATGATTATTGATTTCGTGGAGTAACTTTCCCATCCTTTCACTTTGAACTTTTTAAAAGACACATATTTAGAATATACCTTTGTAGATAGCAAGCATATAGTTCAGTATTTCTTGTTTATCTAGCTTGTCAGTCTGTGTTTTTTTGATTAATATGTTGAGTATATTTGCATTAAATACAATTATTCATATATTTAGGTATAAACATACTTTCTCATTATGTCTTTTTATCCCATCTGTTCTTAGTTCCTTTGTTCCTCCTTTCCTGATTATTTTGGGGTAGTTAAACCTCATTTAAGTTTTCTACTTTAATTTTTCCACTCCTTTTCAGCTATAACTTTCAATTATTTCTTTTAGAGGTTGCTCTAGGAATTGCTATATGTATTGTTGACACATAACTCTCTGTTTAATATTAGCATTACACTGCTTTATGTAAAATGCAAAAAAATGTAAGAGAATATAATGCCATTTTTCCCCATTTTCATTTCATCGTTGTCATATATTTTACTTGTACATGTACTATACACCCTGTAACACTTTATTGCTTTTACTTTAAATAGTAAATTATTAAAAAATAATAGGTTAGTATTTTATAATTGTGCACGTATTTTCCATTTTCTATGCCTTTCATTCCATCCCATAGATCTGAGTTATGTATGTGAATTTATATATATGAAATATACAGCAATATATTACATATTATATATGAAATATACAGCAATATATTACATATACTATGTATAATATAGTACATGTAAAGCCATATACAATGTAATACAGCCATATAATATTTCTCTTCAGTCTGAATAACTGCATTTAGAATTTATCACAAAGAAAATTCGCTGGCATCAAATACTTTCAGATTTCTTACCTGAGAATGTATTTATTTGCCCTCTGTTTTGAATTATAGTTTGTGATTTTTGTCTTCGGTCAGACATTGTCTACTGCCTTTTGGCTTCCATTGTCTACATTGGAAATAATCAGTCATTTTTACTGTTGTTCTACTCTATGTAATGTATCTCTCTTCCCAGTAGGTTTTAAGGTTTTTAATTTTGTTTGTTTCTTTATATTTGGTTGTTAACACTTTGTAAAAGAGTGCCTATGTGAGACTTTCTTTATATTTATCATGCTTGGGGCTTGCTGAGCTTCTTGGTTTTGTGGGTTGATGTTTTAATAAAATTTTAGAAGTTCTCAATTATTATTTCTTCAGATCCTTTTGGTGCTACATTCTCTCCCTTCTCTACCTTTGAGACTCCTTTATTGGAGTATGATCTATTATTTAACACTACCCTACAAGACACTTAAGTACTGTTCACTTTATAAAAAGATAATTTATTGCTCAGTTTTTTAAGTTTAGATCATTTATATTGACTTATTTTCAAAGTCAATGCCTCTTCTGCTATATCTAATCTTCTATTAATCCATGCAGCAAATATTTCATATGTATTTTTCAGTTCTAAAATGTCCATTTCATCCTTTTTACAGTTTGCATTTTTCTGCAAAGATTCCCTATTTAATGTTGTGGTCTTTCCAGCTTCCCGTAGGAATCATTGATATTATTTATCATATCTGCAGTGTTCTTGTCAGTAATTCCAGCATTTGTGTCTTGTTGGAATGTATTTCTGTTGACTGCAGTTTCTCGTGATTATGTCTTGCTTCATGGTTCTCTGATGCCACTGTTTTAAAGCTGTGTTGGGGTCAACTCATATATCGCGAACAGAGCATATTTAATCTGTCCATTGGATGGCTTTTGATTTATGTATATTCTTGTGAAACTATCATCACAATCAAGATAATGAATATATCCATCACTTTCAAAAATTTCCTCATGCCCCTTTGTAATCTTTCTCTCATGTTCTTCCCTGTGTCCCCAAATTCCATATCTAAGTAATCATTGATCTGTTTTTTTGTCACTATGTGAATTTGCATTTTCTAGAATTTTACATAGAAGAATTGTACAGTATGTATCATTTTTTGAATAACTTCCTTCACACAGCACAATTATTTTGAAATTCATAGATGTTGTTGCATGTATCGACAATATTTTTCCACTTAGTAAGATAATACTGTATGGATATATGCCACAATTTATTAATTTACCTGTTGATGGACATTTTAATTATTTTCAGTTTTAGCTGTTATAAATAAAGCAAACTACTATTGATATTAGTATACAAGTCTTTGTGTAGCCCTAACTTTTCATTTCTCTTGGGGAAATGACTTATTAGAGAAGTTGGGTTATATAATAGGTGTGTATTTAAATTTGTGAGAAACTGCCCAAATGATTTACAGAGTGGGTGGCAAGCAGCAGTTTACGAGAGTCAAAGTTACCCCTTTGCCAACACTTGCTGTGGTTGGTCTCAAACTTTTAGTCAGTTGAGTGGGTATGCAGTCATGTCACACTGAGGTTTTCCTAATAATCTTGAGCATCTTTTCATGTGCTAATTTGCCATTTGTGCCTCTTCTTTGCAAGCTGTTTAATTCTTTTGCCCATATTTCTTTGGATTTTCTTATTATTGTGTTATAAATGTTATTTGTGTATTCCAGACAAAAAGCCTTTGACTGACACATATTTTGCAAATATATAGCTATATCATTGATATTCGTATATTGATCTGGTATCTTGCAACATTACCGAACTTGCTCATTAGTTCTGGTAGCTTTTTTTAGGTAATTCCATTGAATTGTGAATAGAATCCTATTTCTTACAGGCTCTTTGGTCATTCTAGGTATTAAACTAAGAAATTTGGTGTAGCTTCTCAGATACAATCGAGATTTATTAAGTAAAGATTTTCCGTGATTTCTTTGCCATAATAAGTAATGATCAGTTCCTTTTCTGGTTCAAATTTAGCAGTCTGCACTCAGACCAATTCACAAATTTAGATCCCTCTTTAAAATTCTCACTTCCCTGGTGGGGCACTTTCATTAGGTATTTGACTTTGTGGCAAAGCTGGGAGAGCTTCTTTTCTGAGTAGGTGCTCAGTGCTGCCTTGAGAAGCCTCTACCTCACGTAACCATATGGTATTTATTCTTTACCTCTCCCCAAATACGTGATAATGTGTGACAGTCTTCATTTGCTTAGCAGTATATTAGTGACCATGGAAATCTGCATGCTGTTTTGTTAATTATATTTTTAATTGAGTCACTTCATCTGAACAAATAAAGCCACCAGTTATTAGCGATGCCATCTGAACACAGTAGTTAATAAAGCTGTAGTGAGTTGTTTAGAGGAGTATGAAAATATGGTAGTTATCTTGACAGAAATACCTTTTTTTCTTTGAGGTTGAGATCTATATCTTTTTAAATGTGGTTTCTTACTGAGCTACAGTGCATGAATATGGATTTGTGTTTTCAGTCAACATAGGGCATTTATCCATGACTTATTAATACTACTGACTCTTGCTTTGAGAAACTAATTTAGTTTGTCAATGCAGACACATTTCTTTTGATTTTTTTTACTGCCAAAAATTGAGAAGTGTCTTTTTAATTTCACAGGAGAGATTTTGGAAGGAATATTAGATATTCCTCTTTTATCATAAGTACTACTGCTTTTAGTTAAAGCACGTTTATCTCACATAAAAATATGGTGTAGACTTTCATTGTCTTAGTTTTATAATGGGTTTATAATCTTGTAGGGTTCATGAGATCAAATATAACTCACATCTGTATCTCCCTTATAAACTAGTCTATTATCTTGTATATAGTAGACGGTCAACAAATATTCACCGATGATAATTATGATTTCAAAGCCTTGCCTGCTATAGTTCAGGTTTATACCACACTTTCTTCTTTTACTACTAAACGGAACTATTTACTTAAAATTGGTCTCTTGATTTCTCACTCGAAACTTTGCCTTATTCCATATCTTCCGTTGGGAATGCTTTCTATTCCAAATTTACTTATCAGACTCCACGCCATCATAAAAGGTTGTATTGTCACCCTCTTTATGAAGCTGCCACTGATATCCTTGGAAGAAGACGTACACTCTTCCACCTCCTTTATCTTCCTCTGAGAACTACCACTGAGGGAGCACCTAATATGCTCCTGACAAGATGCCAAGCATTTTGTATCTGTTATCTCATCGTAATCTTCAAACAAATTATGAGCTCACATAATCAAACTTTCTATAGAGGAGACTACTGACAATAAAAGAGATTGACTGTGTTGCCTAGGTTGCAGATATAAGTGATGAAAACCGATGTGGAGGAAATCGTGCTGACTCCAAAGCTTCTTCTCCTTCCACAATATTAAAAAAACATATATTTTATTCAGTGCTGTAGGATATTTTAATATTTTTTTCATAATTATAGTCATAATCGTACTTGTTAGACTTAGGATCAAATCATGTCCAACTTTATTGTAAAGTATGGAACAGCTGAAATATACACTTGTAAAATTCCTATTTTCGCTACCACAAGGAAGGCATTTTGCATACCCAAAATATATTTTATATTGACATCACCGTACCTGAGACATTTGCCTGGTTAAACAAGTATTGTTTTGTACCATCGTCATATCCCCTATTGGCTAGACTTTGAGACTGGCTAGACCAGTGACTTTTAAACTTATTTTTCTTTTTTGACAAATGAAATCTTACAAGGACGCCACAAAGGAAAGCAGTTAAAGAGGAGACAGACGTTCTAGCTGAAGCTGAGAGAGGGCGGGGCAGGTGGGTGGATTTCGGCACACCTGCTCAGGTACCTGGCAGCAGCCCTTGATGCAGCTGACTCTGGGGAAAACACCAGAGCTCTCCAAATCACTGCTTGAGCTCAGCTTTGTTTTTCTAATAAAAATCAGAGAAAAAGAATTTTAGATGTATATATGAAGTTTTTGAGTCTTAGAGCTTATTCCCAAGAATAGTATTTTTATAATAAAAAATACCCCAAAATGAACCGAAGTAACTAAAACATCCACAAAACTGATAAAAATAATAATGGAACCGAGAGAGTAACTAAAGTATTATACAAAGTATATCTAGGTGAACTGTTGAGTATGGCGGCTGCCCCGTGGGGGTAACTTATGGTTTTAACCATGTTTGTTCAACAGGCAGCCAATGGCCGTCCCTGTCTTCTCTCCTGCAGAGTAGTTATTGACTCTGCCTCTCTGTCTTTCTCCCTCACAGCTCCCAGGATTTTCTCATTTTCTCTTTCTCCTTTTGAATCCCATCTATTGCTACTTGCTACTATATACGCTATATTCCAATCACATTTTGTTACTGAATATATTATAAACCTCATTTTCACCTATCTGCTTATGTGGTCCCTTCTGCCTGAACTTCCCTTTCTTCCTTCCTTTATTTACTGAGAAGACTTCAACTACAGGTCAACTTGACATTCATTTCTGTATCATATTCATTTCTCGTATTCCCATGCCTAGCACAGACCCAGCCCTTCGTTGGTGTTCTCAATATTGATAAACATAGGCGTCTAAGGAAGACAGTCCGAATTATCACACTTCTCCAGCAGGTGCCACCATGCCTCAAAAAGGTCCTGGCCTGAAAGTTCCCTGTTTTTGAGACACTGAGTTATACAAAATTAAATGAATGCCCTCCTTTATCAGACTAGTCGATATGCGCTTAGGTGAAATCAAAGACGAAGCACGACTGAAGTCGCTTCTGTCCTGTGCATGGGGAGCGCCCCAGGTGATGCACACGAGTGTCTTGCCAACGCTTAACAAGGCCAAAGTGAAGGACCGATTGAGCAAAAGACTCCATTATAAACATAATACCTACTTATAAGAGACTTTAGGAATCGAAGGCAAAGATCAAACCATCTGGGAAGGAATTAATGTGAGGATTATATGACTTGAAGAAGAATTAGTGAAAAGAAAGAAAGAAATGGGATCTGTAAATAAGGAAGAATAAAATTACTAAATCCCCCGTAGGAACAAATATATTTCAAATGAAATGTGGGAGACAGAAGAAATCACCATAATAATTAAATAAGTTTATAAAGTAGAAAGATAAAATAAAAATGGCAGAATTGCCTAACTGACCTATTGTCTTGGGAAACTTAAAAAAAAAAACTATCTCCAATACTACTCTGCATTTCATAAACAAAGTGTGGAAAATTGACTTAAAGTAAAAAAAATAAATAAGCTATTTAAAAATCAAGGATCTTTAGCTGTTAAAAAACAATAATTGAAATGTATTTTAGTTACTATTGCAGATAACCCCCAGAGCTCAGTGGTTCTCCTAGGGTGTCTTTTTACATTTCTATATGCTTTACCCCCGGTCTTGAATCTGATTTCAATGACCAGGACCTGCCATCTTGGGAAAGACAATAAAGATAAAGCTGTAATATATCCAGCATTGATTTGTACTAAGGAAAAAAAATAAAGCTAGGTGAGGGAACATAGACATGTGAAGTGGATGCTATTTTAATGCCATGGTCAGTTATCATATTGGATACAAGGCTATTCTTTTTCCTATTTTTTATTTTATTCACTGATTTAACAAGGTTATAAGTGATATCTGTGTGTCAAATACAATTCTAAATCTTATAAATAAACATAATAACAAAAATATGTTATTCTGTCCGTTAAAGGACTTATGGATTACAGACGGTGTATACAAGTGTTTGCGTGCAAGACACAAACACACACACATACACACTATTATATACATACGCACATCCACAATCACAATCACACATGGGCACACTGAAAATTAGACTATTGTGCCAAAGGCTTTTGATAGCACTTCGACATGGAGAGGGTATTCTAAAAGTCAGTCATTCTAACAGGACCACAAAGGGTCCATGGCTTGTGTTGCTCATGGTTTTTCTCATATGAGGATTTACTTCCTGGCTGGTGTATGGAAACCAGTCGAATAACTGTGAAGAAATGTAGGACCCTTCCTTGACTGTTTGGTGTCTGCCATTCAGGACAGCTTTGTCAGTCTCTACTTGCTTTGTGCATTGCAACGTATATTTTTGTTTGTTTTGTTATTTCGAGGAAGGAATAACTCTGTAAAAGAGTTGACTGCTAGTACTAGCAATGAAAGAGAAAAAATTAAAAGGCCCTAAAAAAGTGATAGCTACTAAATAAACATAATGTCCTAGAGGGCTCATGTCATTTTTTCTAGTTTTATATGTTACTGTTTATAGAGTCAATAATATGCCATTTGTACATTCAGGGGTGTGAATGACCAGTGTCTATGGAATGGGTACAGTCTAGTGGGCATCAAAGATAAAGACAATATTGTCTTAGCAAAGGCTTCATTGAAGGTGAAATCCTTGTACTAGATCTTGGAAGGTGAAAGGGTTTGCCAGGTAGAGGAGTTTGGGAAAGAACTTCTAATCACCCAGGACAGTGTGAGCAAAAGATCAGTTGATTGAAGCAATGTTTCTGGGTTTAGAGAATTATAAGTACTTCTTTCTGGATCTATCTATCTATCTATCTATCTATCATATATATATTAGATACAGGAGGAAAGAGGACAAAGTGAAAGGAAGAAAGATTCTGAGATATTCTAGAGAGTGGCTTTAAAGGAGAGAAGAAGGAAACAAGCAAGGCGGAAGGAAGGTGAATTCAAGATAGCACAATATGTGACAGGGAGATTGGGTTGCCATTTTTGCACAGTGAAAAATTCACAGTTCTGCATTCCAGTAAAGGAAAATTCCATCCAAAATGTCAGTTGGTCATCTTCGTACATACAGGTCAATATGAAAGGGTAAGGGGATTGCAGTGTAAGTTAAGAAAGCTTACTGAGAGAGGATCTTGTGGGTCTGCCATGTGCCAGGTACTGTGTTGCTTACTTTCCGTAATTTCTAATCTCAAACCACTGTGGGACAGGCAGACTTTATATCCATGTCTACAGCTAAGGAAAATAAATTTCAGAGAAACCGAATGGCTTGCTTCATTACATAGCTAGAGTTGGGATTCTAACTCAGGTCCGATTTGCTCTCAAACACTTTCTTATTCCTCTGTATAAAGTTGCAGTAGATAAATATAAAAAGCATTAAAAGGAAACCAGAAAATTCTCACGTTCTTAAAGTCCATCTCCAGTCACTTTTGATTGTAAGAAATATAAGCAGTAAAGGAAAAATATAACCAGCGCAAGTCCCTTTGAATGCATTTGGCTCCAAAAAAAATAATTGAATAAACAGACCTTCACATCACAGTCATTTTATAAAGAGAAACCAAATCCATCTCCATTGAATACCTGCTCCGGTTGATTTATTTTTTCCTTTGTGTGTTTAGAGATGAATTTGAAGTAGAAAGCAATTTTCAAGAAACCTACATCTTGTAAATATTAATAGGGGGCAGAGGTGAAAAGGCTACATGCTTTTAGTCAAAATGGATTTCCTGCTATATTACCAAGTCAGAAAACATGAATCAAAGGGCACTCTGAGATATCATGTTTAAATTAAATAAACTATGACCATTATTTTTCTTGGGAAAGGTAAACATTTCTTTCTGTTGGGTTATTTTTAAAATATGACATTAGATATTAACAGATTTATAAGCTTAGGCAAGATTTCAGGTTCGACTGAGTTGTTTACCAGTGAGCAGATAGCAGTGAGAAATTGTTGTCTGTTGGTCAAAACTCGGGTCCAGACATTGTTGTAAAGTGGAGAGAACAGGTCAGTCAGGAGAAGGGTGTGGCTGATTATTGAATTCCTGAAGAACTATAAAAGCTTGAAGGCAAAAGTAATACCATCTCGTCTCAGAAAACAGTAATGAAGGAGGGAAAAGTGATCATTGGGGGCTTCTGATACAAAATATTTATCAGTAAGAGATATCATATTTCACTAGCTCTTTCTCAGTCGTATGGAAGAAGCCATCGTAACCATGCTACCTAAAGAGTCCTTCCTTGAGTCATTCTTCATCACATCATTTTTTTTTTTTTTTACAAAATTTATCGCTATTTTAAATTTTATTTTTACATTTATTCATTGTCTGTACGTTTATATGTTATGTTCTAACCTGCCCTCTAAATATAAGCGTTGTGGGGTCGACAATCCCATCGATCTTATTCAACTTCTTGTCTCCACTACCTAGAACAATTTATGCGACAAAGGATGCAACTCTTACATGTACTACGTGGTTTTTGAATGATTGAGTGGATGGATACACTATAAAAATACAAATGTCAGCTAATATTAACATAAATCAATATTTATAAAGAACTATATGTGAAGACCTGTTTTAATTAAGTACTATAAATATATTTAACTAAATGAATACCTTTCAGACTAATGAAAGCTGACCAATTTTCCTTATACTAAGTTAAAATAATTGATGATAAGTAAGAGAAGATAGGTATTTTTGTTCTATAACTAAAATTATAGAAACAAGAATAATAGTTAATGTTCCATAACAGAATTTCTAGCTGTATTTTTATTTTGTTTTGTTCTGTTGTTTATTTGTTTTTGCTTCATAGGGAACTTCAAGGAAGTTAAGTCTTCGGCCTTAACAGAATCCTTGTCTTAATTTTGTCCACCATCAAGAAAGGGAAATGCAAAATAATTGCCCTTCTTTTATACTTTATGACATTTTGTAGTTTTTATCAGATCATAGTGAATTATAATTGGCTACTATTTGTCAGTGTACACTTTATTGGAGTGTAGGCTTAATGAGAACAAGTAAAAACATCTATCTTATCACTTGTCACTATTGTATCCTGAGACTACAGCTCAATGACTGGCATAAGGTAGGTGTCCGCAAAATGTTTACTGAAATAATGTGCCAATTTGGGGAGGAAGAGCGTATCTTCCTGAATCCTCACATAAAATCTTCCTGAGTCCTCACATAAAAACAGATAGGCAGCGTGATAGAATAGCAAAACTAAAACCCAAGGATAGGTTTAAAAGCAAAACTCAGGACAGATTCTTTCCTACAAACCTCAAAATAAAAGTGAGCAGGGGTAAACCACTATAACCAGATCTGTGTGCTCTTGGTGTCTGAGCAAAAGAAGGCAGAGGGAAGCAACAGAACATCTGACAGGTCTGATAACGGGAGAACCCCGGAACAGCCCATACGCATTCGCCATAAATTATGGTGAGCCAATTTGAGAACAGAAGCTGACCCCATCACGACTCTTATTCAAGATAGGTACCCACAGTGAAGACAAACAGCTGGGGTAATAAAATCAAAGTTGATTAGGAGAGCAACAATAGAAACAGAAGAAAGAACAGGTCCAACTAAAAGTAAGGACAGGAAAACAGAACCAGGAAACCTCAGAAAGATAGCTATCATGTTTTACTATTCTATGGAAAGACGTGAAGAAGGAATTTCATGAAGCTAGAACGGCTGTAAATATGAGCTAGAGAAATGTATGGAAGTCAAATATCTTAAAAAGAGAAAATAAAGAGAATAAAAAGCAGAATAATATCCCCAAAGGCAGTGAAAGAATGTCTGAACACACTCAAGAAACAGAAAAACAAAAACTGGTAACATACTGTTTCAAAATGAGTTAGAAAACAAGGAAATGATACAAAATGTAAAATGATAAAAATCATAAAAGTGCAGGAATAAGATGACAGAACTCATATGAAAATTATAAAAATTAAAATATTTTAGAAATAAATACTAAAAACTAGCAGGAACACAAAATTGAATAAACACAAGTAATACCTTAAGATAATTAGAAGATAAAGGCAAGCAATATTTTACTTTTTTAAATAACAGAGATGAAAAGAATTTGAATAAAATTACAAATATTGACAACAGGCAAAGAAAAATTGGCTCACAGTTACTATGAGATCCTGAAGAAGAAAGCCAAAGAGAGGTAATAGAACTAATACTAAAAATTCTCATTCACATTTAAAAAAAAAAAAGATAAAATGATCTAAAGCTGTATATTAAAAGAGCCCTTCATTAGCAACCCCAAATGAACAAGACCAAGTCATATGTTAGGAAAATCTTTATACCTTGAAGAAGAAAGATCCTTTGGGCATCTCAGCAAATATAATACATTACTTAATAAGGAATAGAAAAATTAGATTATTATTAAACTTCTCAACAGCGACACTTCACAGTGAAAGAAAATGAAGGGACGTGTTTTGGATATTTAAAGAAAGAAATCATAAGTCAAGAATGTTAACATTCAGCAGAATGGACCTTCAAGGCAGAAAGAGCTGGCTTGATAATCTGTTAACATTCAAGAACTGAAATAATCATGTTTCCAAAAGCTCTTCTAAGAATTATACTAGAGAATCCTTTCAGACGAACAAAATGCCTGGAGAGACAGCAACTCAAGGACTGGTGGTCAACATTAAATATCCAACTGCTTTAATAATGAAAATGAATGAGAATTAAAAGGGAGATGGCATCGCATGGAATGACTAAAATGTCTGATGTCATAGATATGGAGCAATCATAAAAATGAGGGCAAAAGGAGACAGCATAATAAAATAATTTTAACTGTATCCAAATTGGTGATTTTAGTGGTAATATTATTATTCTGAGACTTTTATTTGTGCAATAAATCAATCTAATAATTAATTTTATAATATTCTATTATTCCCTGTGTACTTCTCTAGCTCTGCTCACAGAAAAAAGCCTAGACTAAAGACCAATTCAGTAATGCTGAGCAACCCACGTACCCACATTTTTGTTTTGAAATGTCATTTACCATAAAAACAAATGAGGCTTCTTGAAGGAATGGTTGATTTCAGATCTAGGGCAGAAAATGTACAGATAGACCTGGAAGATCTTTGCACACCAGAGAGCAAGGACATAATCAAAGATTATAAGGGTCATGTCACAAGAATACAGGAGCCAATTTAATGACACTTACACCGGCCAAAGACTGGACAATTAGAACTTCAACAAATATTTTAAAAATCTGATAGCTAAAAATCCATCCAATAGGCATAAATTTATTAATTCAGAGTAATATGCAAGAGAAAAAATAATCAGCCATATTCTAATGATGATAAAGGAACAAATTTGTCATCTTGAAAATTAGATAAATAAAAGGAAAGAATTAAGGCTCGAGCCTACATTTCTTTATGAACTGTAAACAAGATAACAAGATTATAGGTGAGAAGAAATATCTCTATGAAATTATCTCAAGTAATAAGTGAATATCACCATTTCGTGACCCCTGTCTTTACAAAATTAATTTTTTAAATCTTTCAATTAACGAATGAGCAAACAAAACAGAAACGGACTCATAGGTGCAGAGAACAAACTGATGGTTGTGACCCTCATGCCTTTACCAGCTCAGGCTGCTGTCAGAAAAACACCATAGACCGGGTGGCTTGTGAATGACAGAAATCCATTTCTCATACTTCTGGAGGCTGGAAGTCCAAGATCAGGACTATGTGATCCAGTGAGAACCCGCTTCTGGGTTGCAGACTGCCAACTTGTCACTGTGTCCTCACGTGGCAGGGAGCAGAGACAGGAAGCCATCTCTCTTGGGACCTTTATCAGGACACTGATCCCATTCATGAGGACTGCACCCTCCTGACCTCATCTGATCCCCATCATTCTCGAAGGCCCCACCTCCTGGTACCATCATATGGAGAGGGGCAGGGTTTCAATGTATGATTTTGGTTGGGGGAGTGGGGAGATAAAACATTCAGTCCTGTAATATCTCATCGACAATAAATGAGTACCAATGGCTGCTGACATCACAAAAAAGCAAAACCCAAATGTGTTATGTAGCTCCTGGTGAAAGAACAAAATGCCATTTACCGTCTTGCCAAAGGGATGGCACCTGGGTCTGAATAAATCTCTGCATCCAGCTGCTGAATTGCAGCTGAACAGAGGAATTGAATTCACCGTGAATTTGTAATTGTCAAAATCCAGAATGTGAGATTCTACTGATTAAATGGCCTGGTTTTTGTAAGAAGTAAAAGGCAAGAAAAAGAAAGGATGGAGGACAAGCCTATATAATAAAAGCGACTTAAAAAGACATGTCAGTTTTTAAAATTAGACATGTCTAGGGAAGCACACTTGAATAAAATCCTTAAGAAATGCAAAGAAGTAATTACTATATAAGTTACTTTGGGAGTGATAGAGCTATAATTGGAACTGGGAACATATAAAGCCTTCAGATGTGACTCGAAAAATAATTTATCTTGTAATAATTCGCTAAGCTATATAATTGCCTTGTGTGGTTTTATGTATGTCGTGTTTTACAATAAAAAAGGTAAAAATTTCTATTTCACAGGAATTTTGGCAAGGAGATCATAAAATATCTAGAAAGGTCTAGTGATATGTAATATATGATGCAGAAGCATTGCAGACATTCACTGATCACTCTTGTGTGTATGACTCTGCTCGAGATCCTGGTTGTTGTTTTCAGCCCAGCCTCTTCAGTAAATTTCATATCCCATGGCAGAGACAAAGGACCGAGACATCATTTCAGCGGGATTATTCATTCTTCCATTGGATGACATATTTTGGTGATATTTTTCACTAGTTAAAGTTTACTGAGTGGCAACTATGTGCTGAGACCCTGTCTCTGAATTAAAAAGAGGGAGATGGAATGATTTCTCAACCCAAGGGGTATAAAATACAGTTGCAAAATGAGATTTTTTTTTAATTTCACACAAGTTAAATTTCATTGACATATTTCATAATTCTCAACATGGAGCCTCTTAACATTCATAAGTAGTGGGATGAAGGTCTTTGAGTTTATTTTAGCCTTGCGGGAAGTCAAAAGGCAGAAAGAATTTGTGTCCTGATAAGGCAGAACAAGTCTTTCGTTAACATTAATTAAATCAAATCTCTCTCTCTCTCTCTCTCTCTCTCTCTCTCTCTTTTTTCTGTCTCTTGTTTTTGCATAGTACTAGATAGCTCAAAGTGTGATGCTTGTTATTTCTCAATAAAAGATGTACTATTATTTTGCAATGAATGCAAATATTGAATCATTATGTTGTATACCTGAAGCTGATACAATGTTATATGTCAATTATACCTCAATTAATTTTAAAAAGGTAAATCAAAAGGACTTCCTTATAGTGAGTATAGAAGTGAATTAACTTTATTCAGCAACTAATAAAATATTTCTTAATATTCTAAGTGAGCTCTGTGTCTACGTTTTGCATTTTCCTGACAAGCTTATCAAGTAGCTGCTATCATCACTGCCACTTTGCAGATGTCAAAACAGAGGTTCAAATGGTTTCGTGATTTGCCCAAGAGCATTCTAAAAATTAGATGGTGGAGCTGAAGTTTGAGCCAAAGTTTCTGCCTCCAAATTCCATGTTTGTCTTTCCAAACAGATCACTAAGGGACAGGTCCCAGCATCCTTGTCTTTTGTTTACACCAGATGTTAATCATCTTTAAAACAGCTAGATCTTATTAAAATGCTGAAGGATAAAGGGAGCTCTCTTTTCTTTCTAATCAGCTGTCTCTCTAGAGAAGAGATCGGGATTTAGTAAATTAACACTTTTCATCCAAATTGGTTTCTTTAGCTTTATTCTCCTTTCATCTTTGAGCGTCTGACTTATTAGTGATTGAGATTTCTCAACAGTAATTCCCAGACACCAGCACCTGTCCGTGATAGTCTTCAACTTAACTGTTAAACCCTATGAAATTAAATCTGTCAGTACGAGTACAATGAAAGATGGCAGTAGGAGGGAGTGAAAATAAGTAAATTATTCAAAAGAACTAGGTCAACGTAGCTAGCCTAAATCCTCAGTGCAAAAAATAAGTCATGATTCTGACCATTTTCTTAATATCTCTGTTGGAGAGCAAGCAGGGTTAAAAATATAAAACCAGGTAAATGGATGCTGTATACAGGGAGAGGTTTTGCCTTTACTTGATTGATGCTAAGGACAAATACACAATCAACTATGCAAATTCCACCAGCAAGGGGAACTGTTATCTACACACGTACTAATTACTCAAGTACATACTACAACGACAAAGCACCGACATGCTAATTGGGTATTGTTTGGGCACACTTGAATTTTTGGATAATTTTCATCATGCCTTTTCAAAACCCTTGACCCTCTTCTTTCAAATAACCTTTATTCATTTTCTCTACCCAAGAAAATCTAAGCTCTCAAAATATAGGCTTAAGCAGAATAGCAAGCAAAACGTAAGGTTAGGGGGAAGAGGCTGAGAAGTAAGATGCTATCCAAATCAACCATATTGCTGAGCAGATATTTTACACAGGTGACTCCCTGTGTGCGCTTTTCCTTAAAACACCTAAAAGCTGAAATTCACCATTTACCCACTTTTTAAGATTCCGAATTGTTCTGAATTAATATCAGAAGCAGATAGAGTGCATTTCCATTCTACTAACGCTCTGACTGTCATCCCAGTTTCTCTCCTTCCTTCCTCTGGACTCCCACTGTGGTTAAGATAACGTCTTTCAGAGGCCACTCTATGACTCAAAAATATTTTATGGCTAGGAAATTCTGGCTTATGTGGGACCTTTTTTCCCCTTGAAATTAAGTGAGTTCAACTTACCGTGAGAAAGCTTTTTGAAAATCATTATAAAATAAAAGCTTAGCAATGTAAGACTAGAAAAGAAATACGGAGGTAATAATTAGCCAGTGATAGCATCTTTCTATTAGTGTGTGTGTGTGTGTGTGTGTGTGTGTGTGTGTGTGTGTGTGTGAGAGAGAGAGATTTATGGAAGGAAGAGTTCTTTCTATTTCTGCCAATTGGCCGTGTTTTTTCAGTGGGCTCCAAGGTGCTCCTGACCCCTCTTCCTGCTGTATGTGTTACCAGACTCTACAAGGGTCACCCCATTGTCTGGTCAGAAAGTTCTCTCAAGAGCTGTGCTTTCTCAGTGGGAATGTCTGAATTCTCACATTAACCTAATTCACAATCTAAATACTTCAGGTATGCATGGGACGTTAAACACGAAGGCAAGTTCTAACTTGGAAAGAAGTACATTAAAATTTAAAGATGCTGAATTTAAAAGTTAACTTACCCTTTAAGAAAACTTCAGGGAAAAGTGTCTGCCCCCAAAGTGATTAGTCTCTGAAAGGAGGTTGTCGGACAGTTTTGGAGAAAAAAAAAAAACAAATGTCTCCACTTTGGTTCATTTGACACCTAATAGCTGTAAATCATAGTTAAGTATATGATTTAAAAAAATATGGTAGTATTGATACACCAGGATACTCAGTTCTGAGAAGACTTGCCAACCAAGAGTTGACTTGCCAACAACTCAACTCTTGAGAAGATAGGACTGGCTTCTCATCTCATTCCTACCCCATGAATGACACAGGAAAAGTCACTGAATCAATAGGAACTTTCCTGTGTGACCATCAGCAAAGTAGAGTTATAAACATTTAGCATTAGGAGGAAGAATGAAGCACCCAATATTAGGTTTTAGGAAGTGTAGGAGATGGTGAGCAGCTAATTAGGACTTATGATTCAGTGAAAAAACCAGATGACCAAAATATTAAATTTAATTGGTAAATGAATTATGCTTCATCCATACAATGGAATCCAAAATCATCAATTTAAAAAAAAAGAAAACACACACTAACAAAGGATAGCATTTCCAATGTCACAGAAAGGGACACAGGGTCACTGACAGGGTTATTATTTCATAGTTATTTTTGAATGAGAAAAAATGGAGAACAGAATGATCTCAATCATTATATATATATATATATATATATATATATATATATATATATATATATGATGTTTTGTTGTTTGCACTCAAGAAAATATAAGACCATCTAAACTAATCTGTTACCACTTCTAGGGAAAAAAAAAATCCCCAGAGCTAATGACGTAAGTCATTACCGTCATTTCTTTTTAAAACACCAAGAACTCACCAGATGGAGATAAATTCTGCCAGGTACATTGCTGAAGCCACTGGTTTGGTGCAGCCACCAGGACTTGGGTTGTCCTGGGTCTTGGGAGTTATTCTGATGTTATTCTGGGATTTTGATTCATGTCAAATGTGGTGAATTTCAAATTATGAATGAGTATAAACTCTTCATTACATCCTAGACTTTAGAGGATGTTCAGCACATGTGATTTTGTGTGTTTGATGTATAGCAAAGGTATGCTAGTTCTACTTCTGTTTTGTGCTTCACTCTTTGGTGGACCAATGAATAATGGAACAGTGATGATAAGATAATTACAATCATGGGAAATGATTTTAAAAAAATCAGATGTTGGTGGATACTGATATCAGTCTAGAGATAACAGCTAATATATACTTATACACACAATCCATTCATTGTCTCCATTTAAATTATCCATAGGCAGGACACCACCACTGTCATTTCTAGGAACTGTCAGGAGTTATGACGACGACCATAGTTATTGACATTACTGAGTATCACTATAAGCAAGATTACCTGTAGGAGTCTGCCCAAACATGCCATCAAAACTCTTGCTTCCGTAATTCTTGAGTCATACTTAGAAAATGGTTGTGTGTAAAGAGAACTGTCGGATTTTGTCAGTGAATACGTGACACATTGCAGAAGAGCACATATTTCAAGTGGGTGTTGGAGAGAAAAGAGAGAATTCTGCCCAAGACAACAGATATAAATCTTTCTAAAATCTGATATCCCAGAAATGGAAAATGGAGCCCTCCATCAAGTCATTCAATGAGCCTTCCTCTCTGACTTAGACTGACACCACCTTCTTCTGTTTCTCTGTTTATTCCTAGGATGCAGTCCCAAAAGTACCTGCAGCAGCGTCGAAAATTTGCAGCCGCTTTCTTGGCATTCATATTCATTTTGGCAGCGGTAGACACTGCTGAAGCCGGGAAGAAAGAGAAGCCGGGTAAGCAGTACGGTGATGAAGGCAAGACTCTTGACGGATCGATGTCCATCTACGCCAACTACCTACTTTTTGCCTTTCCTCTCTCCCTCTCTCCCTCCTTTCCTTTTTCCTTTCTTCCAAGTATTTAGAGGAACCTAAATGGCATTCCCTCTCATTCCCCCCCCCCCATTGTAAGTCCTGAAATATAGATAATGATCTATTAGGATCATTATAGATAAGTAGCACATTAGCAGCTACTAAGTACAGAACATTGACCAGTAATCAGGTGTTTTGCTTGTGTTGCCTCTCTCTTCAAAAGTGTCCTTCAAGAAATTTGTGTTTTATCTCATGTTAATAAAACAGGAAACTGTAGCTCAGAGAGGATAAAGTCCCTTTTCTGTAACTCCCAATGCCTTGAATAGTCTGTGGAGCTGGGAGCCTGTTTACTCTGTGACCCACCACATATATATTATGCTATTCCATCTGTAAGACAGAAAGGGACATCGACTTGCATTGAAAAGCTAATCTGACCGCCGTTACTTCTAATAGAATGTTTTCTCCTTTCTTAGGTTTAACTGTTTCTGACCATCTTCTCTTTTACAGAAATGTTTGCTTCAGAAAGGAGATATCAGTAAATCATTTAGCACAGTCTCTGGCACATAATAAGAGTTACATTAATATTATTTCTAGCTCCTTGCTCAGTCTTCCTTCTCTCTTCTCTTGGTCATTCATTCGTTCATTCATTCAACTAACACCTATCAAGTTCCTACTGCTTACTGGACACTGAAGACAGAGGTAAAAAGCACAGACTCAGTAATTAAGGCACACAGGAATGAACTTGGTTATATCTAGGAGTTAAAGAGTGTTTTGGGTGTTGATTATTTTTCGCTCTAGAGAAAAAAGTGAAGAAGTCCGACTGTGGAGAATGGCAGTGGAGCGTGTGCGTGCCCACCAGCGGGGACTGTGGGCTGGGCACACGGGAGGGCACCAGGACTGGAGCTGAGTGCAAGCAGACCATGAAGACCCAGAGATGTAAGATCCCCTGCAACTGGAAAAAGCAATTTGGAGGTGAGTCCCACCGCGGTGGTCCTGTTGACTTAATCTTCCGTCTGAGATCGTTCTTGCTTTCCTCTACCCAAAGTCTTTCTGATGTTGACTAGCATTTATTTTAAATAAGTTTATTTTGTCAGGTACACAATAACTAGACATCTTACCTAACCCCAAGGTTTCTCAACTTTGGCACTACAGCGAGTCCTCAAATGAAGTCCTTTGGTCAACTTCATTTCATTATAACTTTGAGGAGGTACCATCGGAAATTATGCTGAGTGAAAAAAGCCAACCTCAAAAGGCTGCATTCTGTGTGATTCCATTCATATAGTGCTCTTAAGATGACAGAATTGTCATTTGCTGAATAGAATAGTAGTTGCCAAGGGTTAAGGAGATGGGAAGGAAGATAGATAGGCTAGAACTATAAAAGCATAACCAAGGGACCCTTGGTTGTAACTGTTCTGTGTCATAGTGGTGACGGTGTTTACCTGTGTCTACACATAGGATGAAGTCACACAGAACTAAATACACACACACACACACACACACACACACTAAATGCACACACGCGCACACACACACTAAATGCACACACACACATACACTCTCTCACACACACACATACACGCACATACACGACTGTATGTAAAACTGGTAAAACCTGAATAAGTTCTCTGGAATGTGTCCATGTCAATTTCCTGGTTGTGCCACCGATCTACAGTTATGCAAGATATCAATTGAGAGAATTGATATCTTGTTCTGTATTTATTATTATTTATTGTGTATGGGGTCTCTCTGTATTATTTCTTAGAACTGCATGTGTATCTACAATGATCTGAACACCAAAAAAAATTAAAAACAAAAGTAGATCTTTCACTACAATAGGATCTTTCAAAGATTTCTGTTTGGTCCCGCCCTGCCTTTTAGCGGAGTGCAAATACCAGTTCCAGGCCTGGGGAGAATGCGACCTCAATACGGCCCTGAAGACCAGAACTGGGAGTCTGAAGCGAGCCCTCCACAATGCTGACTGCCAGAAGACGGTCACCATCTCCAAGCCCTGTGGGAAGCTGACTAAGCCCAAGCCTCAAGGTAGCTTCCCGCCCTTGCACCACAATTCTAATATGAATGTGTTGATGGACTTAAGCAGGAAGTCTGAGGTGAATTACCTTAAGAAAGGGATTGAAAAAGCTTCCCCTTTCTTATATTGAGTATCTCACTAGTCCTTTTCAGTAGGTGATTGATGGGTTCAAATTGAAGTCCTCTGCAGGGATGGGGGGAATTGGAACAGCCTTCTAGCACAAAGAAACCAGCTCAGCCAAACAGGTCAATTAAGACAGTTGTATGGTGACTATACATTCCAAGCCCTAAGTTGGGACTACATCCTGACACATATGAACACACTGTGAAGAGCATGGGACAGGAAATTTAAAATCAAGTCTCTCCTAGATTTTACAACATATAGAGTTTTCATAAAATCAACTAAATTATTTTATATTTTTTCTTTTTTCACCTCATAACTCGATAGGTCCTGTATTTATTATACTTCTTTCATAGCCTATAAATATGTGTGCATATATATATACATATATATATACACATACATATACATACACACATATATACATATATATATATTTTAGTAAGATTATATATATATTTTAGTAAGATATATATTACCAAGAGTAGCTAACAACTACACTTATGGAATTTTTAAATTATGTAGAGCTATCTTTCTATTCATTTCTAGAAAGTCAGACTCTGCCTATGCTGGAGAAAGTAAACCAACATAGTATCATGGCCATGGTTTTATACAAGTAGGATCCCAGCTGAGGGAAGACAAAGAAGTATTAAACTCTTTTATCTCATGGGTATTATGGCTGAATTATGTTCTCCATCTCTAAATTTAAATATCGAAGTCCTAACCTTCAGTACCTCAGAATCTGACTGTATTTGGAGACGATCAGGACATAGAGGGAGGACCAGGTGAAAATATAGGGAAAAGACGGCCACCCACAAACCAAGGAAAGAGGCCTCAGAGGTCAGCCCTGCCAGCACCTTGACCTAGCCTCCAGAAATTGGGAGAAAATAAATATTGTTTAAGCCCTTACTCCATGGTACAGTGTATGGCAGCCTTCACAAATAAATACAATGGCCTCAGCAAACTCTAAATTAAAATATCTCCTTGGCCTCTGCTCAGATTTGAGCTGTAACATGGGCCTGAGAACTCATACTGTCCAGATTAATTAAAAGGAGAAACTCAGAAAAATGAACATGAAGCCCATAATAAGTATTAAGGTCATTAATAAGACCTTCTGTTTTGGGTGGGGGGTTTAGTTGCAGCAAGATCTACTCTAGTAAGTTAAGGGTTTATTCAAGGGTGTTGTTACATAGCTCACAGAATTTCCAGGAGGGCCAGAGGCTCTGGCCTGAATGCCGCATTTCCAAGAATAATGCAGAAAAAGACAAAGGTCCAAGAAAAATGTCTAATCACACTGCAGGTTGTGGATGTAGCAAAAACCCTCCCGCTGAAATCACCCCCTGCTCAGCACATAGAATACTAAGAACTGAACACCGAAACCCCTCTACCACTAATGCCATCCCCCGTTCTGCAAAATCAGACACTCCCATCTCCTTTCTTGCTGGAGTATCCAAATCTCTCCAAACTTGGCCCTTTTCATCAGTTATTCATTTCTACCTCTAAGACTCGTTTACGTGTGTCCGCTTTATGGAAACTAGGTCCCATATAACGTCCTCCTGCAAGGAGTCAGGGAAATGTGTCTTTAACTTTCCAAACTACCTATAAATAGGAGAAAAGAAGCCAAAGGGTCTTGAGTTGGTATCTAGGGAGCAATCTGCCAGGAACGGTGTGGGGAGGGGATGCTGGCCTGTGCTAGAGTATATTATTAGAGCTCGCTCTCCCTCCTGGTGGGATTGATGAAGCTTTGAGGCCATCGCATGGAGAGTTATCATATTGGGGATGCTTACGTACCCCGCTGTGGAAAAGAGTTAGGTCTCTCCTCTTTGGAGCCATAGGTAATTTTTTTTCCCAGTCTTCAGGTATAATTGACTTAATGAGCAAGCGGAGAAGGTGGGAACGCAGGTCTGTCTGTGCTGACAGATCTGTATCAAATTTCAGAGCAGAGAACCCTTCAGAGAGCAAATAACTCTTCTTCAAGCCGCAGGTGTTTCTCAGTGATCCCCATGGAGGACGAGCTCACTATAGAGTTTGAAGATGACCAGGCCAGCCAGGATCACCACGATGGAGACCCACGGCCCGGCCCCTTGGGCAGTCCTCTCTGCAGGGGCAGGAGTGGCCCAGGGGAGCCGGCTTCTGGTAGTTGTCACCAGAATTCAGAATCTCAGCTGATGCTGAGTCAGGGCTTGTGCAGAATACCCCTAGGTGAGCTGAGATTTCCCTAAGTGCCATAGGTGACATATCCTAATAATCACCTTGGAACATTCTAGAATCTTGAGTTATTGTTGACAAGGGAAGGGTGAGTCATTACTTTTTACATCAGTAAGGAATATTGTGAAGCTCCTTTTGATACCCACAGGACAGCATGGCATGATGTCGGCCTGGCAGAAAGGTATTCTCAAATGGTTTCTGGTATAGTCAGAAGCAGGAGCCCATGGACATCTAGATGTCTGTGTGACAGGTGACCCAGGGAACAGTGTAAATCCCACCTACAGTCCTGTCCACCAGTTAGTTCATGCTCTGCTATTACCAGACCCTTGTTAAATTTTCCTGCTCACGATAGCCCTAATTCATTTTATTTCTTCCCAGCTATTTCTAAAACTTTTGCAATTTCACTGCTCTTTTTTTGTGGGGGGAGGCGGGGAAGGGAGGAGGAGGCAGTTGCCTAGCCCTTTTTAAGCTTTGGCAATTCATCTTTAAAGATCAAAAGAACGGCAACCGTTTAAGTGCAAGACTCAGCTGTGTGCGGGACACAGCATTGGGCAGCTGATTATTAAATAGAAAAAGGGGTCAGCAAAGTGATATTCCCAGCATTCTCAGTTCTCTCCCCTCTAAATAGATTCTTTTGTTAGTTCTTTTAAAGATAAAAAAGTTCCCCAACTTTTTTTTTCTATTTTCTGGACTCTGACATCCTTTAGGAATGAGCGTGGTAATGCTCTGTGGATGAGCTTTGCTGGGCTAAGAGACTTCTTCCAGGAGAGGTGAAAGGGCAGAATCCCACTGTGTGGCTGGGGTTCCCTCCCTACTGAGATCCCAGAATGGGAGGGGGGTGGGTCGATAGCTGCTGCCCTTGCGTTTGACCAGAGAGAGGTGGCCAGGGGTACCTTGTGAGAGTTTCATTCTTCGCCATCAGTGGGAAGCATTCTTATTCAGTTGGGTCTCAAGGCTTTGATTTTTATTCTTGTAGAAATCTTTGAACATCTGTATTTTATTTTATTTTACTTTACGTCTTTAATCCATCCTGAGTGTATTCTTGTATATGGTGGAAGAAAGCGATCTAGTTTCATTCTTTTGCATGCGCCTGCTCGGTTTTCCCAACACCATTTATTGAAGAGACTATCTTTACCCCACTGTATGTTCTTGCCTCCTTTGTCATAGATTAATTGACCATATAGGCGTGGGTTTATTTCCGGATTCTCTATTCTCTATTCTGTTCCACTAGTCTGTGTCAACATCTGTATTTTACTTCCCATCCATGATGCTGTATGTGAAGTGAGAAATACGAATTCTAATCATTTCCTATTAGAAAGATATCCATTATGTCTTCTGTAAACTGGAATCTACAATGACTACCTACTTCATAGCACTGCTGTAAAGATGAAATGAAGTAATATAAGTAAAAATGCTTGATAGACATGCACTATTTTTAAGAGGATTTCTTTCCTGCCACATGAATTTCTTGAGGTGGATATTTCCCTCAACACATTTTCAGGCAAAAAAAAAAAAAAAAAAGTGATAATCACAATAATAGTAAGTATAATTAATATTTATTGAGAGCCTAGTATGTTTTGATTATAACTCAGTACATTATTCATACATTGTGTCATTGAATTGTCACAAAACCTCTGAAATGGCTACTATTATCATTGCCAGTTTTACATATGGGGAAGCTGAGGCTTAGAGAGACCTGGTATAAGGTAACGCAGCTGATAAACAGAGGGGCCGGGGCTTAATCACAAGGCAGTCTGACTCCGGGTCTCCAGCTTTACGCACAGCCCTTCCGCTGTGTCTATTCGACACAGTGATCTCAGTTTCTTAACGAAGAAAGGTAATGAATTTCAGACCCGCTTATTCTTCCTGAACTTCCTCTGTTGTGGCGGCTTTCCATCAGCGACAGAATCAGATCCTGGCTCCTTAGCAAGACACGCTTCTCAGGCATCGGCTAATTTGGCTCTTGCCTGGTCCTCACTCTAGACGCTGTCACATACATATACTGTGGCCCAGCCACACCAAACTCCCAGGGATGGCTGAATGAGCTGCAATGTCTTCTGTGTCCATTTCTCTGTACCTGTGGTTCTAGAAATCTGTAAACGATTCTCCCTCTTCTATATTTCATCCATTTCATTCTGTAAAAACTACCCTGTTCATTCAGCAAATATTTACTGTGTGAGTGCTATCTGCTAGTGTTGGCACCAGAGATAAAGAGCTAGCTAGACCTATGATGCAGGAGGAGAAACAGAAGGACAAATCCCAAGGTACAGCGCAGAATGACAAATGCTGTGCAAGAGAGAAGCATATGGTCCTTTGGCTTTGTTTCTAACCCATTCATTTATTTTTAAAATCTACTAGGAGTCTGCAATGGACCAGGCAGTGTGTTAGATGCTAGTGACACTAGACAGATGTCTTTCTCTCTTACTGCTCTGTTCTTTGGTGGTAGTGAATAAACAGTAGTGACAGAATCGATCAATAATTAAAATGATAACTACATTGTCTTAAAAACTAAAGAGCCAAGTGCTGGAGTGGCTGGGTTGGGGGTAGTGGGACGGTGCCAAGTTAGAGAAATCAGGCAAAGCTTCTTTGAGGTGTAACTTTTGAACTTGATCTTGAAGATAGAGAAGGAGCTAGGCAGATTAATGGTCTAAGTGAAACAAGGGGAAGTTCAAAGTCTCTGAGGTCAAAAAGAGCCTGTGTTATTCAAAGACTAGAAAAGAGATCAGTGTTAAAACTTATCAGACTTGCCTTCTCAAGCTTGGTTGCAGGGAGGGCTCACACATCTGATAAGAGGACATTCTTTGGTCCCTCGGGAGTGCGTATTTGTCTCTGGGCCACTGAATCTCTTGAGTGCAGGAGCCACATCTCACTCACCTTTCTAAGTTACTACATCTCATTGTCTCTAGTTCACAAGAGGAACTCAGTGAATAGTACTGATTTGAATGAATGATGTATCCAACTAAGTCTTGGTCTGGCTCACTGGGGCATATCATCGACTTATCCATCGGCTGCAAAAATGCACAGAGAAGTCACAGTTAAAGCACAACGCACTCAGCTGGAAGATTTATCTGGGTATTTTAATCCCATCCTTATTAAAGAATTTTTAATCCTAATTGCCAGGACAGATGTGAGAACCAGGAACTATAAATATTTGTGTGGTTTACTTCACACCGTGTGTCTCCTTGCATCTCCCTTGGCAGACTCCACGCTCAGAGGCTCATTAGCTGGGCACACACAAAACAGCTATATAATAATTAGTATTGAGGAAAGCTGCATAATAGAACAATGTTCACACTAATTAGTTCCTGGGTTAAGGGACTTCCCCCCCTCACCCCACCTCCACCCCCGCCCCTGAAGTTTTTGCATTTCTCCCTTCTAACTTTCCCTGGGTTGAGATGGATTGAGAATTTCTGCTTTGTCGTATCTATTGTCATCCGCATTTCTTAAGCATCATAAACATTATTCCTATTTATTATTTGTGATGTGACAGACATTATACTATGTCCTTAGCATGCACGGTCTTGCTTAATCCCCGCAGCAGCCTCAAGGAGTTTCGTTCATATTTTATTTTAAAAAGTACATTAAGACTGCAGCTAGCAAGCACAAGCTCACCCAGCCACTGAGGGTTCAGGTTTGAACTTGAAGTCAGACAATAACAATGCTTCCTACGCTATGCTCCTTGCTCATCGAGTATTCTTTAAAAAGTTAATAATTTTGGTTTTTGTTTCTGTGGTCATCCTAAAGTATTCATATAAGCATGTTTGAGGTGATTTATCATGGAGTCATGTCAAATAGATAACTTTTGGCTCAAGCTGGTCTTTGTGTAATAATTGCATCAAAGCCCACGACGACATTTAGCACTACATTTCTCAAGGGAGAGTCTCTTAAAGGGGCTGCATCCCTGAGAGTAAGACATAGCGGTGCGAAGCACTCTCTACATGCAGCGGCGTCCCAGGCCGGACCCTGGGCTAGATTCAAGATTGCTTCCTTTCTGCTGCGAGATTCACGGCGACTCTGGTGCTTCGCAAGGATCCCAGGCACCACTGTCCTGGTAACAGGAGCTGCCAGTAGAGACGCTAAGCACATGCGCAGTGACTGCAGCCAGCTTTGCACCGATGCGAAGCCTCTGGGAACCCACAGGGAAATCAAAACACGCGGCGCTATTGTTGCTCAGCGCGCACAGGCAGAGAAAATTAAAAAAAAAAAAAAAAAAGGCTCTTTCTGGAGAACTAAATAATATTTGTAGAAGAGCTCGTCAGAGATCCGAAGAGCATGAGGCAGGTAAAAATGTTCCCAGTGTCCTCCAGCTCAGGTACCCAGGGGACAGGACCCAGAACTGTTGGCCAGAGGTTAACACACTCACAGTGATCACTCTTGGGAGGCCTTCGGAAATTGTTTTCATTCTACAGGAAATAGAAAAATATGATTTTCAGATCTTCACCCAGATGCATAAGAGTAATCAGTGAAACTGCTCTGAAGTCTGCTGTCTAAAAATTGTAGAGAAGTCTGGGGGATCTCTTCGGATTTCATCTTTGCTGCTGCTGCTGTAGACAGAGTGTTGGATGCATGGGGTCCAAGAATCATGTCGGGGGTGTGTGCAGGGGACGTAGCTCATTTGCTTGAAATCTGGAAAACAAGAGTGGAAATGAGCGAAAGGATTAGTGAGCATTTGCGAAACCATTAATGAGCATAAAATGCCATGTTACGCAGTACCAAAGTCACATATTAAAATGACGTGTATTTAAAATTCTCGGGCACACATGAAAAATGACAACAGACTCACTTGTATTCTGCAGAGGGCTCTCTGAAAGATACACAAAAATGAAAGATAGTGTGAAATCTAATTTAGCAATGTTATTAGTTTGCTGCCGCACAGACTGGGGGCGGAGCTTAAACAACAGGCATTGATTTTTCTCACAATTCTGGAGACTAGAATCTGAGATCAGGATTTCTGCAGGGTTGATTCCTTCTGGAGAAGGCTCTTTTCCAGGCCTCTTTTCTTGGCTCATAGATGGCTCTCTGCTCCCTGTGTCTTCACATCGTTTTCCCTTTGTGGGTGTCTGTGTTCAAATGTTCTCCTCTTATGATGATACTGTTTTCACAGGTTTAGAGCCCACCCTAATGACCTCATTTTTAACAGAATCACCTCTTAAAAAAACCCGATCTCCAAATATGTTCACATTCTGGGTGTGGGGTTTAGGACTGCAAAATGAGTTTTTGAGGGGGACATAATTCAGCCCGTAACAATTGAAAAGAAAAGTCCATTTGGAAGCAAATAAAACATGATTTGTGGGGCTGTACCTACTGAAATTTTAAATATTCTAGAGTTCAAACTTTCCCCCTTTTTCATAAATCATCATTTGATTTTCCAGTAGCCCCAGCTGTATAATATTAAACATCAGATATGATCATAGAAAATAATGATGTACTACGTGGGAACTTTATTATTATTTAGAGTAACACATTTCCATTTCTGACTTAGGCTACCAATATAATTTATGAAGTTTTACAATATGAGAATTTTCCACTAGTGCCCTCATTACTACAGAAGCAAGCTTTTAAATATTTAATATTGTATTAGAAATAAATGTCCTTTTTTCCTGCTTTGGGGTGGAAAAAGCCAGTGAAATCTGTGTGTGGGGAGATCACTGTCTAGAAGTGTCAGGTCTTGAGAGTGGTCTACAGATAGAGGAAGGGTGGATGCTTTTGTTGAAGAGAGAAAATCTAAACATTAATTTCCCCATCCATGGTTTCTATGGTTTTTCTGTGTGTGTGTGTGTGTGTGTGTGTGTGTGTGGTGTGAGTGTTTGTGTATGCATTCACAGGAGCATTTAAACCTGTTCCTCTATCCCACCTAACTCCATAGAGTTCTTCAAAGTAACTTTGGAGGACATGGGAATGTTGTTGGAGCCACTGTTACTACTAGGTGTGACAGCACATAGCAACTCTCAAACCACCGCCCCTCCCACACACACACAGAAGCTGAGACTCTAACATAGCTATCAGAAATGTGTATTACTGTGCCCACACATTTACAGACGTAAGTATATCCACATTCTCAAAGCTGCCTAAATAAAATTAAATGTTCTTTGCACACTTTCCCTTATTTAACTATGTTTGCTTCTCTTCAATTTTATTTAATACTTAAAAACATTTTTTTTTTGCCAAAGGTGAAAAAAATAAAATTTAGCAGGTGAATATTAGATGCACACACACATAACACACACATGTACATACATGTACATAGCTTTTGATTTTCTTCTGGGTTCAAAGACGTACAGATGAAGCACCTCTGATTCTCCTTCTCACTGCTTTTCTCTCAAAGGAATAATCCACAAAAACTTTCAGCTTTTTGTTTTATGCTTAATGTTTGTACACTTCCAAACAAATGAACAGGTGTAGCTAATACATAAGGATGACGCAGATGTATTGAGCTAAAAATAGGGGTTTAGCTTGGGGAGTCTCTGCCTGGTATACGCTTGCATACAGGTCAGATCAAAGAGTAATTCCAACACATTTCTGACTACTTATAAAGAAAGTGCATCCTGAAAAAGGTCCCTGTGTTGATGGGTTAGAGAAGCTAACAGATATCACAATTGCTTCCCTTAAAAAAGGGAAATGGAGGGACAGGAGCAAGAGAGACAGAAAAAGCTGTAGAGAAGAGTCTTTGGGTGGAGGGAAAAGAGCTTAGTCTTCTGATACTGGGTGAGTTGCTTTGGAAAGTAACTGACATGTTTAAGGATTTTTATTAAGCTTGTTCTGTGAGGTTGGCAAAATAATTTCCTCATCCACTAAACCTTCAGTTAAATCTACATTACTTATGAGTGTTTTCATAGCTGAAATTTTTATTTTGAGGAGATACAGTTAAGTATCTCCTGAGATACAGTTAAGTATCTGCTGAGTCACCTCAAAAGTAAATGGGGGCAAAACAGAGGTTTCTTAAAGGGTTAGTTTGTGTCCAGACACAGAGGCAGGAGATCTTTTGTTCATATCTACTTGCTATCAGAAAACAAACATACGCGGGAAGGCAGATGGTTGAGAGGGAGTGGTAGGTACTGCTATAAGAGAGTTGATGAGCGAAAAAGAAGGTGGACAGTAAGATAAAGGACAGGTATCAATCAGCATGTGGGCATCATCAAGGAGCAGTCGTATGTATTCCATACATAATCCTATAAGTAAATGCATTGAATCCAGAAAAGAAGAAATGAAACAAGGGATATTGCAACACAGGAAATCAAAGAAGAAACAACAAAATTACTACACAGACATTGGACTGACCCGTATCTAGAATGACATATTAAAAAGCATTGTTAAAAGACTATGCTTTTGATTTTTAAATAAAAATTTCTTCCTGTATTATGGCATGTGTCCTATATGCTACCTCAATTTAAACTGAAATATTGAGAAATATAATGCCATGCCAGGACTAGCACCTGGATTCTAGATGAATCACTGAATTGTATATTCACGATGCAAAAAGCCTTATTATCGGTTCTGAGTCATACCTGACAAGGTGTAAGGGATTAGGTGACAGGGAAGATAATTCTTAAGTATGGACAAGTTTCTTTAAATAGGCTTCTGAGGCATTAACAGGATCTTGGTGATATCCAGGCTTTTGGGAGTATTTACATTGTGATAGTAGTGTTGGCAGCATGCAATCCTTTTTCTTCCTCAGTTCTCAGGCTTTATTGAACCAGTCTCCATAGCTAAGCGTTAGTGATCTCTATGACACACCACCAGCTGTCCCTGGCATTGACCTCTGAATCCACAGCGTCCATGTCTGAGTGTCCCTAGCTTCCTCGTAGATGAATTCTACCTCTTAGAAAGTGCGAAAGTCTTCTTGCTTTTCTAATCAATATTTCCTCCCACTGTTTTCATGACCCAGATCCATTTTATATAGATCAGTAATAACAGGTTGACTCACTTTAGTTAAAAATCCAGGCTCCTCTCAATCATTCTGTATCTTTATCTCCTTTTTATGTTTTCTGTATACACAGCATGCCATCTTAAAAAAAGGAAATGAAGATAAGCTTATTCCAGAATTCTCAACTCTTCCCCTTAGAATAACATCTCCCCCTTTAGATCTTAAAAAAAAAAAAAACCCTTTAACTTGATACCTTTCTTACAAGACCCACTCACAACCCCATCTGTCCAAGATTTCCCTAATATTAAAATTTGGATGTTTACATATCGACTACCTGGCAGTCCTATTCCTAAAAAGGCCTGTGAATGATGGAGAAGAGATGATGTATGCTGTTTGATTAATGGCCTTTTGAGAACAAGGCTCCAATATAAGTTGCTGATAAATTTTTTAATTAGTACTTCCTTTAAAAAATAAATTTGCTCATACATATCTAAAGCTTTAAAAATATCCTGTTCTTTGATCCAGCAGATCCTCTTCTAATAATATATACTAAAGCAAACTTAAACATACAACAATTTATGTGCAAAAAAACCACATCAAATCATGACATATAATAATGAAAAGTAAGAGCATACCACCTGACCAACCAAAGAAGAAAGATTATAAAAAATGTGGGCTGGTACATCATAAAGAAATACTACTTCGTCATGTTTCAAAATAAATGCAATGGCATGGAAGATAATACAGTAGAATTTTTAGTGTAATATACTTTATCAACTGACAATATGTTGCTAAAGTATATATTACATACATATATATATATTCATAGAAAGGAAACATAAATAGAACCTACTATTAAAAGTGTTATCTCTATATTGTAAAACTATGAATAATTTCTGTTAACATTTTTCTGTGTAAGCCCATATGACTTTTAAATCCAGAAAAGTAAATACATATGTTTTAAAGAAGAGTGAAATAACTCAGAGAGGAGGAACTCTCTCTTCTCTTTAGGCTAAATCTACTACAGATATAATTTTTCTCCCTAGTAGTTAATTCTGCCTGTGGAGGCTCTGTCTTTTATATCACGTTTATCTGTGAGATCATAGTAAACTAGCAGTGAGAGAAACAGGCATCCAAACCATAAAAGTAGCTGCCACATGCACATGATCTTTGATATAAACACATACTTTTAGAGAACTTTACATTGTTGAAAGACCCTCACATCGAACCATCTGGAAAACATGACTTGGCACGTGAGCCCGATGAAAGCAGAATTGAGTCTTGTTTGCCATTTTACACCAGCATCTAGAACAGCGCCTGATACAGAGTGGATATAAAGTGTGTGCTTGCTGAACAAATTTGTTTTCGAACAGTAGCAGTAAAATAGGATCTTAGAGAACGTAATTGCCAGATGTTCCCGATGGCCCTGTGAGGAGGATATACCAGGTTTTATTATCCCCAGTTTACAAGAAGCAGGTGCAGAGTGATTGATTTGTCCAAGATCCCAGAGACGGTAAATGGCAGGCATCGATTAAAAGCGATTCCCCAGGCGAAGACTTGGTTTTCGGTGTGGTCTTAATGGAATTGTTTCTTCCTTGCCTTCCCAAACAAATGGCCATGGTGCCACTCATTACTTAAGTGTCCATCCAGATTTTGTTTTCTATTCAGAATAAAAAAATATATAGGCCCAGAATTCATTGCAGCATGGCTCATATTAACTCCTATGCCTCTCCTCATGGCCTCTCTTCTTTGCTATCAGTAGTTCCTATGCATTGAAAGAATTGTCTGGGCCGGCTTTGAGTTTTCTACATACAAGGTGGTAAAGATGGCGCTCCAGGTGCTATATACGATTCATAGTGATATGAGGAGCTCGAATCCTTCCTAGAGTATTTCTTTTTAGGAGAGTCTTAAGACGTCTGAACACTTTCAAACATATCTTAAAGCAACTTGATTCTATTAAAATAATAAAAATGTTGACATACCTACCATTAGAGGTGAGTACTATCCCTCAGAAATTTGCATACTACCCCTCAAAAGGATGTAAGATTGTAAACCCAGGAAGTTAAAACAGCCAGGAGGGCACCACGGTGAGTTTCTGTTGCAATGACATCCTGATAGGGATCAAGCAAGGGAACCGAGCAAGTCACTTCTCAGGCAAGTGCCCTCTCTTCACACATTTTGACAATAGCTCATTTCCTGTTTACATGCATTTCTGCTTCACAGCCTTGATGCAGGTGGGGAAGAGTGACATGTAGCCTGGGGTGTTATTTGATGTGTAGCATGTGTATACTTTCTTCCCTTGACTCTTCTCAGTGTGAACTAAGGTGCCCTACTGTGTCACATCAAATAGTGATCACATTGGCTCTTAAAACCTTTGAGAGTAGTCGTGATGACTCAATTACAAAGCACTTTGCATTACCCAGGGAGAGCCCTGCTCTTGGCCAATTCATGACCCTCATGCTCATAGTAAAGATTTTTTACTGTAACCTTGAAAGGCTACTAAAACGGGATATTACTTTTACCTATTTAAAAAAAAAAGGCAAAAAAAAGTGTTGAGAAATTTGGATAAATTTTATGTACATATGTTTGTAATTTTATGCTTTATAAAATATTCTTGTTTGAAGAAAAACCGAAACGCTGCAAGATTCTGATTGAGTTTACACTCCTTACTTTCCCTGAAAATACTATTTTCTATATACTAATGGATCGACTCTTTTTATTTCCCATTCAAGTGTTCATCTCTTCACTCTGTGTGTAACCAGTGTTTCAGGAGCCCCTTTCGTGTACAAGTCACTGAAGACACGGATGCAAAAGACAGACACAGTCTCTACCCTTGTAGAACAAGGAAAATGCATATTAAATAATTAGATACTAAATTAATAGTTCAATTCTAATTTTGGTAAGAATAATGAGAGGCACAATAAAAGGAGCTAATTGTGAGTGAAACATGCTTAATTCACCTGAGAGCTCTGGGAAGGCTTCTTTGAGGAAGTAAAATTGAAGCTTAAGATCCTAAGGATGAGTAGATGTTGGTTTAGCAAAATTGAGATAGCAGGAGTAAGTAAAAACACTGAGGTAGAAAGAACATAATGTGTAAAGGCTGAGATGGAAATTATCAAGGAAAATTCAAAGAACCACCGTAAGGAAGATGCATGTATGGTGAGCAAGTGAGGCACACGTTCTTTCCATGCTACAGATTTATTTATTTCATTAAATATTTACTAATCAACTATAACACACTAGGCAACTGTGCTATGGGCAAAGGATATAACCATGAGTAGAGATTCTGCCCTCTCACGGGAGATAAATGCTCTGATAGAGGAAAGAAAGAGAAATGGCTTCTAAATAAAAGCAAAGAGTCAACAAATTATAAGGAGTGTCAAAACCGGTACTTGAAGGACGAGAGGCATTAAGAAGACGGAGGTAGTAGTGGAAGTGTGGGATTGATGGAATGAAGTGTTGGTTTTGAAGGTCAAAGGCTAGGAGAGAGAAAGAATCAGGGGCTTGGGGGATGGAAATAAGCATAAATGTAGAGATTCAAGTAAAGGGAGGAGATTTGAACAACAGGCGAGACAGAAGCACAAAGTAAGACCGATAGGTAGTTACCACAGGTGTGATTAACGGAGACGATGCTGTGTTGCAGATGTCAGACGAAGCGTTGGGGAATGGCCTCCCCCCTGATGCTGCTGCTACATCACTGTGCACCTTGAGGAACCACTGATGCTCTTTGGCCCCTATTTCCTCATCCATTCCATAGGGGAGTTGAACTAGGTTCTTTAAGGTTCACAGATTCTATGATACTATTTAAAAACCCTCACATAGACAGGGTAAAGCTTCACAGGTTGTTCACAGTTTTTGAGACAAGTAGCGACAAAACTCATTTAGTCTGTCAGTAAAACATACATAAAAGTCATACGAAAAACTGCTTTTGATCGGAAGCAATATTATCGACCCGATTTTCTCCTTTACTCTGAAATTTTGAACACTTTGTTACGTGAGAAGTCAAATTAACCTCACGCAAATGCAAATTCTTCCTTCTTCGCATTGCTTTTTACTGAAGATGCCTCACTTTTCTATTTAGATTGAGCCCAAAGTGGACTTATGGCCTCCAGTGTGTCAAACAAATGCTATACTGACTTGGCAGTTTGTCAAAAGAAATAATAAATTGATTGACATTATGCAGATTAGATGGGCAATAGGTTGATTTCTTGGTAGTTAGCAAAGTGTTAGTTAATGGATGTGAAAGAAATGTCCATCTCAGGTAACAGAGAGAGGATGTTCTCCTTTACCTAGGAGAACTGAGGGGAGAGTCCCTTTCCCAAATGTTCCCTGAAATGAACAACCTACATTAATTAGATCAAATAGTGTTTAGTGTCAGAATAACTTCAAGCTTTATTAAATAAATGTATACCAACACCTGATCAGTAGGCATCCATTAAGACTTAAGTGTGAAATAGGGACATGCTGCCCCAGCTATTCAGATTCTTGCCACAAACATTCACTGTACTGAAAAGCTAGAGCATTCCCCAGTAAGGAATTTGGAGAAATTGAGACAGGGAAACCAGAGTTACATCCCAGTGAACATCCTAGATTATTCCCAGAGGATACTATTCTGATATACAACTGTTGCTTAAAATGCAACCAAAGACTGGGCATTATTAAGTGTTTGGTCACTGGCTATTTGTTAGAGGTTAAACAGAAAACTTTCTTTGACATGATAGATATCCTTGAACTTGGAAGTTCTGGTTATCTTACCTTTCATGAGTTGAAAGAAGGAGACATTTGTAATGACAAGCAAAAACAGTGAAAATGTTAAGTCTCTGATATAGAAAGAAAGAAGCTGAGGGTAGGCATGAACAAAACGCATACTTGTGAGCAGCAATTTAGCAGGATTTTAGCAAATCCTGTCCTAGTTGTGTGTGGTATACTCTGGAAGTTTGAGCAAAGGAAGCTGTAGGAATACTACTTCCTTAGTTCATGAAGTTTAGCACTTATCTGAGGAGGTAATGAGGATAAGAATGGAAAAAGTTCAAGTTCCGCTTAAGTATAAAGTGGGATTTGTATAACATTTGTGATTAACATCATGTCTCCCCTCATCGCTAATCTAAGAGCCCTCTTGGCCCTGAGCCTTGCTGGCCATCGCTTTTGTCCCAGTATTTCTCTTGTTTAGCACATTCAATGACCTGCTCGGTCAATATGTCCTAGTGATGACGAAGACTATTAATAATACAGAGAAATGACCTCTTGTTCTTAGTCTATTATCCCACTAATAGACTAATGGTAACTGCTAACCTTTATTGAGCACAGTCTATTGTGCCATGCTTTATTTTCAATGGATTTACTGCAGCTCATTTTGTCTGGACATTAACCCTATGAAGTGGTACTAGTCATATGTCTATTCACAGGTGAGGAATCTGAGACAAAAATACATAGATTAACTTTCCCCAAGTCTTATAACTTAGGGATGGAGCCAGGATTTAAACTCTGGCAATCTGGCTCCAGAGCCTGTACCTAACCCAGGCGTTTCTGCCACTACTGTAGACCAAATGGGAGAAGGATCTTAAAAGCACTTAGCAATATCCTTTCACTTGCCAGCCCAGTGATTCTGACCATTCTCATTACTGGAGCCCAAGTTGACATGTCCTATCTATTCTGCATTCTCATATGCTTAGGAAAAAGATGGTAAGGTGATTAAAAGGAAAGGGTTAAAGTCTTTTGATTTAAAACCTCATAATTTTATTCACCTGGTTTAGCCCAGGTTAGTACATTCTATTTGCTTCACTCAAGAGTAGACGTTCCTACAGGGCCCAAGCTCCCTGCAGTTCATAGCTGGTCCTTCATATGTGAATAGCTGGCCAACTATAGAAGCAGAGGGCAAATCAGGAGTGGAAGCACGTTGAAATTGTCCATCAGAAAATATGCTCACCATCAGTCCCATGGAAAAAGAAGGCGGAAAGTGAGGGGCCAAGCAAAGCTCTCGTAGCTCTCCTTTGAGCAGTGGCCCGGCTCATTCTCTCAGAGATGCCTGTCGTGTTTCTATTCCCCACCTGGGATCCCCAGACAGCATTTTGTGTATTAAGCTGGGCAACCAATAAGATAACAGGCATTTATAGGTGTTCACATAGAGCTAGACCGTATCACTTCTGCCTCTTCTCATAGGCACTCTCTTGGCAAGAGCAGGTACATACACAGCACACACAAAGGTACCTTGTCTATCATCTAATCATTTCATTCCCGGCCAATGATAAGGAAAGTGGTTTTCCGCCCATGGCTTACTAATGTGATGCTTTTCTGTCTTTCTCTTTTTCCTTTTAATCACAGCAGAATCGAAGAAGAAGAAAAAGGAAGGCAAGAAACAGGAGAAGATGCTGGACTAAAAGAAGCCACCTTCTGTGGAACATAAAAGGACATCAGCAAACAGGATCAGTTAACTATTACATTTATACCTACTGTAGGCTTTTTATTCAAAAATTATCTATAGCTTAAGTATACAATAGGCAGAAACAAAAAGAAAAGAACATTTTTGTAGTAGCATTTTTTAAGTGTATACCATAGTACCACTAGGGGCTTATAATAAAGGACTGTAATCTTGTTTAGAAAGTTGACTTATAGTACATGATAAGTGATAGAAAATTGAGGTAAGTTTTTTGAAGTTATGTGATATTTTACATTTAAAAATTTTTTTACATTTTTTTTTTTCTTTTGGCAGCAAGTTAAATGTTATGACCATGTAAACTACTTCTTGTTAGGTAATTTTTTTCACCTAGACTTTTTTTTCCCAATCGAGAAAAACATACTAAACAAAGCAGCAATAAAATATAATCATCCCACTTGAGGAAAGTATCTTGATTTCTGCCAGTGGATTAAAAAATTTTTATTCACCATAAGAAGGAGAGGGGGCAGAGCATGCACTAGTTCAGTGTTGACGTGTTTTGTTTTGTTTTGTTTTTAAGAAAAGCATTAAAACATGAAATTGTTTCACTTTGGCAGAAACATTTGTTTTCTTGATGAAACTATTTTTCCATCCGAGGGAAAAAATGACTAGGAAAATAAATCAAGGTGATGCTGAAAAAAAAAGGTGCTTTTGTGTGCAATAATTTGATATTGTCATCCTCCTGCATTTGTCACCTACACTCCCCCAGTCAACCTATTAGCAGTGAGAATTTCTCATACAAACTAACTCACTCTTGAGCACAAATGTTCTAGAGGGTTTATTTATATAGATGTCTACATATATATATTCTTAACTTTCTATCAATATTTAGTGGGTTAGACTGGTGCTTCTGAATTGAACAAAAGTCCCAAAGTGATCTATTAGTTAGGAAAATGCTCTTCTTGTATTTAATAAATCTGGGTTTCCACAGCCCAAATCAGGATCAGAGTAACACAATGCAAAATGGTACATTGTGCTTGGTTTCCATAAACCAAGACTTCCTACTCTATTATACTACCCCTACCCCCCATATCTACTGGGCTGTAAGCACAGTCTTTAAGTAAACAAGTCTATGCTTCTATTATTCGGGGAAATAAAGTCTTAGAAATTACCTGAGCTTAGTATGAAAATATTTCTCCTGAAAAAGTCACCTCTAATTTTAAAGTGGTAAAATGCAATAAACAAACACCTGTCTACTAAGATAACTGTGTCCATTTTCAGAAATGATAGTTTCAACATATCTTAGGCTAGCCATAAAATAACTACAAGCTGATCCAATGATGCAGCCAGGATATCTTTGAAGCTAAACTATTTCTGCCATCTAATCGAAGACTCCACTTGAGCTAAGAATGTTGAAGGGTCCATACCTCCCCACTAAGTCAAAGCCAACTGCTAGAGGTGGGAAGGGGGTAGGAAAAGGAATGGACTTCTGGGCACATACACTGAACAATTTATAGACTGGTGTTTAATATAAGCAGAGTACCTTGTAAAGTGCAAATGACAGAACCATGAATAGTGAATGCAGTCCTTTCATAAGCGGAATTTAATAGGAAAATAAAACTCATGAGGATGGATGGAGTAGATGAAAGAAAGGCATTGTCTTGAGTGGATTTTTTGACAGCAAAGTCCCACAAGGATAGGGATGATGGAAGAGTCTGCAGCACATTTTGTTGGCCTCTCACCTAATATTGCTTCTCCATCAGCATTTAGCTGAAATAGCAGCCCGTGAATCAGGAATCAGCTAAGGTGAACTAGAACAAAATCTCCCAAAAGAAGCCTAGTCCTGTAAAAATAACCATGGCACCCCTCTTTATTCACAGGGCATCGGAAGAAGCCAAGGTTCTTTGTTGTGTTGACCATGAATACTAACAAACTGTTTAATAATAAGTCCCTGATTCTCTGTTAAAAAGCATTAGAATGATGATCTCCATCACATAGTCTATGAAAGTAAGACTTCCTCTAAGTTTGGAGAGTTAAACATGTCAGCTTTAAAAATCTTGCTAAATCTCACACAAGTATTGAAAACATAAGTACAAAAGGACAAGCTCCAAAAATCACTGATTCTCACAAAAAGGACAAGCTCCAAAAATCACCGATTCTCACAAAAAGGAAAAACAATGAAGACCATCATCAGTTCCCAAATGTTCTGAGTTTTATCAACTTTACTCTAAAGTTAATTAAGCCCTGAGGAAGGAAAGGGAAATGTAAAAATGTCAACCGTGTTTCCTTAAATGGACTTAGAGTATGATAAGCCTTCTTCCAGTAATTGGAAGGGCGGAAAGCTGCCTCGCCCAACCCCTAGCAAAACAATCCTTCAGTGACCAGAAAGTGTCCTCTTTCAGCTCAGTGACTGAATCCTCCACATTTGTCCTCCATTAAGGCTTTCTGATTTATCCTGAGTACGTGAATGCTGTCACACTCGTCATGTATAGGTGTTATCAAGAAGAGGATCTTGGCTAAAGATATTTTGACTTCATATGTTTTTGGAAGGACATACTAACGTTTTGTTAACTCTATGGGAGAGGAACTTCAAACAGAATTTATTACTTCGGATATTTATTAAGTGAAATTCTGTTAAATTGTATGGGCGAGAAGACATTAGAATAAAATAATAATTTCAGTTCTTTGTCCTTGCGTATAAGGAGCCTCATTTAAGGAAAGACAAGCTACATACAATTCTTTTCCCATTGAGAAGATGGATATTTCTTTAGGAATATGAAATACACATTTTGTCTCCATAACACGTAACTCTTGGCTCCACAATTCTGAAAGTCTTTAATTATTTTATAATGTCATT
>CM053514.1:65705577-65752594 GCA_028627145.1 Eidolon dupreanum | reverse complement strand
TTTTTTTTTTTTTTGTGAGGTCAATTCAATTATTTCACAAGGTAAGGAAGCATTTGTTCTGAGCCTTGGTGAAGCTCCATTTTAGATAATTAAGATGTTCACTCTTAGTAAAAAGTTATTTTCTTGGTACATTTCAATGCATTTGAGAATGTCACTGGACATCTTGGACTGATATACCAGCTTCTTCAATTCTTGTGTGACTCTGAACTTAAACTCAAGGAACTTAAGTTTCCCTATAAGCAAAACAATGACAATAATATTACCTCTCTCAAAGAATTGCTGTGAAGTAATCTATAAAAGGTGATTAGCATTATTTGAGACATCTAGCAGACACTTAAAAAGTATATTAGTCTAATTTTTATTATTAGCTCTTTTTTATTATGTTCTAGTAGCAACATTTTAAAAAATAACAAGTGAAATTAATTTTAATATATTTATTTCACCTAATATACCTAAAAATCATGATCATTTTCATATCAGATAAAAGTAATTTTATATTATCTTTTTTTTGTATTGAGACTTTGAAATCTTGTGTGTATTTTACACGTACTAGAGATCTCAATTTGGACTGTAGCATTATTTAAGTTTTCACTATCCATCTTTATCCTCCATCCTCAAAATTTGAATTGTGCTAGAAAAATATCCAACAGAAAAATCAAAATCAAAACGCAAACACGGTTATGAAGCATCTGAACGTGTTCAGATATTCCCTCCGTTCTCTGCAGACACCATGCAGCTAGCAAACTGCATCTCACAGATTGTGGAGCCCAAGCTGACAACCTCAGCCATTTGACGGGGACTCTAGCAAGTAAACAGCTGCTTTATTACAGGAGCTTGAAACTGAGGCCAGTAAACTTCTAGAACACATGGGGATCTGAAGTCTAGTTTGCGGAGACAAGGCCACCATCATGTGGAGCCTGATGGAACTGCAGTGAGATTGACGTTTTCCCATTGCACGGGGGAGATGCAAAACAAACGACCAAGTTATCCGGGCATCCCACTGGGAGAAAAACGTCCAGAATTCCTGCTCAACACACCTCAGACATATGAAATAAACCTGGAGGAGGTTCAGAGAAGGTTCAGAGAAGATCCATAACTGTTTCAAAAGAAATAACGGTAGACCGAAATAACTAGGTAATATGTGTTCAAAATCAATAAAATCATAAAGTGTAAAGATGGAGCCTTCTACAAATGTGTCTGCACGCTGAGACCAGGGTTCACGTGGAGAAGTTTAAAGCATAGTATTGGGTCCAATTCACACTTTTGAACAGAAGACTTTCAAAAGTAAGAGGAGATAGAGATTTCGAATGAACTAAGTGGTATAGGATGATGAGTTATTATTTCAGAAGAGTATTCACGATGGTATACTTACTCAGTCATCAGGAAGATCTGAGTGACAAGGTGTCTTCCAAATGTCAGAGTGCTTTGGTGGCATTAAGGGACTTAGCCTGTCTCTATTCTATACCTAGTCTATTCCTCTTGTTTTAAAACACTGTAACATTGTATATGATGCTATGAGAGTTTCAAAATATTCAAACACAAAACAATATTGGCTCACATAATTACAAAGTTAATGAAAGGACCAGGATGTGCATGAGCGGAGAAAAATGGGAGATCATGTGATGTCCCAAAACACCGTACTGCAAATAATACATCATGTGTTTGTGCTACATCATCCATTGAAAGATCATGTTTTCCTTTTCCAGAAACAATATCTAAAAAAAAAAAAAAAAAAGAAAAGAAAAGAAAGAAAGAAAGAAAAAGAATACAAACAAAAATAAAATAAAAATCAAATGTAGTTAACATCACCAGTGATACTATTATCACGTTGACCTATAGCTGCTCATTTTTAAACATGTATATGTGTATGTTTAAAAATGCAAGCTTGTTTTCTTCATGTTTATTAAATTTTATTTTTATCATGCAAATTTGTGTACATTATTTAAAAAGTGAGGGGAAAAGGATCCTCAAGTACACAGACCTTTGCTTCTCAAAAAATTCCAGAACATATTATTAACCATATGTTTTCTGAGCCTGTAGAAAAGATTATGTGGTTACCAGGAGCCAATACGGATTCACTAACTAAGCATATGTCAGAACAAATTGGCCTGTTTTGATAGGATCGACATGTAAGGCATAATGAGTTCTACATGGTATTTAAACAAAGGTTACTCTTATTTCCAGGTTAATAATATGGGGAAATATAATCTGACTATTGAATGAACAATTTCTCCAGAGATGTTTAGTTCTTTCTATATTCGGGGGTATTTCTAGTAGAATATTGCTGAATTCTGTGTTTCATCTTGTCCCTTTAATATTTTAGCAATCACATGATTAAATGCTTAGAAAATATAGTTATTGGACAAGATGTGCAGATGACATAAAGTTTGGTGGCTAGCTAATATGATCAATGTCAGAATCAAATTTTAAAACGATTAAATGATTATGGCAGGCCTAATCCAAAATAATAGGAATTTAACAAAGATAAATGATCTTGCATTTTAGTTAAAACTGTTAATTTGACAACTAGGTTGGGAAGACATTCCTTTGAAACAACTCATGTAAAAATAAACTGGAATTTTTGTTTACCACAATGTACATTTGAGTTTGGTAACACCCACACAATTTTCTTTTACTGAAAGAGAACTGTTGAGATCAAATCATATTTTGTAATAATCCCACTGTACTCTGTGCTGGCCAGATAACATCTGAGATATTGTGTTTATTTTTCTGCTGCATTTTGAGAGAGATACTGATAAATGGTACATGGAGAAAGGATTTTGAGATGGTAAGTGCCATAGAAGCCATTTTTTAGAAGGTGAGTTTTAAGGAATTATAGTTATTTTCAGGACAGCAATGTGGTTATATTTTATGGAATTAGAAAGAACTAAGTTCAAATTCCAGAATAGCCATGAACTCTGGTGTTCTGACTTTGAGCAAGTTATTTATTTTAGTTGAGCCTTAGTTTCTGCATCTGTAAATTGCAAATGAAAATAATGACAAAGATGACAGATGCTGGCGGAAGTTAGATTTTAAATAATGGATACACAGAAGTCAGCATATTCTATTTATCTTTGAATCAAAAAGAAGAAAAGGGATTTTAATTTAATATATTCTAATAATCTAAATTACTCAATTAGTAATTTTATAAATTAAATCAGTCAATTAAGTTCCCCAATAATTTAAATTACTCAAAATTCTCAAAATTGTCTTTACAAGTGATGAGCTCTTTGTCGCCAAAGCTTTTCAACGCTCTCTGTTGAAGTTGGACTATATGTATGGCCACTAATTCTCATCTATACAACATGCCATTTATTCTTCCAATGAGCAGTTATTATCGGTAGGCACCGCACACCCCACAGACAGGCAGCAGGCCTTTCTCTGAGTCTAGTGGAAATAAACACAGGTATTCAAACAATCATATTACAATGGGTTAAGGGACAAACATGGAGCATTACAGTACCACAAAGGAGGGACACCTAATGTAGCCACAGCTCATTTCACCTATTTGATAAGAGTTCTTTAACCCCTTTGTTCAATCTCCCCATGGAATTAAAACACCAGGATAACTTAAAGTTTTTTATTGGCCCACAACGAAGTCTCTTCTCCAAAATCCAATTCTAGCTTTCTGTATATTTCTTTCTTTCCCAGATCCTCTCTGGACACTTCCTTGTTAAGTTTTCTCATCTCATCTTTCTGGAGGTGTTGAGGAGACAACAGAGAAGGTCGCTTCTTCTCATCCTGAGTTTCCTCCTCTCAGGTCCTTTGATGTTATTATTTTTAACAGACTAAATTTCACTGCTTGCTGAGGAGTGAGGAATCATCGTCATGGACCAGTGATTGAGGTCCCAAACCCTTCCTACTGATAACCATTTCTTCTGATTATTGAAACAGTCTTCCTTCCAGGGCTGAGCACTGAGCTTTCATTTCGAAGGGACTCAAGCATTCTGCAATTGCTTTGGTTCTTCAGAAAAAACACAGCAAACATGGTTTTTTAAAGTTTTTCTCCAGCTGTGTGGATATTCAGCCATATTCCTTCTTTCAGACTGTGGCTTACCTTGGCTCTCAGTAATGCAGTTGGTACAAAGTCGTTCCATTTTGGAAGGGATCGAGGGATAAAATCTGTTCCTGTTAATGAAACCATTGTATTTATTGTATTGAGGGGACATCTGAGAAGAGGGGGGTGACTTGGTTGCTGAATTCTCTCTGCAAAAGACTGTTTCTGGGGTTTCAGCGTTTTGCAGCATTTTGCATCAAATTGAAAGGAAGGGACACACACCTCTCTAGAGAGCTAAATAGGATTGCGATAGACTTAGGATGATGCTGCTTAAAACAGAGCTTTTACCTAAGTCACGTTCTAAATGATAAGAGCCTTGTTTTCCCACTTCTTCCTCTGACTGCTGAATCTAATCCACAGTCAAGCGCACAAATTGATTAGGTAATGAAGATGTATAATCAATCATTAACCTGGCAGCAAGACAGAGAAGCTACCCCAGCCAGCTATCTGATCCTGAGAGAAGATGTGCTAGGGCCGTTTGCTGGCCAGAGAGAAACAGTTCTCTTGAGAATGAGACACTTTGGGACATTTTTCTCCTCAGAGAGGTCATCTTCTCAGTTCACATTTGAATCCTTGGAGCACTGCAAGAGTTACTTAGGAGTAATTTAATTTCTTAGTGCTTTCGTTGTTATATTTGTTCAAATATTGGCTTAATTTCCAGTTTTATTGTCTTATAAAAGCTTATGACATAATTTTTTCTTTTTGAAGTTTACTGGGGCTTTTTCTTGAGGAAAAGAGTATGACCAGTCTTTGTCAACATACCAAGAACTCTTAAATGAGGGCGTACTTTAATTATCAGTATATAATATGACTAACAGAAATGGGTGGTGAAAAAAGGTATTGGATAATTCCAAATCTTGACTAAAATAAAAACTATAGCCAATTTTCAGTGATTCTGTGAACGCATTAACCAATATACAGATTAACCGTGTTGAGAACAGCAAATCCTGAGGTGACATCCTGCAGCCCTTTTACTTCCCGAATTTTTTTCCTAGTAAATGTTCTGTTAATTCACCTGGGTCTTCTAGACCCACAATTTAACATCTTCAAATCGTTATTGAGTTTGTTTTGTTGCTTTATTGCAGCAGGTAGTGTAAGTACAGACAGATTTGGTTTTCTTAAATATAACCAGCTCTTCTATTTTTAACATTTTGTTTTTAGATGGTTATTTTTTTTTTTATTTTGATACTTATAGAAATTTCTCTTTTGCCCTTGTAATTAATTACAAGAAAAAGATTTTGTGGATTTATTTTCATTGAATTCTCTGGCACATTAGGATCCAACTGTATCCTCACATTCATGTTCTTCTAATGGTTTGATTTCCAACTAAGGAAATGTTAATTATATTTCTTATTATTATAGTTTTGGTCCAACGAACTATTCTGTTGATCATTCAGAAACAACTGTTGTTCTTAGTTTATATCTGCATTATTTCCTCTTGTTATCTATTGTTATCTCCATAGTTTTCATATCTTGTCCTTTCCTTCTGCCTTATGGGAAAGTTCTCAAATTTGTCTAATATATCATTGATTCAATTTTCTACAATGCCAATTCTGCTCCCTACCACTGCCAAAGGAGATTAATATTCTTTTCAGTTGTATATTTAGTTTCCATGAAATTATTTCTTACCCCACTCATTTCTAATACATTGTACCTTATTTTGTCTTCAAATAGTCTATGCTATTTTTCTGGTTTCCTTATTCCAAGGACGTGTGTGTGTGTGTGTGTGTGTGTGTGTGTGTGTGTGTATTAAAACACGTTTTATAATTTCAGCACATTTTGGCTATACATACATTTTTAGAATATGGTCTTCCTCTAAATTTCTTTAAGTTGAAATTCTCTTTATTTAACCTCCGTATCTTTACAGAATCCACATGTAGTTTGTTCTTATTTTTAAATTTTCCATTCCTTTATCTAATACTGAGAGTTATTTTCTAGACACAGTTTTTTTCAGGAGCAAAATGCCTCATCTCTACTTTATCTCCAAAACTCAAATCCCTGTTTTGGTTTATCGTTGGAAACAAAATTTTAAGCTCTGTTCCAAGTGCCTGGCAGGCTTTCTTCTTCTTCATCATCATCATCATCATCATCATCATCTTCATCATCATCATAATAGCTCATATGTACATAGCATTTACCATGTACCAGGCATTGTTCCAAGAGCTTTATGTATTTCATTCACTTGATCCTCTCGAAAGCCCTCTGAGATGAATACTATTATTATCCCTATTTCACAGATGAGAAAATTAAGGAACAAGGAGGTGAAGTAATCTCTTGAGATCACTCAGCTGATATGTGGGAGAGTGAGGATCCCAACTCACTGGACTGGGCTTAAATTCTTCCTCCTATACTTCCCTGAGACAGTTTGCCTTCTCTTGCTGGTTTTCTCTCCACATCAGAATTTCATAAACTTTTTGGATCTTGGTCATTTTAATGAGAAAAATTTTTTTAAAATCGCTTACTAATATGTAGCAAATGTTATGTGTACAATCTCACATACCATGGACCTCTGGATCCTCCAGGTTTAGATTCCCTGTTCTAAACTGAAAGAGTACAAAGTACACAGGAACATTCCAATGCCAGGGCCATTCTCGATGTTCCACCTTCCCCTGACATCCTGCTTAATCGTGTTCTAGAAATTGTGTCCCACTAGTTGAAAGACAGATCATGGTGGGATAAGGTAGGGAAATATGGGTAAGAGCATAAAAAAACAAGCCTTCATGTAGTGAGGAAATTCCCAATTGACTTTCTGAGGATTCCTGGTCAAGGAGAGGTTGGTCAGGAAGTCTCTTGTATTCTTTCTAGTAATTCATGGTGGTTTGTCACAAATTATATTTTTCATTGACTACCACCATACTGGGAAAATTTGTGTTTTCAGTTTTATTGTGCTATGAACTTGTATACCGTTTCTTGTGATCTCATAGATATCTTAGTAGAAATGAAGACACTCACTGGTCACAGGATCAAGATTTTATGGGGCCTGGAGCTTTTGCAATCTCGAGGAAAATTTAAGGTTTTTTTTTTTTTTTTTTTTTTCAGTGCTAAGTTGTGACTATTGTTGTGGACTGAATGTTTGTGTTCTCCCAGAATTCGTATGTTGAAATCCTAACTCCCAACGTGATGCTACTTGTAGGTGAGCCTTCTGGAGGCAGTTAGCTAAGGAGGGTAGAGCTCTCATGAATGGAATTAATGACCGCATAATAGAGACCCCAATGCTTCCTTGTCTCTTCCACAGTGTGAGCAAGTAGGATGAGGGCACTTAACAAACCCAGAATCTTCCAGTGCCTTGATCTTGGCCTTCTCACCTCCAGAACCATGAGAAATAAGTGTTGTTTAAGCCACCCCGCCTATGGTATTTTTGCTATCAAAGCCCAAATGAAGACAATTAACAATTAGGCACAAAAATGAATGTTTATTTAAAAAGCGAAAGGAAATCGCAACATATTAAAAAAAACTGGCAAATATTGGTTAAATGATTACATTTTTCATTGTGGAAGCTGATGTCAGCCTGCTGCTTGTCAGTTTTTGCTGTTTCTGGTTAAGTCATGCAACACCTACGACAGTTGCTCATCTATCTTATAAGGGGAAACATCGTCCACAAACATTTGCATGTCTCCATATACCATCTAGGCACTCATGGGGGATAAGAATTACAATGCAAGGTTTTTTCCCCTTTGTGCTGAGCAAAATACCGTATATGGCAATAGAACCATTTTACAATAGAATCATAAAAGTTTAGCACTAGTATGGCTATAAAAGGTGGTATAGAACTGTCTCACTGAGGTTTTTTATTTAGATATAAATGAAAGATTGGAACATTAAATGCTGGCATCAAAAGGGGAATTGGTTGCAAATACCATTTAGTATTATAACCACGCTGTTAGAAAGATAGCAACTATTCTAAATATATATTTATTGCTATAAAATGAACATCTCAATTTAATTGTTTAATTTTGAAAGTAATTCACATACTTACACATTCACATGAGAATTTTACATTATTTCAAACTATGACCTTCTTTGATTTAAATTTAAAAAGAAATACAGACCTTAAAAGAATATCCTTTTTACCATCAAAGTACCCAAGGGTACTTTTAATTATAATTTATTTCTTTTAATTATAATTAATAGAATTGGTATCAAAATTTCAAACTGAATCTTATGAACTAAGGACAGTTGTTTTATAGAATACCAAAAATGTTTCTGATTCTGCAGAAGAACTGGTGACTTTTACAACTCTTGAGAAATGATGCTTTTTCCAAGTAAAACTTGGCAGGCAAGCAAATTAAAATAAAAATCGATTGTAATAAAAGACAAGCAAAGCCAGAGACCTGGTTAGGGTTTTGTTTCTGCATACTACTCTATATTAACGTTTGCTCCCATCTACTTTCTATAAATGGGGAAAAAATCTAATATATGGAAAAACAGAAAAAATAGCTATTGGTCATCCAACACTGAAAGGAAATTCAGCCTCATCTTTCTTTCTATCCATTAAAGAATTTCTTTCTTGTCACCATTTTCAAAGCACAGAGGGTAGGTGCAGGAAAAAGGGACATGGCAGTTAAGATAGATCTGAAAGAAGTTCTTGTTTCACCATCTCTTTCCATTAAGGCTACTGCCATTCTCGACTATTTTGTAGCTAAATACCAGAAGCTGGTGACAGTTTAAAGTAGCTTTAGTTGATATGTTAGCAGTTGGTACCTAGTAATTATTACTTAGTAATTGGCCTAAGACTGGCCCATGAAATGCCAAAAGTAAAAGTTCCATGAAAATCATCAAATTATTTCTTGATAAAATTCTTGGTAACTTTAGTTTTTGAACCATTATCTTTCTATATCTCTGTATCTATATTTTTTCCATCCTCTATCTATCTATCTATCTATCTATCTATCTATCTATCTATCATCTATCTTTTATCTATCATCTATCATCTATCTCATCTATCAACCTATGTCATCTATCTCTTTATTAAATTATTAGTAATAAGACTGACATTTATTAAATTTGTAAGTTTTGTATCTTTTCATGAAATGTAGATGTTTGACATGAATATTAAATATATTTTAAGTGGCAGAGTTTAATTAATTTAATATCTAATGGGCACAAAGTGACTTGGTTAACTTGTTATTTTCTTCTACATTGTCTTATTTACCAGATCTCTATATGTTCATGGCATGCTTTTCTTGGGGAAAAAAACTTAATTTTTTTTATTATCATACATGTTTATTATAAAAGCTTAAATCATAGAAATATAAACAATAAAATATGCCCGAAGTCAACAATAATTAATTTAGTGCATTAGTAAATATACACAGAGAGATGTAAATAGATGAGTGTGCATATAAATATATACTCAAATAAATGTAGTAGTTATATATCATAACCTATTTTATACACTGCTTTTTTTTACTCAATATTATGTTTCATGACATGTAATGTCAGATGATATAGATTGATATAATTTCCAATGACTATAGAGAAATGTATTGGTTAAAAAAATACTTAAGTAGATTGGTCTTACAATTTATTTTCAAAATGAGACAATTTGAAAGTAAAAGTGAGCACTGTTTCTAATCATAACAGGACATGAGCCACCAACTGGAACCATCCTAGGAAGATCAGCATATATGTCTACACTATATTTAACCAATCCCATAATAAAGGGCATTTCATTGTTTCTAGCCTTTGTAACATTATAAATAATACTGATTAATTCTCTATATTTTATCTGTATGTTTGCATGCTTATCCAATCATCAATTTAGGAAATATTCCTGGATGTGACTGCTGAGTCAAGGAAGATGCACAACTAAAACTTTGATAAATCTTTCCAGAATACTGTCCAAAAGCTTATAAATATTTGTAACCCCAATAAAAGTACAATGAGCATATTCCTTTACATTATCATCATATAGATATAATATAGCCTTTTTGATCTTTGTCATTCTGATGGGTAAACAGTAATCTCTTGTTTTGCAATTTTGGTTTTAGATTAATCATAAATATTTTTAACTTTTTTTTTTTTTACTATTTAGTACCAATTTGTGTGTGTGTATAAAACAACACAGGAGTGATAAAAATATTGGGGGGAAGAGAGAGAGAGAAGTATCATTTGTTCTTATATTTCACCCATTTTTCTTTAGGATCTTTTTTTTGGTCTCATCAATCTGTATGAATTTTTGCATGAATGAATAATTATCCTCTTATGAGTCAGTTTTATAACTGTTAAGCACACAAATTTTTAATGTAAGCTTAGTGCAAAGTCCATTTCCTAGAATTACTGGCTCTGGGAATTTGCGTGAGATCACTGAGCTCTATGGTGCCTTTATTTGTAAAGTTAGAGTATAGAGTTGTTCAGAAGATTAAACTAAATGAAAAATATAAATGCTAAAATATTGCTTGACAATTGATAAATCATAGTAGCTACCAATACTATAATGATTAAAAAACATTGCACGTATATTTCTATTCTATCAATTGTACCTTAAACTTCTTAAACTGTTTTAAGACATACAGAACTTCTTGTTCTTCTGTTAAAAGTCAGCTGACTGTTAACAATTTTCTTACTTTTGGTGTCACATCCTAGAAAGTATTATTCTCAATCTCTCATATATCATCACCAATATTTTCTTCTAAGGACTTTATGGTTTGACTTTTGCATTTTAACACATCTGGTATTTAATCTGTTATTAAAAGTGAGATAGAGCTATAGTTTTATTTTTCTACCTACCCCCGATGAGTAGCCAGTTGACCAAGCTTCTATTAAAGAATCAATTTTTTTTCATATTTTAAATAACACTTTTGTCATATACTAAATTATATTTAAGTCTATTTCTGGATGCTCTACTCATCATTTTGTTTATTTATATCTAATTGCCATACATTCGCCATCTTATTCTACTGCTCTTGCTTATCCAGTCTCCCTTTATACTTCCATATACTCTCCAGCTGTACCAGACTCTAGTTTCCTAAATAGGCCTTCCTGTATTTCATACTTTCATACCTAATACTGTCATTCTCTTTTCCTTAAGAGCATCTTACTTCCCTCCAACACACACATGCTTATCATGTAGTAACTTCATGCCTTCAGAAGCTCAGTTCAAGTATTACTTCCACTAAGCAGTCTTTCTTTGGAGTCTAGTTGCATTTTGAGATCTCTCTTCTATAGACGCATGGAACTATCTCCTAATTTCTACCAAGGTAGTTTTCATATGATAATCATTGATTTACTTCTTTGTCTCTTCCTCTAGAAAGCATCCAGAGACTGTGTCTTATTCAACTTATATCCCCAGTACCTGGAGCATAGTAGGTGTCCAATAAATATCTTTAAGTGAATGAGTCAGTTTGTTTTATTAAATGTTGTAAAGTGTCCAGAGAAAGAAAAACACATTGTTCCCTTTAATAATTCAGAGCTGTTTCAACCAAAAGCCTTAGCCAAATAGTAAATTATAGAAACTAGAGAAGTAAGCAAAAGCTCTGCTTTTGTTAATGCCTGCTATAATTGGATGAAGGAAGGGTGAATTCATGGCCAAAAGTAACCACTTTCTAAAGCAAAAATAAATTTTAAAGAGGTATGCCTGGGGGAAGGTAGTAGGAACAAGGGGCATTTAATGATTTCAGCTTCCTTTTTTTCCTTTCTTGTTATCATCCCTTGAAAATAGAATTCAGATCTTGGGGCAGGGAATATCAGTTTGATGAAAGGTTCCTCCCATTTGGGAGCAGAGAGGGGTGTTGAATTTGAGAGGCAGGGGAACAGTTAGTACGTTGCCCTGCCTGTGGAGAATGGGGTAGGTGAGGCTTGAAAGGTATTTGTGCTGTAATGATTTATTAGAATGGCCAAGTTTTCCATCCAGAAAAAAAAATCCCCATGATGTAAATATCAAAGTGTGTCTGCGTCAGAGTAGTTGTGTCCTCAAATGATTTCTTCCTCTGAGAACATAATTCTTTCATCCAACAAATATTTATGAAGTCCATACTCTCTGCTAGGGATTGCCCTAAACTGTGAAGGCAGAGCAAGGCGTATGACAAAGTCTCTGCCCTCACTGAGATTGCAGGGTGCTGTGTCCTCTAGCTATTCTGACATAGCTGGTCTGAAACGGAATTATGTGCCTCTAGGGGCACTGTAGTTGAAAACCACTGTTTTAGGGGACTGGATCTGCATATTAGTGATTGCGGATGACATCATTATTTAAAAAATTAAGTGTCAGTGTTTGCACAAACAGATTTTGCTTTCTGAAATGATTTAAAACCTCCACAGACATAAAAATGGTGATTGCTTCAATGAAGTAGCCATTCCTATGAGAGACTGAGGAAAGAATGCCTGTTTTATAGTTACCTTTTCCCACATGTAAAGAGACTGGGTAAAACATTTATTGGAGATGAGAGAAGCTGTTGCTTTTGTATCATCTTTGCATTTTCTAGCTATTATATATAATTTTGATCATTACCTATCGTGCCCAAATAGACACACAGATGACTGACATCTAGTTCAGTAGCTGAATTTTAACATCTGATCCTTCAGGACATAAACGGTATGCTAAGTTTTATATGTGTTCCACTCTGCCCTATTTAAAGAGCCATTAAATCATTAACTCATTAACGGGCATATAAATCATGCCAATGACGTCATGCCTTCTCCCGCATACGTGTACGCCCTTCCCCTTGGCTGACTGGTAAATTCACCTCTCTCTCTCTCTCTCTCTCTCTCTCTCTCTCTCACACACACACACACACACACACACACACACACAGCATGCATACTCTACTCACACAGACACACAAATATCCTCTCCTTAGATTTTTGTTGGATTCTTCTCCCTCTGTAAAACAATCAAAATGACAACTGAAAAAAGAATTTGAAAGAGATGTTTTTTCTTCCTCTTCTGCTCTCTGGCTGCCTCCCAACTAACTAAGCTATGCAGCTCTGGATTCTGTCTGACACATCTTAACTACTGACATTTAGCAGATGCTTCTCCGAGAAATAGGGGAGGGCGAAGGTGAAGCAGGGGTGCGACATAAGTAATTAGATTAACGATGTCTCAATTATCAAGATGTTCCCACCGTGTCCCCTTCTGTCAGCAAATCTGGAGCAGGAAGGCTGTCTTTAGGAAAGAAAAGGTCTACAATAAGATGAAGTCGGAAAGTTAAAAAGAAGCTGTAAGTCTTGTTTTCACTCAAACAATAAGCAGATAAATCCAAGCTTTAATCTGCATGAGATCACTGAACTGGCAAAATAGACCGGTAGAGATAGTTTAGTTCTGTAATTCCTCCCTCACTTCCAGCCCATCGCTGTGGCTGATTTGATCATGCAACAGTCCTAATGAATGTTAATGTTAAGTAATTTATCTTCTTTCTCTGTGAGTCTCACAGATTGGTTGTACTTCGATAAAGTACAAAGAAGTCCAGGTTTTTCTGCTCAGCTCCAAAATTAAATGTATTCAGTTCATCTGAGCGTCACGGCATATGTTTGTAAATTTGCGTCAGCATTCCTTATGTGACTAAAAATGTGTGATGCTGTGTGCTCCCTTTTGAACAAGTTGTAACATCTTCTGTTTTTCTCATTAATTAATGAGTCAGATAAAATCTTTGACATGTGTTTATTCTATATCTGTGGAAGAGCCGTGGTTATATTCCTTTTTAAGAATTATCTTTTGTCGTCCTTTTAATAAATGCCTCCTTTTTTGCTTATTTTAGTTAGTAATTTGTTACTTGCACCAAAGAGTTCTAACTTTTGCAGAGTATTTTTTTTTTTCAATGATGAGAATCTACTTGACAAAATAAACAATAATGAGAAGGTTGTTTTGAGATTTTGTTTTTAGAACATATAAAACTATGCCTATGAAATAATGAAATATTCTTTTTAAAGTACCATATAGTGCCTATTGCTAATGAATAGAATTGAACGGTATTGAGAAAAGAGTCATTAAATCTCTGGTGATACTCCTTCCTATTGGCAATATAACCACCAAAGGCACGGATTTTTTTTAAAGGCAATAACTCAAAGTTTTATTCACTTTAGGTAGTATTGCAGGCAGAATAAAAATGTCTAGTTTTCCATGACTTCTTCAAAGTCTCTTATCAGGGTGCTAAGTGTTCTGTCATTATAACATTATCCCATGATAGACCTGTTACGATGTCCATGATTGCAGCTTATTTTATGTTCAGTCTTTGTATGTTTGGTTTTTGGTGACTTTGGTTTAGAACTAACCGCTCTCAAAAACCCCGTTGCCAGCCGAATTGCTGACGCTGTCACGGGTGGTCGTATTATGCGTCGATTTTGTTAGTTTCGCAGCTCGACTTTTTCTGACCTTGTTCTAAGATTATGTGCTCTATTCCATCTACAGTCCCCAAATCTCATAACTACTGGCTATGATGAATATAGTTCTGGCAATCTGACAGTGCCACGGTAGAAAATATTGAGAAAATGCTGCATGGAGGCATTACAAACCTCTGTTATTTTGGTATTTGAAGATCAAAATGTCTCATAGGACAGATGATTCCTCCTGCTTTAAAACTGAGGGCACAGAAAGGCATAGAATTAGTGTAACTCAACATAAATGGAGCCTTACTCGTTTTAATTAATAGTATTTTCAGAGAAGCTATTTAAAGAGAATAATAAGACAAATACACAAAGCAATGCATTTTCCTGTGTCTTTTAGCACATGTTGACCACTGTGATTGTCAGAATTTTAAGTCCCCCCCCCCAACAAAATTCTCACCCCTGATGTGCACACCTTGTTTAATTCTCTCCTCTTTAATGTCATTGGGGACAGTAAATATGATAGGATATCAATCCAGTGATTAGGTGTTTAGTCAGTTGATTTTGAGTTAAAAGGGGAATTGTCCTGGGGGGCCTGACCTAATCAGGTGACCCCTTTTAAAAGAAGGTGAAAGGTTGGAAACCTTGTACTACTGGTTTGGAAGAAAGCAAAAGCCAACCAAACAAACAAGCAAAATGTGTTTTGAATGGCCTGTGGAGGAGTCCATGTTGCTAAGGCCTGAGAGCAGCCTATGAGCTAGCTGAGTGGTCCCCTACTGCCAGCCAGCAAGGAAGCAGGGGCGTCGGTCCTACAAGAATCTGAATTCTGCCAACAAGCTGAATGGGCTTGGAAGAGCACCTCGCCCTCCAGATGGGCTGCATCCCTGCCAACACCTCGTTATCAGCCTCCTGTGACCCTGAGCAGAGAACTCATGCTCAGCCTTCTGACCCACAGAAACGGCGAGATAATAAACGGGTGTTGTTTTGGGCCACCACGTTTGTGGTGATTTGATAGGCATCAACTAAGACAACCACTCTTTAGAAGTGGGCCTTCCAGATCCTGAAGGACAGGTTTCTGGAAACTCAAATTTCTTTAAAAAACACTGAGAAGGGGGACCTCCGAGAGAATCCAGCTGAGGACACCCTCGTCGATTTGAACACAGATGTGCTGTCTGGCAGGGCAAAGTAAGCATTCCCCAAAGCAGCACTTTTCATACAAAATTTGGAGGGGGACCCAACTCTCCCCTCCCCCCATCTGCTGTGGCCTTATCCTTTTGTAAAATACAATAAACATTAATGAGTAGAAAAATTAAACTTATTAAGGGACAAACGAAATACAAGCCTCAAATTTTTATTTTTCAACAGACATGAAATTCTTTTGCCACTACATTTCCCAAATGCTTACTCTCCATTTTGGTTTTTGTCATATTGCAGATCGATTGTAGAGCACACCCAAGTATGGTCCAAGGAGCGTGGCTCTAACTGGCATCGGATGATCCAACACCCTCTGCTTCTGTGCCTGGAATGGGTAGCTGAAGTTCAGCAGAGGTAATGTGTGTGGCAATCAGAGAGACTGTGCCTAACAGATGGGCATCTTCCAATTTTGGAGCTAGCTGGTCCTTTTTTTAGTTTGGTGTAGAAAGTCCCCCAAACTTGCAATAAAAAATACATATTGTAGCTCCTGCTCCACTCTATAAAAGCCATGGGATCCTGGAGAGTTATTTATGCATGCGAGACCTCGTTTCTCTTATTTGTAAAAATGTCGATAATATCAGTAATCTATCTCATATGATTGTGAAGACGAACGAGGTAATGTGTATGTGTGTGTTTTGCAAGCTGTGAAGTGCTGTACGCATGTATAAATTAATAGTATTACTATTCTTAAATTCTCCTTCAATAACTCATTCCAGTGTACTCTGCACAGAGGGTGGAAAATGAGAAAAAAACATCTGATCATGCTGATTGTACTGTTGCGACCAGTTTCTGGGAATGACCGGGAACTGATGTGTGTGTAAGTTGCAGATGTCGAAAAGATCTCTTTGTTACATTAACAACAGCCTCCCCTGCACGTCTTGTTTATGTGTCCAGTTCTCCTAGTAATGCTCATTGACTTCTGCCCTGTGAACATGGCTCCATTCTGTCGTTATTCTCAGAAGTATGCGAGGCAGGACTGGTCCTCAAGAAACTCCCACCACACTGTCCAGTACCGTGTGTGAGCATTGTGGCATCACAAAAGCACAAATTCTAGAAGTGGAATAGAGAAGGAAGGCAGCAGCATTGGGTCTTACAAGGGGAACCCCCAGCTCCATTATAGAATATTGCTCGGTGAGATTGCCTGGCAATGCATTTTTCAGATGTGAATAAAATAACAATATTAGAATGCTGTGGTTTTTCTTTGCGCACAGGAGGTTAAAATAGTCCCTTCTATGGTTCTCTCCTACTTCCTCTTTGTAAGAGAATCATTTTAAAGTAGATTTATTGTCAAATGGTCTTATTCCATTTTGGAATGAAAAGGTAGGACCAATATTGTGGCTTTTCTTTTCTTTTTTTTTGTTCTCGATAGAAGACGAACTGCTCCTTTAAATATATTTTCCAATTCACTATTCCACTGCACATATTTTTCATTTTTATAGTAAAACTATAAAAAAAATCCCTTAGAGGAGGCAGAGTGTCTTGTGACTAACATATCGTGCGTGAATCACTTTGTATATTTATGATGACCTTGGTAATGTACTACATTCGTGCCTTCTGTATTTTCCAAACATTGTTTTACAGAATCATTATGGAAATTGAGTAGGTTTGGGGTGTGAGGGAGACTAAGACCCCTTAGGCACAGTGGCCACGATTTCTGGGTGGTCTACCCGTCCATAATCGGGCATAACAGGCACATTCTTGTGCAAAGACCAATGAATTGTTCCCTGCTGGTCAGTTGAATTTCAGCTGCTGACAGTGACCTCAATTAAGAACATACCCTCAAGGAAATGCCCCTCTAAATTACGACCTAATAGCCAATGGACTCAGTAATAGGATTAAGTGTGAACAGAATTCATAAAAATGGCAAAATAGGAAAAATATTAATGATAAGAATGATGGCATTATAGGGTAAATTTTGGTGTTCTTTGTGGAGTGAGGGGAAAGAACAAAGAACTCAGAGATTCTCGGGGTTTTCTCAGCTTTTCTAAACTCTATACAACTCAAATCAGAGCTCTCTTCCTGTCCTAATTTCATATTCTTCTATTTTATTCAGAATTTCAACTCATTCAAGTGAATTAAGGGGCAACCATAATTGAGGTATAATTTTAACTCTGGGTTTCTGTGCCCAGTTCAACAAGGGCTCTTAGCCCTGTTGTCTAAAATGTGTTTATTTGGATTCTGGAACACTATTAAAACTCTATTCCTGTATTTAGAATAACAGTAACAACCAGGGCATACCTCTACTAAGCACTTTCCAAACAACATATCTTGTCAATGTGTGATATTTCCTGCCACTGTGAGTTTGGGACCCAGCTGAGTAAGAAGCCAAGAATATTTTAGGTTCTAGCTACATCTTAAGGTAGGCTGCAACTTCGGTCTGCCATCCACAGAGCGGAATCAAGAATGAGCTGGTGAGAACCAATAACAGAGTTTTACAACATGGCACCAGGTACATATCAAAGAGTAAAAAAAAGTTATAACATAAGGTAGAAGCAAAATATGAAAGTAGGAATATAACAGATTTGGATGGGGTGGGGGCTTGAGAATTCAGTTAGAAGTTTTATTATAATTATACTGTTTGTCCTAGGTTTCCTCCTTTCATTGAATAAACTTGTCATACGTTTTCTGGTCCAAACGCTTCCTGGGTTGGCAGAATCTAAGTGAGTTCAAGCATGTAGGAGGACCATTTGGTTAAAGCTAGTGATTGTAGATAGAAACTTGGGAGGAATTATCTGCAAATAATATCCTATCCAGGCTCATGTTCTCAAGTTCAGTCCCCATGAATCCATCCTCCCCATTTCTGTAGGATTCTGAAGATGCCAGTTATCCACCAACTGCTTAGTCCCAAATTTCTCTACATTTAGAGACACTGCTTTCTGATTCTTGGTTTGGTCTTATTTGCATTCCTCCATTCTTGGGTTAGTTCTCTTCCTGGCTTTTCCTATCGCTTGTGATAGTTTCCTTGTTTTTATTCTCTTGTGTATCCTATGACTACACTCTTGACTCTTTTCATCTGTGCTGCATTAACAAGTCCAGCTAGTCCTTCTGTTAACACTTTATGTTGACATGTCTCTGTTGTCTCACCTACAACTGGATAAAAATATCGATAGCTTCTGCCAGCATGAGTTCCAGAAAGACTTCAGGGTCCGCCTGGGGACACTATCATGTCACAGTGATAAGACATTCTTGCTAATCATTTTGTTGAGGCAGTGTAAATAAAGAGTACAAACTCTGCAGGAAAAAAAAAGCAGTTTGAAGTAACTGGGGCATTTGTTTATTGAGTGGAAAAAATAAAATAATTAGGAAGAAAGGTTTGGATTATATATAGAAATGGGTTAGCATACTACTGTTGATGCATAAAAATTTATAACATTGTGGAAGGTCTTAGAACAACAAAATATGATAAATTGTTGACAAGACAATGTCACTGAAGACAGTAGAGTTGGAGCTGAACCACCCATGAGCCTGTGTATTTGCTTCTTTTCATATTTTAGTTTTGAGTCAACATAAATTTGAGGAAAAGGAGCCAAAATGGAAAATTCTCCTGATTATAAGAAAGCCCTGATATTATAAGGATCAGCTCCTATTACACTTCCCAGTGTCCATATTAATCATGCCCACTTTCCCTCCATTAAAATTTACTGTTGATCATCCCCAAAGATTCTGATAAGAAAGTGATAAGAAAAATAATAAGTCCAACTTCACTGTACAAACAAATACTTGTATTTAAATGTCCAGTAAAAACATAATGTATTTCCAATAATTTATCCTTTAAAATTTCTTTTAGCATCTTCTATTCCTCATATACCTGTGGGTTAGTTTGGTTAAATTCTTTTTTTAATTCTTATATGTAGTCATAGTGCTATATAACATAAGTAGAAAAACAAAATTAAATATCTTTGATTTTATCAGCACCTGATTTAACTATTACATATACTGTACATTTTTATATAATTAAAATTCTTGAGAATATAAACATTTTAGGCTTTTTAATTTACAATTATGTTTTAAATAGAGAATTAACCCAAGAATGTTATATACTGCTGCAACTCTTCAAAATGTAATTTTAATGAATAATGTATCAATCAGTTGATTTACAATTATATACACAGTCAGTTGCCAATATATGTCATTGGCTCATTTTTCAAATTTTTACTGTTATTTATAACATTGCAATGGATTATAATATTAAAATTAATCATTTTCTTAAGATTAGTTTCCTGGACTACCTGTCCTTTGTATACTGCGAAGAGTATAAAATTTATAATGGCTTTTCATTGTTGTCATTATCCTAGGTTACTGTCCTAAAGAATTCATCCATTTATTCACTGACTTTTCGATTCACCCAACATTTATAAAGGGTAGTGTGTCTACCAAAGTCAATATAATAGGTGCAAGAGAAAATTTAATGGGGAGCCAAATAAATAAACCAATAATAATAACACACTGCGATAGTACAATAGTTCAATAATAGAAATATCTACCAAGGGTTGTAATTGTATGTCTAACTCTGCTTGGGATAATCAGAGAGATCTTCTCCAAGGACATAGCATCTATAGCAGCTCCTAAGGATGAGAAGGGGCATTTATAGGTAAGAAATTGAAGGTAGCATATACCCTAGGAATGATTCATCTTTGTAACGTTTTTCATTTTGATGAATGGAAGATAAAACCTATTCCCCTAGATGGCCATTTTGTCTTGCACCTACTGCATTCCCGCCCCCTTATATTACCCTTTACAAATATTTGGCGAATGGAATAACCAGTCAAAAAATGGATGAATTTCTAAGGACAGTAACTTAGTATAACCTCATCATCATTCACAATAACAAAGAGCCATTACATTACACATTAACTATCACAAAGAGCCATTATATTACACATTTGACCATCAGGTCAACTCAGGTCCTAAGTCGACCTGACCAGCATTATCTTCTAGACTTCTCTCCCTTGACCTCATATTCCAGTTACATTAAACTCTTCACAGTTCCCTGACTATAGCTCTACACCTTGTACAAACATGTGATGGAATATGGTGCATTAGTCAAAAGCAATAAAATCTCTCTCTCCCTTTCTCTAGCTCTCTAATGCAAAAAGGGATATTGTAGAAAAAGAAAAATAAATGAATTCACGGATTCATAGTTAATAGCATTTGCATAACTTAAATACAATTTGGAGACTACTTTTTATCACAAGGAAAGACTGAAGAAGATTAAGCTAAATGGAGATACGGCAAAAGGACGATAGCATGATCATCGTCATGCTGCGCTAATAAATGTGCTAAAGACTGACTGAGTCTTGAGACACACTTCTGTGTTTGATGTACCATTTATTAACAGCAGACGTTTGACAATTCTTTAAAGTCAGATGTTAATTTGTAGGAAGATAATTAGATGCAAATGATTTTGTCCAGAAAAGAAGATAAATCTGGAGTTTACATATTTTTCCCTGTAAGATGAACCAGTTTTGAATTTAGTTCAGCAATCTTACTTAGCAAAGAAATAACCATATGGAAAATAACTATTGAAAACAGCTGTTTAATCTTGTATCATACAACATTTTTAAAACGATTTAGTTCAGAACTTTTTGGTTCGTTTGTTTTAATTTAACCTTCTTTTGCACTAATTCTGCTCTTCTTCAAGAAAATCATGTGGTATAGTGGTCAGAAGCACAGGTGACAACTTGGACTTGTGATTGGCACCTGAAGTGAAGTGAGGGGGCAGCCTTGTGGAACTGAGCCTTTAACCTGTGGATTCTGATATCTAGGTAGATGTCATTTTTGATATTAGATGGCATTGCCTCTCAGAGATTGATGTTTCATTAAGCTATGCTGTAGGATCCATTTTCATTTTTTCTATATGGATAGCCATCAGATCAATTTATTAACTAGGCCCTGCTTCCTCTTTTAGTTTGACATGTATCTTTGAAATATACTTCATCTCCACTTATGCCTGGATCTGATATTGCATTGACTCTTACATCAGTCAATTTTCCTATTCAGGTCACAATACCCCAATCTCTTACTTCCTATGGCTTTATTATAAGTTTTTATGTTTATCAGGACAATTCTTCCTCTCTTTACTCTTTTTCAGGTCATCTTGGCTATTGAGGTTCTTCATGTACTCTTAAACATTTTATAATCACTGGTCAATTTTCACAAAATGACTTGAGATTTTAATTGGAGTTGTATTTAATAATGGTACTTATGTGTGCCTTGGGAAGCAGTCAGTTCTGTCATATTTGAGTTCACTTCATGGATGAGGATGAAACTGTAGCTTTTAAATAGAATTTGATTCTGTTTTTCCATCTCCAGACAGCTTCACACATAGACATTTTCTCCCTTCTCACATGGTTATTAACCCTAGAGTATGTCATAATGTATCTTCTTGCTATATTCTCCATAACGCGTGCTCTCTCTCTCTTTCTCATTCTCTCTCTCTCTCTCTCTCTCTCTCTAAGAGAAGTTTACAGGGCAAAGTTTATATATATATAGAAGTTTATATATAATATATGTGTGTGTGTGTGTGTGTGTGTGTGTGTGTGTGTGTGTGTGTGTGTATAGAGAGAGAGAGAGAGAGAGAGAGAGAGGCTCACAGACCAAAGTTCATATATATATATATAAACTTTGTAAAGAAGTTGTGCTCTGTAGATAAATTTAGGTGGAACTACTATCATTACAATACCAATTTCTGTAGATATTAACATATGCTCTCTCCTTCCATTTAAGTATTTTTCATGCTTTTTAGTAAAGTTTTATAATTTTAACATGCACATCTTGAGTATCATTTGTTGGATTTATTCCTTGATAGTTTATAGCTTTTATTGCTATTATAAATGGTGGTATCTTTTTGATATATGTTATGCTTTCTAATTGTTGTTGGTAACAGGATATGAACTGATATTTGTGTGTGTTGATCTCACTTCCGGCAACCTGGCAATAATTCTATTGATTGTCTCTAAGTTCTTCTAAATTTCCTGTGAAGACAATAACATGCAATATGTTATTTATTTATTTATTTATTTATTCTTTATTTATTCTTTTCCAATTTCATGCACTTAATTTATTTTACTTACCTTATTCCAGTCTCAGTCCTCTAATATGGTGTTAAATAAAAGTAGTAAAAGTAGAAATCCTTGTGTTGTTCCTAAATCTAAAGAGAATTATATCCATTTATAATTGCACATATTATAGGTTTTTTTGTTGTTATCTTGTATCGAGTTCAGTTTGTTTCCTTCTGTTTTTAGCTTATTAAATTGGTCAAGTTTTATCAAAAAAAAAACATGTATTTATTGAGATGAGCATGTGGCTTTTTCTACAATCCGTTAATACAGTGAATTACATTTATACATTTTCTTATATTAAAATGTTGCATTCCTGGGATGGACCTACCATGTTTATGGTGCATTTTTTGAGAGTATTGTGTTCCTTTGCTAATATTTTGTTTAGGATTCTTACAATCGTGAGGAAAATGGGCTATAATATTAATTATATTTAATTTATTTGATCTAGTTTTGGATTGTATCACTTAGGGTATATTATGTTGTGCCACAGTAAAAATGCTCCCAAAATGTAAGTGGCTGAAATATCATGGTTTTTTATTTGTTGCTCAGGCCACATCCTCATCTCACATCAGTCATAAGGGACTTGGGGTGATGGAGCTTTCACCATCTGGAACATCACCAGTTACCAGGGAAGGAGGGACATAATAAACTATACACCGACTATTAAAGGCTTTTTTCTAGAAGTTACCTAAATCATAGCTACTCTTATTTCCTCAGCTAAAGCTAGATCAAATGGCCATGGCTCTCATCAAAGGATTGGGTAATTAGTATCCCTCTCAGGTTTGCAGAAGGGGGATAACTAAAAAATTGGCAAATAGCTCTAATGATTAGTCCGTGCTTCTGATTAGAAAATATTTTATTCTCTCTCCTACCCACATACATAATATGATCCTTCCAAAAGAATTAATATAAACATTCTTTCTAGTCCTGTCATCAATTCTACAACAGGAAATCTAAGGAATATGGTGGTTTTGTGCAGTATCTTGATAATAGGTCTAAATGTGGCTCTTTTTGATTCGGCCTGTGAACTTCTCTCAAGTCCAATATACAATAATGGAACCAAGACAGATAAGTGCAGTAAGCATTTGGCAGAGGAATAACTGGAGTCATACAGCATATACTGGTCCCAGATAGCAGAGATTTGTCTATAGCAATTCTGAAAAGCTTCTTAAAAGATGTATTAAGGATTCCCCTCAGAAGCTGGTGGAAAATGATTTTTGAATTGACTCTAGTTCTCCTTCTTGGGAGTAGCTAACTCATCCACTTTTCTCCCTGACTCCACACTCTGAAATCTTTTTTATTATCCTCCTTGGTGCCTGTATCTGAATTGGACATTAGCAAGATGTTCTTAGAATCTGCATAGCTCTCCGAGCTCACTTCTTTCCTATGGTTGGTCGGGAGTTCCAGGATCTTCTTAAGTATCAAACAGTCATGGTCTATTTTAGTCCAAGCTGTTGATTTCTGGACAACACAATTTTCTAAAACATAATTTTGGCTTCTCTATTTTATTGCCGTCAGCACTCTAAGCAATGACCATACCCAAGTTTCTCTTGAGTCACAGTTCTCACTTTGGATATTTCTTTTCTGTCTCTTCCTCTGGCCTCTCTCTCTTTCTCTACTTACTTGCAGACACCTAGAGCCTGTATGAATGCCTCATATCACCTGCTAAGTTACTGTAGTTGCCCCTTTACCAAGTATTTAGCCACTACATAATAAGGCTGCTTACTCTTCTAGTCTATAATAAAAATTGTTCTCACTATTTTCCAAATGACCCATTAAGCCAATGCCATGTATAGTAAAGCTGTTATATATAACACTCCCTATATCAAGGTACCAGTATCTTTATCCATCAGCATAAGCCTGATTTTACCATGTGTGATTTATGATTTAAATAAGAAATGTGTATTTGGTCCTCAACCACTGTTCTTCACAAAGAGCTCTTAAAACCCTTGGAATTTCCTGTGAGGAGACAGCAATAAAGGTGTTTCTGTGAGGTGTCTTTTGGACCAGCACCTTAGAATGAAGGATGAAGGCTGGCTGCCAAACCACGTGATCAGATGATTGGAAAATGAAAGTCCCACCCCCTGCCTCCACCGGCCCCACTAATCTCCCGGGCAGGGAGATAGGCTGGAGATTGAGTTTAATAGCCAATGGCTGATGATTTCATCAATCTTGCCTATGTAATGAAGCCTCCATAAAACCCCCAAAAGGAGAGGATTGGAGATCTTCCAAGTTGGTGAGTGTGTGGAGGTGCTGGAAAGGTGACACACCTGGAATGGGCATGGAGCCTCTGTGCCCTATCCCCATACCTCGCCCTATGCATTTCTTCTGTCTGGCTCTTCCTGAGTTATATCCTTTTATAATAAACCAGTGATTTAATAAGTAAAATGTTTCCCTGAGTTCTGTAAGCCACTCTGGTAAAGTAATCTAGCCTAAGGAGCAGGTCATGGGAACTTTCAGTGTCTCCTTAGATACTGATGGTGGGACAGCAGATGGTTATGACCCACTTTAAAAAATAAATTTGTATTCTCTTTTGAAGTCGAATATTCACATATCCTGTGACTCAGCATTTCTACTCTTATCTACCTGCCCAAGAGGACTTTAGCGTATGTGTACCAGGATGTGTGTATAAAAACCCACAGACGCCTTGTGCATGTTAGCAAAGGCGTAGAAACAAAAAAAAACACCAATTGAGAAAAAATGATAGATATGATAGAAATACCCACTGGAATATTATAGATTGGATTGGAAATGAATAAACCCCAATTAAATACAGCAACACAGATGAATTTTATTTATATAATGCTGAATATAAAGGCAAGGCTTGGAAGTAACATAAAATATAATGTCCTTTATGTAAAGTTCCAAAAATAGTAATGAAACTATATATGTATATAAATTATGATATAAAAAAGGTCAAAAAGTAATGAACTCAAAATTTGGTCGAAGGGTGTATAAGAAGATGTGTCGTGGGAGGAGTACATAGATAGATATAAGTTATTGACAATATTTTAGTCCTTAGTTTCAGCAGTGATTCATAGATGTTCATTATTAATTAATAAAAATTAAAATAATACCAATAAATTCAGAGGCTTATGTATAGGCTATTAATGATAGACATAGGATGAGGGCTATATCGATTTTATTCTTCACATGTGTGTGTGCATCTACGTTAAAAATATAATTGTATGTGCATTTTAAATATTCAATACCTACAAAGCTTAAACTAGTAGGATCCTTCCCAACTCTCCTCACAGCCTTTTCCACTGTCCAGGTCCCCAGAAACAATACTTAATTCTCTTCTTGGAAAGTCTTTTACCCAATATACATCTTTCCTGCTTTCAAAACAATGTGACAATCTTCCCTGTTGCTTATCTTCCCTCTGGATCTACTTTGAAAAATAATAATAACTAACAATTTTGACTGCTTAATATTTATCAGATACTGAGCTAAATGACTTCTACAACTTTATTTGGCCTCACAATAACCTTCTGGGTTTGATACTATTATCCTCAATTTACATTCAAGGAAATTGTTGCTCATCAATATTAAATTGCTTGGCCAAGTTCCCTTAGCTAGTAATCATAAGAGCCGGTAGTCAGTTCTATATCTGTATGGTTTCGGAGAGCCTAATTTTAGTTAATTGCCATCTTCTTGGTCTTCTGAGTCTTAACATTAAGCTTCTACATCTTATTTCCTTGCACAGGCCTTAAAGAAGCACACTAGGGTGTTAAGTTCTTATTTTTTTCTACATATCCGTTCAATAAAATATACTGTGAGTATCTTAAGAAATCATGAAAAAGAAAGGAGAATATACCAAAAAAAGTAATTATGTAAGGATACAGGATACATAAGTTATTTTTATATGTTTCTATATTTTATACATTTGTAGCAATATTGCTACATTACTTCTATAATTTGTTTTATAGAGCAACATAAGGTTGAGGATTGGTTAAACCTCTCTCAACATCATTTTTCCTATATCTATTCCAGGACTTACACTTTTGGTTCTATAGTAGAAGTCTGATGTGGAAAGCCCAGACCAGGGGAATGTGCTAAATATACCAGCCTGGAGGGGTAACATGCCACTTAAAGGTAGCTTAGCAATCACATTGTATCTGTGAATGGAGACAACCCAGGACCAACAACTTCCTGTTGCTGACTTGCCTTCACATGACCAATCCATACTCAACCATTTCTTTAAAATCTGACTCAAAACTCACATCCTTCCAAAAGGTTTTTTTCAATTAACTGTTCTCTTCTGAATGCTTTATTCCATATGATACGGGATTTAAGAAATAATCCTTAATATATGCTAAACTTTTCGATAGGCTTTTGCCTGCCAATCGCATTGTTTTATGTTCCTGTGAAAACTATGTTGACTTCTGTAACTTTATCTATTCTACTAGGATTCAATAAGCAATTAACTCAATCATTAAAGAAATAGCATCTGTCTGTCTGTTTATCATCTATCTATCTATCTATCTATCTATCTATCTATCTATCTATCCATCCATCCATCCATCTATCTATCTATCTATCTTGTTTGGAAGAAGAGAATACAACATTTTGTCTTCTGTGTCCCTGAAATGTGTGAAATTAAACTATGTTTTGCTAAAAGCAAACTATACCCAAATAGTTAGATTCCTTCTGCCACACTGTCTAATTTTCTTGTCTTTCTTTGTCACCCCTTGATCTGTGATGGATGGCTGAGTATTTCCTCCTTACATCCTAATTCAGAACAGAAAGTATTGCTTCACTACACTGCCAAATACCTCAGTGTCTCCATGCCATTATAAATATTTCATAACTTCCTCTGTGTACACACACACTCCTACTCCTTGTCTTATTTTAGTAACCTCCAAAATGTCTGCATGGTTCTCTTTGGGGCAATTTTTCTCCCATTTTTAATTTCTTTTCCTACTGCCTACCTACATATTATGAGATTCCCCCCTCCCCCACCCAAGAAAATTGCTTCTGTGTCGAAGATCTTGCTATCTTGAGTAAAATGGTCAGAAGTACAAACTGCAATCTGGTCCTTTCTAAGGGGAGATCTAATTACCCAGCTGGCACTGAAGAATACAAACATTTTTACTCTGGACCATGTTTATCTGTTTTTTGCAAGTACATCACTTTGGAAAGCTACTTGCTCAGCTAATCTGTAACTGTCATAGAAATGTAATTTTTCCCTCCTCCAAACCAACAAGCACCTGGTAAGACTGCCGTATGCACCCATGCATGCAAGTCTAACCGTTTCCATGGAAACCTAGAAAACCCCGTGTGCAAGTTTCCCAGCATCCTGCCACAGTTCCCTTTTCTCTGTGCTGCTCTATCTCTCTGATTCCTTTAGTGCACTTGCATGAGATTACAGTGCTTTGCAACAACTCTGTAATAGACTTTCTTTTCCATTCTTGCCCTTGTCAATGACTCATTCTTGCCATGTTAGAGGGCAGAGACAGGGTCTTATTTAGAAGTGTAGCCTCCTGAGTGCTTAGTCCGGTGCCTTTGACTTAATGGGCACTCAAAGCTTGTTTGTTGAATTGCATTGGATTAAGGGCTTATTGTCTTAGATGGTTTTACTTTTGTGCTCATTACTAGCTTCCTCAGCAGAATCACTGGAAAGATAAAAAGAGCCTGCTGACTGAATACAGGGTTTAAACCACCAATTTATATATTTACAAACCAAACATGAATTTTCAGCCCTCTCTCATATCTTGAAATTTTTAAAACCTATAAACTTTAGAAATGAGAGAAAGTAATTTAATATTTACTGAGTAACAACTAAATATCAAGCATCTTAATTTTCATTTCTCTGTGAATTTAGTATTATTATCCATAAGCTCTGAGCATTAAAACCTTAGGAGGACAGCACATGTAATTTGGGTTATAACTACCTACTTACCCTGCAATCGTCTTAAATGCCCATGCTACCACAGAATTTGTGATCATACATTTGTAAATGGTTGGGGTTAAGAATCTTGGGGAAAAAAGTAATGAGTATAAAACTTAGGGCCTTATTGTATGAAAAGGTGAAAGAGTCTGAAAAGATATCCTTAACAACATTTTGAAAAAAAAAAATTACTGATGGCAGGTACTATACAATGAAACCTGGGACATTCGGCAGAGATTATCTAAAATTGGAGACACACCAAAACGTAAGAATAACAATTACTGCTATGAAGCATTAACGATACACAAGAATGCATGTAATATTGGGTCAAAGCATGCTAAATCACTGCGTTTATGACAAAAGACACAAAGTCACTACACTGATAATGAAAAAGTGGATATGGTGTGAGATGTGTCATCCCCACTGTTGGCGGAGACCGTGTTGGGAGTTCCACCTGCACCTAGGCTGTGGTAACAGAGCACCCCCTCCCCTTCTTCAATGGTGTGGTGTCAGAGCAGAGTAGTGGAGGGTGAATCCCTACACTCCCTTCAGAGACAACAAAGCCACCGACCCTAAGAAGTGTCCATAGAGACCGCATGGAAAGGCTGTGCTTTCATCCCACCAATGATGACGATGTGTAGTTTCCTTCTCCGCAGGAGGGGTCTCAGAAGAGGCCTACTGGAGAGTCAAGACTTTCATCATCGCTCAGCAGTAACGAGGACACCCAGGTGGTGATAGTGGAGGTCAAGTGGAGTAGAGTAATGGAGTATCACCTCCTAGGAAGATAAGTGTCTTCTTAGGGTGAAGCCTAGGGTGGAGCCTGACTCCCACCCAGCAGTAGCAAAGAGTCCCTCAACCTCAAGTGTCATCAGAAGCTGAGGGGAAAAAACTGGTCTTCTGTCTCTACCTGGCAGTAATAAGGTGGTGCTTCCCTCGACCACAGCAGCAGTGTTAGAAGCAGCATGCTAAAGTAGAAGGGTTCAGTAAAATGCAGTCTCATAACATAGTACCCAAAATATTCAAGTATCAATTAAAAATCACAAAAACCTAGAACCAGTATCAACTCAAGCTGAATGAAAAAAGATGCCGAGATGACTCAAAGACCTGACTCAGAGATGTTAGATTGATCGAATAAGGATTTTAAAGCAGTCATCGTAAAAATATTTCAATACACAGTTATAAACGTGTTTGAAACAAATGAAAAAAATAAAGAGAGTTTCAACTAAGAAATAGAAGATAGAAGGAAAACTAAGGAGAAATTTTATAAAGATGTCTAAAATTAATAACTGATCATATCAAATGTTGACAAGGAAATGAGAAACCTGGAACTCTCACACACTGTTTATGGGAATATAAAATGGCATGATCACTTTGGATGAGTTAAACAAAAATATATATGTATAGATAGATCTGAACATGAATGTTCCTAGCTGCTTTATCTGGACTCACCAATATTGGAGACAATAGAAATATGCATCAACACGTGGATGCATAAACAAACTGTGTCCTGTCGATAGTGTAGAATACTACTGAGCAATAAAAGTGAACTATTGATGTACACTACAATGTGGATGAATGTTAATTGTGTGGAATGAAAGAAGTTTGACAGAAATAAATACATGCCATAAAGTTTCCATTTATATAAAATCTAGAAAATGCAATTTAATATAGAATGATAGAAAACATCAATGGCTGCCTGGAGTGGTGGGGATGGGGTGGTATGGGAGGGAAGATTAAAAAGCAGCACAAGGAGAAGTTCTGGGCACATGCATTAGTTCTCTATGGACCCTTTGTGCTCTGCCTGGGGAGGGGGACGTGGCCATTTGCATGACGGACTGAGTAGGGGTGCGGTGCTGACTCTTGTTTAAGCCAGTGTGCCGCTGGGAGGGCCTCCATGGCTGCTTCGTGCCCTTGCTGCCGAGGGCCACTTCTTGGATCATTCCTGGAGCAGGAGCCAGAATGGAGCTGACACTGGGCTGGGCTTCTGCGTGGCTGTCACGATGCCTGTGTGACCTCCTCACTAGAGGGATGTGGTGACTACACCAGACTGCTGTGAGGTCTGCCAATCCTTAGATGAAACGTAGCCCTGGAATAAAAGGAAGCCTTCCACTACAAAACCTGCATCAGGTTTTGTGAAGTATTTACCATTCACATCATCCTACCTTAAAGCTTCAAAGATCCCAATTAAAGATATCATTTCAGCCTTTCTGCTCTCTAACTAACCTTCTTTTATGTAAATTGAAACTTTTTACATTTAAATATGACTACTAGCCCTCCAGAAATATTTGGCCGGCAAGATTAATTGCAAGATTCTTAAAATTCCATGTTTCATACTAAGATCTACAGTTGAGGTGGCTATACATCCCAAAAACACTTGATCAGTGAAAATATATGATACCTGATTTTAGTGACAAAAAATGGATTGTTTCTGACATTGTGTGGGCGATCGATGAGGATATCGATTTAGAGAAAATTAGAAAAGCCCTTCCTCATTCAGAGGGTTTTGCAAAGTTGGCATTCAACTTTCACAAGATTGTTGAAAGCCTCGGCTTATTGAAGGTCTTCTCCGTCATAGATAGGTTCGCCTGGAAAAACAGTGCGTAGAGCAACAGATCGTGTATATGGAAGTGACAAGTATTGCAGAAAGAATCTGCTTGGTGAGCTCGTCACTACAGCAAATTCAAGAGCATGAAGAGGAAGCGTGAAGAATAGCTGGCCCGGCCAACGGAAGCACGAGATATCAGACAGAGAGAACACTGACCAGCCTCAAGAAGAACTTCTGCATGCTCAACATACCGGAGGATCTTGAAATGGTTAGAAAGAAACATAGAATTGAGAAAATTAGTGTTGAAGAAAAGTGACAAAGACATCCACCACAGAAAACCTAAGAAATCTTTGACTGACCTGTATTTTGAAGTCCTCGTTGTTGTCTGATTGTGATGCCAGTTATAACACACAGGATCACCTGCCAAGGGTTACCTGCTTGGACCAGGGTGGCTGTAGTGGGAGGGAGTATGAACACGGGAGTTGCTGGCAACAGTGTGGTGTGCGGATCCCGTGCCTGCACTAGGTTCAACATCAATATGATGACCTCTCAGGGTGGAGGACCATGGGGTCCCCAAAGGAGGCGCGAAGCGGCCCAGGGCGGAAACAGAGCAAGTCAAACCTCCCATGCTTGTCGGTAGTGGGATTGTGTCTACAAATAGCCACTTTGCTCCAGCCTGAGAAAATTAAAAAAAAAAAAAGAAACAAAGTGTCCTGTGGAAACTTTGAGGGGTGACAGATATATTCACTGTCTTGATTGGGATGATGGCTTCATGGGTGTTTACATGTATCAAAACATTAAATTGTAAGCTTTAAATATGTGCAGCTTATTGTATGTAAATTATATCTTATTAAGGTATAAGTATTAAGGAATTGCTACTTATATGGCTATTAAAAGTCTTAATTTTTCAACTTAATTGACTGATTTTCAATGTCATCAATTTTTATTTTCTCCTTCACATAGCCTTACTAAAAGATGTCTTAATTTGGAATGATTCCATTGTTTAGAGACTTCTAACCAATCAAAGAAAGCCGATTTTTTTTTTCATTCTGAGATTATTTACTATTTCTATTCTAAGGCTCCCTTAAGTATAACACTTTACCAAAATTGAACGTTCAAAAAAAGAAGGTATGAAATAATCTTATGAAGTTGAAAAGCAGGCTCACCACAGAAATACAATAGGATTAAAGAAAATTTCCAAATGAATAAAAGTAATGTTTTAATACAAACAAAATTTTGTTTTCTTTATCCTGTGAAATCTGTATTTTTCTCAGGTAGGTTAATTTCAGCTTTTATTCATCACAATGTTTTGCATAGTCATTACTCTGTAAATCCTTCTTTTCATAGCAATCTGTGGTCTTCCTGAATCAACTCTCCCCAACCCCTTATACTGACTCTTTTAAATAAATGTTGTATAATCATAACATGTCCTTTTGTTTTTATTTTTCTTTTTATAGTAAAATTATATTTAATAAATATTATAAATAACTGGTAAACAATTAAAAGTCAAGCAGGACTAACATGTGCAACAAATGTAAATCCTTCCCACTTTTGTGTTTCAGTTCTACCTGCTGTTATTAGTTTCTTACTATCCTCCCCCAATTAAGCTGAGAACATATATGTACGAGTATGTGTGTATGAATACAAATATTCCTCTTTGTACCAAATTATAGCATACTTTATATGTCTGATATCTCTCATTTTTCATTCAAAAATATATGTAAGCCCTCATCATAGCATGATGAGTAGAGTGTAAAATTCAATCAGATAAAATTCGAGATTGCGTTATTTCGGGGTGTTAATAAAATGATACAGATTAGCCTTCAGGGAACAAGGGCCTCAACTTCCCTAGTCTCAGTTAAGGTTTGCTTTCTGCCTTTGTGGCAGCTTTCTGTCTCTGTTTAAACATCTAAAAGATGATTCAGCCCCCATTTCTGGCTAAATTATCCAGCAAAGTGGCAGGGATTTCAGCAATCTATTTAGCTCTTATTTTGCCAGCTTGGTTTAGAGAGATTTGGCCAAGGAAACCTAAGAGCCATAGGTGCCTACCTTCTGCTTCCCAAATTGGAATTTCTCACCATTTCTATACCAGGCCCTACTCTCTTCTCACATCTTCCTTCTCAAGAGAAAGACTTTAGCCCATCACATTTAGTCTGGCTGGAAGACAATAGCTAATGGCCAATCAAGTTATGTTTTCTCAGGTCTGTTTATTATTATTGTTATCCCTAATTTATCAAGGTTATTATTTCATGTCAGTAAATATAGATATATGTCTTTTTTTTTTTAGTGGCCATATAGTTCTCCACGGTATAGGCACAGCATGGGCAGACAGCAAGATAAATTTGTTTTACTTTCCAGATGACATTTCTGAGGCTAATCAATAATGTAGATGCTTTTTAATGGTGCCAACTTCTCAGGGCAAGTCTGGGCTTTTAATATGCCATGTGTATTGTTGCTGGAAATTTATGGATGAGCTTCTCTAGTGTTTAATTTAGAGCTTCTATAAGTCTGCATTTTGTCAATAGTCACAATTATTTCCTCTATCTTCCTGTTCCTATCTAGACTGGTGTTTCTCGAGGCCTGCTATACAGCTGCCATCTGCAGAGTCTCTCCACCACCCTCTCGAATGAGATTTATTTTTCTCTGCATCCATTTTCCCTGTCTCTTTTGGTTTGGCAAATGCATCCTCTGGTATCTTCTAGGAAAGACTTATGGGAGGATAATTTTATAAATATCTAAATGTTTAAAAATATCTTTTTTTCTATTCTCACACTTGATTAATAGTTTGATTAGGTATAGCAATCTAGATTGAAAGTAGTTTTCTCCCAGAATGTTTCAAATATGGGCCTACTATTTGTTGTCAGATGTGGGCAATTAGCATGTTTACATTTTTATATTGTTGTAATCTTTTAAATTCTATTTTTATTGTTACCAAAACGCTACTTGTGAATAATAGTTTAAAATATATAATTTTGTAAGTCTCATTAAGACAGTAGTATTCTCCTGTTCCATTCCTGCCCCACCCAACCCATTCCTACTCTCCACAGTCAACTAACTTTCAGTTCTTCTAGTTGTTTCTTCTGGTATTTACAGAAACGTTTTCTACCTTGGGTGGTCTCAGGCTTCTTTTGTGTCCATAAGACCGGGGAATGCATTTTGGTCAGGACCTCCAAAGTCACCAGAACCCGGTCAGGCTTTGTCAAAGGAGCGAACTTCAATGACTCCTAATTAAAAAGAACGAGCTTCTGCATAGATATTCGTTGGTGAAGAAATAGAAGAGAAAAAGTAACAGAAATATGCCTATACTGATTTATTTAAACACACAAGGAGCTGAGCTAGAGAAACGCCAGACTGGAGTGGAGCATGCTAGAAATAATCAAATTTGCATGCTTAGACTTTCATCTTTATTAAAAACAACAGCAGCAATAACAAAAAGCTCCCCCTTTTATCTCATTATTCCTTGCATCTACTCCTCTTATATTTCGCTGCTACCTGAATGGCCTCGTGGTCCTGCTCACTTTCACGACTAAATTAGGTTTATTAATTCCCTTTCTTGTACTACCATACCATTATTTTATTGGATCTTTTTTGGTGTATGCTAACTGATTTTCCTCCAAGCTTGTACAGCCAAAGCATACTTTTATAATTCAAATTATGCAAAGAACCAACTATTTATCTTCTGTGATGTCCTAGAGGCACCGCTTGGTTTTAAATTGTCTAATATATTTTTTTACTGCTTTTGCTTTTTTGGTGTGTGTATGTGCAAATCTTTCTCTCCTCATTTGTTTTATGGTCAATTTTACCACTTTACCGTTTTATTATTCAACATTTATGCTAATCTCTCCTATTTTTCAGATTTAGATATTATTTCTTGATGTCCTAACATGAAAAATGAGAATTTAGACTCCTGCCCTCATCTTCAGAATACAGTTAATGAACTCTTTGGTCAAATCAATATTTGCTGTTTATATGTGAATAACACAGAGCTCTCAGCTTTCTCTGGTTGGCTATGTCAGTTCCCAGCATTAGATCTTTTTTATTTGTACTTTTTACCTTCCAAAAGGACATAGAATTCATGCAGGACAGCAGAGCCATTCTAGTGGCGTGGAATAGGCCTTTGTTATAGAGAGTAGATCTCATACAGTTACGGGAGCTGGTGAAGGTGTCTGTGGAAGGTTGCTGCATCTCGTGGTGGTGCTAGATTGCTGTAGGTCGGGAAGACCAGCAGTTGGGAAGGAAAGCTGAAGGAGAAGCAGAAGACAGCAAGAACGAACTAGAGCCCATGAAGAAGAAATCGAACCTGATTCTAATTACCTCCGGTCTCAATGATCCATCCTCTGCAAAAGAGCTGATACTTTTTGCCATTCACTGCAGATATACCTGATCAGGGTTTAGAGAGTTTGAAGAAAGAAATCTGGCAAGACCTGGAGGGTCTGTGGCCCCACTACCAAGAGTAGCCAGTAGATAAGTCGCGATATTTGTGAGCTTCACTTTGTGCCCTACACTGATGTCTAACCCAGGACAATTGAGAAAAGAGAATTCTGCGAAACAGAGTTCTGACTTAAATGAATCGACAGTACAAAGCTGCCAAAGACACTCAGAGAGACCATACATATGTGTGTGATCCATGAGATAAAGTACAATGTTGTATAAAAGAGTTCAAACCACCTATACATAAGAACTTTAGAAGAGTAAAAATATTACGGCTGATTTTTATAATTCAATAAAATATTTATAAATTTTAGATGTGAAACTCTCCAGTAGAATGGAACAACAAAGAGAAGAAAAATAGGAGAGGAGAAAATAAGATACAAGCTCAAACTAAGATATCCTAACTATTGGATTCCAGGAAACAGAGACACAGGAAGAAGCCATTCTTTGGTCTACAGACAGGAGGAAGCATTGACTGGACCGATGTTCAAGACTGTACTTTCTCTGCAGAGACAGGGAACTTTGAGAATAAGAAATCTGAGAACTCATAGAAATACAACAAATACATTCCCAATTCATCTAACCCGATAAAAGGCCAAAGAGCCTTACCGTTTGCCAGCTTCTCCTTTAGGTCATATATTTACCCTTAAGAAGACAGACACCATAATAACAAAGCCAGTTTCAGTGTCGAAGTCACAACACGAGTGGTTCCAGCCCCATAATACTGTGCTACAGAAATAGGGAAAAGCAGGACAAAGCCTCCAGCTGAGAGCTCTGCAGATCCCTTATGTGAGCCAATTAGGACCCTGTCCGCTCAACTTTCACTTTTGATCTTAGTATTGCATTCTTGTGAACTGACTGCTCTTCAGTCCTGAGCCTCCGCATTCAGTCCTAGGCTTCCCGTCATTTGTTGAATTCCACACATCTCACAGTAAGCACCTCGTTTTGATACCAGTGTTCTTGGAGTGTGTGCTCATTAGATGATATTTTTTCAGGCTGACTCCCCCATTTGTCTTCTCCTGAAGGCTACTGGAGCCCCCTTATTGTGCCTAGTGAGCCTGCCCTCTTCCAATTTTCAGAGAACACAATGATACTTCTACTTCAGGAACTGACCCTTTGACTCATTACTAGAATTTTGTAATGAGAGCTATATGTCAGAACTTAGGATATGTAACTCTTAAATTTCTTGCCTGAATTCTTATTGAATGACATTTATGTCGATAACTACTAAATCCTGGCCCTTGGTCAATTGGGAAGTTATCCTGGGTTTGAAGAGAAATGAGACAAGTAAGGACATTTAGTTAGTTTGCCATAAAATTAAATTTATCCCATTTAAAGATTCTAAGTCATATCTTTCCTAATTTCACTGTAAAATTTTCCTTTGTTTTATGAAATGATGGAAGTAGTAGTTGGCTATTTTATTCAAAATGAATTTATTTGGTCAAATAAAAATTTAGCTGTCAAAAGAGAAAAATGAATTAGCCACCATATATTATTTTTCAAATATCGAATTCAAAACCCTGGTGACAATTGATCCACCTCACTATGACGGAAAGAGCCATTTCTCCGATTATATTACATTTCCAAGCTGACTGTATTTCTTTCCAAACTACACTAACAATTCCCAAATATAAATCAAAGTCTGAAATGTACTTAATTAGAAAGGAATCTATAAAACAGCCAGGATTTAAACAAAATTTTATTTTTTAGCTCAAAAAAAATCTATAAAAGCTTCTATCTTAATTAACAGATTGTATTTTGTTTTACTTGTTACATCTGTGACAGGTAGGCAGAACCACACAGAAATCTAGCTGGTAAGAATCTGGTTCTGCCTCTTTACCAGCCTTTAAAGTTTCTTTTCAATCGTCACCATCCACAAAGCGACAATGACGTGGGACTCCTGTTATGTGCTTGACTATACCAAGATCTGTCCTACTTCAGGGACTTCACAATTCACTTGAACCATATGTTTTTTTCAAAATTGTTTACTGACTTTTCAGCAGTTTGCCTGTTTCATAATAGGTATGTCGTAAGTTCCTTAAATGAATCAATGAATCTGCGGTATACATCAATATACAAGCCAGACAACTGATTAAAGTAAGGTTGGCGTTTCGAAGGTGCAAAATAAGAAGATATAAAACCATAGAGTTATTTCCTATGTAAATAAGGATAGGAAGTGTTATTTACGAGACTAATTACTGTATATAGATCATTTGAAGATATCCAGCAGATGGACTTTTTTTCCATATTTACATATTCTGCCTAGAAGCCTTTTAGCTTGTTGGAATTTCTTTTAAGAATTCCAGTTTTCCAGCAATGCTTTTCCAAGCCCACAGCTTCTGCTAACACGCATTATAAACACTTTTAATGCCAAGCTCTAATCCTGAGCTAGATGACAATTTTACATCTCTAATTCTGAGTCACACGGAGGCATTTCACACGCCTGTGTGGCAGCAGTGGGTGTCCAAGCTGTTGAGCTTACTGATCCTTCAGCATTTATCTTCTTATGGAAATTTTGAAAAGCATAAAAATGCTGAGAAAGCTAACCTTTAGGTCTAGCGTGATGATTTCTAACCCCAGATCTGACAATCATTCATGGGAAAAGATTACAGTATGAATTGCCAGAAGCTTTAAAAAGATTTGAAACTTGATGAGTCCCTAATTCCCCCTTCCTCCCCCAGTTTCATGATAAGAAAGACAAGAGGGCACTTTTCTAGGAGAAATTTCACAGCACCCCTAAAGTGCCAACACTTTAATTAGAACAATATTTCAAGTGTCAGTGGATAAGACTACTAAATAAAGCAGAAGGATAAGCTGGTGGAGGTGAGACAGTCCTTGAAGGCACTAAGTTCTACGGAGAATAAAAAAATATCTAATATACATCATAGAAGAGAAGAAAAGTTAAATATAATATATATCCCTAGATCTCAATATAATCAAACGTCATCTTATTTTTCTCACTAATGGACTTCTGTTTTGTTTTCAATGATCGTGTTGACAATGCATCACATTTCTTTACAGACAGGGAATTGTTTAGCTTACTTCTTTCTTGCATTGCCTTGTTCACTGTATCTGACACTGAATTTAGATCTAGTCCACAGACGTGGCAGGGATGGGCTATTTGCTCCACCCAAAACAGCCTCTCCTCTGTCACCACTGCTCCATTACCAGACTAAGTCTTGCATGTTCTTTGGGACTCAGCTTAACTCTCCCTGACAGACTCTTTTTTTTTAATACATAACATTTGATTTGTCTTCCCTCAAAATGCCATAAACACCCAAATTTCTTCATGTTTAACCACTGTGCCTCTCTGTTTATTTCTGAGTTTCTACCAGGAAGCTATGAGCCTCTATGTAGTCAGAATTAAAAGCCTGGATTCCAGAATCAAAATATATCTGTACTGTTGTCATCTTTGCCGGTAACTAACTCTATGACCTTGGTGAATTCAGTTAACCTCTCTACACGTTAATTTTTCATCTGGTATACAGAAATGATAACAGAAACTGTTTTATAGGTCTGCCATAATGATAAAATGAGGCACTGCATATAAAAGACTTGGTACTGTGCTTGGCCAACTAAATGCCCCAAATGTTATTGTTTTTATTATTCCCATTATTTTCCATGATGACAGGAATTGTGTTTTACACCTAGTGCCTAGTTCAGTAAAGGCCTAGAAACATTTTGTAAATAAATTGAAAACATTCATTTCTTCTCTTCCTGTTCAGTAACCAAAAAATAATAGTAATAATTTAAACTGAAAAAAAAAAAAGAAGAAACTAAAAGCAAAGAAACAAACAAAACCCTTTCCTCTGTTGCTAGTAAACATGAAACTAAGATGAATATTTTCACAGAGAGGAAGCTCAAGTTACATAGATGTGCATTGCATTCATGTCATTATCATAAAGGCCCTTCTCATAAAAGTTTGCAACGAGGATCTCTGGTGGCAGATGTCTGCTTTTAGTATCTGTATTTCGTTTGAATTACTGGTGCTTTCTAAAATATCATGCATACCTATATTCAAATATAAAATTAACATTAAACTATTCACTTTTCCATTTTCTGCTTCTGCTGCATGAATAAATTCTCTCTCTTTATATCGGTCTGTCTATGACAGACAAGAAATCCAGAAGTTCTGAGTCGTCACCTTAGATTTTGTTTGTAAATCAGCAGTTCGTTCTCCCAGTTTGGATTCTGCTGTGAAAGAATCATACTTACTTGGGAGGAAAATGTTCCCAGAAAAAGAGAAACGAAGGGAAAATAAGATTTCCTATAGTCTGTCTTGTTGTTGGCCTTTTAGATTTCCTATATCTCATGCATTGCCCCAAGGTCACCACCCGGCTTTCAAAGCCATAAGGATAATGAAAATCCCCATACTTTGCATTTACATATTGGTTTGCAATTTACAAAGTGTTTCAACATCCATCAATTCGTTATATCTTGGTATTTCTGGTCTGTATGGGGACAAACCGGCAGAGCCCTGCAAACCTATTGGCCCTGCCAGAATTGCTTCGGATGATCACAGTGTGGCACAATCACACTATGAAATTTCAAGGAGAGGATGTTGTTTGCTAGAACAAAGAGTGTTCTGCTTTGGAAGACCCACCAAAGAAACGTCTTGCTACCTTAATCTAGGGAATAACTGTGCTTCTCTTGAGCAATTTAATCATATAGTCATTGTGCATTAAGGAACTGATCAGATGTCCTATGTGTTAACTGATAATATAATTAAATGCAATTTCATTGAAAACTAACAGCAAGGACCTAGGGCTTCCATTAGTCTCGTTCTCGCTTACCTTACATCTGTCTGTGCTTCTCACCCCTACTCATCTATTTCAAATTTATGCTATCTTGCCATATTTTATGTGTCACAGTAAACTACTTCAAATCCTTTTATTTATTTTTTTCAAAGGCAGGGCATACATTATTAAAGTATTTTCACATATAATATTCGATTTGATTCTCACATCAGCCCTGCATCACAGGCATATTATTAACCCAATTTTAAGTATCTACCCTGTATTTCTCGCTATTTTCCCCCAAAACAAACATTTTCTGCAAAGTTTAAGGTGACAGAGAACTGTGGGATTCTACGCTCTGCAGCTCTGGATCCTGCTTTGTATAACAGATACCAAATGTAGGCTTATGCAAGCAGGCAGCTCACAGTCTATGCCAGGAGAGCGTCTCTCCAGCACTGATTAATTTCTGTGTCTAAAAGCCATGTGTTCATTGTGGATGATGAGCTTGTTGCACAAACACAAGCTAACCACGCTGAGTAAGGCTGGCATTAGTTCTGCACAAACCCCAGCGAGAAGGATATTTGCCAAAAGGAAAGAGAAAATTCCTGCCAATTTAGGCATGAATGAAATATTTTGAGGCATCTGTAGATTTTTACATACTAAATAGACCAAATATACATCGATAAAGCTGATCTGAAATGTGTTCCCCCCAACTTGCTGCACTGAGGGATCCCAGATTCCAGGCTTGGGCAATGGTCTAGACCTGTCCTGAGAAGCAAGTACACATAAGCACCAAAAATACAAAATCATGAAAAAGTCAAAACATGCTATTGTACTAATTCTTCTCCAATTATTTATGTATGAAAATAAATAACAAGACTATTCTGCAGTGTATCAAAATGTGATTTCTATGGATGTAATTATAGAAGCCTGAAAATTTCCAGATAGATTTTTCTCCTCCTTCATAAAAAAGAAAGGAAGGAAGGAGTTAGAAAGGAAAGGAGAGATGGAGGGAGGGAGGATGAGAAGGAGGAAGGGAAGGGGGGAGGGAGGGAAGGAAGAGAAAAGCCTGTGGAAGAGCCCAAACCACCAAGTAAACAATGCCATCAGAATCACTCTGTGTTCTAGTTTTATTTTTTGTTTTAACTTTGGAAAAATTCTACCTCTTTGTTTTTCATAAAGATTTCTTTTCACATTTCTGGAAGAGAAAGATGAAGTGAGGCCAGGTGTCTATGACCCAATTAGGAGCACAGCATTTGCAGCTGGAAGGACCCCATGGGATTATTGACCGGATCATCTCACCTGGTGCAGAAAGTTCAAGGGAAGCAGAAGTTGCCATCCCAAAGTACACCTTTTGGGATATTGATCTTAAGCCGGTTATTAAGGAACAAAAGACACAGGAAAAACTTTCGATCGTCCCCTTAACTCTCTAAAGGGAATTTAGATAGAAGACCTGCTCTAGGAAGGGAGATTTTATTGCAGATAGTTTTACGTAAATTGGTGTGGGATAGACAGAGAGGAACCAGCAAGGCCCATTTATTCAAAGTCCTCTTTGTGTCACCTTGTTGAAGATAACCAAGCAAACATTTGTCTACCAAACATTTGCTTTTTCGTCCCCATGCGAATTGCCTTCCTGCTCTTTGAAGTCCCAAACCACTACCCTCTCTTTCTTCTTAGCTCCAGAATGTCATATAAACCTCAAATGTTCCCATGCCTCCTCAGGTCTCGCTTCTTATGGCACCCCTGAACGTATGTACGTTGGTAATAAACTTTGAACCTCTTCTCCTGTTAATCTGCCTCATGTTAATCTTCTAAACTAGAAGGATTTAGAAGGCGGGAGGAAGATTATTTTTCGCACCCCCACAAAGTCCCACGGCTGCATCTCTGACGTATGGTCACTGAGCCTCTGCTGGAAAACTCTAGCCACACCAGACTCGGCACAACCCCACGACCACCACCACGAGGAAGGAGCCTTGCTCTATGTGACGCTGTCACTGCCAAGCTCTTTTTACACATGTATAGAAGTTTCGTGTCCCTGCCACGTCCACTTATTCTTGCTCTTTGGAGCATCAAAGGACAGGCGTATTTTTTCTGCTATATTTTTCAAATAAATGGAAAAGATTTAGCTGCCGCCCTACTATGATCCTAAGATAACCCCATGTGTTTTTCCTCATATAGTATGGCTTCTAGAATCTTCATCAACTCGTACTCTGAGGAGAACCAGCTTGTTTATATTTTCCCTGAAATGTAATTCTCCAGGTGGGGACAGATTAGTTCAGGCTTCAGTGGGGCTCTGACTTCCAGTGTTCAAGTGACACTTTATATATATCAACTTGGCCTAGACTGCATTGTTTACTAATAGCTTCATCAACTATCTTTTGTGAGAACTGGAGTTGCAAAAACTCTCTAAAATGTCTAAAACTTTCCATATAGCCATTTTTGTGGCCTGTTTTAGTTATTTTTTAACCAAATACTTGATGAAAACATTGCATCCTAAATCTAATCAATTTTTTTACAACTGCATGTAAACCACGCCCCCTCCAAATGCTTACTTTTGAGCTACAGATAAATTATTCAAGTTTAGAAGATGTGTCTCATTTTGAGTGACCTTTATGTGTCCTAAATGTGACTATGTAATCGGGGAATCTGGGACTGCTATCTTATTCACATGTGGTAGCCAAAGTCATCCCTCACTCTCATATGTGTGTAACCAGACAATGAGCAGGGATAATAATATGAAGAAGTTTTCTCATTTTTTTTAATCCTCATTATTGTTTTTAAACTTGCTCTAACAAACACCCTCTTTCCTGTCCTTGACAACTTCATTGGCAGCTTCCGTAGCTTTCCTGTCCTTTTCAATTAATATCTGTTCTGTTTAAAGCATCTTTCACACTCCTACTTAAATGTCGTCTCCCTTCCCTCTAGATCCAGCTCAGCCTTGGCCTGAGGGACTTGGAGTGGACAGGATGTGCTATACTCCTCTTCAGTCCATTGGAGGGGAAAGGACAGGAAGGAGGCAGAGCTGAAGAAGGTTTGGTCTGGTTTGAGACACTGACCATCCTCCTGTATCACTGCCCAGCTTCTCTGGTGCTGAAGGATGTGTCAGGGAATCATGGAGGAGGGGTGATGCCATTTACGTAATTTCTCGTGGTTGCCATCATCTGCTTAACATTGCCTGCTATGTGATGGTCCGGGAGGTAAGTGTCTACATGCTGAATCCTTCATGCAGCACTACACGATCTCCTCATGTCATGTGGGAAGTCTGTATCTGGCTTGACCTATCTCACCATGACTTCCTCAGAGACCTCACTACTGGCAGGAGATCCCCACACCCTCTTAGCTCTGGGCATCTCCTTACCAGGCAAGCAACCTTCTTTGTTGCATTTACAATATGGCAACTCACTGCCCGCTTGAAGCATAACAACGTCATACAACCTTCGTGTGTCAAAGAGCGAGCAAGCAGGCCTTCCCTCTCTTAGCACAGCAACCTCTCCCTCGTTATTTCCTAAGCCCTGTTTCTGAGTCAGCTCAGCGAGTATTTTGCCTTGTATTGGTCTGCCTGGATAATGAGAAGCTGGTATTGCCAGCCTAGAGACATCACCAGTCTTGATGAGAGATATTTTTGAAGTCTCTTTGCCTTAAGTTTGGAAAAGGAACAGACTCCACCTCCTTTGTGATAGAACCATGAACTCATGGCACCCCCTTTGTTTATTTCCTGTTATCTACTTGTATAATGAAGGAAGATGATTGGAGGAATGGAAGCTATTTTAACTCTGTCTCTCTGTTTCTCTGTCTCTGTGTCTGTCTGTCTGTCTGTCTGTCTGTCTGTCTGTCTCTCTCTCTCTCTCTCTCTCTCTGTGTGCATGTGTGTGTGTGTGTGTGTGTATGCAGGGTGTGTCTCCTTTAATTATGGGAGTTTCTTCTTGGTTTGTAAAATATATATCTTTAATCATCCATCATCCGTTAGTTCTTGTTAATTCCAGGGATATAAAAACAAGGAAAACTGAAACCAACTAGATTTGCCTGGTTCTCTGTTTCGATTCAGATTAATCATAAAAATCTCTCATTGCATGTATTTTTTAAAGAAATATAAATTTACAATTATTCTGATTCCATAGTTTTGAGTGGGTCCGAGGAATATATAACTCTTGCATTGGTTGTGAGGAAATTTAAGAATGGCTAAGTTAAACTACTTCTACTCTACATCTCCTGCTTCTTGGTGGATATTGGGCAGCTTGACTCCCTTCACTCTCCTTTGCTATATCAAGAGAAACGGGGCAAAGGCTTTGTCCATTATAGAACTTTCTCAGTCTTCCAAAGAGTACTTTGGTTGTTTCAACAAGTTGCACATGGTATTCTTTTATAATTTGTTATTTCTTTTTTATTTCATGTCGCTTTCCATTTTCATATTCAATCTTGATTTTTTTTTTTTTTTGGTCTCTTTCTTACTCTCTCTTTCCCTCTCTCTGCCTCACTTTCTCTTTGTTCCTCTTCCTCATTCAGATTTTCTGCATCTGAATAATGACAGTGATTTAGAAAGAGACCTATCTAGGCTCAAAGGAGCTTGGAGATCAATTGTTCCTCCTCCAAGCTCTTGTCTGCTAGGGAGTTATAGTGAAAAAGCTCAGAAACATCTAGAACTGTGTGTGATTGAGGACATTGATTTCTATCCTTAAAAACTTAGGACACATGCTCAAAATTACAGACCTATTTAGTCTATCTAGCCCAACATTATTCATATTGATTTTATTTTGCTTAATTTTTAAAAACATATTTGAGCATAAAGCATCTTTTTAAATTAAAAAATGTTAAGAATTAGTTGCATTTTTGAATCGTCAGAGCATATCTTACTATTGAGTGAATTCCTTATTCCATCATTATTTTCACTTAGTATCTGATAGGCTACATCCCTCCTTCATAACTGCCTCTCTTCTCACAGACAGGAATTTGAGAGGAGGGCATATCTGTGAACATTTTGCTATGCCATGTTATATGAGTAATGGCTCAGCAGAGTAGAGTGTCCTTGTTTGTCCTGAAAAGTCTGTAGACTCTTCCTCATTTTCCTCTGACACCTAGTACTATGGAGAGAAGTTCTAATCCTCACTCAGAGATCTCTGGTACTGCTCTTCTGGTGAGAGAGTCCTTCTCTGTTTAGGTCTGATGAACAACAAAGAGAGAAGACAAAAATATCGCCTAATATGAGGCGTAAGAAAAGAGACATAGCCACAAATACAGAAGTTATGGATTTAGTTGTACGTAAAAATATTATATGCAACTCTATCGCAACACATAAGAAAATCTTTCCTAGGAAATTATCGTTTAGCAAAATTGACCCAGGTGGAAATAAGAAGCTTAAATAGGTCAATTTCATATAAGAGATGGGAAAGATTACAGTTAGGGTATCCATGCCAAGAGAGACTCTCTGCCAGGACTCTCTCTCCTTTGTAGAATGTGAAGTTATTTATACAGAATCAAGTTGCAATAAAGCTCAATGCTTATGTATAATGAGACCCTTTAAAATGGAACTCCTGGGGCTTCAGAAACCTGGTAGCCATCTGCGTGCATTAACCACAATAATATCTGAATACAGACTGCAGGAGAGATAGCCAAAGTTAAGAGTCTTTTAATCTCCCAGTTTAAGAAAAGGAGCAAGAAAATAAACTGTTTCTTTTTTGGAATTGCCAAGGAAAAAGAGAAAACAAGGAGTGTTTACGATTTGTAATTAGTGAGAAATTTTTCCTTGGTGTTGTTTTCTCTAAGAGCTTTTTCTAGATATCTTTGGTTTTTAAGTAATGTTAAATTCGATTGTTTCAATAAATATTAAACTTAAATTTTAAAATGGTTTTGCTCATTTCTCGAAGTAGCCATTTCTTTTGGACCTGCTATACCATTGTGCTTTAAAGTGTTGCACAGAAAGATATCAAAACAGAGGTTATGGAAATTTTAGAGCTATAATTTTCCATGTGAAACTAAGTGAAGGTACGTGGTAGAGAAGACCAAGACATTCTTCAAATGTTCTTTAGTTGAGAAATAGTCTTACCTCGGTTGCTACTTTTGCAATCCAATCTCTAAGCCAATCATGAAATGCTTGATATCCCAGCCAGTCTAGTAAGTCATCTCTGCCTGGACACTCCTGCAGAATCACCCTAGTCCTGGACCACCTGGCATCAGTCTAGAGCAGATCTAGGCTCTGGTTTGGGCAGTGAGAATTAGATGCTGGTTTGCTCACAGAGCACCCATCCACCAGGACCATTTATAGCTTTACCCATGCTGACTGCTCGCCTTTGATTTTTCTCATAAATCTACGGCCGAGGTATCAGTGCAGAAAATGTAGTGGAAACAGATCCCGTTTATAACAGCAAAAAATTTACAAAGTACCTAGGACTTAACTAAGCAAAAAATTGTAGGATTTATTGACCAATCAGTCAATCAAAAATAACAGAGGATATACAAGATGGCTTGAATGCATGTAATAAAATAAATAACTTTGAATGGGAAAACTTACCATCTAAAAGATAAAGTTTAGACTCAGATTTACATTCACATTGTAAATCAAAATACGCGGGCTTTGGGAGAGGGCTTTTTTTTTTTTTTTCAAAAATGACATTAAATATTATGATAAGGTTTAAATGAATAAAAATAACCAAAAAAATTTGCACAAGAAGAATGAAGAGGGACATACCCTACTTTCTTTACTATAACTTCTACTGAATATCTGCTATTATGCTTTATTTTTAAAGAGCTATTATCTGATTTTTTTCAATATTCCTTGATGTTTGTAAAAACATTCTTTTCTTATTTCATAGTTGCAAAATCTTTTGTCTCTCTTATGATGTTAATTATCGT
>CM053514.1:65655416-65705077 GCA_028627145.1 Eidolon dupreanum | reverse complement strand
GGGGGGGGGACAGGAGGGAAACTCAACATTTACTATATAAACCTACAATTACTTTTTCATTTTCACTTTGGCACGTGCCTCAACTGCATTTGTCTTCCCATCTCTTCAGGGTAGAGTCTCTCCAATTATCCTCTTCAGAGTATCATAAATCTTCACTCTCATCTCAGTGGAATTTGGTGGGTAAGCCAGAATATATATGTGTGCATAATCAATTATTTGTGACCAACTTTTTCACGAATATATGTCGATAAAGAAAAGCACTGAAGATATGTTACTATGAAAAACAAAATATCTTTTTATTTTGAAAAGCATGTATTCAATAACCCTAGTTTTATAATGTTGGTTTATATATGCATATAAAAATAATGGAAAGGACTAATATCAAAATTATATGGATAAAAATTGTCAAGTAAGACTAGGTGAATTTTTATTTTATTTCTCTTGCTTATACCTTTCGTTCATTTTCATAGTGACAAATATTAAGTTTTTAAATTCAAACTACACATAAAAGCTACATCGTAAAAAATAACCCACACATTTTGATTGGTTTCTTAGTAAAAGACTAGAATCCAGAATTCAAAAACAAATGATTAAGAATGTGAAATGGGATTCACATAATTTCAAATAATGTTCCCAATTTTAACTATAAGTATGCTGCTTTTAAATAAGCCCCTTCCTTGCTAAGGGATGTTATGATATGACCAAAAATCCTCCATAACTTCTTTCTGAGGATGAATTCTCATCCCCCACCAGGAAGACCATCCAAAGGTCTAACCTGACTAGATATGCAAACTAACTCTTCCTTCCTTCATAGCAATGAGCTTTTTTCTTATGCAAACTAGAGCTTCTAAACTATGGCTGACAGGTGAAGGCCTGTCAGCTTAAGTCCATCAGGCATAGCTAAATCTCATTTTAAATATATCTCCATCCATTACAAATTACACTTGGAAGGAAGCCGGAAATCACCAGACCTTTATTTAAAAGCTTTCAGAGGGTTTGATGACACCCAGTTCTCCTCTCTGATTGTCTGCCAACAAGAGGCCAATCCCAGGGGGCTGCAGAAGTCACATTCATTTGCCCTCTTTCTTGAGCAGAGACAGGCAGATAGGTCAAGTAATTTAAAAATCTGGCTACTGTATTTCATTATTTCAAATCTACATCAAAATCCGATAATGATCTGACAGTGGTGAAATGCAAATTTCAAGAGGAAAGGGTACCAGGAAATTGAGCTTTGAGATAGCTGGGAACATAGAATGTATAGACCTTTGTCAAGAACTACCTTGCTTCTCACCCTATTGCCCTTCAAAGTTAAGGTCAGGTGCCCCCCCTGGGCCTCCACGTTCAGACAGTCTGATCTTGAATGAGGGAGGAAAACTACGACTCACAGAGTATTCAACTTAGCATTGATTTCCATTTTTCCTATTGATGCCCTATACTTTCTGCTGAAGCCCCCTAGCTAGGACCTGACTACTTCTTGTCTCCAATTTTCTGTTAGGTTACTAGTCTTTTAGTTTCCATTCTTCTACTGTGATCCCCAATCCAGACTAATATTTTCTTAGACCCTGAAAGTCTTGCAGACTTAACCCATTCTATCAACACGCTACTCTCTCTGAGCTGCCTGCTCTGAACATAATCCCAGAGCTGTGTCGCTTACTGGACCACTGCTAAACGTGACACTCTCAGCGGATGACTTTCTAATCAAGTCCAGAGTCTTAATTCTTATTGTATGTTCCATGAAAATTCTCATATGTAAACTCAGAAGAGAGAAAGCAAGCATCTCTCTCCTTAACGCAAATAATCTAGAGCAAGCCTTCTTGCACTTGGATTTGATTATAGGTCTTTGGATCACTCAGCTCCTAAGGGGTGGTCTTCATATACTGCATCCAGTCTCTCTCAAATCTGGAGTAGGATGAAGGCCACAGGCTGAACCTACTGGAGGAGTAGTACATGTAGAGCCTGAGACCTCAACTTATTTAGTTTCCAGATTAGCTATTCCCCATAGCTTATTATATACTGAAAGTAAAAGGATGGAAAGTATCTTTTCAATCCTTTTACTTTGAATATATACTTTGTTTGACTTTAAGTATCTCTCTTATAGATACCTTTTAGTTGGTTCTTGCCTTTTTATTTAAACAATCTCTTTTTGATAAGAATATGTAGGCCTTTTACATTTAATATTATTAGTTATAGTATTACACATAGTATTTAATATTAATATTGTATTATATATAGTATTTAATATTATAGTTATAGTATTATAGCTATATTTTTATTTAAGTCTGCCACTTTGCTATTTGTTTGATTTGTCCATATAGGAAATCCTAAATGTGTTTAGAAAAGTCACAAGATACAAGGTCATCCACAGTGGTCAGGGAAATAAAAACATAAATGACCTTGCTTTCAGTAGCTTGATGACATTATGTGATTCTTTTTTGCAGAAAAAAGCATATATCAAACAAAAATACTAAAAACTATCATTGAAGGACATTGGAAAATGATCAAAGACAGGCAACAGTATAAGATGTGTTTTTGGTGTAAGGGGGATATTTTTGGAAGCTGAAATAACAGATAGTCCACATTGCTGGCTGATTGATAAATTATATACTCACATAAGAGATCCAGTAGAACCTGAAAAAAATCTGAAAGTCTAAGGAATCTTACAAACTTTCTATGTTTTTGGACCTATTCCTTATCTAGGCAGAAGAGATGGATACTGTAAATAGCTTCATATCTGAACTATAAAGCAAGGAAAACAAACAAACAAACAAAAAGGTATAGATATCTGCACTCTGCATATGAGACAAATTTCACAGATTCAGTTAAATCAAGTTAATGGCTTATTATCACAATGACAAAAATATCCTCAAAAAAAAAAAAACCCAAAATAATACTTAGAGTCAATACAATATATTATATGCACTAACTTGCTTTCAACCAAAAATTACTAGACAGAGATTTGTGGCCCATCCATCAGATCTGGAGTTACAGCATTCCTTATAACAGAGGGATGTATATCTTCTTGAATTACTTGGAAGGATGTAATTAAATGTGTGTGTGTGTGTGTATGTGTGTGTGTTAGTTCTCCTTTGTTCCTAAATTATTTCTGATTCTTCCCAGTATTTATTTTTCTTGTTCGCTTAGCTTAGTTTTTCTATTCCATGTTGCTGGCTTTACTACAACATTTTGCATTTCTGGATCATCCAGTCATGCTCAAGAATGAGGCAATGCAACACTGACCATGGGGGCTTCAATGGAGATGCTGCTCTTTCCATTCTACCCCGGTCCTTCAGTCTCTATTGATGCAGAAATCCATGAGTCTTTCTGGACTGCAGGCTCATGATGATAACAGTCAGTGTTATGGTATGAATGTTTGTGCAACCCCCAAATTCACATACCGGAATCCTAATGCTCAATGTAATGGTGTTAGGAAGTAGAGCCTTTGGGAGGTGATTAGATCATGAAGACAGAGCCCTCATGAATGGGATTAGTGCCTTATAAAAGGGGCCTAAGAAAGTTCCCACATCCCTTCTGTCATATGGATATAGTGAGAAGTCTGCAATCTGCAACCCAGAAGAAGGCTCTCGCCAGAACCAGACTATGCTGGTATCCTGAACTTGGACTTTCAGCCTCCTGTGAAAAATAAATTTCTGTTGTTGATAAGCCACCCAGTCTGTGGTCCTTTGTTATAATAGCCTGGACTAAGACCATCAGGTAATACTTCAATGATGTGTAGAGCTGGAAAATCTTCTTTCTAGAATCTCAGACAATAGAGAAATTGCAGTGATAGAGACCAGGAACTCGCAAATCTAAAGTGGGTTATCAGAATCAACTTTCATCCTACAACTTTTGGACAGATCCATACTTATACTATTTTAAAAAGATACTTAAGGATTAGTAGGAATAAATCGATTTTGCCTTCAAAAAGGTTATTTTGTAAATGGCCAAACTAAAATAAGGTATTTAGATAATTTATAATTTATCAGTCTTGAAAAAGAAATTAATTTTCCAATAAATCAACCAATGATTTTTTCCAACTGTATCCCATCAACACTTTCTGCAGTGTATGAATGAGTGTTTAATATAGTTAAATTTTTTAAATGGAGGAAATATGTAGGCCAGTGATTCTCTAAAAGTGTTTTGTAGAACAGTAATCCCAGGAGATAATCCTTGAAAGAAAGAATTCCCTAAGTAGTTTATTTTGTTTTCTTCTTGGGACTCCCTGCATACTAACACCCTCCAACAAGCCATCAGTAAACAAACTTACATCACTTTTAAACTCTTTTCTGAAAGGTTTGCCATGAGCGTCATTTTCACATTAAAACCTATGAAAATGTTTTAGCCTCTTAATATTGTATAGAACATATTTTAGGAAAAGCAGATCTAAATTTATACTCTGTCCTAGTAAACTAGAAGTCTATGGCAACATAAAAGAAAACAGTTATTAATTTTTAGTACATGTTTGCCAAACAGAAATTTTCAAAATTCATGCTATTCTAGTGAAATCATGTGGGAAAAGATTATCAAAGTCCTGAGCCAAATTTTTTTGTGCTCCGACCCTTATCGACTCAGGCTTTTATTCTTTGAAAAAAATTAGAAATTATTTAAGTAATATTTGAAAATCTTCAAAAGAAAACAATTTCTTGCCAAAATACATAAGCAAACAGACCTTTGTTTCTTTAGGAGATATATATTTTGCTGTCAAAATATCTGTCTAAAATGTTTCCATTCTGCAAATCAAGATATCCTTTGTTAAAACAGGTGTCAGATAAACAGTTCTAAAAAAGAGATAAAAATGAAAAAACAAACAAACAAACAAACGCTAAGTGCTCTAGTGAGATATAGAGCATTGAACAGGAGAGTTGGAAGAAATTCTCGTTAGAATAGATCCTAGCAATTCTAGTCTTAGTACAGGATGATGAGTTGGATATGGAATTAAAATAAAAATGTCCACTCATGCCTGCATTTATTTTTAAGCAACAACACTATTATTTTCAAAAGAAGTCTTACCCAGAAACCTAATATTTAAAACTGATCAAAGTTGCACTGGATGGATTTAGTGCATCTCAGGCTCCTTTGGCCCCTATCGGCTCCTGCTTCACCCTGGGTAATGATTCCACAGAAACATCTAGAGAAACCTATTAAAAATGTAGAATTCTACACCTCTTGGGAAATAACCGTAGGAGTCTGAAGGAAAACACTGATAATGTCTAGTGTAACTTGATCTAACTTCAGAAGTCCCCTCCTGTTCAAACATTCCAAGTATTTGGAAACCCAGCTTCTTAAATAATATGATTCTAAGAAGTGTCTTCCAGTGGTGTCTCCTAACTTGCATAGTTGCGCCATTCTCTTTGGCGTGTCCCCTGAGAGGCCTGCCTTTACATGCCAGATTTCTAGATGACAAGATGGATCGTTCTATGCCTTTACGGTGTCATTATGGACCTGCACAGGTCACTCGCTAAGGAAAAAAAAAAAAAAAAGGAAGATAAATAGCTGCACCGAGTGCTGTGGGATTCGTCTCATCTTCCCAACATAGTTTGCTGGTCTCTCGGCCAGAATGAAGTTTAGTCATTCCTCTTTTTCTGTTTTCTCCTGTTACAACTTATAAGCTCTATTTTTTTTCTCATGTGGATGCATATGAAGTGCTGATAAGCCCATTAGACCTGGGGCATTCTTGAGTATGGAACTGAACTTTCTATTTCTTTTGCATCTTTCAGAACACAGAATGGAAAACTAACAGCAATGCTGAGTAACTGACCTAGTGTTGCAATTAGCCCAGTATCATAAGTGGTTCCATTAATAGATCACATAATGGTAACCACAGGACTAGAAAGGTGTAAGATCCAAGGAAATAGTCTTTTAAGTGGAATGTTCCTGTAAAGGTTTCTGTCAATTAATTTGGAACATCAAATTCTCTTCCAAGAGCACTAGGGGTTTCAACTTGGGAAAACTCCTTGCGAAAAGTAACTAGATCCTTCTGTTTTATTTTGATTATTTTGTATTCTCACTTATTGGGATTTTGTTAAAGCAAAACCCATCTTTTCACTGCAACAGAAAGGAAATAAACAGGAAAAAAAAAACGGACTAGAAATGGACTGTTCTTTCTGGTAACAGCATAATGAGATTAGAAATTTTCTTCTTGTTTTGTTTTTAATGAGGGCATTTTGATTCTAGACTAAAAGATTCTTCATGACACTAATTGTCTTCTCAGCAGGAGCAGATAAATTACTTTCATAAGAGTGTGTGTGTGTGTGTGTGTGTGTGTGTGTGTGTGTAAACTGTTCCTGATTGTCATGCCACAGTCAAGACTTTAAAACCACAGATAAAGTCCTGGAAGCAATTCCCGTAAATAATTAGAAAGCGCCTGAGTTTACCCTTCAGGAGACAAGCACTTACAGAGCACGGAGAGACTGACCTTAGACAAAGCCGAGTTAAAAATCTGAAACGTATAATGTTATTAACCAATGTTACCCCAATAAATTTAATTGTTAAAAATCTGACATTTAAAAAAATGTTTTTCTTATTTTCAGTTTTGCATTTCCAAGATCGACATTCTATGCCTCTCTGGGAAACGATTGAGCGTTTAAACTGTATTCCTTTCTATGTGTTTTGTACTTTTTTCCATGTCCATTCACTCTCAAAGACTCGGTTTGGTTATTTGCAGCCTTTAAAAATTTTTTTAGGCAGATGTATGCACCTCCATCTCACAGTTACGCAGCTCTATGTAAATGATTTCAACATCATATTGTAGTAATTTGGGTTTCACTGAACAACTAAAACAAATATCACTGAATAATGTATAAGCTGTTCATCATGGTTGCTATTTGTCACACACCAAGAAAAATGGCCCTTTACCTTTGGGCATCTTGTCTTCCTGAGAGTTGGTACATCAAATTCCTACTCAGGCTATTTTCCATGTGGTGTCACTGGGAAGAGGGAAAATGGACACGGTGGCTCCAGAGTAGGGACAGATCACTCCTCCTTTGTGTGATTTGTGCCTTTGAACTGCTACGAACATTTGATGAGTACCCTGATGGCAGATTGCACTGGCCCTGAATGCTTCTCTCTTGTTTTGTTTCCTTTTTCTAGAAAGTACTTCTGTTATTACTATGGTGGGATTTAATGATCAGGATTTAATGTCAATTTCTGATATCGAGTCCTATTCACTGTTGGAGTGAGTATAAACTCCAAATGCTGCTGTCACTAAAACTAACCCATATCCCAATCTGCCAAGCCTCCAATAAAAGCCTTAGCTAGAAACAGCTGTTGTTTGTTGAACACTTTAGGCATTTGAAACAAACAAAAAAAGGGATAAACGATTTAAAAAAAAAATAAATCACTAAAATGTGGCGCTCTTAAGAATTGGTATAAGAGGTGGGGTAAATAATTCAGCTGTCAGCTGTTAGGTGTGCCAGAAATTTGATGATATCCATCAACTTTGAGAACTACGAAAAGGGCCAAAGAAGGTCATCCACATATACAATATTTTCATCCAGCTAAGATAGTAGACAGCATCCACTGTGTCTAGCAAAATCCACAGCATTCATAATATCTTTTTAAACCAATAATAAAAACGTCGAGAAAAAGAAAGTCAAGATTATAAAAATGTCCAGGAACCTAGCATCAGTTTAAGAAACAGAATTTACGTCTCGCAGTTACAGTGGATCTTACTTTTACTATTAATGTGCAGATTCTGAGAATTTTTATAGCTCTTCAAAAGGCAGGATTTAGGTATAAATGCTAAGTAGAAAACGATTTGAAAAAGCCTTGTCATAGTGACACTCTATAATAATGAAAAGACCTAGTGCTCAGATTCTGGCATCTAAAGAACATATTCCAATAAAGGAAACCAGAGTTCCTTGGAGAAATGGATGATTCTAGAACTGGGGTATGGAAAATACAAAATGAGCTAGAGATTCTTGTAATGCCAAAAAGGAAGAAAATGCTCAAATACATCAAAACAAACAAAAATGGGACATATCACATTGACACAGAAGCCAGCTTCAAAGTGTTTTCAGTGGCCCAAGCTAAGATGATTTGAGTAACAAAATAAATAATGAGTATATTGTATTTTATCACAAAGAATTAAATAAACATTCACGAGTCCATACTGATAAAAATAAACAATTGAACAAATAAACAAATGTTGGAGAAGGAACAAATCAACCGTACAGAAGAATTTCAAATAATATTCAATTGATCTCCTCTTGAGTATGAACTGGACTTAGTAACTTACTTCCAGAGAATAGAGTATGGAAAGAAAATTAAAAATAGTAACTTTATAGTGGAGAAACCTGACGAACATCACCTTCACAAGGTGAGCAAGTTAACATAATCAGCGACGGGTCATGCTGACGTCACACACCTCTGATTTGAAGCAATGAGAGGACACTTTACCCCTCTGCTTTTCTTCATCCAAATCCATAATCCTAGTTTAATTATGCGGGAACATCAGGCAAATCAAAATTGAGGCTATTCCACCAAACACTGTGAGTACTCTTCAAAAGTATCAATCTTACAAACAAAACAAGAAAAGAAAGAAATTCTCACAGAAGAGAGTAAGGAACTGAGCTGAGTAAACGCAAAGCGGTATTCTGGATTCTATCCCAAAACAGAAAAGGAACGCTAGTGAAAAAGTTGGAGGAGCCTAAATTTAGCCTGCGTTTTAATTAATAGGATTGGAATAATGTTAAGATTTTAGTCTACGTTTTATGGTTAAGCGAGATGTTAATAGGAGAGGCTGGGTGAAGGAAATATGGGAATTCTCTGTATTGTCTTTGTAACTTGCTGTTAACCTAAAATTGTTTCAAAATAAAGAGTTAAAAAAGAACTTAAGATGGTGTCCTTACACAGATTACATTTTTGGTCCCTATATTAGAAAAACTGATTTCCCTATAAAGCTGGAAAGTGTTTTTGCTCCATCCAATCACTTTCATTCCTACTTTTCCCATGTGCTAGAATACACATGTTCCAAGAACAAGAGTGATGTTTATGGTCTTAAAAAGGTCCATAAATGTAATTAGGTCTGCAAGAGCTGAATTAATAACCACAGCTAATTGTTCTCAATTCTTACTGTGCCTCAAGCATGTAGGGTGCTTAAAAAAAACACAGAGGTGGCGGCTACAATCTCAGAAATTCAGATTTCATTGTTCTGAGCTGAAACCAAGTCATCAATATTATTTTAAGATCTTCATAGGATATATTATGCAGTCGGGCTTGAGACTAATGTATCTAATCTATTGAGGCATGTAGGCATTGGGTTTCTGAAAAGATGAATTAAGAAAGAAAAGATGAACATCTTAAAATTTTAAAAGAGTCGTTTGTTAATTTCCAGGAGGAGAAAAGCCAAATACAATTGTTCTACTAATAGACTAATTATTCATATATCACAATTGCAGGATAGATATGTGAAGTAGCAGGAATATCAGGAATGGATATACAGTTGTCTTAGTAAAATGATGCTGATTTTTCTCCTTTGAATGGAAAAGAAAGGCGAAGAGGTGAGTCAAAGCAGGGTGGAGGAGATGCATAAAAATAAGAATCCATCACTTATTTTGCTCAAGGCTCCCTTATTAGCTTCATCCAATCAAATTAGCAGCTTTTCCTTATGGCTGGTATCCTTTCAGATTAGTATTCAAAGATTGCATTGTTATTGGTAAGTGACTTTCATAGCACATGAGCTGCTGTGCATACTAATTCAGAGTGATGGAAAAGTGTTAATGTCAGAAAAAAAATTGCCATTTCCAGCTGACTTCATGGTGCTTCTGAATACCAAGGACAAGGGAGGGAAGGAGAGAGAGGAGAGAGATAGAAAGAGAGAAAGATGGAAGGGAGGGAGAGGGAGAAAGAGAGGGGCAACTTTGCTTTCTCTTTTACAATTCGCAATTTATTATTTGGTTACAGAGACCTGTAATCCTTAGAGCTCAAAAAGTGCTTTGCTTGGTACTACTGACTTGATGACTTGATTCTAGATCTTGGTGACAGGGTAGTTTTTAAAAATGTTTTTTGATTTATGGTATCGCATGCATTTTGTAGCTACTCAACAAATATTTCTTGAGCACCTGCTATGTGCCAGTGTCTATTTTAAGTTTAGGAAGTTCAGCAATGTGCTGAATAAACAAATTGTTATCTTGGGTTCTGATAATCAGTAGATTTTTACACTTATAACCAAAGCGAATAAAAGGGGAATGTTTAATTTACACAATGGTTATTAATAATTTCAGAGACACTGTCTAAATTTTTTTGCTATAGAATGACTGTTTTAATTATCTCTTTCTGTATTCAGGTTTTCTTATAGAATGTTTATCAGTTTATTCATTCATTAATCCATTCATTCCTTCATGGATAACTTGTGTTCATTAAATATTTACAGAGCTCCTACTAGAGGAATAGAAGCTTTGAGAGAGCCTGGAGTATGCTATATTTTTCATTCTACCCCAGTGTATGTCATAATGCCCTATATATTACAAGATGCTGAATAAATATAAAGAGATTTGTGAATGGAAAAAGGGGCTATGTAATAAACGTGACAAGCTCAGGGGGCCACATGGCAGGCCTGACAAGCACAGTGACAATCTTTACCATAAATGAGCTCTGTACGCTGTTCTTATGCATCTAGGGTACATACTTTTGAAATGTCAGAGTAATTTCCTTTTCCTATCCCTTGAAGGCACAACCACTGGGACCAAAGCAGGAGACCACAGAACTCCACATGGTTATCTTGTTCTCCCCACACCATCTCTGTGTGGTGCAAATGTTAGTTATTAACTAGCCTGACCCACCAATGTAAAAGAAGTATGTGCTCCTCCATTTTGCTTTTTGTCAGATCCTAGAGATTTCCCCTCTTTGCTTTCTCTCACTTCCTTAATCGACCACCAATGAATGGATTTCATGTACTTTCCATACATTTTCTCTTTTTATTCTAAATGCATAAAAGAAACTGCAAAATTGCCATTCTCTGGAGCATTTTCTCAGTTTGCTGAGATTTGCTTCCAGGTATGTTCTGGAAAATTAGGCTCAAATGAACTATAAAGCTTTTCTGTAGGTTTGGATGGTCTTTCATGAACAGATTAAATCTTTGATGTGTACTGGATCAACATATTTGAAAGCAGGGGCTCGGTCTCTACTAGGTGTTTGGGTTTTTTGCCTTAGCTACATTTTTTATTTGTTTGTTTTGCTTTTTAATGCTTTTTTTTTTGGGGGGGGGTCTCATCTCCCCCATGAGTATTTATATTTCCCTTCAGTTATATTATTTTTTCTGCAGTAATATTTCCAAACACCCTTCCAAGGGATTTGTCCTAACCTTATGAATGATAAAAGCATTGAAATTGTTTTACTGGGAATTTAAAAGGTCAACTAGTTATAGTTTTATATTATGAGTCTAATAATATATTTTTTGATTTGTTTATTGTTCATCGTTATTTTTTTTCCCAAGATTTTGTTGAAAAAAATCATATTTCATCTGGGTTGAAATGAATATTTCTTACATGTATGCTCAGAAAGGAAGTATGAAAGAAAAGCCTTGTGCTGTAAGACGTTACCATTTTAATGACTGGCTTTTTATTTTTCAGGATTTAAAGGTGAGAAACAATGTCGTGGGCCTTTGATGGAGAGGTGAGGGGAAGCAGGCATTTAGCTTCATTTTAAATTACAGTATCATTGTCCTGCTTCTGTTCCTGAAACAGTACAGCCTTTTACAATTAATTTTTAATTATAGCTAAAGAGTTTACTACCATACTAAATAAAATGCTTAAAAGGCAGGGTTATCGCATTGTAGCTGAAGACATTTATTTGAAAAACCTGAGCAGAATTTTCACCCAGAGAATACATGATGAAATTTTCGTCCAGAGAATACAGGAGCTTTTCTTAACAGATTGAAAAACTCAGATGTACTTTCGGAATGTAGGGAAAGAGAGAATTAGATCTTTCTTATTTCTATATTTCATAGTAAAATTTTGAGAGGCATTTAATGGTACCTGCTACTTTTCTGTTGGAAATGAACTTTATCAGATCGAAGCTATAGTGCCTTTGAGGAACAAATCTACTCGAAAAGGTGTTGAGGATTATTTATGATTAAATCCAAACATAATTGAAGTCTTTCCGTTTGCTAATGTAATGTTTTTCTAAGTGCCAGTCAGAATGTGTAAAAATACTATCACTCACACATTACTGATGGGAATGGAAAACGGCACAGTCACACTGGGAAACAAAGGAACTTTCCTAAAAACCAAACATTTATTTATCATCCGACTTGGCAATTACACTCCCGAGCATTTTACCCAGAGAAGTGAATACTTACGTTCACGCACAATCCCGCACTACAGGAATGTTTATAGCAACGTTGTTTGCAATAGCTCTGAAATGGAAACAACCCAGATGTCCTTTAACAGGTGAATGCTAAACTGTGGTATGTCCATATTATGGAATACTACTCAGCAATGAATGAAATGAACTATTCAAACACACAGAAACCTGGATGAATCCTCGGAGAATTATGCTGACTAAAAATGTCCAGTCCCAAAAGGTTATGTGGTGTTGAATTTCGTCAAATGCTTTTTTTTTGACATCACATAGTCACGTGATTTTTCTCTGGCTTAGTATGACAATGGATTACATTGAGCAATTTTCAAATATTGAATCAACCATGTATCCTTGGAATAAAGCACAATTAATCACTGTGATTTTTTTTTTTACTGTAGGATCACTTTATGACTTTTGTTTTTTTAATTTTTATTTTTCAATTAGGGTTGATGGTTAATATTATTTTATATTAGTTTCAGGTGGACAGCGTAGTGGTTAGACCTTTATGTAATTTATGAAGCGATCCGCCGATTAGTCTAGTACCCACCTGGCACTATACATAGTTACACAATATGTTTGACACTATCCTCTATGCTGTACTTCACATTCCTGTGACTTTTTTGTAACTACCAATTTGCACTTCCTAACTCTTTCACCTTTTAAACTCATTCCCAAATCCCTTCTCATCTACATATATCAGTTTGTTCTATGTATCTGTGAGCTTTTGTTTTGTTTGTTCATTTATTTTGTTCTTTAGATTACACATATAAGTGAACTCATACGATATTTGTCTTTCTCTGACTTTTTCACTTGGCATAATACCCTCTAGGTCCACCTGTGTGGTTGCAAACAGTAAGATTTCATTTTTCTTTATGGCTGAGTAATATTCCATTGTATGTATGTACCACAGCTTTATCCAATTGTCTATTGATGGGCAAAAGCTATTTATATATTAAGAATATTTATTGTTTTCTTTTATATATATTGCAAACAATTTGTAGTTTGTCTGTTAGCTTTATTTAAGACGGTTTGTGTAACATAGATTTTAAAAATAATTTTCAAAGGCAAACATGAAAATCTTTTCCTTTGTGATTTGTGCTTTAGGCATCAAAGCCCTAGGTTTCTAAAGCATCTTTCTCAGATATGTGAGATGAAAATGGGGGGCCGATGATAACAGCTACTCCAGAGGGTATTCTGTAAAGAACTTTAACTTTTCCTCATTGAGATAAATGGACATTATAATGTGGTTTCAGCCTCTAACCTTTAAGCATTTCTAACCAAATGAAATAAGATAAAAAATAAACCAGAAATATTATTATGTTTGATTCAAAAAATAACATATTAAAACGAGCACTTCTTTTTTTTTTACCCTGACAAAGAGATCAGAAACAGTAGAAGCAGGAGGTAAGAAAAATCCAAGAAAATCAGAACATTTAAGTTTTCTCACAGGTGATTTAGCATGTAAATAACGTAAAAGACTTCCCCAAACTCAGGAAATATTTCCAAGTATTCTAAAATATTAAGAACACTATCCCTAACTTCAGATAAAGAGAATAAATTCACCTCTACATAATATAAGAACTAGATCTGTTGCCTATAGATTGCAATAACTCCAACATCTCAAAATATAAGATTTCTAGTAATTCCTTATAATGGATTTTACTGTTCTATTCAACATTCCAAATATTTTAGGAAGATTTGAATGATGGTCCATTTGTTGTTTCATTGTATTCATTATTATCTATTACTTATGTAGAGCTTCTTTATCTTCTGTTTTAGGGAAGATATATTAATCCTATGTCATTTCAGATGATGACGAATAAATATTTCAAAATACTTACATAAATAATCACTGAAACTTTGTTTAAATTTTTTATATATTTCCTTAAAGATTGTCCACAGAATACAACATCAGACACAACAAAAAATTAAACAAGTATCTCATTTCTTTTAAGTAATACGTTTCTGGCACAAGCCGGACAGTCGAAGCCACCATGGTTAAGTGATTAAATGCTAGACGTTTCTGAAAATCAAACATTCACAAGAAAGAACATTGACTGTGCCGGTAAATGGCACATTTAATCACTCCCTTACTCAAGGCAGAAATCTTGACTGCTGTGACAATCCCCTCACTAATCTCTCTGTGTCTATCACCACCCATTGTCTACAAACTACGATTACGTGCTCCCACTCTTCAAAGACAGCTTGGCGTGAAGTAGAATATCTTTACTTCAGTCTTGCCAAGGCGTCCATAGACAAGACCTTTCATAGACCGTCTCCTGGACCCCCATCCACTCACTCTCTTGCGGCCACACAGGAGTCTGTGACGAGAAGACTTCTTCACCTCTTCCCCAAGCAGCACTCAAGCACCCCATGCAGAGCCAGGCGTAGTGTTTTCCTTCAATATTACATTAGCTGAATAACTGATTTTATGAAGAAATTGAAGCATTAATGATAACTGGCTCCTGATTTGTTTGGCCAACTCATCAATTAACCATAGTTCTAAAAAACAACACATGCATAATAGTTCTCCTATTCCTAAGTCTCTATCCTGATATTCTTCCTTTTGAATTCATTGCTTAAGAACTAGTGTTCTAAATTATCTTTTTAAACATTTCATGGAAATCAGAGACTCTTCTACTTTCCTGAACAGTTCTTGCTTATCACTTAGGGATGTAGTTGATAATAGTCCATTAAAATAGGTACGTTGAGGAAAGTTTAATAACGGTACTACGCACGAAAGTGAGGGCAATCCAAAAGAGTTTAGGAAATCCAATAGAGATTAGCGCAAGACCCTGGGCTAGTCATGGCAAGGAGTCATTCCCACCCTTAGGCCCCACCACCTAAGGAATGGGTAAGTTATTGGATACCTCTTGCAGAAGGACACGGGTCAGGTTGTGGTGGACCAAAAGGAAGTTAGCCCAGGAAAATAAATATGATCTCATTTTCCTCTTATCCTCTGACATCCTGTACGGTCCCCTGGCTGACTCCAGCTAGAAACTAGAGGGCAAAAGAGCATGTTAATATAGTGCATACAGATCAGCTTCCCAGAATCCACAGATCAGACTGGGAGGAGCTAAAGAAAAATATCTGACATACTTCATTATATGTCGTCAGGGATCTAGATGTTAAGACTCTGCCTAATGACCAGTGATAAAGTCCCCATCTCATTGTGTTTCCTGTACTAGATCAACCCCTTCCTGGACAGATCTCCATCTACTGTTCCCTTCAACTGTCTGCTCTTGCTTTGTGTCATTCACTAATGAGATCGCTCTGGACAGTTTGTTACAATCCTTAGCACCAATCCATCTCTTCTGTCTGACTTCTCCTTGTAGGTCTGACTTTACTTTAAATTGAAAAATTGTTTCTGACTCCTGAGGCAGTTAGTGTAAGAAATATGATTAGAGCTCTTGAGAGTGAATAAGGGGCATAGACAACTACAGTCTCCATTTTCATATTCAATAATTTAATTTGAAAACCTCAAACAGCTTCATCAGAATTTATCTTAGAATATTTCTAAAGATAACCGACAACTATTTTTTTCATCTTCCCCTCACCAAAAAAAAAAAAAAAAAAAAAAAAAGAAAGAAAGAAAGAAAAAGAAAAAAGATTTTAATTTTAGTAAATTGGACAAATCTTAGTGATTTTTGAATGATTTTGAAAAGCAAAGATAGTAGTCATTTATTTGGGTATATTATTTTGAAATAAATTTTAAAAATTAAGTCATTGGATCCTATAGTCAGCCTTACCAAACACCATTTGGGGATGACATAGCCAACTGGTCAGCAATGACATGACCTCGAGGTCTGTTTACCTGTGACAATATCCCGAAATCTTGACTCATACCTGAGAGTAGCCCCTAAAAGTTTCCTTACAAACTTAAACTTATTCAGGAAGGAATATACAATATCCTCTACTGTAAGCATATATGACATTTATTTATTGTCTGTTCATTTTCTAAAGCCTAAATGTGAAAGAGCAATTTATTTTCTCATTTATAGGCAATCAAACTGGTGAAGGCCAAATCATTTAACTTCTTATGTCACATATTCTTCATCTGAAAAAGGAGATAATAGCAACTACTTGTAAGAATAGGTATAGGGATTAGCTTGGGTAAAAAGTGTCAAGTTCACTGAAAAAGTCCGTAGGCATTTACGAAGGGGCATTCCATTCCACTGATGGTTTCACTGACTTATTTGAGGTTACTAGGAACTGTTTGAAGGCAAATGTCAGAGTATCTGACAATCTTAGAAGTTCCAAAAATTTCAATAACTATAAGAAACTTGGGAGGGTTTAAGGGGAAAAAATGTTCACCGTTATCAAATATATATATTTGGTGTGGGAATAAGAGGCACAATTAATTATATCAGATCAGCCAGTATAAACCAGGCCTAGACCCAGGAAAACAGGCCAAGTTGCTTCTATGTGCTTCCTGCTTGAAATAAAGTACTTTTAGGATTTGAGTCTTGGCCGTACTTGTACCAGCTGTGACGATGGGCAATTACTTGGTCTCACAGAGGTTCCAATTTCTCATATAAAACGGGTATAATAACAACTTTTTATGTGATTATGGTCAGATCTAAATAATAAAATGCCTGGCATATAAAATGTGCTACATCTGTGAAAGATATTAATAATCTTATTATAGTGATATGCTTGATTATTTAAGCAAGCAACTAAAGAATTCAAGCCATGTCACTAAAGGAAAGAATAATTGCATCCTGGGTGTTTCTGAGTGAATTCTCTGTTCTGAGGGAGGGGCTCTGAGGGTCCAGAAGCCTCATTTGTTTCAGTTAAGCACTGTCTGGGTTGATGGGCTACTTGGGGCTCTGAAAAGTACAGTGTGAAAAGCCCTGGACCCTTTATTCCCTGTTAGAGTCTTTCACTGCAACATGGGTTATAAATATACGGCTTTTATCGAGTGCCCTATTTGCCAGGAACTTGGCTAGGAATCTTTCAAATTCCTCACAGTTACTTCTAATCCTCAAAATATTGCATATATATATAATTTATAGCAATGCCATGTATATATAAATATGGATTATATTTACTTGTGAAGAAACTAAATGACTTTCTCAAGGTCAAATAAGTAGTGAGTGGAGAAAGAAATGTTGGATAGAGAGGGACAGCAGTGACCGTGTATCAGACACTGTCTCAGGCGGACAAAGGTGGACATGAGCTTTGCACTTACAGAACGCACCATCTATAGGCAGAGACAAACATTTATACAAATAATCTTGTGAATAAAATTGCAATTGTGAAAAATGCTATAGTGCTATAGTGGAGGGGTTTGATATAATTAGACAAGTCAGGGGAGACATTGCTGAAGATGCTATCTTTGATTTGAGATTTTAAGGATTATCAGGGGTTAGCCAGGTAATGAAGCATGAGAAGAGATTTTCAGGCAACGTTATTCCAAGTGCATGTGCAAAGATCCTGTGGCAGGAGAGGGCATGATGAGGGCAAGTGTGACTCGTGACCATATGGCAAGAGCAATGAAATCACGTGGGACCTTCGTGAAAGGTGAGGAGAGGGAAAAGAGAGGCCCTCATGGGACGTAGGTCGGATGGAGGAGGCTGGACATTGGCAAAAGAGGAACTCACTCTCAGGTTTTAAGCAAGGCAGTGACATGGTCAGATTTGCCTTCTGCATCGATCGCTCTGGCTGCAGAGTATGAGACAGACGGCACGTGGTCCAAGCTGATGTGGCGAGATCGTTTAGGCCACTTGTGTTATGCAGTGGTATTAGTAGAAATGGGAGAAGTTGGTCAACTTGACAGATGTGATATTTATGAGATAAAATGGGGAGAACTTGGAGTGTGATTCAGGGAGCCAGTCAAGGATAATGCCGTGGTTTCCATTTTGTGTGACCAAGTGGATGATGGGTTAAGAAATAGCAGGATAGGGTCAATTTTGTGGGTAAAGTCATGAATGTAAGTTTTTATAAATGGTGAGTTTGAGGTACATTTTAGATACCCCAGAGGGGTTCAGAGACAGTTAGATAGGTTGGGGTTTCATTTGAGAAGGCTGGGATAGAGATAAATATTTATGCCTCATCACATTTAAAATAAGAAAAGCTGAGGTTATGGATGAGATCCTGTTGGGAGAGAATAATGAGATGAGAGAGAGCTGAGTATAAAGTCCTGAGGAACTTGAACTGCCCATTGCTGGGAAGGCTGAATCTGTCTTTATGACCATCAGGGAGGCTAGAGAATTTCTGCTCTCAGATGGAGACAAGAATGGTTGGCAAATGATGTTTGACCAACTCTGAGACTCAAAGGATCTAAGCTTACCACAAACTTGAGTGAATGAATATGTCTGAATGAATTGTTTCCTAGATCTGGGGTTGGCACCACCTCACAGGCAAAAAGTGGTCATCTCTAAGCCCACTCGCCCCTGTACATCTCGGCCTGTCCCCTTGAGAACACTTGGTATTAATCTGTGTGGGCTTTGACTGGTTTCTCCCTTTTTGGAAGAAGGAAATGGATTCCAGATGAATAGCACAAAGGAAACCATTTGGGGAAAGCGTGCGCGCGCACACACACACATACAAAAGCTTCCTTACACACCTAACCCACCAAGTACTTCTAGAAACCTGAGCAAAACTTGAATCCTTCTATCTGACACTTACTATTTGAGAGGTGGAGAGCAGAGCTTGGGAGCAGTTTACGTCTCGCAGAGAAAGAACGAGCCAGAGCTCCCACTATTTTACATTGAAATTAGTACTTTTTCAAATGAGGAATTTGCATTAGGTGGTATTCTTTCTTTCTTTTTTATTAGGAGATGCTTTTGTTTCTTTAACATTTGTTCCTCCCCCCTACTATGTATAATTTAAATATTTATATGGCATATCCACCAAAGTAAAACTAATCATTATCCATATATGTGTGTATTCCCTTTGTATAATTATATATACAATGAATTGTACCTTACCTCCCTGTGGGCAGGAAAAAGAAGAAAAGATACACACAAGATTTAAAGAAGACTCAGGAGTACCTAGAGTCTGACTTCTAAGATGCTCACAAATGTATTCCAAACATGCCGAATCATGTGAAAAGGCATTTTATTGTTGACTTCTGACAGGCATAATGCTTTGTTTAGGAATACAGCTTGGCAGAAAGACATCCAAGGACACGGTATGTAATTGCTATCATCCTCCAACTATTTCTGGGATGTGCACCACCCTTTCCTCCCCACCAGTTCTGAAAGTGGGAATGTTTTGCACACATGCATCACCAACACTTAAGCCAACACTCCTTTGGTATGTGGGATATTTTCCATTGGCACGACCTCATTCCTTGTATTCGTGAATCACTTTCTATTAAATTCCTATGACCGTCTCTTTGAACATTTTCTTTTCTTTTTATAAATAAAATGTAAAGTATATAGATGTTAAATATATGTAATTTATAGCAATAATATATATGTGTATATCTCTCTAATTCGATTTACATGTAAGTTGGATTATCTTTAAAGACTCTATCAAAAAGTACACACATAATTTATAGAAGATAAAATGTTTTCTTTAAGAATTTTCTTTATTAAATAATTTCACTCTGTGTTTTGGAATTCATATACATTTAAGTAACTATCCTTTAATACAGAATTTTAAGAAGACTGGAACTCTACACCATGTGTGGGTTTCTCTCTAATGAACATTCTATTTTTTACTCTTAAATAAAAAGCAAAACAATGGAAACAAGAACGATACCAGGTTCCTTTGTCATGACAAGTTTGTAGGAATTATAGCTAACATAACCTTGTAATTCTAATTTGTCAGTTACATAAAAGATTTAACCTGTGCATGGCCAAGGAATACTATTGTATTTGTTAAAATTTGCTTCCTAATAGAAGCGCGTACACTGAGCATCAACTTTAGCTTCCCTTTTCATCATGTCTGAAACTTTCAATAATTTTATTCTTCCTCGGTTCTCCCAATTCTTTGATAATGTAGTTCCTCACACACTCTGTTTAACACAGGGGTTGGCAGGCTTCTTGGCATGGACCCGAAGGTTAAACATGACCAGATCCCAGCTGGCGATTGTGCCCACTCAGGTCTCCACAGGGCCCACTTTAAAATGGCACGTTGACATGTCCTGTGCTCTTCTCAGGGTGACCGAGGGCCAGTGTCCACTACACTGAGGACAGCTGTGTGATCATGGAGAAAATCAGTGCCATGTTGTTCAGAAATGATTACATATGCAAACCATCATTACACAGAATTACTTTTGCATTTAAAGGTATAATTCTGCCTTTTTTGCTGTGGTTTTTGCTTTGATATTGAAAGCATATGTGACAGGATAAGCAGTTAATTTTCTTTTTCTTTCTGGAGTAGCAATATCAACTAAATAAAATAAAAAACAAGCCCTGGGAAAATATCATCAAAATAAAAATAAAAACAAGCTCCAGGAAAACAGCAATTTTTATATTTGCCTCTCAAAACATTTATAAAAATTACTTTTAAAACACCATTAGTAAAGGCCTTAGCAAAAATACTAAAAAAGAGATGAAGTAAACATACCAAAAATAAAATACAAAGAACATGGAAAAAAATTCTATTAAGTATTTATTATTATTTCTTTCAGAAGGCTTAAGGATAAGTTGTTTGTTATTTTCCCTCACCAGGATGTCATATTTTTATTGCTTCTGTTTATATTTTTTTATGTAGGTTGAGTTGCTCAACGAGGTTGAGAAAAAATAAAATGATTTTTCTCAGCTATTTAATATGTAGTCCTTAAATGCCCCCCCATACTTCTTTATTAATAAGCTGAAATAGTGAGAATCCCAAGAAAAGCAAAAAATAATCTAGTTGGTAATCTTCCTTTTTCTGCAAGATGGGACATGCATGCCTGACCTCTTGTCTACTAATTTGGGATCTCAGACATTTTGATTATTGGTAAATATCACTCCTGCGTTTCCATACCATCCATTAAGAACTAGCAGCCTAAGGATGTTTGAGAGGGATTTCAGAAGGAATGTGCTGAGAAATTATCATTTTTTCCTCCTCCCCAACTTTCTAGGTAGTCATGTTAATGTTAAAAGCACCATATTGTATAGTTGTATAGTGTTTGGGGGTACCACAATGAGGGTTTGTACTTGTAGACAGACCCAACGACTGTGAGAAAATTCTGCAGTTACTGACCACAGCACAAAGAGGAGACAGTACAATTTTTTCCTCGATACCACTTGGTCAATGTCTTCTCTCACAGAGTTCCAAGTGCCCAGCAGTAGAACCGAATGGGAGATCATATTTACTGACGATACATCCAATAAGGGGTTAATGTTCAAAGTTTATAGAGAACTCATACAACTTAACACCAAAAAAAAAAAAAAAAAAAAAAAAACACATACAAAACCAAACCAAACCCCAAACAATCAGAATAAAAAATGAGCAGAGGACCTGAATAGACATTTCTCCAAAGAGGACATACTGATGGCCAGTAGACATATGAAAAGATGCTCAAGGTCACTAAACATTAGAGAAATGCAAATTGGAACCACAATGAGTTATCACCTCACACCTATCAGAATGACTATCATCAATAAATCAACAAACAACAAGTGCTGGTGAGGATGTGGAGAAAAGGGAAACTTCATGCACTGTTGGTGGGATTGTAAATTGGTGCAGCCACTATGGAAAACAGTATGGAATTTCCTTTAAAAGAATAAAAGTAAGATACTCATTAAAAAAAAAAAAAATCCTTTGACAGAATCTCCAAAGATATCCACATTTCCAGACAAGATATAGCTTAAGAATTCAGATGAACTGCTAGGTATACAGTGAAAATACAGAAAATGAGAGCCTGTTTTTCCCTTCACAGTTTCCCATGGCTTATTGTGTGAGTGTGTGTTTACGAAGCTAAAGAACTGATTTTCTAGAATGTCACCTGTTTAATAAATATCTACGTTCCACAACTTACCACATTCAACTTCTTCCATTTTTGGTTGAGAGTGACTGGTACATGTTATAAAGTGGAAAATTCCTCCTTTAATAGGACAAGATGTTTTTCCTGTCTCAGTATTTGCAACCACCTAATCAGGAATAGCATTTGACAATTCGTCGATACAGTATTCAATTCAAATTCTAAAAAATGAAATGAGAACTTTTCACTGGAACAATAAGAAACTAATGAGAATTGATAGAAAACTCAATTTTTTCTTTTTCTAGAAATGATTTTGGTTCAGATAAAGGACAGCAATTCACAAGGGTGGACTGTGGCATAAAAGGAGAAATTTAAGAAGTAAATAGGCATTGAGATATGTCATAAAATTTGAAGAAAACTAGCATTTGCTGCATTGCTTTGTTATCTAAATAGGAATCTTTCAAATGTCCGGTGTTTATAATTTTTCTATTAAAATGCAAGCATCTCTTGGGATTGCATGCCCAGTATCAACTAATATCATAACAATATTTGCTAATTAAGAACTCAAGCTATTGGGCGAAAGAAAATGTTCTGGAGAACGTGGGTAGCTGAATGGGCAACAAAAAAAGGAAGAGAAATTGCAGGACCCCCAGAAACAAACCACCTATTTAGTAATTTCTTAGAGAAACTTACAACATCATACCACATTAACAGTTATTGCTATTTAATGTATAGGATGCTGTATTGGGCCCAAACTGAAAAGAGTGGTCTATAAAATACAATGTTTGCACAATCTTTACCTTGTTTTTCAGAATGAAAAACATTTTCAAGGTTATTCTTTCCTCTCGGTGTGATTATTTTTTATTTGGCCAAAATCAGTCAGTTTGGAGGAGAACGAAGCTGTATGTCAATGAATTGGCTGCAGTGTCATCAGGCAATCAGACGTGAGATCAACACAGCTGTTGGAACAACAACAGCCGGGAAGAAGCCAGTCGCAGGCCTGTCAGAAGCGCAGGAGCAAAACGTACTGTTGTCACATGGGGTGACACCAGCAAAGATTTATTAATCTATGTCTTAACGACATATTTAAAATCAGTGCCATGCTTTCAAACTTAATAAAACAGATGAATGGTAATATGGGTAGGATTTGGGCCATTCTTAAACCTCTTCCTTCAAACGCAAATAAAACTTGTGACAATTGGGCATGTGAAATCTATTCTTGTTACTCCGAAGCGACATATACTCTATCTCATGTTAAGATTTTGTGTATAATATATTTATTTGCATACAGAAATATGAATTTCTATTATACATTTCATTACTTTATTTATAGAATATGTATATATTAGGCATACAGCATATTTCAGGAAGATACATTAAATATGCACACAGTTCATGCTGCAGCGTGCACCCTTTTAAGAGAAGCATATCGAAGAGGCATGGTATTGTATATACATGCTGAAAGTACGCTTTGCACAATTCATCCAGCTTTGGGTGCTTCCCTAATCTATTTGCAACACTGGTGCTGTGGTTGTTGAAAGGGACATTATCAAACCGGGGAAAAGGCCACTATCGATGAACTAAGTAGGAGGAAAAAAAAGTCGATTGCATTTCTAAGTGTATATTGTCATCGGTTTGAACTTCCGTCTCCCCCAGTGTCAGATCTTCAGGATCGAAAAAGCGGGGAATGGACAAAGGGCAGGAGTGTGTGGGACCTCCAGCTTCCACATCCAAACAGGAAAGCTCATCCTACGGGACTTGCTATATTGGTAACTATGTCCTAACACTTGAGATATGCCATTAAGTTAATGATGGACTGGTACAAGGGCAAGCATTTATTTTTTGAAGAAGTGACCTGCCTTTTCCACATTCTTAATCTCCTCTTCTTATAAAACCGCTCTGTGATATTTACATTATTGCTTTGAGGAGAGAAGAAATTCTTGACAGATATTCACCTTTCCAGGGAGAACAGAGGAGATGAATCATATTGTTTCTGAAAGAGGTTCTTAATGTTTTTGAAAGGAAAAACGTCAGCTCATAGAAAACTGACCACATCAGTCGCAACCATTTTAACGGCCAGCTACTGAAACCTCAATTGACTGGTCGCTGGTAATCAAAATCTGACATTAAGATGTTGGAAACAACATGCCACGTGCCTGGTATGATGATTTTGGATATGTAGATGTGGTCTGTGTTCCCGATCTGTGAATTACAAATACACCAGACTGGACAGATGACAGTGTGTCTGATACATGATTGGTGAGCATTACTTTTTTCAAACAGGTGAGCAATTTTCGTTGATGTTCTAATAGTGATACAGGATTATTTCCCCATTTATACAAACCAAGCTCTAGAATCCCTTAAAACAGACCAGGGTTTCTCAACTTTGGCACTACTGACATTCTGAGCTACTAATTTTTTGTTGGGGGGTGAGGAGGGCTGTCCTATGCATTGTAATCTGTTCAGAGGCCATCCCTAGCCTCTATCTACTAGGTGCCAATAGCCCTCCCCGCAGCTGTGACAACCAAAAAATGTCTCCACACATTAAGTGTCCCCTGGGGGGCAAAATCATCCCTGGTTGATAGCCACTGACACAAACAAATCCAGCAGCAGTTAATGCAAACGTGTGAGTCCAGTCTCCGTGATTCTAGTCATCTACCATTTTCAGCATTCTTTCCATTTTTTTTGATTCCAGTTGACAAAGCTTCCATGATGTGTCAGTCTGTCATCAGTTCCTTTCTTTAATACTTGATGCTTTCTCTTTCAATAAGGCCGTGGTGGCCATGGCACAAGTCAAAAATAAAAGGAAGAAAGGGAAGGACACAATGGCAATGGAGAGGAACAGCCAACTTGACTCAAGCTGAGTTGGATTGTCAGGCCAGACAAAAAGAGAATCCAGAATCCAGAATCCTTGAATCCCAGAGTTCATCCCGACTAAAGCGGAATCTACATCATAATAGTACAAGTTAATAAGTGGAATATTCAGCCAATCAATTGTTTTGTTTACAGGGAACCAAACACTCCATTGGTTCCTTCTACTCAATTTATTCATTGATTTGAAGAAATAAAATAAAAATAAATATAGATTTAAACTGTAAAAGTTTTCATAGATGTAACTATAAAGAAATCTGTGTGAATTGATGCAACATATTTATACATAGAAGATTTTGGGGGAAAATGACTGAAATTATTCAGACAGGAAATTATCTGTATAAAGGGTAGGTTAAGTACAAATATTGTTGGCAATTTGCTCCTTACTGTTCTTTTTTGTTGTTGTTTACATTGTGCTTTTTTTTAACTCTCAAAATTGTTGAGATGCCATCAGTGAGGCAAGTCACACACAACAAATCTAATTAAAGTGCTAAAATCTAATACTGACGAATTCATCATGCAACTCACATAGGTATTACTGGCCAAGATATAAAGTCCATAAATCTAAAAGGTAAAATATGGAATTCAAAAGGCTTTTTAGAAGTCTGATTTCTATTGATTGGGCCATCTTTAGAAAATCTGATTTGAAGACTATAGCAAATATAGCAAGAAAACAAATGATGAATAACAATAACTAGTTAAATGTGAACAATATAATCATATATTTATTTGGGCTACCAAATAAAAAGTCTCTACATGGACAAGATTCTTCATAAAGCCACAAGTACAGCCACCTACAATTTTCTTTCAGATTCAATTGAGCTCACTTGGCCTCTGTTTAGTTACTCACTACTTTTCTGTCACAAAGGTTACTATATTTCTTTTGATAGAATTTTGAAGTTAAAAAATTTTAGGGAGAATTGACAATTTGAGGTATGTGGAACATGTGGTTTCACTTAATGTTTTCAATTACTTTTTTTTTTTTTCCCGCAACTGGGTCACAGGATGGCCATAAACAACCTCGCTTGACTATAAATTGAATATTGGCCTTAGAAGGCATTGAAGAGATTGGTCTTAATCTCTGGGAAGTGACCCAGAAGTCACTGGTGCCACGTGAGTACCTTTCTTTTGGAATTCCAAAAGAAAAAATAAAGAAAACAGCATCTTCTTCCTGCTGACAAAGGCCATGAATTTGTGTTTTCTAAGTTAGCATTTTACACATGGGTCAGGTAGATTCAGATGGAAACAAATTGCCCTTTCAATCTATTTTCTTATCTACAACTAGAATGACTATGATTTAGCTTGATGACACCTCAATTAAAAAAAAATCACTTTGGCTTCTCAAGCATGTTTATGTATTACGAAGGCTATTAAAATAAGATGCTAGTTTAGGAGAAAACCAGACTGGTGAACACATTTCACATAAAGAACCATAAGTGGACTACATCCTTACAGGCCTTTATACTCTCGAAGAATGCAAAGGACAGGTGGGCAGGGGTGAAACGCCCATATTCATGGCTGTCCCTGGTTGGATTTTCGGGATAGTCCTGCAGAATTTGCCCTTATACAATGTAGAACAGGGAAGTACAAAAACCAATGCCATACGAGATAAATAATGATGTGATCTAGTTGGATTGTTTGCTTGCTTTCTTTTGACAGTGGGAAAAGGGGAGGTAAAAAAATAAGCATTTATTACATTGCAATCCTCCAAATAAAACCATAACATAATAATAATGTATGCTTAACACACTGGAGACCATTTCTACATCCTTTTGATTTTCTTTCCTCACTTCCCCATTGTCTATCTCTTTAAGTCTCTGTGTTAGCTTGTAACTGTGACCTTTCATCCTTATATAAACACATGGGAGCAAAACAAAAAAGGGGGAAAAAAAGGAGCGAGGTTATTTTTCTTTTTGTGCAGAGGCTGATACAGTTGTAGATTCAGAAGCTCTTCTTCAAGAGACTATGAGAAAATGTAGCTCATCCCTTCAATCCACAGTTCCAACATGTCTCTTTCACGGTCTCATCGGCCCTGCACCGACAGGGTTTATAAGGTGCAAGTTTCTCACTCTGGGGCATAGGCAGGATTAGAGTGTCGCTGCTGGGCTCCATAACTGTGCGTCCATAATAAGACTATGAAGTGCGATGGCAGAGATTTTAAAACTAGCTCTTTACCTCTCTCTTCTTCCCAAGCTCCCCTCGACGGCCTTCCTTCTTCCCTAAGACGTTTTACCTCGTAGCGCCAATGTTCTTATAATGACACATGAGAAGGTGTTTAAAGGTCTTCTTGAAGGTGGCGTTGCAAAGTGCGTAGCAGGCAGGGTTGATGGTGCTGTTGATGTAACAGAGCCAGTACCCAATGGTCCACACCGTGTTGGGGATGCAGGGTGCACAGAAGGTATTGATCAGCACCATGACATTGTACGGGGCCCATGTGATGATGAAGGCCAACAGAATAGCCAGGATCGTCCTGGTCACTTTCTTTTCCCGAGACGGAGGAGGCTTCTTTTTTGCGGGCTGCTTCGTCATCTTCACGATCTTGCGAGCTACAATGTTCTGTTTTTCATCTCCGTTCTGACCTGAAGAACCAACTAGCTCCACAGTGGTATTAGTCGGGGTACATGAATCACCTTTCTGGGTCTTGGTGACAATTTTGATGCACGTTTGCTTAGAGTTCTCGTCTTTGGAATGGCCCAAGGAAGTGGAAATCGTGTTTTCATCCTGGGTTATTTCATCATCTCTCAAATTAGAGGCGACGGCGCTGACTGAGGTGGAATCGTTGGAGCTTTCTTTCTCCTCCCCCTGGACACAGTTTTCAGTCACAGCGTCTCTGGGGGCTTTGCCGTTCTGGATTCTGTTGTGCTCCAGGCCATCGTCGCTGCCAGGTGTGTTGTCGTTGTTTGGCTTCACAATCCTTCCCTGAACCAGACTTGGAGAAACTGGGTCTTGGTTGGCTGCAGGCTCCTTCTTGTCCTTCTTTATCCTGCTCTTGCTGGCCCGGGATATGTGCCAGTATAACACGGTCATGATGATCACTGGCAAATAGAAGGCCGCGATGGCGGTCCCGAAGGTGACAGCCGCGTTGGAGAAAAACTGAATGTAGCATTCCCCATCCTCCACAGTCCTCACCCCGACGATGAACTGCCAGAAGAGGATGGCCGGAGCCCAGAGGATGAAGGAGAGGACCCAGGCGGCTGCAATCATCATCCCTGCCATTTTCGTGGTCCGCTTGACAGGGTAGGTGAGCGGTTTTGTGACACAGAAGTACCTGTCAAAGCTGATAATGAGCAGATTCATCACTGAGGCGTTGCTGACCACATAGTCCAGGGCTAACCAAAGGTCACACACCACAGGGCCCAAAGGCCAGTAGCCAATCACAGTGTAGAGGGTGTACAAGTTCATGGAGAAAACGCCAATGATGAGGTCAGCACAGGCCAAGCTGAACAAAAAGTAATTGTTGACGGTCTGGAGGTGGCGGTTGACTTTAATGGAGACCATGACCAGGATGTTCCCAATAATGGTCACCAAACTGAGCGATCCAGCCACAAGGACAATAAACACCACTTCGAATGTCTTATAAGGGCTGGTCAAAGCCAGGCCACTGTTAGAAGAGTTGGTTGAGTTATTCATTTTGTGTTCTCTAATCAGGAGTCAAGTAGCCAAATAAACATTTAAACCTGCAGGGAAATAGAATAAAATAAACGAATATAAACATTGCTTTAAAATATATTAGATTCCTTCCTTCTGAACCACATTGCTTTCCTCCAAACCTTCCTTCTCCCACATTTTTATTGGGCCCAATTAAAAGAATGATTTGAAAAATCATACCCCAATTAAAAGAATGATTTGAAAGATCCTTTCAGGCTGGCAATGTATTGAAAGTCTGAAAACAGTGTGAACGTGACCATATTTAGGTAAGAACATCGTCTGTCCAGCTATCTAATGATCTGCTATCATCAGTCAATTAAACTGAGTATAATATTTACGAAGTGACCTAAATAAATCGAAATTATACATAAAACTTTCAAGAAGTTTCTAGTATGGGTAAAACAATAAACCAATGTGGGAACAAAATTATGGAAGAAAGCATAAAACATAATATTGAGTTGTGACTTTTATAGTTAATAACACCTACCCACCTGGCAGCTCTTTCATAATAATACTGTTAATGATAATAATGATAATATAATAGTACTTTATTAGCCAATACACTTTACACAAAGAATATTATTCTCTGACCTCTGTTTTACATTTATGGCCAGTATCACATAATTAGCATTTGTAATATTCCACATCTTTCATAAGAAGTTATTTATTAAATGTATATTGATATGATTGTGTCAATTTCCTGAATGTCTTATTTTTCAAATCACCACCAAGTCTACTCTCTTCCTATTCTTCCTACAGGTGATCAGGCTAGGGTTTATCTTTGTTTAGCAGAAGGAGGAACTGGGGGCCAGAGAGGTTAAATGATTTATTTATACACATATCAAGTCAATGACAGAGATGAGACTATGAACCTTAGTTTATTCATTCTTTCGTTCATTTTGTCTTCACATACCGATGGAGTAACTTATCTGTCTGTATTAGCTACTGTGATATATGCTGGGTATTCAATGACGATTAAGACAAAACTCCGGCCTGGGAGAGGCATTTTTGCTGGCGGCAGCGATGGGTTGGCTAAGAAGCAATTATTAAACCCGAGTGGACTTTCTGCCGCCAAACCCTGTTGTGTTTAAGTAAAGACATAATCACTGTTTTCCAGGTAATATCACCAAAGTCTGGTAACAATTAAGTAATTGTTCATTAGGGAAAAAGTATGTTGGAAGCATAGGAAAGAAAGTTAAGAGTCCATCAAATGAGCTTTGACACAGTTCTGGAGACAAAGCTTCTGAAAGAAAAACTAGCCCAAGTTGACAAAATTAATGCGAATCATGTGTATCAGAAAGTATTAAGAAATTAATAGTATTTCAAAAGTCGGACATCTCTATTAATTCAGATCCCACTAGTTACAAAATAAGGATATGAACTACAGGTGGGGCAGTGGTTTTTCCTTGAAATCCATGTAGTACAATAATTTGCTAAGCACCTTCATAGCACGGCTTTTAAACAAAGGGTTTATTCTGCTTGGAGAGCAAGTTATCTTCAAGTATTTTTTAAAAACAACTTAATAGTTTTTTGGGGGAGAGGTTGGCCTTAATAAAAAAGACCCCAAACAGAAGCCAAAACAAAAAAAAAAATGTTTAAGTGCTACACAATTATTTGAAACTTTTGCAGAACAAAAACAAAAATAAAAATTAGGAAACAATATTTATAAAGGACATAACAGAAAGCTACCTAATTTCCCCAGACCTCCTGATTCACCACCTGTAAGCCATGTTACAAATCACTTGTAAAGCCTCTGTTCTCCAATCTCTTTTAAAATTTGATCCATTCTGAACTGTCCGACCCTCATATACCACAAGCTGTCTGTAGGTTCAGTCCTCATTCATCCTATAAACATTCCCAGTGTCTCCTGTGTACTGAGTTTAGGAGCAGGGTACTCGTTCTTTAATCTTAAATTCCTCACTGGGTATTACGAGGAGTCTGGTTTTATTAAATCATAACACTTAAGGCTGGAGACATATATAGAGTTCTCATCATAAAGTCCCAATAGAAGACATAGGGAGTCTGAATTAGTCTGTAAGTCTAATTTGAAAAGTTTAATTGAGAAAGTAGATGAAATGGAACTTGCCATATTCCCTTCCAGAATTTTCCATATCCTGTTTTACCCATCTCTGTGAATCATATTACCATGATAAAAGTGCTCAAATTAAAATTCTGAACCGTCTCTTGGACTCACCCTCTTCCTGTGACCTCTGAAAGATCTTTTGAATTTATACTTTTTTCACTTCCACTTTCTTATGTCAGGCCCCACCTACCTCTATCCTTGGCATAATTAAGCCCTTGATAAAATTTATAATCTTGCCCCCTTGCATCTTTCCAGAAGTATCTTAGACACTTCCCTAAATAGCCCCCATCAAAGGGAATTACATATAGTTCTTCAAACATGACATTGTATTTTATGAATTTATGCCATTTTCCCTTCCTCTCTTCTACCTTAAAATCATCTCCCCCACATCCTTCATCCCACACCTTCGCATCTCACCTGTGCCTCTTACTCAGCTTTCAGGCATCGACTCTATGAAATCCTTTCGATAGCTCCTGGCCTAGCTGGTTTTTTACCTTCTCTCTGCTTCCACTGCACATTTTGGTGTCATTTTATACTGTTCCGTTGTTCTTAGTCCCTTGTTTGTTTAAGTTAAGAGTTATTTGAATGTCAATGGTTAAGCCAAGTTAATCATACTCCTTATACTATAACTAACATCATTAGTTTCTGGAAGGGTTTCCTCTGATTTTTATTTTATCAATATTTTCCTTCCATCATTTTTAATTGTCACGTCTCATTACCCTTTCTCTCCATTAGAACTTGCATGAATTGTGTAGGCTATTTCTTTGGCAAGACATTCAACTCTGGAAAATATGTTTTTCTTCCTCACGATCTCAATTTACTAAATAATACTGTGTTCTAGCTTTGGATGTTTCTTTTCATTTTCACTCAATGCAATGTTTTCATGTTACTCTAGCTATTTCAAATGTATTGCTCCCATGACGTTTTTCTTATATATTTCTCTAGTATGCGGTTTGTCTCAAACTGCTTGAAGTGGTGCTGAAATTGAAATTTTCACATTGTGTCGTGGCCATGAGCATGAATTTCCCTATTGTGAATGTCCAGGAGTGAGACCATTGGATCACGGTGTGGGTGTATGAATTCTGACTATTGCGTATCATTCTCCTGGATGGCTGCAGCGGCTTCCCACTTTGATCAGGTCGGCCCCATTTCTCAATAACCTTCAAACAATCGTGGTTATGCAACTTCCTAATATTTGCCAATTCCAGAGAGGTAAAGTGCAGCTTTTTGTTGTAATTTGTATTTCTTTGATTACTAGAGAGGCTGAGTACTCTTTTCATACAGTTAGTAGGCTTTTGGGTTTCCATTTTTTGTAGATTCCTTGTTCATACCTTTGACCTCAAAGGACACTGATTTATATGCCCATCTATTTTTCTTCTTCACTAGAAAAAGTTAATTTTGACTTCTTAGTCTTTGTTGCCCCACTATCCAGATCACTGCCTGAAACATAACTGGCCCTCGAAAAATGTTTGTGGAATCAACACGGGATCAACAATTAATATTATTATTGCAACCCTTATTTACCCAATCGAAATGGTTTCCATAGCACTTTTCTTTCACTTTTTAAAATTTCACTAGTTCAATCATTATTCCAGCCATTTCCTTCTTAGCTAAGGCAACTGTGGGATCAGAATTCTCCTTTGCTTATAAACTTGCTTTTGTCTCTTCATCAAATTCACAGATATTTTTGGAATTTAATTATATATATCTATTTCACACAATGTTCATTTTAATAAACTTTGGAAAATACCAAACATTTATTTTGTGAGTGTCCTGTTTGACACAAAATTTTATTTTTCACATTTGTTTTAATAAAATGTAGAACTATAGCTTAGTTTTAAAAAGCTTTTTGGTTGACTTCCTCTGGAGAATAATGTGTAAATATACCACTTATGGTAAAAATAAACTTGTTCGATCTCTTCTTTTATAGATTAGGAAACTGTAAGAATCAGTGATTTGTCTGTGGTCATCTGGTTTACGCCCTCACTTGTGCTAACAACAGTAACGATTATTGCGCTAACATTTTACCATAACAGAGCTGCGTGGTTCTCACTCTACCTATTTTCATATTGTTTATTTTGCTTTGTTTTTCCCTTCCTCCTTTTCCTTCTTGTTTACCACGAGCATGCACTGCATTTTCAACACACACACACACACACACACACACACACACACACACACACACACCACAAATATAGCTCTCTCAAACATATGTTGTCACACTTAATATAAACAACTCTATAAAATATACAGAACAGGTCTTAGCATCCCCTTTTTCTGAAGAAGGAAGCTGAGGTGATAAGAAATTAAACAGTGTCCTTGGTTTCGAGGCTAGCAAGTAAACGATCTGCAACTTAAACATATATCCTTACCCTTCAGTGGGACACACTTTCTCTCCTTTCCCTATCTGAGAATTATATTTTACCCAATGATATGTGAAAGTGTTAAGCATCTGTACAATGGTGAACCATCCCCAGAGGACACCAGGTAAGACAGAGTCTGTTTGAGGGACCCAGGTAGAACCTAGTAAAGGTCTCATGTTAACATCATTAGTTGCTATCGGATCCTCTCTGTTTTCACAGTTATAACATTTGCTTGTTTTTACAGTTATAACATTTGCTTGTTTCTACTAACGCTGTATATAAAAATGGAAAGCATTTCACTTAGAAACAAGCAGTGTCTGAGGACTGCATTTCTTTCTCCCCGTGTGATGCAGTAGCTAGGCGAGGAACGCCCCTCTCCTACTATGGAAAACAGCTTCCTTTTGTCAACCTCTTGTCACCTCTGCTGTTTACATTTCTGTAAAAGTTTTTACTTCTGGTGTGGCAGCCTAGGATCTTGTGAAAGCAGTCATTGTTCTATCATTGATGAAATAACATAAACACAACGGAACTTCAAAGAAATGACTCGACGTCTTAATATGGCAAGTGTATAATAATCCATTAGGTATTTTACACTGTTGATGACCAAGTCCTGAAAGTATTACAGAAATTTATGAGGAAAAAATTTTTCTGCCCTTAGTTTCTTCAGTACTTGAGTTCCTACATGTACCAGCAAGGAATGTATCATGATCTAATATTATCCTTGTAAAGTTATGGGTACTAATCTCTGCTCTTAATTATTAGCTGTATGAGTCTGATCATGTCACTTAACTTCTATGAACCTTAATGTTCTTTTTTTTCTCGAACAGGAACAATAAGAACCCTATTTTTCTTCTAGCATTATGGTAGGGATCAAAGTGAGATAATGTCTCTGAAACATGATCTGTAAATGTTAACTATTAAATAAATGCTATTAATATTCACATTTGTTAAATGGGTATAAATTAATCACCCTTCTTAATAGGTCACAGAAAAATGTGTGTATGTGTGTGTGAAGTAGATTCGGAGTGAGGAGAGATGAGATGGAGTGATAGTTGTAATACTGTTATTCTCAATGATTTACATTATTAATAATATTAAATCATCGATGACATTAATAATACTCAATTATCAATGATAATAATAATTAACATGTACTGAGCATGATTACTCTTCACAACAAGTCCTGGGGTAATTTCTCTCTCTATATATATTTATAAATGTTGAATTAGCAATCAATAAATTAAGTTATTTGAAATTCAAACCCCAAGTGCCTGACTCCAGACTCTGCTACAAATATTTATCGTTTGTCTGAGGGACAGTCTTACCTAGCAGCAAAAGTGTGCCCTATACATTTGCCCCTCTGGCCTGCTGGGACTAAGCCTTTTGCCTCAATTTCAAGTTGTATCCTTGGTGTAAACAACACAAGATCATTGTGTCCAGGCTAAAATTGTGACTTTGGGTAGCAGAGATTCACAATAAGATATAGAGTGAGTCTCTCCCCATGAAAATATGTAACATTTAATATTTAAAACATTTTCCTAAAAGCACTCATCATAAAAATATATCACCCTGTTAACTGATATATAACCTCTCACAAAAGTATTCATATCATTTACATAGAAGTTCTAAATATTTACAGTAATATTTTTATGAAGTTACGGAAGGAATGTAAATTAAAATATTTAAAAAATACATCCTAATAAATATTTAGATACATAGTGGAGATTAAATAACATAAATGAGACTTTCTTTAAACTCTGCCTGAGTCATGCAGGATGCCCGATATATAATGATCACTTCGTAGGTACATCTGCAATGTGATAAGCTAATAATAAATTTATCAATACACGAATAACCTAAGTGCTAGAATTTTGTTCACATAATTTTATTTAATTCTCACAATAACCCTGAAAAGTAGTATCATCTTTTTCAGTTTTACAGATGACAGTAATCAAAGAGCCAGCAAACACTGGGTAGTATCTGACTCCTAGGGCCACGTTCTTTCTACTATGCCAAACCGTGACACAAAACCTGATTCACTGAAAAAGTTTTCTAGAAGAATACGACAAGTCGGGAAAAAAAGAAATCCCTGATTGATAACTGGAATCTAGAGAGAGAAGATATGTAATTGTATAACAAAACTTCAGAATGAGAAATCAAGAGGAATTCCCATGAAGTTGAATTTATGATCATTTGTATTTATTTAATTTTTGTTTTTAAAATGTAATCTTGGTGTATATACTTTTTTGTAGCTTTCTGATTTCTGCTGCTACTTGAAGACATTACCAAAAATGGCAGAGGGTTCTGAGTGTTCTTCGTCTGTCTCTCTCAGACATCGATCTCTAAGAAGTAGCCTAGTCATTGAGCAAACAGTAGGGATAAAATTATCAGCCTCACTGGTGTTGCCTAATATTCTCTCAACTGACTGAGTAATAAGGCCCATGTTAGCTTTTTAAATTGTGTATATAAGAGCTAAACACCACAGTCTGTCCTGAGATCATTATAAGTTTACTTCAACAATATTATATCTAGATATCTAGTTTTTAGTATAAAATACTATTATTAAGGAAAAATGAAATAAGGATAATACAGTAAAATATTAGACTGTCATTAGAGATAAGACTATACCTACTGAGGAATTAGCAGGTGACAGTCTAGGAGACTTACCCATCATTTCTTCTCTGCCTTATTAATATTATCATCATCGATGATTTAATATTATTATTAGATTTGGTAATTTTATACTCTTATCAAGTAGACGGCTAATGAAACTTATTTTAAAATTTACATAATGGAAGAGATGACCACTGAGCTATATAGTCTATACTCTGTTTTTTCATCTTCTAAACATTCAATTAATCCCACTAATTCGTAAACAGCTTTGGTCTAAGTATTTACTAGGCTTCGATAGGACTGTTCCTCCATCAGTGACCAGTCACTTCTGCCATCAGTGATGCTTGAGAGAAAAAGAAAGAAAAGAGACCTAGAGAGAGGCATTTTAAAGACAGGTCCCCTTCTCTAAAGAAAGGTTTGAACGTACACAGTTTTAATACTAATGTCATAGATAATAACACAGTTTGCTTACATTATGACGATGCTTATGAGTGTCTTTCAATTTTACTTGCAAAGAAGGAGTTCTGGCCTGTGGCTCAGAAAACAATGTGGCTTTCGTAGTTGGCATTATTGATATTCCACACTGATACTTTGACAATGTGAGGCAGAAATGGAGTAATTTCCACTTTTCCCCCTCCTTTAATCAGGTTTTCCTTCGAGGCAAGCAACACATTATGAGTCAATGTACAGACTGAGAGCTTTTTCATGATCTTCCAAATCTCACTCTAAGAGCAGCTGTGGTGGGGGTGGTGGCTGCGGGGAGCAATAAGGCCTGTTAAGAAACCAGGGCTTTCTCTGCTTCTTTCTTCATTCTAAAACATCTTTTTGAACTTCTGTTGTGATCAGATCTGTATATGCCCTCAAGGTCTGTGGAGGATGGAAGGGAAGAGGGACTTAATGACCAAACGTAATAGAGCTTATGTGTCCACAGGGAGCTTATAATCTGGGAGAAACACACATTGTTGATGAAATTCCCAGCTACCTGAGACAGCTCTGGACCAATACCGTAAGTCTCAAGACTAAGTGTCCATGGAGGAAGGCTGGTCAAATGGGGATGAGGCAAACATAGAAAGCTTCCCGGAAATCCTCCACATATGTATTTATTTCTCTTCTCTTTCTCTCCTTCCCCTCAACACCACGGTGTGTGACATTTTGTATACTTTTTTTTTTTTTACTCTTTCTCAAGATTCTATATTATAGTAGCTTCTCAGGAAAGTGCCACATAATTGACAGTGCAGTGAGCCCGACAACCTATAGGTTCAGAAACACAGAATGAGACTTAGTCGCTGATTCTCCTACACTGAGTTTTTAATTATATCTTAAAATATATGTCAAAAGTATTCTGAAAGCAAGTGGTTTTTTTTTTTTTTTTTTCCCATTTAGGAAATTGTAGCACAGTGCTGTAGACTTTGCTGGATATGTATTATGTAAAATATTTGCAAAAAGAAAGTCATACTTAAAACATATTGCATTTATCAAACTGTACCCTACAGATTTGTGTACTTTACAGTATGTAAGTTTCACTTTTTTTCAAAAAAAGAAAACACGTAAAAGCAAATGGTAGGTAAGTGTGATGTAGCCGAAATAGCACTTTGATTCCCACGTTAGTACAAATACTAGAGAACTCATGCATTTTTCCAGTGTGAAAACCTTAAAGAATTTCCAAGCACTTATTATGATGTAAACATGCTCATAGTTTGGCTGCCCGTCAAACATAATACTATTCTTACTGATGTTGAACAAACTTCCGTCCATGTTCGCCAAACTATCTCTTCCTTTCTTCAAAACACATCCTAAACACCATTTACTCTAGGAAAACTTCATGACGAAGAGGGAAAAGGGCTTAAAAGTGATTTAACTAGTGCCCTGCACTTGTCTCTATGTCTGTGGCACCTCTTGGTTATTTTTCCACACAAAAAGAAGAGTGCTGGACAATTATAAACGAAACACCATTGAAATAAACCATTCTTCTGACTTTTAAAAATAGAATTCCATTTGAGTAAGCACTGCAGGCCTTTTTTTTTTTTTTTTTTTGGCTGTACCAGGAATCTGACAGAACTCTAATATTGACAATGAACGTTATCCGGTAAATGGTGCTGTCTGAAGGGGGCGCTCTGATCAAACAGAGCTAAAGCAGGGTGGACCTTCTAACGAAAGAAAATGGAAGCAATCCCCAGAGAGCTGCTGAACGTCGTGTATGATTAGGCAGCTGTATTTGAGTCGATGTCTGTGTCTTACTGTCTTGAGAAGTTGGAAATGTGTATCGTCGGCTTTTTTTATTTTGTTTTATTTTTTTCCTAAAGTCGGCAGGCTGCTGGTTTAATAACTCTAAATTAGTTAATTCATTGCTTTGAATTAAACATGTGAATCAAATTTGCAGAGGGATTGAGGCTTGTTATGACTCTGATGGAACATTCTGGAATGAAAGCTGTTGTTCTAGAGAAGCTGAGCAATTCCAAACAATGCAACCTTTAAGGATCCTTTTCAATGGTGCACGTGCCTTTCATCGGGAGCCGAAATGGAGCACAATGCGATGTGAAGTTTTGGCTAGCAGATCAAGGACAGTTTTGAAGAGAGGAACAAAAATCAGTTGAGGCCCAGAGAAAAGCTAAAGAGAGGAATTTAAGAGTAGACTAGAATAGTTAAGAATAAATGGGATCAGAAGCTGTGATGAGATTAGGAAGTGTACATATCAGGAAAATTCCTTTTCTGGGTACAAAGAAAACACAAATTTAGATAATACATTTCTAACAGGTAAGTAGAGAAAAGGAACTTAGGTGTACTTAGAAATCTATATATATTTTAAACACTTCTCAACTTAAAATTGCACGGCTTATGGAGAGAAAGGAAAAGTTAATACATGCATTTGAGAGGTAGAGGTAAGCAGATTGCGTTTTATAGATAGGATATTCTGGGTTATTACTTCTTAAAACGAATGTGCCTGTAAGTATAAGCTCAACAGACACCACCATTCATCTGGGAACAATGCCTAAAATGTAGGTTTAGAGAACCAAGACTCAAATCCACCTCCATAAGGCTAACTCTTGGGTCCTTTGACTTCGCAATGACAGAAATGACACAGGCCTCATATGCTTATGATTCATACCAGATTCAATGAGGCTATAAAAATAAAATAGTAATGAAGTGTAGAGAGTAACGGGCAGCAACTATTTTTATTATTTCCAATCGAAAGACAAAATGATTGTTTCCTCAGCGTCTGATTGCAGCCTATTTCTAGACTGAGCAAAATGACCAGTGTTATCCCTCTAAAACTTGTAAAATGAGAGCATAGAGAAGATTAAAGTCTTTACTAAATGATCTAATGGCAATTGAGATGAGGGGACATAAAAAGCTGCATCAACTCAGCAAAGATTTTTGTATGTAAAGCACTAATTTAGAGTTAAAATAAAGCAAGTTGGTTGGAGAGAAAGAAGTGCTTTGTATGGTAAATCAGGACAGTCAGTTTTCCTACCTGCTTGAAATAAAACCGTTTTCTTGGTGATGACAGTGGAGGGAAATCACAATACAATTTAATATATGTAATACATGCCATCGCTTGCTACCCCAACCCCCTCTCCCTCCACTCCACATTATTAGTTCAAATCTATTTAAATATTTAAATACCCCGACGCCTCCTCACCTTCGGACTCTCCAAACATTTTGAAAACTCAAATCTCTCATTCAGACTGAGCTAGAATTATAAACCCACATCCTTCCCTTTACCCAGGAGGGAGATTACATGTTGAATGAGCTCAGTGTGAAAGCTATGACAAAAACGACACTTCCTTCCTTGAATTATACCACGTTGGCTAGTAAATATCTCCAGGTCCATCATGTCATCTAGTGAAGAGTAGCTAAACTTTGAGCAGTTCACACTGTAGAGGTATTTAATACAATGTCTGTACTTAAATAATGCATGAGAAGGGAAGATCTCCAAATAGGTAGACTGTGAACGGATTGGGATTTGTGCACAAATCTGCTAGGCAGGATGTTTTATGTCTCCTTCCAGCACAGTGGCTCCATTGGCAAAGCAGTTTTAGTTTGTGTTATCTGCTGGGACAGGAACGTACACAGCTGGATTGTTAACAGAACTCGTTAGGGTCGGGTTCTATAAAAAGTTCTTATCTATGAAACAATGAAAAAATGAAAAGCAATAAGAAGCTAGAGAATTTGCTTTGGATTCCTTCACCTAACCATTGCGTGTGCAAGTATGGGGCAAGCGTGTTAGCTGAGAAAGAAGGGATGATAACCCACCGAAGAAGAAAAGAAAGAACGTCTCTGCTCTTAAAAGATTAATAGTCTAAGGGAAATTTCTCAGGAAGTATTGCTTCCTCTTGAGGGAGAGAGCCACCAAGGCCACCAGGCTTTGATACGCTTCTAAGAAGAGACAGGCTGCAGAGGTACTGGTCTCCTTGTTCCCTGTGGGCGGTCTAGCTTCTCCTTCTATAACTTTTGTACACAAATAACTATCATGGGTCTCTGGATGCTGTAGATAAAGCTTTGGAGTTAAATCTAAGACTGAAACCTATCTCTGCTAGGTGTTCATTGCATGAACTTAAATCTGTTGACCCACTTTTTACACCTCAAAGAATATGGAAAATAAAATTTACTGTTCAGAAGTGTTTTTTTTTTTTAATATACACAATACACAAGGCTCCTAGCAAGTGCTCATTAAGAAGTCACTATTATTAACTCCATTATCATTTAACACATGGTTTTAACCAACAAGTGGAGCATTAAAAAAAAAAAAAAGAAAGAAAGAAAAGGGAATGATGGATCCACTCTGTATTTCTCCCAAGAAAATAAGAAAGTAATTTGAAGCAATTTTTATTTTTGTGTGAGTGTATTCTATGCCACTGTTATCATTTGTGTTCATCAGAAGGGTCCAGGAAACTCCATGATCATTCTAAGGACTCCTGCTGAGATGGTAAGAGTCTTCGATCTAAACTTCAAAACACTTCCACATAAAAATCAGTAACTAGTTCTCTTCCTAACCAAAGGGTCAGAAGGTTACAGACAAGTAAACTTCCATTTAAAATTCCTGCTGTTCATTCAAGAAAGATCATTTAGAGGTTCTATACTTATATTTTAGCTGGAAGAAGATCAGTTTATTTTTGAACTTTTTGACGGACAATGAAAAATTTCTGCCCTACATAAATTTAGAACAAATAATGAAACTAGGAGAGAGATTTATTGTTAACAAATATAAAATCAGCAAAATTCCATTCAATGTCAAACTCTGAGTGCTTAAAGCAATGTGGCACATGGTCTATGAATATGCATAAAATTAATCTGTGATTTACTTTTACCATAGCACTCTAAAGTGCTGTTTTCAAAGAAACAACTATTTTTAAAATTTCATCTTAGCAGTTCTGCTAGCTGACAGTAAATACCTTATAATGACAACAACAACAAAAAAATAGAGTATTCATTATGCCAAGTTCTAATTTTCTTGACTGAGTTGTTTTAAGCCTTTTCTTGCTTACTCATGCTTATTTCTCTTGGCTTCGCCAATCTTTTTATCTAAATCTTTATCTTCTACATGTGTATTCACCCTCTCCCTCATCCACCCTATATTCAGTGAGTGTAGCTTGTAGGAGATGGCATAAGTTTTTTGAGGAACTGCTATAAGAGGCCAATTTCTTAATCTCTAATGTCATGTTACTCTTCTGCCATTACTGGCTGGAAATAAGAAACTTACATTTATTTATGATAGGTGTCTACAAAACATTTATCTAGAAATTCTGTTCCACAGACAGTAGGCATAGCCTCATCCTCTTAGAATCCAGGGATCATGACCTGGGTAGAGCTGACCTCTAACAGCAAGATGAGGGATTGGGACCCACTGTGTTGACAGTCCTTTGAGCATCGGCTGGCCCATCGCAGACTGCCGAGCAGACCCTCTACAGTGCGATGGCTCACTTCTCATCCTACACCTGGGTGGGAGGTCTATGCCTCTTCAGTCAGTCTCCACTGTGGGTAATGTGTGGCGACTGAGATAGGAACACTTAACCAAAGTGCTCCAAGGTAATGCTCATTCGTAGGCTGCCTCTCAGTCTCTGTTCCTGGTCATAAAACATCCTCTGCTCTGTGTCCGGGTCTGCCTTTAGGAATGTAACTCATGTGCAGCCTGCCTTTGGCTCTTCCCTTGTTTGGTGGCTTTCAAAACCCACTATAAAGCGGAAGGTGACAGCTTGATTCGCTCTGCACCATGGTTGTTTTTTTTTTTTTTTTTTGTACTATTATTAAAATAACAAATGACTTTGTGTACAAAACAGTAAGTCACAGTGGTGCAGCCTTGTCTAAGGGGGAGGAGAATGCAGCTAGACTGCAGAAATACCAAAAATAGGCACGGTGGGGGCAGGGAGGGGAAGCGGGGCGGGGTGGCTTTATTCTGTGTGGCACAATGCCCAGTGTATCCTCGAATTTCCCAACTGTGTTTTAAAATAAAGACTGGAAGCCACTTGAATGAAGTTTAATTTCTGTTTAGATATAATGCCAAGTTTTCCAACCAAGTTTTAAACACTCAACCTATAGCCAGCGCCTTTATTCTTAGTATAAACGGCACATTCCTTCTCAAACAAAAACAAACTTCTGAATGGCTACTCTAAGAGACTCAATGGATTTATAGAACCCAAACAATATTTTCACACATTGGGGTTAAATGAATGATAAAATTATGACTTACTTTCAATAAGACAAAAATAAAATTAAAAATTTCTAATATAAAAGCCAGAGAATAGGAAGCCATGAAGTGCAGTTTTGTGCATGCCAGGGCTGGTGTGGGTAACAGAATAACAGGGTGGACAGACAGTCCCCTATTTTGTAACTTGAGGGTAAAATAAAGTAGAAAAAAAATGATTTGAAGGAAAAGTAGGTTAGGAAAAGCCTTTGAAAATTTTTGGCTTAGTATTTTTTCTCTTTTCCCTTCTTTTCCCTTCCCTTTCCTTTTCCATGAAGGTGACATAAGTTGAAGGGAGGAAACCCTGGTGAGTGGTCTAAATACTTAAGGGCAATAAGTATCATTGGTGATGTAGGAGCTTAAGGAAGCTGGTACCTGCAGGACATGGGGTGAGCACAGAATGGCCCCTGGGTTTAATCTTGCACACAGAAGGGAAAGGGTTCAGGATAAGAAAAGATTCAAGGAGTTTTGGAGATTTCAAGGAACAGGGGGTTCAGAGAGCTTCCTAAAGGCTGTCTACTGAGCAGGAAGAGGGTAGGTACAGCAGGACTTAAGGAGCAATGGCTATTGAGAACTACATGGCAGTGACGGCCACTATCAGCATCATCAACCAAGCTGCCATCAAGAGTCATCTCACAGACCAGGACCTTTAGCTGGATTTCATTTGCAAATCCTTGCCGCCTGAATCGTAATATCTCTGTGGATTCAGTCCCGGCATGAGCTGATGTTCCAGATGGTCTGACGACCTTCTCTCTGACAGCTCCAAACGCCAGCCCTAGCACAGAACCCGCTACAGATTTTTAGTAAGTTTCTAAATTCTCCAAGAATAAGCTTTCTCATTGCTTGTACAGAGACAACACCCGGCCAGCAGATCCATTTCAAGGATTAAATGAGGTAAAACTCACAAAGGGATTTAAGCCAAGCCTCCCAGTCCACGCTCCTCGGAGTTCATTCACAAAGTTAAGAAAAAGTTGTCTCTGGCTACAATGGGAATAGAAATGGAAAGAGAATTACCTGCCAGTTTGTAAAATTATTAATGGCACGATGGCTCTGTTTGAACTGTCGTTTAACTACTTTCTGTTATTTCGAAAGTACAATCTTAAATTTCTTAGGCTCATGGGAATTACACAGATGTCCTCTGTTTATCCCGTACAATAACCACGTTCAGGAAGTCATGACCTCTTACGTTCACATACTCATCATTTATTACTGGGCTCTGTACAAGTTTTTAATAAATAAGTTGCTAATAATCGTCCCCTGTTCACTGACGTTAACCAGAAATGAACCCTAAGCGCCAGACGATGGCGGTGTACGTGTGCTCCGTCTTCCATTTGCGTATCCCGTTATGCAGAACGAACGGCGTCAGATTACAGACATTCAGAGCAAAAACGCGTTGTATATGACTTCTGTTTAACTGTTTATACATTTTGAAGGATGATAAATAGTAAGTGGCATTGTTAACGATGACTCAAATACTTTCCATTTCCATACTATAAGATGAAAAACAAATAAATGGAAAGAACGGGATTATGACTAGAAAATAATGTTCATGGGACAGTTCAATGAATAAATTAAATAAAACTACCATATGAAATAAGCCTTCTTTCCTGCCCTTATTTTCATGCCAACCGCCGCTTTTGCTTGCTTGTGGCTAGCTGGTCCTATTGTCTTCTCCTTCTGAGCCACTGTGTGCGTTTTCTTTTTTGAATTTAGGGACTTGGGGGCGCAATCCGGGAGGGGTTTTTCTTTTGACGTTTCATCCTCCAAACATAATGTTTAATTGTGTAAAATGGTGTCCTCCCTGGGAACTGCAGAGGACTGGCGGCAGGCGTGAAACCACTCCACCCACTCCACCTCTCAGGATCTGTTTGTTTTGAGACGGCGGTGTTGGTCTGAACTCAGGCATAGAGCAGGGTCTGTGATGTTACATTATCTGCATTCTCATCCAGGAGATCGCATTTAACCTCTCTGAGTTTGATTTTTGTCCTCTGTGGCAGTGAGGACGTGTGACTCTAACGTCCGGGCTATAAAAGCATTCTAGGATTCTAATTTTACTAGGAATCCATGTGATGCTGATTGGGAGGTCAGAGATGGTCTTGCTGACGACTGCCTCACATTTGTATTTTCCTAACTGCTCCCTCTCTCTTGAATTTATACTATTTGGGCTTTGCTGGTCTTACTGAAGAGGCCTCTGCTTTGCGTCAGCTGGTTTTCTTTGTCACTACCACCATGCCTCCCACCCCCAATATCCTGGTACGTCTCGGCCTCCCTCTGTGACCCTTCATCCATGAAAGCTTGAAAATTAGATTCGAATTGCTATCTGTATCTTCATTTCACTTGCAATATTGAAAACGTACTGATATGAACTAATTCTCTCAATCTAGCTCCATATTTACCTACCAACTCATTAAAAAAGTGACTTTAGCACTATAGCAAGAGATCATATATTAGAGAAGGAAAGCAATTTACTTGGCAAGTTCATTTGAGTATTCTCTCCAATGTCAGAGCAAAGGTGTCCTTGGGATAAGGCTGTTTTCTTGCCCAGTCTGGTTGTTCTGGCTGTCTGATTCTACAATTAACTGACATCTTTGTGCTGGTGACTTCATGCTGGACGTATTTAGAGGGCAGACTAGAAATAGTCGTCCAGTGACTTACATGCTGGTTGTATAGCATCACTTTAAGCGCTGCCTAAGGATTCCTGTAAGGAGGGAGGAAAATGAAAAGAAGGTTCTAGAGAGGGTATGTTTGAGATATGCAACAACTTGCAAAGGGTAAGGAAGGGTATTTTGATGATTTCTATTGAAAGCCCAGAATCTAAACAAAATTCCAAAATCAGACAAGAATAAATTGGCTCTTGTATTATGTTTTGTGTTATAGAGAACTCAATGCCAGAGATTTCTGTGTGAAGTCTCAATTAAGCATGGTGTGTTTTCTTTTTTATTTAAAAATGAGATTTATTTATGATATATTTTCACTGCGCTTACAAAGTTCACTCTGCTTTGGTCATTAAAAAAGTAAAATTTATTGTGAATTTTCTTTCCAATTAGAACAATTGGAAAAGTAAATCGAAAGGAAAAAAATTTTGAATCATTTACATCTGACCCACAAGAGCTACTAACTATCCTCTTTACTTGACCAATCGCCAGATACTTTTCTTCTTGTTAACATCAGGGGATAAAATAGTGAAGAGTATCAACTTGTTTCCTGCTGTGGAAGACCCTACAGTACAGATGTAGGAACCCATGAGCTTTAACTGGTGTTGAAATTTTGTCATACATCTTTCTACATGCATATAAGAGCATGCAATAAATACACTTAACCTACCTACACATACAAACTTTAAAAGTTTAGATCGCATGGCATATGGGGTAGACATCGATTCACCTGACAGGGAACTGAAAAGGGGAGAGAACCGAGCTGAGCGTAGGTGAACTTGTGCAAGCTGCATGGCAGGTAGGCCTTGGAGAGACAGACAGGAGGGTCTGGCAGCTACTCCGCCGCTCAGTCCAGCCGAGGTGGGCATGTGGACACAGAGCTGTCAGATATTCAGAATTGTAAAGATACACTGGAGTTTTTATGTGTATCCTCCCAATTTTAAAACCTTGGTTACATTAGAAAATACTGACAAGTGAGCAAAACACATCCGTGTGTGGACAGATTTGGCCTGTAGGCCCCCCCTTTATGACCTTTGGCATTTACTGCCTATAACGTTTTCAAATAAAGATAAACGTGGACATTTTTCTATGACACTAGATAATCTTCTAATGCATCATTTTGATAAGTACCTTATATCTAGTTTTGTGGCCATACTATAATTTAAACAATCTTCTATTTGTGACACAGGTCGTTTCCAATTTTTCACTCAAACAATGGTGCAATGAATGTCCTTGTACAAATTTTTTAAAAAAGATCTCTGATTGCTTTCTTAGAATAAATTTCTAAAAAAATCGGGTCATTGGCCAAAATAATACATTTGTTGCTTTTGGTAGTAAAATCTCACTAGCAATGGATGATTATGTTATTTTCCTATACCTGTTAATAAAAATAAGAATTATTTCAAAAAAAAACTTTGTAAGTCAGATAAAATATTCCTTTGAAGTTTTAGCTTTATTGATTTGTGAAGTTTTATATTTTTTATGTTATTGACAATTGATGTTTTTTATTTGCCCTTTTAACAGGGGAATTTTGAACATATGTTATCTCTATTAATATTTAACTTTATGGTATCATTCAAAAATTCAGACTCTCTCTACTCCGAATAATATTTAAGATAATCTCCTTTAATTATTTCACATATTTCAAACTTAAAATTGTAATTTGTATAAACTATATTTTAGAATAATATAAGGAGAGATTTAATTTTTTTCCTGAATAGTTTAAAAATCACCCCAAGAACATTTACTGAATAACTTACACTTGCTCCACAAATTTGAAAGCTAATTCTATCATCTACTAAATATTTTCACAAACTTAGGTATATTTTTGGGCTTTCCATTTTATTTCATGGTTTTATCTGTTTTATCCTTGTACCAATAACATTATTTTTCCTATTATAATTTTATAATATATTTAGAGGCTCTAATTATAAACCTCATCTTATTAGTATACTGCTTTTCATTATCTATATTACATTTTCATGCTTTTTTAAATATAAACTTTACTTTAGAATATTTTGTGAACTTCTTTATCATTATGGAACTTTTATTGGACTGTTATAAATTAACGGGAAAAATTAACAACTATTATGAAATCTTCCTATACAGGAATGTTTTCCACTCATTCGAATTTTCTTTTTTGTCCCTCTATGATGTCTTGTAGGTTTCTTCACATATACCCAACATAAAATTACTATAGACCTGTGATTGTGTATTTGTGTATATATACTTACATATATATACATATTTATATGTATTTTTATGTACATACATACTTGTATATATATTTATATTTGTGTATATATTTATATATTGTGTATATACATACACGTGTGTGTGTGTGTGTGTGTGTGTGTGTGTGTGTGTGTGTGTGTGTATGGTATATAGTATATACAAATACAATCTTGCTAAGATTGACCTTACTTATTTCTAGTTTCACAATGAATAGAATCTTTTGGTACTATATATATGATATATGATATGGACTTAATCCATAGACTAGAGAGGATATGTTAATAAAATAAAATTATTAATGTGTATTTGGCCTTCTCTACATACTGTACATAGGACATATTAGCATACGAAAGCTATTATTTAACACCTGGCCAATTTCCATGTAAAAATAACTGATATAGTAATTAAAAATTATGCTTTTTATTTACTAAAGTTCATATTATTACACAGCCTTCTCACCTCTGAATGAGATTATTATAATAATTTGATGGTTATTCTCTTGCCTGTACATTTATCCTGTATAGAACTGAAATTTTCCAAAATAATGAATATGGCATGTAAATCTGCACAGCACCTCTTCCCAATTAAAACAACTATCTCGCTCTATAAATTACTTGAGATTGTATAGAATCTAGTTCCAGTCAGAAGTTAAACTATCACATAATTTATGATACTAATAAATTAAAAATATTCATATCTAAAATATTAAATATATTTAATCATATAAAACTTGAAAAATAACCTAATAATTATGACAATTATTTGTGTAGAGACGGTAAAGTTAAGTGTGTCTCTGTTGAAAAGGAGCAGAAGGCACTTGGTGAATACTGTATAGACAAATACATACCTCTGTATTAAATAAGGAATTGCTGTGGCTCATACAGAATGACCCAGCCAGGTTGAAATAGTATTTTTAAGCCCAAGATATGATATTGCTTAGGTTAAAATGCAAGAACAACTTGAAAATAACTTTGATGTATAAAATAAACACTGAGTATCAGTAAGCACAGGCACAAAGTACATTACTGCCTTCTGAATCACCATTGAAGCTTGAGCTCTGACATTTCTGACTATAGAAATGACAGGTTGATTTTTGTTTTAGAATGTCCCCTCAGCCTCCCCAAGGTCTGTCACTTTGTGATGGGGAGGTCAGGGAAGGGACTGGTGCCTGGCAGCGGGTACACTCAGGGAGGCAGGGAGAGCATTCGGAACAGCAAAGTCCTGATTCCATCTTTCATTACTGAGTCTTCTGCATTACATGGCACCGTACCAGTCACACAGAAGCAAGCCACCTTTAAACAAAACAGCGGAAACACGGTGACACTGTTTTTCAGCACTGTGTATATGTGCTAATTGAATGAATTTTTCACTTTTCAGTTGGTGGCTGTAATTTTTGTGTGGACTGATTTTGTGAGTGCTTTCTTCTTTAGGAAGAAAAAATCAAATATGGAAAGCTGGAAACTGCATTTTCCCCCATTATACTTACTGCCTTCTGCTTGGGGTTATATTTCCTTGACCAGAGAACTTTGAAATATCAATTCCATGCCTAACATAGGTGAAAGCCTTCCTTTACTGATAAAATAGGGTCAAATCCTTGCACCACCCCATTCCCATGTTCTTCTTAGAGTGGGTTTATTTAGGTGACAAGCAGAAAGCCACTGGGCTGTTTCCTGTGGACTGTCATCTCTAGCCCTTCTCCATATGCCTGGCAAGGGGCTGTGGCTTCATCTTCAAGGGAGTCTGCGTACATTCATGCCCTTATATTACTCTCCACCCTCTGCAAGGAGCTAGTGCTGAGAAGACCTAATATTTTTGAGTAGCTACAAAGAATAGGCTCACTGTCATGGGTAGTATTATTGTTATTCTCCCTTTTAGAGATAAGAAAACTGAGGCCCATGGAGGTGAGTTTTCCAGTGTCAGCTAGTGGTGGTGCCCAGACCTAAAACCAAGGGAGTCTAGTAACAAAGCTTTTGTTCCTGATCATGTAAACGTCTCACTTGTCCAAGCATGTTCTGTCTGTCTGTCTCTCTCAGTACAGTTATAACCCACTTCTATAAATAAAAGCACACACAGTGAACTGGGTTCACTCTAAGGTCATCAATATCTGTCATAACGATGCTGATTAATTTTATGTCAACTTGATTGCCCACAGTACCCAGTTACTTAATCAAATATGAGTCTAGATGTTGCTCTGAAGGTACTTTGTAGATATGGGTAACATCTATCATCAGTCGAACTTCAGTAAAGGTGATTTCTCTCAATAATGCAGATGGGCCTTACCCAATCAGGTGAAGCCATAAGAGCAAAATCTGAGGTGTCCTGGAGAAGAAGAAATTCAAAACTGCTGTATTAA
>CM053514.1:65636196-65654916 GCA_028627145.1 Eidolon dupreanum | reverse complement strand
AAACAGCACAGGCTACGTTGGAGCTACCTCTGAGATGCTGGTCTAGTCCTTTCTTAGAAACGTTCTCAGGAAACTGAAATGTAATCCTGTCTGAGGTCGGCACAAAATTCATTGGTTTCGTCAATGTCACGACATCGGATACTGCAGGTATTAGAGCCAGCTTTCAAACTGAATTCCAGCAATCTTAAAATCCTAGTGGCTGGTCAAAAATAACGTGGTTGAAATGCACACACGTTATGACATCTGCAGATTTCTTCTCAATGCTGTGGTGAAAATACAGAATCAGGGGTTGCGACACCTTCCCAGGGTGCTGACCAGCAGCTACAAACTTTGTTCTACAGAACACGCGTTCCACAAGTTGTTAAAAGATGTCCTGCGGAATAAACCATTTCACTGTTAAATAAGTTTGGAAAAAGTCACACCCTCAGTTCTTCTTTTGCTGAGTCACTATTTACACTGATGCATTAAAAAATGTTGTAGTAAAGAAACCATTCACTTAGATTCTTTCAATACTGAGAAATATTTGAGCAGGGGAAATTTCTTCTCACTGGATATGCATTAATATCTTGTAAAAAAAAATATGCCACGGAATACACTTTGGAAACACTGTGCTAAATGAATTGATAAATGGATGGGCATTTGAGCTGAAATAATTGAAGTCCAAGACTATGAATTTTTTACCTCCTTGCATGGGCGTGTACTGTTCCTTCTCTCTGGAATGACAATCTATCATTTGCATCGCAATCCACCCATTCCCCCGCCCTGTCCCCATGTTGGATAAGCCCTTTCAAGTCCCAGCTTAAAAGTCATTTCCTGTGAGAAGCCTTTCATGACAGCTACAAATGGCTTGGGGTTCCTATCCTCTGGTCTTTCCTCATGCTGTGGACGAGCTCTATATTAGCACTTACAACTCTTTTACTTCTTTTTATTTGAATGAATTGGCTGTGCCTTGTTCCCTATTGTAAACCTAGCGCCTCTCATAAGACCCTGTATATGGGAAATGACAAATAAACGTTTGAAAAATGAATGAGTGCAAAAAACCAAAACAGTTTCAGGGAATCTTATCCCCAGAGAGGTTTTGCTGATCAGAAAGAGACATAATGAGGCTCTGAGGAGGGAGGTTTACGGAATCAGAATGAAACCACAGCTTCCCTTTACCATTAGAAATCTATCCCAGAAAGAAGGGATATAATGTAACTACATAATAAAATTGGTTTTAGGAAACATTAAACTCTTAGTCATGTGGACAAGAAAGCCCTTGGGATAATTTATTCATAAGTTGCTTACTAATCTGCTTTAGAGGGAAGCCATGTGGAGACTTTTCTTGGAGTCCAAAGCAAACAGATGTTCTGTCTCCCACAATGATGCTGAGCTACTTATATTTTTTTCCCCTTGAGAGTCAACAGTAGTACACATAGTACAATAGGAATTTTATTCATTTTCATGGGAAGCAACTGCACCATTTACATAGTCAATAGACTGTGACATTTCCAGAAACAAAACTCTATGAATGGAATTAAGAAAATGATTGTCTTTGAGGGAAAGAAACTATTACGAGTGGCTGCACTGAGAGAATTAGGGCCATTGTTCCAGGGACCAAGTTGATTCGGGTCTGGTTGGGAGGTCCATCGCTGCGACACGGACTAAGAGTTCCTCCCTTTAAATAAACTTACATTGGACCTGAACAGACACCTGGCTCTGCATGAAAGTAAAACCGATGGCTCGCATGTGGACCTCCTCTGTCATCACTAATATTCAGCAGCTCGAAATCTCAGACATGGTACGTGCCACAGGCCTCCTAAGGGGCTTCTTGGCTTTGCTTTTCCCCTGCATGTTGCCCTAAAATTAACAAACTTGATGCAGAGGTCAAGGTGCCAGACTGTGCCGGGTTCATGAACCTTCTCTCTCCTGTGCTACCTGTGTTTCCTGTGTAAGTTCCCTGGCCACTTTCTCAGTTCACAAATCTATGATAATAATATCATAGAGTGTGATCAGTATTCAATTATTTATTTAGTGTCTGGCACTTATCATAATAAGCACTAAGTGTTAGCTATTTCATTATTATTAATAATGTGAATATTTTATCATTCATAGAGCAGTAATGTCACTTGCTCTTTCTATCCAAAATCTTCTAAGATCTCCCCAAATCTAAACTCCTAACCTTGAAACTATTCTATTGCATATAATACTGAATATCCCACTAATTCCTTGATGTGTAGTCTGAAGTTCATTCTGGAGGTTTGCTAAATTTTCACAAAACATACCAAATCCTTCTTCCAGTCTTGAGGTTGTGTATACATGGTTTTCTTTTCACAATGTATTTTTTCTCTTTTCTGGCTAGTCAATTTCTACCCACTATTCAGGGTCTAGTTCCAGTGGAACTTCACTGGAAAGATCATTCTAACGTTTCTATAATGATACTTTATTTTCTGAAGCAAACAAAATAACCCTGTGTTACAACACAGCTACTGATGTATAGTTTGCATAGACCTATCTCAGTATATTCGTCTTGAAAATGTGAACAGCATGCCATCATTTTTGAGAGTATTGGAATTTCCTGATCTACCCACAGTGTGATTGGAAAAGGTCATAAAAACTGCCTTACTCTATTTTCTTGATTTGTTTCTGTCAGCTGACTCTTGTATTATGGACACCAATCTTACATGCTTTTTTCCAAATATTGCACCAAATTGTGAAAATGAAGCCAATAGGAAGAGAAAAAATAAATGAAAATATTACAGCACTCCTAATAAAGTAGCAAATACACACCCCCTGATGTAGTAGACTCTGTATGAAGGCAGTGAAAAATGACATTTTAATATTTGAGAATGCTGATGCGATTATTTTATCGTTGAATTTTACTTTATTGTATTGGGGTATTGCAGATTTGTTTTTCCCAGCCTAAGAAGTAAAATCTTACTCTCTGACTCCTTCCCAATTTTCTGTGAAAACAGTTACTAATTAACTCTTTCCTTCTTCCTTTCCTCCTCTGTCCTTCTATACTGAGATCTGTGATGAAGAATTTACGTATTTCTCCAATTAGAAATATAATTTTATCTGGGAAAGGGCTGTGGACCATGTCTAAACCAATTTACCCTTCTTTTTCAGAGTAAAGGAAGGGGGAGAGTTTCTTCTGTGGGAGTCAAGTGACTCTCCAGGAAACAAGCAGGAAGCAGGTAAGTGAGCTCTAAGTCACTTAGGAAAATTACTTTCTTACACAGTTATATGTCCCACATATCTGATATCTCAACTTACATCCTGACACCTTCTGCAAAGGGTTATCTTCAATTATTGCTCACTCCTATGAGCTTCCAAGTACTTACTTTTGAAAATGCAGAGTTCAGCAACTAATTATACACCATCTTGTATCGTTCAGTCTCATGTTGTAAGCCAGAATACTGAAAACCATCCTTAAAACTTTCCACATTAAAAAAAAAGTTAAACTGCCTAAGATACTATTTCTTTTATATACTGGGTATCATTTAGCACCTTTGCATTACTGCCATCACTGTATCAGTTCAGAGTCTCACCAGTCCTCACCCTCAAAGGCCACCACCCAACTGGTCTTTCCGGCTTCAGTCTTACTCATTCAAATATATTGCTCCTCTGATCTCTCAATGGTCTTTCTAACTTACAAACTTAAATATGCCGATCTGCTGTTGAAATTACCCAGTGGAGAATAAAATCCCAAACTGGAATGGCCTACAAGACCTTTCTTGCAATGGCTTCTGCCTGGCTGCTAAGCCTCACCTCAGGTCAGTACCCTGTTCTCCCACACTGCGCTCTGGCCTAAATGACCTGCTACAGCAACACTGAATTCACTGCCGTTGCCACAATAAGACAGATGCACTCAAGACCGTGAATTCCTATCGAATGCTTCACTGCTTAAATTTCCCCTTCTTGTCCTGACTAAATTGTTCCCTCCTCAAATTAAGCCTTTCATCACAGTAAAACTTAGATGGTTTTTCTCTGATTTCTAGTATGCTTTGTGTATTTCCATTCTAACAAAATTCTTACTATGCAACAGTCTTTGCGATTCTATGTTCTCAATTAGAATGTGGGGCCAAGCACTGTATTTCCTCTCCTTAGTGTCTAAGACATAGAAGATATTCAATAAATATTTATAAGATAAATTAACATCATATCTTTTGGCCTAAAATATATTAATCTGAAAACAAAACCATGCTAACCCTCTCAGTGCCAAAATCGATGTTGGTTGCTTGGGAGAGGCTGATTAAGTACATTCTGGTCAGAAGGCTGATTTATTCAGGTGACAGCAACATAATACACTCTCTGATATTATTTCTTATATTTATCATGGGCTCTCCCATACAAAAATAATAAAAACACGAGCTGTAGCTAAAGAGATAGTAAGAGTGACAATAAAACAAAACATTTTATTCTCAAGAAAAGTAACGGAACTATTTTCCATTCTTGAGAATCAGATAAATAGCATAATGCTGATTATAAATTATGTGCTGTCACGTTAGACTATTAAATTATTGTTACATTTTTTCCTGTATCACTCTACAATGGGATCAAATCATCCCAAGAACCACTTGGCTCTTTAGAAAAAAAAGCAGGCCAACAAGTAGGCACTACTATCATCACCACCATTACCAACACTGCCAACATCATTATCACCACCATCATTGCAATAACCACCATTATCACCACCATCACAACCATTACCACCATCATCACCACCCTTACCACCATCATCATCATTACCTACCACCACAGCAACCACCACTATGCCTTCATTAATAATTCAAATGCTAGCCACAAGCGTAAAAGTCTTGCCTAATTCATTCAATGCTGAGTTTCCATTTGGTAGAACTATCAGCCATACTTTTTTTCTTTTTTCTTTCAGAAGAAATTAAATTTGAGAAAATGCCAGAGGGAATGGAATCACTAGTGTGGAAAAGGAGAGTTCTTGGCAACTGGCAGATTGTTATGTCACTGACATAAGGAGAGAGAATAAATAATGAAAGTACCATGGGCTTCGGTTTCTGGGAACAAGATATAGAAAGTCATAGATGCTGTTATCCTGCAGGTTGGGCAAAACACGGCAGAGATACAAAGATGGAGGACAGATGAGAGGGGCTTAAAATGAACACAGATAACTTCTCCTAAGGGGGAAGGTAGAAGGGGTATTTAAGAAGTAAATAAGGATTTACACTAGCATAAAGAAAATAAGTCCTTTGGTTTTGTTTTATCTATAAGTGGATTTATGTGCTTCTGAAAGATGGCCTTTACTGAACTTTAGGAGAGAAACCAGGGTGAAAAAGTGTCATGCTGACATTCCCCAAATGGCTGCATTTCCATTCCTCTAAGGCTCAGTATGCATAATGTCCAAATACCAGATCAATCAGAAATAAGACAGTCAAACCATTTTGCCCTTTTTAAAATCATGTAAACAAAAGCAGAGGTTTTCAAATAGTTAAAGAGTTCAGAGACTTTACCACTGTCTCCTCCCTTTGAAAACTAATATCAAAAATACAAAGGCAAGTAGTGGATACAAAAAAAAAAAGGGAAAAAATCCTGTAGCTTCTAAGAAATACAAGATTCTTTCAGTTGTCCTTTGGTTCTAAAAAAGAACTTTTACCAAGTCATAAAAGAAATAAATCACCAATTATTTTTAGAGTAAGTCTACCCTCTTCCCTTTTATATTTTTCACTTCCCGGGTCTTTTTATAACTATCCTGTTCTACAAAATTTTCCCCAAACTCCTTCAGCATATCTTTAAATTATCTACCGAAACTCACAGAAATAGTGTGGTCTACATTGTAGGGCACAGTTAAAAGAGTGCTGGAATGGGGTAGGCCCAGTCAGAGTTTTCCTCTAGGCTGGCTACTCTGTATCTTAGGGGCAAAAGAATACATCAAACCTGGTAGGTAGTTTGGGGAGGAGGTTTTGGAATTAAGTGGGAAATCTGAGGTGAGATGCATTTAGGGTCTGGAAGTAAGCAAGGCACAGAACCAAAATTGGCTGAGTGGTGGGTTGAGAATTTGGAGGGTCGTGGGAAATAGAGTTCAAGGCAAAGGTAGTCACTAGGCAGGAATTAGATGGATCCAGACAAGAAAAACAAACTTTAATCAAGGGCCAGAGAGACTATATGAAACCTTGAGAAACAGACAATTTGGGATTGGAAATTTAGGAGATACTATTAGGTAAATAAGTGTTTTATTCTTCAAAATCTCTATGGTAACTTATCCGTCAGTCTTTGTTTTAACATTTCTAGTGCTTCAACTATGAAAGTATCTCCTTCTTTTGTACAGGCCTATTTATTAAGAAGTTATTTATTCTAACATGAAGTCTACTTCATTTTAAAATAATTCATCTTAGGTCTATTTTCTACAGATATTTAACATACGTTAAACTTCTACATAATATCCCCTCAGATAACTGAAGACGAATATCCCTGCCTCTTTCTAAGCAAGATATCTCAACCTCCTTCAAACATTCCTGGTATAACTTAGTTCTATAATACTATACATAGAACTGAATATAATATTCAAGTAGGCTCTGATGAGTGAAATTATTACAGCTCTTTCCCTGAACACTCAATTTCCCTTAATGATCATACGATCATATAACACATTTGGTATTATTGGTTTATGTTCATGGGTCAAGACAGAGCAGTGAACACAATGTTTACCCTATTTATCGCTCCAGCTCCCATCATGCAGCATAAATACATGTGTGTGTATGCGTGAAGAAAATCCACAACAGAACTAGAAAGCTATCAGCAGTTCCAGCATTTACACAATCTTACAAGATAAAAATATTCGAGATCATATCATAAAGAATGGAAATCCAAGGATAAGATTATTTGGAACATAAAAGTAGTTTCAGGGGAATGCTAAGCTTATAGCATGGACACAGAGTGAAAAGACACCAAGGAACAGAAAGGGAGAAGGTTAGAGACAGAAATCTAATAGAAATTACAGAAATGGAGAACAGAAATAACGTCAGAGGGAAAATAACAGAAGAGAAAAAGGAGAGTTCTAGATACAAATAAGGTTCCACTCTTCAAGTTGGAAGGGCCTAATGTGTGTTAAAATGATGCATTTGCAGTTAACTTATAAAATGCCCAGCTTTTCTTTATATGAATTAATAAGCCGGATCAACTTTCCTGTACTTAGTTGGTGTTTTGAACTCCTTTGAAATTTAAGTTTCGTTTAATCTGTTTATTGTTCCATAATGTCAAGATCATTTTGACTTGACTCCAATAAGATATCCATTCAGTTTTTCTCCCATATTGGCATTATTCAAAAATTTGCAAATCACACTCAATTTGTCATCAATGCAATGAATGATACAATACTAACAGGCAACACTCTAATTGGGTAAGTTAACATTTAAAGTTCCTCCAGGAAGTAACTAATTAATCTTCTCGGGATAAAACTTCAATCAGTTGAGTTACACTTTATCCTCCTTATCTTCCATAGTCTGGCCCAAACACAGATCTTGAAAAATATTGTCAAATAGCTAGTTATAATCAAAATGTACAAGATGTTTTATAAATGTACTCTTCTGTTTTATAAGTTCAGAAACTCTGATGACATTTTTATGCGTATGGTCATATCAATTCATGATTTCTCCAATCGTAATGAGACCCTGATATTCAATACGTGCCTGAGCCATCAGTCTAAACATCAACTTTGCTCATGAATGATATTAAGCTCACCAGTCTGTAACTTATTCAGTTGTTCTTTTTCTGCTTTGTGAAATAGCGAGTGAACATTTTTATCTTTCTGGTGTCAAGACACCTCTTTCATCCTACAGCATTTCTTAAGAACTTCCGACAATGAGATTCCACAAACGCATCAGTAAATTATTTTACTATCTAGATTTGGTTTCAACTCAAAATACAATGAAAATATCAGTTCCTATGTTCTGGGCTATGGGATGTACACAGTCTATGTGAGAAAAAAAATAAAGCAAGGTACAGATCAGGTGTGTATGCTGTTATGTGTGTAAAAAGCACAGGCAATTTTATGCAAATTGCATAACTTGTGCAAAATGACGTACAGTGGTTGCCTTTCTAGAAGGAACTTGGGAAGACAAGAGGCTGGAGGACAAAGGCAGGCAAAAGGCCACGTGGCTACATGTACCCTTTCAATTTCCATCACTGCATCTTTTTTATTCAAAGGACCTTTAAAAACTGAAAAAAAATCTAGTAAATCCCAGGTTTTGAGATTTTGTGACCCAACAAAACTTAAAAATAGGAACTAACATAACATTGCTTACTTTTTATTTCATTATATACATTACAGCTAACTTACATCTATCGTCACCAGTATTTCATTAAAACAAAAACAAATGAAAACAAAAGCGAATGAAGAAAATAGTATACGAATAAAGGACACTCTTCAATTAGAGTTTTATAAAATAAATTCAACCAAATTGTTTTTCTTTTTCTTACTTTGCAGAAGACAAACATTTAGGAGATAGTGACGCAAACCATGAAGACTCATCTATGCCAACTTTCTCTTTTTTAGCATCAATTATTATTCTGGCTTTTCTGGTTTACAGAATATTTTCCTTCATAGAAAAATGTAAAAGCAAAACAATATTTTCTGAGTTCTATTCTCCCTTGGTAATCTGTTAAAATTATATCATATCCTAAAGGTGGGGACCTATCTTTCCTTGAGCTTTCTCTAAATGAAGGTTTAAGGTTATTTTTGCCACCCACTTTAATCTCGGTTTTTTTTTAAACACAGTTTATTAAGATCTTTTTACTTCAAATATTATTCTTACCTTTCCAACATGTCATTATTTTGTATTTATTTTTTTCTATGTACTTAACATCTCAATTATATACATATCTCTTTAATACATAAACTCATCATATTATTCTTACCTTTCTAACATGTCATTATTTTGTATTTATTTTTTTCTATGTACTTAACGTCTCAATTGTATACATATCTCTTTAATACATAAACTTATCATAATAATGGCTTCCATAGCTGGTGACTGGAAGGCTGATTTTAGAGGACTGCACTGAGATTTCAACTCAGATGAAAGTGTTTAGTTCATTTTTGTATATGTAGGAGCTTCTCTTTCTTCTTCATCACGACTGTTTTAATTATATTGTTCTAATTTTATATTTTGGACCCTTCCATCTACTTTCAGCTGTTTTTTTCTTTTAGAGTATCTGGACATGAATTTTTACTTATGCCTCCTCTTCTGCTTTGAAATTTGCAAAGTACAATTATTATTATGCACAATAAAATGACATGGCAACTCTCTCTGACAACTTCTTTCTGTTTTTATTTCACCTACCGATTTGCTTTTAGATTATTTCTATTTAGCGAAAGTTGACTCCTAACTAATATGTAGATGTTTGAATTTCCTTACACTTAATGTACATCCTTGGTGCATCAGCTTGCATACCTGGATTAAGAAAGCATTTTGATGAGGCAGTCTGCATAAATCACCCTAACCACCATTGCTTCTGTTTCCCTATTGATTTATCATGCTTTAAAAGCTTATCACAATGCTTCTATGCATTAGTTTATAGAGTTCTAAACTTTCATAAAAGTTTTGGAGATGTAATTGACATATAACATTATATTAGTTTCAGTGTACAACACAGTGATTTAATATTTATATATTAATATTAAATTACATATATATTTTGATACAAGTCTTAACATAGAATTTCCACCATTTATATTACGTCTATTTTATTTAAACAAAGTATAACTTCTGTGGCATTGTATCAGCCATGAGCCCTAATCAACAAGTTTTCCAGTATCTGTAAGTCTCTATAGTATCCAGAAAATAATTTGTTCAAATTATATTTAAAAATTTCAGAAGAAAAAGGAGCTTAATTCCTTTTAAGGTAAATGGAGAGCTGTGGTCGGTTTTGGCCCATTGATCAGAAAGGGGAGGTAAGAAAACTGAATTGATGACACAGAGACTAGGTAGATCACCCCTGTGCTACAGACTCCTACAAGAGCATGCTCTGGTTGAGAGCCTGTGAAGGTGGGGATAATGCTGTCTCAGTAGACTTGTCAGCTCCATTTTTTTCTAACTGCAAAGGAAAAGCAGGTAGGAATCCAATATTTCCTGTGGGAGACTGGACAAAGAAAGAAGAAAGCATTTTGGCAATGCTCATTAGTCTTGAACTATTTCCTGATATTGTTTTGTAGGTAGACAACTGAAAACTGTTTTGTTTCCAACCCTTAAACTGTAAAGGCCAACTCAAGATCATAATACAGGCAGAATTCAAAAGGCTTACAGAGGTCACAGGATGTCAAGATTTGGGTTAATCTTTATTGTCTACAAAAACTGTCAGGAGTTAAAATCTGCATTAGAATAAGCTGAAGTAGTAGTTTTCTGCTAAATAGCAATAACATATAAATGTATTTCATATAAAAGTTCTTAATTTGTTCTTAATTCTTTTAAAATATATTGATATGTAGCTATATTTAGCCATTTCTTAGAGATTGCAATTAATTCTAATAAATTATTTGAATATTATATTCTCACGAAAATGTTACTGTTGAAATTAATTAATTAATTAACTAATTTTTAAACTAGACATCCTTGGAAAAGAATTGCTTGGCTAGCTACACTTTTGCCAACATGTATGGCCCAGGAATAAATAGCCAAAATTTCAAATCAAGAATGTTCTTCAAATAAAATCCATTTCATCAAGACCAAATGTGATATGGACTCAACCAAATGGTGCAGTATGTAAATGGAAAGTAGAAGGACAGGATATAAGTATCACCAACAGAGGCTGTTTCTGTTTATAACATCTGGAACCGAGCCAGAAAACTTTGATAAGCTTCTGCTGTAGCAGGAGTCCATCCAAGTCTATTTATGGGCTGGTGAATCTCAACTCTAGAAGCACATTAGAATCGTCTGAGGAAGTCTGTAAATTAATGCCTTGCCTTAGGTTCCACCTAAGTGATCCGGGCATCACATCAGGTGATTCTAATGTAAAGTCAGGGCTGAGATACTTGGTCAGTCAAATCGTGCTCCTAGGTGGGAACAGACAAACCACAGGTTATCTCTCTAGATTAGTGGATAAGTGTGTCTTGAATAAAGAAAAATCAATTTCATGCATTAATTTCAGCATACTTTTTCCTTTAATTTTTATCCTTGAAAACAAAACATCTGAGATCCTGGAGCACGCGGATCTTGTAGGTAAATTAATTTCCTCCCGAGTTCCCATGAACTACTTTTTCTGGCAAAGAGTCCATCATCCACTGCCATGTAACCAACGCTTTACTATTTTGCTTCCCCTGAGTTGCGATTTCTTCTTGGGTAGGGACTGCATCATTTTTAACTCCTTTTCTTCATTACTCATAACCTTGCCTGATGCTTATGAGATAAAAGCTTGTTCAATAAATGTATTACCTAATGGAAAGTATAAAGAAAATGAGCAAACGTTCAGGCTCTGGGGTCTCCATTACTCTGGCTGTTCTTATTTCATCTTTTTTTCTTTCCCTCCTGGTCTAAACTTCCTACCGTCTTTCCTTCTGTTTCTTATTGTTTTGTTCTTCCTAAACTCTTGGACAATGTTTTGCCTTAAAAGTGATTTTCTCTCTCTTATTCCAACCCACACTTCTGCTCCCTTCTCTCATTCTTCTATGTAATATCACAACTCCAACTCTATTAAGTTTGTCCAGCATTCTCTTTTTGTAAATACTAACGTGAGTGCTTACTCATAACTGTATCAAGCCGATATTGCAATCTCTATCTTCAATTTACCTAAAAGTAGACAAATTCTTTGAAACCAAGGACTATATCTAACATCCACCACAATTTCTACTACACTATACAGCATTTATTAAGCCTTGAATAAATGCTTGTTGACTTTCAAGGATTATTTTTCTGTGAGTGAGCTCTGAATCACTTTGAGGCAGTTTCTCAGAGGTAAGAAAGTACTTTGCACAAAAGTATATTTTTATTAGACTTTTACAAGCTCTTATAATGTAGATGCTCCCATTTATTCCCAATACAATGCCATTCTCCAGCGGAGGAAGCATATCATTTAAAGTGTGTACTGGTTTTTTGCAAATCAATTCTAAGGGACAAAAATTCTCACTCTTTCTAAAAATTGTATTTCCCATTAACTTTGAATTGAAAGGATGTTTTCACATTTGAATATGAAAAGCCTAACAGATAACTCTGTTCTTATCTACAGTTTATCTAATGTTTTCCTACCCTCTGTTCCCACCTACCACTCCACCCCCTACCATCCATTCAGTCAATAATAGTATTGGTACTCCAGAGTTTTAAAAATGTGGCTATATGACCCTCTGTGCAGTCTGTGTGAGACATTCCAGATGTTGCATTCCCTTTCATAGATGCCTGGAAAAGGTCTCTCTCTGAGAAGCTGTTTGCATGTTGGTGCCTGGAGACCCTGAACCTCTTCTGGGACAGGCACTGATGCCGTGTGAACAATGGTGACCTGAGTCTTCCTCACCTTTCTTCCCCTCACGTGTTTCTTCCCTCCTCCCAACTTCTCTCCTCTCCTTTCTACATAAAAATGGCCAGCCCTTCGTCTCAGACTACTCATCCCTTCCTTCTCTTCATATTTCTTTCCTTCTACCTTCGTCTCATCTTCTTTTTTCGGGACCCCTTTTCCTACCTTTTTATTCTAACAGTGTGTATCTAGACACCTCTTTTGATTAAAAAGAAAAGTTTGAGTACAGCATAGATAATATAGTCGATAATATTTTAATAACTATGTATAGTGCCAGGTGGGTACTAGACTAATTGGGGGGATCACTGCATAAATTACATAAATGTCTAACCACTATGCCATACACCTGAAACTAATAGGATATTAACCGCCAGCTATAATTGAAAAAAAAAATTTAAAAGGCAAAAAAAAAAAATTTGAGAATTTACTCAACAACAAATTTATATAATTATAAATAAATTAACAAACATACATCAACTACTGCCTTAGTTTTTATGTAAACATATACCCCAGGGAAGAAATTTCAAAGAATGTGAAAAAAACCCCCAGTATCTTAAACTGTTACTTTTTAATTTATTAATTGAATAGAAACTTTTTGCCTTTATTAAAATGTATAATTAAAAATATTTTTAGTGAGAATAACTTGGTCGAAGTTAATTTAAAAATATCTTGGGGTAACAATTTTAATACTGTAATTTAAATATTTCTAAGCTCAGTTTATTTCTATACTTGTGAGACTGATTTATTGATTCTAACACAGTGAGAGACTGTAAATATTTTTTTAACCGTTGGCTTCAGACATGTTTGAGCAAATCACTCTTTAACACTGTCTTGGGGAGACCCCAGCTGTTTTTAGCTACTAAAACAGTCCACTCACTTTAAAACATCCCCCATCGCCAGCGGGGACTAATTTTCTGGTTGCTGAGTGGGCCCGGATTCTGATCTACTTGCCTCTTGCTTGTACTCCAGCACCTGAGAATGAGTGAGTGGGGTGCTCTGGTCATGGGAGCTGGGAGATCCTTTTGCACAGTTTTTTTACACTTGCGTTATGCGCAGGCAGTCCTAGGTTCAGGCTCATTCCATGGACTGCTGGAGGAGACGTGGCAGTCCCCATGTGGCAGATGTGGGTGGTTTTCTGGGGCAGTACGCAGCTTTATTCCAGCCTGTCTATCTCCTAAGGCCCGGTGACAGAGAAGCACTTTGTCCCCTGGAAATAGTCCTTTAACTGACTCTCAGGCTGGGACACAGATGCTTGGTGGCCAGGTTCTAGGACAGCCATATAGTTCTCACCCTTCCTCTACTATCTGATCCTCACCTGGAGTCTTAGGAACCACAAATGTGGACACTGGTTTCTGTGTCCATGCTTAAGCACATCCCCCACATTCGGGGACACTGTGAAGCTCCCCTGATAGCTCTCTCTCCATCATCAACATTTTCACCCTGCTGGAGCTCAGTGCAGGCCAGGGTCAGGGGGATCAGCAGTCCTGGAACCAGGTGTTGGTATCCACATCTCTGAGACATCCTTCATCTCAATAAACATATTTTCTTGTTTCTCTCTCATCCCAATCACTTAACTTGGGTAGAAGGACACAGCTCCCTTTAAAATTTATGCTTTGGGATATAGTTTAATGTAAGAATTAGTTCAGTAGTGGATATATGTTTATTGTTAAGTTAAAATTTATTGGTGAATAAGTTTTTTTTTTTTTTTTTAGTTGAAGGAAATGTATAGAGAACACTGCTAGAGGTAAGAGGCAGAGAAAGGAGTCTGGGAAAGGATGGTAAAAGAAAAGTAGAAGAAAGAGAGTTTGAAGAGAAGGAAGAGGAAAAGGACCTCAGAGGAGAAGAGTGGGTCATTTACATGTGAAGAAAAGAGGAGAGAGGAGGAGAAAGAGATGAAGGGAAGACAGGTGAGGAGAATGACTTAGGTCACCGCTGTGCACGTGACATCAGTGCCTATCCCAGGAGAAGTTCAGGGTCTCCAGGGCACAAACCTCAAAACAGTCTCTCAGCCACCTTCTTTCAAAGGCAAGAAAACAACCGATGGGCCTCAGGTGGGCTATAATGAGAGGCACACAGTCAAACTCTTAAAACTCTGGAATAATATTACTGTCAACTGAAGAAGTGGTAAGGACGGAGCTGGTGGCCCATTTCCTTCCTGCCTCCATTACAGGACTACTTCACGTCATTTATGACTCTTCCAGTCTCCAGCACTTCCTTACTCATTCTCACTCTCAGCAAATGACCTTGTTCCTTCTTCAAACAGTGAGAAAATAGGAATAAACTGAAGAAAAAGTCCACGTGTTCCCACTGTGCCATTTACATAACCATGAGCACCAGGGCCCATATATTCTGCCCAACCTGCTGCTACTGAGGATGAAGTCTCTACGCCCAAGCTAGGGATGTCGCCCTGTTCACTAGATTCCATCTTCTCACGTCTACTTTAACATGTCTCCCCACTAATTCTCCTCTTCCTCCTCACCTGGCTCATTCCCATCAGCATATAAATGTGCTCTTAACTAATAATTTGCCAAATTCTCATTAGACACTTAGAAATTTTTTTTGAAATGACAGTAGTGTAGCCCATTTCAAAATGTGTTCCCCAACTGAAGAGACTGCATAATCTCAAGCAGCCATATGTATATCTTCTCGGAAATTCTTACTTTCAGGTGTCACTAAGCAATAGTCCAAAAAAAAAAAAAAAAAAAAACCCTGATATTTTTATCATATTAAGTATGTCCTTGCACAGCAAAGAAATAAACTCATTTTCTTTCCCTGATTTATGTGTTTTCAGCTTGTTTAACTGTAATACTTTTGATTCGTTTGCAGGAGCATCAAATCAGTAGATAGGTAGTAAGTCAACAACGTGGAAATCAGGACCCACTGAGTACTTCGCCAATAATGAAACTACTTGATTCCTTAAATAATAGAGCTGTTTTAGAGGAAAAAAACCCACAATGGCAGCTTGGTAGGAGTGCACCGCCTCCAGAGGCGGTGCTGGACAAGGCACAGAAATGGCCATTCAGAGCCCTGGCTTCCGATCCCTGTTGAGTTTCTGACCTATCATGCTGCCTACTCAGCACAAACTAAAGTGGAATTTTGGAACTTAATCTGTGGGGCTGGCCAGGATGGTTGCCAACCAGGCCACTACTTTATTCTTCCAGCAGGTGCTCCTGAGGGGACCTGGAGGAGGGAGAGTCTCCCAGCTTTCCTGAGCACTGGATTCCAGCGCTAACCTCTCATCGTCTGAAATGCAGTTTCTGAGCGGTGGATGTTCTGTGTTTGCTGAGGGGTCAGTGGTAAAAAGTGGTCATCATTCTACTCTTTGCACACATTCTCTGGTAAAATGGGAATAATAATGATAATAACAAAAGAAAAAGAAAAAAACTTCTTGCAGCCCCATTCCCTCTCTCTGTTTTCTGTCTGCATTGGTTTGTTACTTCAGTTTTCATTAAACAAACTTCTTGGCAGCTGACTATATAGCCACAGGCAAAGGGATCTGAGTTGAGGCTTATGTGTGTTTACTGAATACTGAAGGATAATACAAAGATGCTCTAACAACAGAAAGGAAGCATATTAGTAATTTTCAAACCCTCTGAGCAGAGGAGTGAAAATGTGGGTAGACGCTTCCCGTCTCCTTTTGCAACTGATAAGTTTCACGTGTATCTATTTTAGATATTGGTGTTCTGTGATGGAGGATTCAAAAGCCAGGTCTATTTCTAATCTGGGATTCCTGTTACTATCTATACCCATTAATCTTAGGTCAGAGTAGAGCAGCTTTTCTAGATGACTAAGAGTTGGCATTTTCCCTTAAACAGCACATTTATATTAAGGATCATCTAGAAAACAGTCCAAACAGAAAAGAAATGGTACATAAAAAAATGCATAAATATCAAAACAAAGAGGCCACTAACAATCCCTTCTGTCTCTTCTCTTGTAAAGGCCACACGCTGCAGTCTGTTCCATCGCCATTCCAGAACCCTGAAATAGATGCCATCCTTTCACGAGCTCACCCTCCCTGTTCAAGATTATTTTTAAATTCTACTCTCTACAATGACAGTTTTAGTATCTCTCTCTTTCCCACCAAAAATCGACATCAGGGTGGACTAAGAATCTAAACAGTTTTCCTTTTGAGTTACTTCTAACACCAAGAGTGGAATAAAGATGAGAGAAGGTACTTGATTCATATCAGTTGATGCATTATCCTCATTTATTCAAATAAAAGAAAATACACAACAGAGAAACTAAAATATAAACTCAGATATGCAGACAATAGGTATAGTTAGTGTTTATATGGTGATTTATGACACTTTGCACAGATAGCATGTGTTGAATGCGCTGAGCTGAAATTCAAGAGAACAGGCCTTCGTTAACTGTTATCAACTTAGTTTCAAGATAGTATTAAACAAAAACTAGCACCAAAGAGCATAGACAATTAGACAATTGCCCAAATATCAGCGTGCTAATAGTCGTTATGCAAAATCAACTGCTCAGACCAAAGACCAGGCTTTCTAGGCCTCCAAGATTCTAGGACAGAGACAAATGTGCCTCCTTAATAACAGAGAAAAAGAGACCAAGACACTCTTCATAGGGATGAAATGCTAAAACTAACCCACATTCCATCACGGCTGTGGATATACAACTCATAGTTGGAATCTGATGAATAATATGCTGATAACCCATACAGCAGAATGTGTCCCATTTTATTCGGCTATTAAAATCGAGACTTTGTCACTGGCAAATGCTAAGGAGTCAAGTAAAATCTGAATGACTGAGGGCAGGAATATTCCGAAGAAGTAAACATGTACCAAGTTGAAACAGCAAAGGAATGATAGTAACTAAAAGTGCCATTTTCATTAGTATTATTTGCATCAGCAATAATTTATAAGAACTGAATTAATTAATGCATTGATATGACTGGAGTAGAAAAGACCTTGGCTAGTGATGGAAGCAGTCAGGACATATTTTTGAATTCAGTCATGAGAAACTGAGAGGAAGGGTGAATGTTTTTCTCAAAAAGGAGTTGCCCAGTGTTAAAGAAAACACAAGCATTTAAAACTCTTTTATGACTAAATGGAAATTGGGACTACAAGAGCAATAAGGGAAACTGGAAAATGGTTTCTCCTGCAGTTCTTCTACCTATAAAAATAATTAAAATTCAACTAAATGAAAATTATAATAGAGATCCAGATCCGCTCCATTTAAATGAATGTGCTGTAAAAAGGACAAACAATTGAAACAGTGAGAAATGTTATGAGGGAAAAAGGAGTCTAATTAAAGCATTTTTTTCGCCAATACATAGCACATGTTAAGAATTTCTAATAAAACTTGTTATTATACAGATTCAAATATGCCATGACTTATTATTATATGTCAGAATTAAAAAAAAAATTTACTTATGTTTTTGCTCATTAAGTAAATCACTCCTTTCTTTCATGACTACAGTTTAACCATTACATATTCTTGAATGGAAGAAAGACTCATGGATAGGAGAAAGAAAGAGGGTTATATGGGAAGAACACCAAGAGAAAAATCCCTGAGGGCATCTATGAGCACTCTCCAAGCTTCTCTCCTCAACCATTTTTTTTCTTGTTTTGCACACTATCCCACAGATCAACTACCAATATATACTTTTATCCTAGAATTTCTATTCTGAGTCTCAGGCTCATGTATCTGACCCTCTACAACACGGATCTTTGAGAAAGCTGTAAAGGAACTAAGAAAGGAGAGGGCAGTACTTAGCATACAGTACCAGCAGGGGTCATTAATAACCTTAGGCTTGAAAGGGAAGAGAGGAAGAGATCCCTGGAACCAGCACATAATTCTGTGATGAGGGCTACCCGACGTAACCTTTGGTCTTCAGTAGAGGGATACGACGATCTGTAGTAACCTGGCAGGAGAGATGAGGTAAATAAATACCCTCACCTAACTCTCCCATCTTCTGATCATCTTCTGGTGACTCCCATTGGTTGAACCCAACAGGCAGCTAAAGGGGAAGAGAACTCGTGGATACAGTCTATGTGGGTCAGCTTCCTGGGCACTGAGTGTGGCAAAAGAGTGGAGAATAAAATATATCCAGCACACCTGCCTTTTCAAAAGTCTTTCAAGTTTTTTTCCTATAATCTGGCTTTCTTATGTTATATGTAGTCTTATGAACTCATTTTTCATGGGGAAAAATAATTAGAAAGGAAATCCATTAAAAATGAAGGGGAAAGTGTGTGAGGGCTACTCAAAAGAAATAAAATAAGCTGAATTAACAAGTGTAGAAGA
>CM053514.1:65616541-65635696 GCA_028627145.1 Eidolon dupreanum | reverse complement strand
CCCCTGTTGGAAGATGTGGAAGCCCAGTGGAAAGAAAGCCAGGACATAGTGTAAGCACATCGGACTATTTCCAAGTTCAAGCGCTTCCACCAATTTACTGTGTGACTCTGTACCTTATTTCATGGTCTTGATGTAAACTCAACATTTATAAAATGAGATAGAAAAGGGCAACAATCCTAATAGAAAAATGAGCAGAAAACTTGAACGGACATTTCACAGAAATATGACCAATAAACAAATAAAGGGATGCTCAGCCCTATTAGTCATCAGAGGAATGCCAGTGAAGACCACTGTGAGACACTATTTTCCTCCCACTAGATCGGCAATGACGAGGAAATGTTACAATACCCAAGTGATGAAAGGAAAGTGAGTGAACATGATCCCTTCCACATCGCTGGAAAAATTTTCCCTTATAGAAAATAATACAGTCTTCCCTTATAAAGGTGACTATTTCTACTTTCTGCACCTAGTCATTCCTCATAGTATAGGTTTATACTGTAGAAACACACTCGCATTTAAAGTTAACAAATAAATGAGTAATTTACTTCCCTGTATTTGTAAGAATTTAATGGTACAAAAAGAGAAAAGACTCAGGAATGAAGAATTTAATATATGTATGTATAATTTTACTTGTTTTTTTTCGGACTGCTTTTATAAACTTCTCACTTGATCATTTAAAAAGTCAACTAGTGTTAGAAAAAGTTGACAATATTGCTTTTTTATAAAGAATCAGACTTAGAATTAATTGTCTTACCTAGAGTAAGTGTGGGTCCAGAGCTAGCTGTTTATTCTCAATTGGTACAAGAGAAAGAATCTTCTGACAGACCCGGATTTTTATTTTTGTACTAAGCACTGGCATTAATAGCCTTGGAAGAATTATTTCACCTCTCTGAGTTTCTGTGTCTTCGTCTCTTAAAAAATGAGGATAATTATGTCTATATTCCAGAGATTCCAGAGATTTTATGAAGATTAAATGAGATAATTTATTTACAGTGAGATGAATATTCATTTCTGACTTCTTTACCTTCTGTAATACAGGCTATTTTGCAATGAGCCACAGACAATAAATGCCATCTTGCTGGGACACCACCCACAGTCTCTGGATGACTAAGCACAGGCACATCTTTAAATCATTGTTCCAGTTGGCTAATTCTACCCTGTCACTTGTCCTTGATGTCCTTCATCACTGCCCCAGATCACAGCCCCTCGGGGTCCTGCCCTCCTGCAGCCCACCGTGGTTACCTTCCACAGCTTCCCCTCCCTTCCCCTCCTGTTCTGATTTCTCTGTGGATCACTGTGACCTGACCTGCCTCTACTTCCTGTCCCCTGCACGCTGCCTATCCACTGGAGAATGCTCATTTTCTCACTCTCTGTGGACCACAGGGCCAGTGGAGGGAGAATCTTCTCATTTCTTTTAATTGTTCAAACTCCTTCCTCTTAACCAAGTAACAATAACTTGAAACATTCTTGCCATTTAATCCTACCTCCTCTGTCACTTAGCCTAATCCATGCTTATCCATGGCTTTTCCAGAAGAATTTGGCAATTGACTCATGATATTTTTCTATACGTCTGATCCCACTAACTGGGTGATTTAAATGTCCACACAACAAACCCACTGAATGTCCTAGACTAGTATCTCCTTGACTTCAAACTCCATTTGCCCTCTCTTCTACTCGATTTCAGTGATCCACCCCCACTGGCACAAGTCAGACCTTGTTATAGACCAGAATTATTTCACCTTTGAAATCTTAAACTTTACTATTCTACTTTCTGACTCCAACTTAGCATTCTTGCTTGCCAGTTTTCTTATATCTAATATACTATCTTCTTAAATGTAGAAAGACCCCTTATGAGACCATCCTCTATTTTCCTTCCAGGTAATAATTTCTGTCTTAACCTCATTTTCTCATTTCCATCCCATCTATACAATACTCTGTGGCCAATTACTTGACCCATCGGTGGACCTGGATCACTTGCTTCTTGCTCTCTGTCAAACCATTCTTGTGAACGATACCATTCCAGTTGCTCCAGCGGCAGAGTTGGTTACTGTCTGTTGCAGCAGAAAATCACCCAGCCATGAAGACTGGAACCATGATTAAGACTAGAATCCAGTCTCATCTGGGTCCTCCTTAGTCATCTCTCCATCCAAACTCCCTCAGTAGCTATTTCAAACCTTCACTACTCGACTTGTCCCAACTCTCACCATTGTGTCTCCTACATTATCAGGAATTAAGGCTATCAAGATAGAAGCCACCTAGTGACTTCTCTCTAGCTGTACCCAATCTTTACTCCTTACTCTGTGGAAGGCAACCTCTTTTAGCTGCACTTAACCCCATCAACTCCAGCCTCAAGGTCCTTAATCTTTTCCTTGATCTGTAAATCATCAATGATAATAATACTGAAGGAAATAATTTTCTTTTCTTTTTCTTTTCTTCTTTTCTTTTCTTCTTTTCTTTCTTCTTTCCTTTCTTTCTTCCTTTCTTTCTTCCTTTTCCTTTCTTTCTTCCTTTCTTTCTTTCTTTCTTTCTTTCTTTCTTTCTTTCTTTCTTTCTTTCTTTCTTTCTTTTTTTCTTTTTTTTTTTTTAAAGCAGAGCTTCTTAGCAGCAATCCATGACAGGAAGAACCCTGTCAGTTAACAGGTATACAATGTAACTGACGATGCCTTCTTGGCTTGAACCCGGACCAGCAATGATAAAAGAGCTATATTCAGTTTTCCATGCAGAAGGCTTTGTTGCTATTTCAGGTGAAAAAAGTCCACAATAATCACTTTACTTCATGTCTACACTAACCTTTATTACAAGCAAAGTAGAAAAAAACCCCCAAATACCTCACTTATTGTATTTTTTCCTTGATTTCACATTCTGGCCATTTGTAACATTTCTGCTGTTCTAATACTCTCCATCCCTAGATCTTACAGAAATGGGAGAACTTAAAGTAAAAAGGAACACATATTTTTTTTCTATATTTAATATCTGTCTCTTTGTATGTTTTTCCTTTCTCGGCCACCTCTGCATCTAGAAAAAACCTTCATTCTAAACTGCTTTTATAACTGCTAATTTCATGGTGTCCCAGATATTTGCTGGCCTTAGACATAAGTCAGGCCGAATCCTCCCTTGATCTGCTGAGACACATGGTAAGTGTCCAATAAATGATTGCTGGAACATCATAGTTACTATTAGTAAATACAGGGACACATGCTCTTATAAATCTCCAGGAAGATTTTCCATACTGCACATCTGACTGATAACAAGTTCGAGGTTTTGTTTTCATTTTCTCCCGAATCCTCCCCTTTCTTCCAGTTGACCTGTCCCTCTCACGCAGCCACTCACACACCACTTCCGGCACGTTCAGCCCTGCGCCTCTGTCCCTTGGGGCTTCTCCGTGCGTGATTCTCTGCACCTGGGTATCCACACCTACAGGTGACTCTCAGTGCACAGCCCACTCAGGGCCTGCCGGATGCATCGCTTCTCTACCAGCTTCCTTCATTTTTGACTGATCGAGGCCCCTGTTTCCATGCAGAAAACCCACCTGGAGGTCATGCTGGTGCCAACATTGCACCACGGTCAGTGAGCGCACACATCTGCACACCGGAGAATTCTGTTTGCCACAGAGCTGTACTGTTTTCACTTTGTCCTGCCTTTACGTATGAACGTGTCTGGATGACCCCTTCTGTCTATACATGTATCACACTCCCTGAAAGGAGTCCATTAGCTAGTGTTTCGTGTGTATTTAGGAGGCGGGTTCTCTCCTTTTGTGGTATTTAGTTTGAGATGCTCTGTATATTTTGTGTTCTCCATAAGTGAGTTTATGGACCATCTTAATTTCTATTCCATTCTCCCGCTGAGTTCCCATGAGATCATCCGAAACTATCAATTTAAAACATAATCCTACCTTCAAGAGCTTGTTGGCTCCTGTCTCCATTTCTTGATGTCTGCAAGAACTCCTTTCTCTCTTGCCCTAAAATGTTTGCAGATGTTAAAGAATCACTAATTCAGGAACAGACTTTTGGTCAATGAAATATTAGCCTGGCATCTGTTACCAACCTAATAGGAACATTATGTATCAGAGATGTATAAATTAGCATAATTAAAAAATTCATATTATAATGCAAAATGCCTCAGGTTGCATTAGTAAAAGAAACAAAAATGCTATTCCAGTGACAGAAAGTCATGTTGCTATTGTGCACTTTGTTTTCAATTTTGGGGAGAAAACAGTAGTTGCAAGCTGAAGCGTTTCCCCCAGAAATTAAAGAAACAAATCAGGCAGCTACGCTAGATCAGGAATGGTCGAAGGCACAGATAGGATGAGAGGAGCACGCAGAAAGAGATAACGTCTAAGAGGTGATAGATTTATTCCCTACAGCACCAGAGGCAAGTTCAGTGATGGTTAGATGTCACCAGGAAACAGATGACGGCTAAAAACAAGTGAGATCCCTGACGATGGGTGTGCTTCCGTAACGGGATGAGCCACGCTGCAGAACAAGGAGTTTCTCCATCCTGGCGGTGTCTGTGGAAAAGGCTAACTGGCTGTCTGGTCCACGAACTGAAGACAGAGCCCCTGTGTAAGCTGGGCCTGGCGACCTCTAAGTCCCCTTCCAACCCTCAGAGGCTGTGATTAAAATGGAAACGTGACTACATCATATTTCCTAGCATGGAATGAAGACTCTGACACTGAGAGGTTAGAGAATGATGTGAAGGACAAAGACAGATTTTTGAAGGGAGAGGAAAAAAAAAAAAAGGAGAAGAAAAAGCGAAATAAAAAAAAAATTTCTCCGGCATATTGTCCGTGGCCACCCCAGTGAGTGCCGGCAAACCGGCAAAGTGTGAAAAATTTCAAAGAGGATAAAGAGATTTGGGAAAAACAAAATTATTTCTCTGCATTGCATTCCTCTTCACCAGGGAGGATGATGAGCAAACGGCCTGCCCCGGGGTTATTCCTCCCTGACAGTGAAGGTGAGCCTCTGTCAAGGAGTGACGTATTAAATGAAGGGGTAAAGGGACGAGAGAACTAAAAATGCCAGACATCACAGGGAAACAAAGCGAGTTCCCAAAGAATGACAAGAGCAGTGCTTTGGGCCTCCCGACAGGAATGCGATTTATCTTTCAAAATAGGTACCTTGAAAACTGAGTCCTGCAGGGTGCCGTTTGTGTCTGGGTTTTAGTAATGGGACTGACATCGGCCCTCTGGGACCACTGACCGGAAGCCTTCCTGAGGGATGGAGAGCAGTGAGCTACTGGAAGCTGCCAGGACACAAAAGCCGGCTTTTTCCCACTGCACAAAGCAAAGTTAATAAACACTTGCTGTGCTTTGCTTGGATGGAGGGGTGGCCTTCTCACGGGAGCTTCCAGCTCTGTCAGAAGTTGGGGACCTTTAGTGAGATGGCAGTGGGTCCCCATAAGAGAAATACAGCAGACCTTAAATGCTGCATTTTTTATTTCATTATTCTATTAGGTTAATGTGCGAAGACCTACGCAAGGTGTTCAAAGGAAAAACTACGAGGCTAGCTGGACTCCGTGTAGCCCACTTCCTCTGGAGGCGCACGATTCAACCTCTTAAGTCTGTATGGTATTTTCAATTCAGTATTCCAACAAAACCTCACATGCATCAAAAAGTAAGATACAAAGATCCCTGTTAGGGCTGAGCATACTTATCAGGCCAAGGTCACACAGCTAGAAACGGGCAGAGCCAAGGTGCTAAATCTGGTCCGTCTGACTCCAGAACCAGAACTGGCACCGCTGTCCAAACCAGGAATGCATTTTGATAACTATGCAGAATGATTCTCTGCTACCAGGACACCTCTTTGTCTTTACACGGGGCTCAAAGTTAACAATGGCAAATAAATTAAAACAAAAACAAAAAGCACAAAAATCTGTGACTGTAACATGGCCCTTCAACTTGACTTTGCTTAGAGTTACATTTATGTGTTTTCGGCAAACCAGTCTAGACGGAGTTACAGGTTCAAAGAAAACTATAGGAAGACAGTAATAACAGGCTATGAAAAGACAAGACTTTCAAGCTGTGAAAAAACATGGAAGAAACTGAAACGCATATTGCTAAATGAAAGAAGCCAATCTGAAAAGGCTACATGATTAGCGATTCTAACTATATGACATTCTAGAAAAGGCAAAACGGTGGAGACAGTGAAAAGATCTGTGGTTTCCAGGGGTGGGGGTGGAGGGATGGATGGAGAGGTAGACTAGAGAAGATTTGTGGGGGCGGCGAAAATACTCTATATGATACTACAATTGTGGACACGTCATTAATCATTTATCAAACCCATAGAACATACGACAAGAGTGAACTGTAATGTAAACTATGGACTTTTGGGTGTTTATGGTGTATCGGTGCAGATTTATCAGTTGTACCTAATGTACCACTGTTGAGGGGGGTGCTGATAATGGGGGAGCCTCTGCACGTGAGGGGGGCCAGGCGATGCAGGGAACTGTGGGAAATTTTTGTATCTTACTCTCAATTTTGCTGTGAAACTAAAATTGCTCTAAAAAAATAATAAGACTTTACAATTAAGGGGAAGAAAAAGGACAAACCTCTCTGAGTTGCATGGAAGAAACGTGTATGGAAAATCTACTGTATTGTCTGGGACAAAGTACTTTGCTTTCCTTCAGTTATTATAGTTTTGAATGTCTTCTTTACAATAGTAAGATAGAGACCTAAGTATTCATCACCCTCTTCTCTTAAATAGATGTGGGTTCTTGATAAATCACATACATTTTCTGAGCTTCATTTTCCTCCGATGATATTGATGGGACAGGACTATATTATGTCTGAGGCATCTTTGGGTCGTAAAAGTAAACGATTCTAGGTATTGGCTGTGACCAGGTCATGGAAGATTTTGAATGCCACGTTAAGCTACCTGGAGTTTATCCTGTCTCCCATGGAGGAAGTACTGAAGGGTTTTCAGCTGGAGGCTGATATAACAGTGGTAGTATTTTTGGAAGATTTAACCTCATAACAGGATGCAAGATAAATTGTACTAAAAAAAGCTTAGTGGTATGAAGTTCAGATAAGAGGTTAATGCAGAAAACCCGGGCCTGAACAGATAAGGGGATAAACAGAAGCCCTGTCCTGCAATCTTTATGTAGGACTGTATTATTAGCTGGGCAGGGTCAAACCCTGTTCTACTCAACAGTCCTTCAAATGTTAGGGGACAATATGTTTCTACTGCAATAGGTTTCTACCCTGCCTGTCCATGTCAAAATTCCTCAGTTGTGTCATCTGATCCTTAAAGGAGCATTACTTAATGGGTAAAGGTATTTCAAAGTCAATCAAACATCTATCACTTATTGGCTGTATTATATAACCTTTCTAATTCATGCTTTTTTTTTCATACACAACATGAAAATAGTATTACCTTACTCTCAGGGTTTTCGAAAGGATTAAATACAAATGTTTTAAGTTCGTGGTTTGGAGTTTAAGAAATGTTTGATGAATAGTGATGCATGCCACACTACTTGCCCCCTCTGGAAATATTCCAGACTATAAGAGCCTTCCTTAGTCCATGATTCACAATTAACGGTGACCATTGTTAATAGCTAATTGACTTTGTGCCAGGACCCATTCTGAGACTTGGGCTGTGCTATTAAGCCTCGTAACAATTCTCTATGCCATGCACTGTTACAAACTCCATTTTAAAGCTGAAGAAAGTAAGACACAAGACAATTAAGTACCTTTCTCAAAGTCACACAACTAGAGGACAGTCAGTCACAAACCAGGTTTCAACCAGGCGATCCGACTCCAGATTCCACACCCTCAGCCACTTCATGAGGGACGTCTCTCGAGAGAGTGGCACTGTTTCCTGCTGCTTCTTCAGTCTCCCCCTAAGGTTGTGTTCGTGGCTTTACAGCCTCTGAATCACATTACATCATCAAATTAAGTGACTCTTTCTTACAAACTAGTGTCTTTTTCCTGTTTGGCTTATTTTTGAAACTTAGTGTACAATACTGTCCTTAAAATCTTAAATATGATCTAATTGGCTTGGGCTTATTATTTAAACCTAATGGTGTTGCTTAGTTTCTTATTCTACATTGTAAAACTACCCTGTTCCACTATCATTATCCACGATACACTAAGCTGTTTTACTTTCTGGGCCTTATCTGAGGCGTATTAATGCCTCATACTACATACTACAAAGCATAAAAACTAAGAGCAGAACAAAACCCAACTAGTGATCTGCTCCCTCAACACAGACACACACTCAACATTCACTGAAGGTAACTATAACTGGCTATAAACTCATTCAAATACATCCTCTTACATTTCACAATACTTCATTTTCATTGCAAGTGTAGGTCCTGATGCGAAACTTCATCAAATGCCAGTTTAAAATACACTAAAATGCGAGTATTTTTTTCCACCGTACCAATTATGTCACCTCAATGCATTTAATTTAAATGAAGCTGTCTCCTCATTTGAAAAATGTAGATAGTAAGTCCTGCTCTAACTTATTTTGATTATTTTTTGATTCAGATTAAAGAACTAAAATTATTTACTTGACATTTCAATCTCATAATTTTATTTTATAAAGAAAAAAATGGAGGAACATTTACATAAACAACTTATAAAAAGACCGTTTGCATATTTAGTTCTCATTTAGTCTTCACAATCATCCATTAGTTGGGTAGAGGAAATAATATTACTCTGTACTGATTAAAACTGAACAAACAAATATTGAAGCTTAAAAGGTTAATTTCCCAAATCTACATAACTTGAAGGGGACACCACTAGGACTTAAGCTGAAGTGTGTTTAACTCAAATACATACTATTATTAAAACCAGTAATGCCCTGAATGAAATTACAGGTTAAACAGACTCCACGCCTGCGTAGGCCCAGAAAAGGAAAGATAAAATGGGCATTCTTTCTAAAAGGAAACAGAGCAACTTCTTTTAGAGGCGACAGTCTAGCAAGAGAACCTGGTGGCATTTCCTTTCTGTTGCTGCTTCCGCATGGGGACAAGTAGGCTGATGTCAACAGTGGCTAAATGGAGGTGAAATTAGGAGTATGGAAGAAGACCAGGAAAGAAGTTCCCTAAACCACAATTGTCATCTCCAGTAATCTTGCCTCTTAGAATTGGAATCATTTAGACTTTGAACTGCTTCACAAGTGTTTTTTTCTTTTTTTTCTTTTTTTAAGTTTCTGAAGTCATTAGCCAAGGGCCCAATAACAAGGCTACTCTGAAGGAGAAGCACATCTCCACGCAATGGACTATTCCAGAGCAATGTGTGGAGATAGTACTCAGATCCTGACAAGAAGAAGAAGCAAGTGCCAAGTCACCTAGCCCCATTCCACCTAGCTGGCTATTTCCCAACTCCAATACGCCTTTCATTCTCCTCTCACCAAGAGTGAAGTCCAGTGATCCAGGTACATTCACAGCCCTGCTTACAACCACAATGATGCCTTCACATGGGCCACCACGAATCCACCAGGCTCAGTTCCTCTTAATTTCTGAGACAAACTCTCAATTAACAAACAACCACAGGAGACCCTCTCCCACTGCACTTCATGCAAGAAATATCATGATCGGCCATGTCTCAGGTGATAAAAGACAACTTGGTCTCTATTTCCTCTTCCTAAGTGTTATGCAGTGGTCATGTTTGAGGTCAAAAGTGTGATTTCAAGACCTAATTCTTGATTTTTTTTTTAGCTCAACTCATATATTTACATCAGTCAAAAGAAAATTCTTCATGCTTCTCTATTTAGATAAGTGCATAAGGCTCATTTTCTCATCAACTGACTTGAAAACCTAATTAGACGGGACCAGATGTGTTTAACACCAATGGATGTGTCAAGCAGTTGGTTTTTGACAATAACACAAATGTCAATTCAAACTGCTCAGACTCTACACAGGGCGCTGGAGTCCAGTGTAATCACAGTCATTGCCTTATCTCTTATTTTTAGCTTATTAAATAAAAGGGGGTGAACATACTGAAATATAGTGAATCTGCATGTAAGACAGTACTTAGAAAACTTACTGATATCATTTGGTTTAGCTTCTTGTTCATATAGAAGAATTAAAAGGGGAAAATGATTTTTTTATAAGAGTAAAAATTCTCCTTGTCTCTAAAGTTATCCTAACTATCCTGAGAAGGGTAACTTCATTTGTGTGTCCACTGAAACTCTCACCATTTTTGAGATCATCAAATAAATCAGAAAAAAAAAGAAAACATCAAAATCTACCTATTTTCATTCTAGTCAAAACCTCTGTTTTCGGGCCAGACAGAAAAGCTGATGTATATTAGTATTCAGAATGTAATAAAGTGCAATGTACTCCTAGTTTAAATCACTGGGCTTATAAGAAACTCCATTCATGTAGACTGGTTTGATAGAAATGGTTTGATCTTGGGACTTGAAGGCATGTGTGACCTTGATCTCTTTGAAATAGAGTAGATTATAAGAGAAAAGTTACACAGAGTCTCCAGTTATATCCAGACTCCTCGATTTAGAGCCTTTTCAACTTATAAAGAAAGCAAGTTTAGACATAAAGAGGTCATATAAGAGAAAATGCTAAATGTACTATTACAACCTATATAAAAATGCTGTAGGTATTTGAAAATTATAATTGGTTTTGTTTCTGATTATAAGGTAGCACAAGGTAACTGCAGAAAATTTAGAAAATAAAGAGAACAGTACAAAGAGAATGATAATTGTACTTAAAGGTAATCTGTATTACTTCAGTTCTTCATTTCTACGTGCGTGCGCGTGCACACACACACACACACACACACACACACGAGGATCTTAAATGATTTAGCTTTGGCTGATCTGTACTCTGCGATGACTGATTTGCAGTTGAAATTATTCATTTGAAAGCAATTTCTACATTAACATTCAAAAAAACCTACTTTAGTAGGTGCCTATTAATCACCTATTACCGGCCACAGTACAATGTGTTGTGACATTTGCAGTTTCTACCTTTGTTCTTCACCATGGAAGTTTTGGAGGTTGATTGACATTTTAAACATCCCCTGATCTCTAGCTGTCTTGGGCACACACACATCTTTCTCTGAAGTATGTCACAGGCAGAGACACCATTCAGACCGTCACTCAAAGGACTTAAACACTTGCTTGACGTTAGGAGGGGATGTGGCCTTGGAAAGGGATATTACTTTACATATGCTGGCATGTTACACAGTCATATGTATCATGTGGCTCAGGCGGCTAGACTGATGAAAATCCTCACCCAACTCAACCACAGATCTGAATCTTAAAAACAAGGTTTTGTCAAGAGTTCAAATGAGGCACCAGTATGAAGCAGCACCGCCCCTCCCACTCCCAAGTGGCAGAGGGGTGGATGTCATCGGCAAGGCAGCAACAGAGGAAGCAATCCTCGTGGAAATATTTTTGATGTAAATATCACTGAGGGTTAACAGGGGAGTCTCTGGCTTTGGGTTAGGTCCATTCTGCTTTCTCGGGAAAGACTAGGTTTCCAGAGGTCTCTCGTTTAGGAAATGAGCAGTTCCCTGTCCTAATCTAGCCAAGTCCACCACATTCTCCGAGGATCCTAACACTCACCTGGACACCTGAGCCCGTCCTACAGGGCAGTTCTCCTTTTGATAAAAATAACAATAGGCGTTATGAACTTGAAGAGGGCTCCCTGCCTTCATTGTAACTTAACCTGATAAAAATCGAACAGAATTAATTGCAGGATTGGGTCATCTAAGCAAACAGCGCATTCTAGAACAGCCTCCCAAACGGCTTCAGACTGTGAAAATACTTGTTCCCTGAGAGGACAATTCAGAATTCAAGACAGTCAATTTGTTAGTCTTGGCCCTTGTAGCTGAGTTTCCTCTTTATGCCTATTTATACCTCATCATTAGGTTTTCAGTTGTCTTGTATGATCTCCCAGTGAAATCAAATCCAGCTTGATTTGAAATTATTATCTAATCTACTGTTTCATATCCGGGCTAATGTGTACATACCCAATCCTAGTACTTGGTTTAACCCCTGAGTTACCTGACTTCTTTCAGAATTGATGCTGTGTACTTTTATAAGAGGAGAGTCTTCCAGATATGTTCAGGTCATTTTCTGAGGTCTCTATATATCCTTTTGGCCAATGTGTTTATCCTTGGATAGAAGTGCCTTAACTAATGTAAATTCATAAGTCTTAATACCTGGTGGAGCAGAAATTTTATCTCCTGGCTCCTTATTCTTCCACGGGAATTTCAGAATTTGCTTATAAAGTTCCATGAAAATTCCTATTAGAGATTTTAATTGGAATTTCACTGAATATGAAGCATAACTAAGGGAGAATTGGTATCTTTAAAATTTGTCTCCCTAACCTTGAATATAAATCTAATCTTCATTTATTTGTAGGTTATTAATGCTTCTTACAGTTTTATGATTTTTCCTATTTGTGTCTTGCAATTAATTTTTTATATTTATTTCTAGATTATTGATATTTTTGATACTATAGTAAATAATGTCCTCTTTACAACTGTATTTTTGCTTTATTTATTGCTGGGGCATAGGAAAGCAATTTCTTTTTTGCATATCAATCTTTTGCTCAGCCACCTTACTATAAACTATTTTATTATTTATAATAATATATCTGAATATTACATTGGGTTTTTCTATGTAAAAAAAAATCACATTATTTGTATTATAAAGGCAGTTTTACCTACTCTTTTCTAAACTTTATCCTTCTAATTTTTGTCTTCTTGTTCAATATGCTGGTCATGATCTCCCTGCACTGTCAAAGTGATTCTGACGTTAGTGGACATCATGGTTTTATTCTTGATATTAAAAGAAACACTTCCAGTGTTAAGTATATCATTTCTGAAATATAACATCACCAGAATCCTGGCTCATTAAATTCTATCTCTTTCAGTAGACTGCGAGATTTTTAAAGACAGGTGCTATTTCTTGTGTGCTTTTATTTCTACATTGATAGTCCTAGAGCAAAAAGTTTACAGAATTGGGTATGACCACTAAGCCAGTCATGTCCAGTAGCAATGATGATGTCTCTAATCTGGACCATGGGTCACCAATGTCAGTGATGCCTCCAGTGTGGGCAGAACTATGGCTTGTCAGTTCTTCCTATTAATGGATTCAGGAGAGTAATATGAGGCTAAAACATTCGACTTTTATGCCACATAACTTTTTTCAAAACTTTAAGTCTGATCATTTTTATTTCCTTAAGAAATGAATATATAAATAAGATAAAGAATTATAATAGAAGAATGCTTGCTCAGCAATGATTAAAACTAGGCATCTTTGTCATTTTAGGTATTACATTATGTGATGGAAATATGATGAATCATAAAGTAAGTCTTAGTCATAAGGAATTCATTATTCACTTAGGGTAAGTTTCTTAAATTTGGTCACATATTAAAATTACCTGTAAAACTTTTAATATATTTTGATGCGCAGGATGTACCCCATACCAATGAAACCAGAAGCTCTGAGTGTGAGACCACAGGAGTATTTTTTGAAGCCTCCCAATGATCCCAATGCGCAGGCAAGGCTGACAGCCACTGAGGTAGGGAGCCTCGGCATACAAACACAAGACATTGCCCAACTCTAGACTACACAACTCAAGTGCCAGTGGAATGACAGAGATGAGGACTTGGGGCTTGAGAAAATGGTAAAATGGATTGTGTGTGTTATATCTAAGGAACTATTGTCTAACCAAAAGTTAGTACACGAAAATGTACTCTCATTGACCTATGCGTCTATGTTTATGCCAGTACCATGTCTTGCTTACTTTAGCTTTCTAATAAATTTTGAGATTGAAAAGAATGAGTCTTTCAACTTTAGTTTTCTTTTTCAAATATTATTTTGGCTATTCTGGGTCCCTTTGCATGCCTGTATGCATTTTAGGATTACCTTGTTAACTTGTACAAAAACACATTTGGAATTTTGATAGAGATTATGTTGAAAAAAATAGATCAATTTGAATATTACCATCTGAAGAAAAATTAAATCTTCTGATCCATGAACATGGGCTATCTTCCCATTTACTTAGATCTCCTTTCATTTATTTCAACTATGTTTTGTAGTTTTCTTAGTATGATTATGTACTTATGGACTATTTTCTTAATTTCATTTTAGATTTTTTGTTGCTATGGTACAGAAGTACAATTTCTTGTGTGTATTGACTTTGTCTCCTACTGCCTTGCTGAACTCATTTATTAAATCTAATAGTTTTTTCAGTGGATTCTTTAGGCTTTTCCATTTAAGGATCATGTTATCTCAAAATAGAGATAATTTTACTTCTTTTACAATGGGATACCTTTTTGTTTTCCATGCCTAACTAACTGCCCCTGCCAGAACTTCCCATACACTGTTGAATAGAAGTGGACATTTTTGCCTTATTCCTGATCTTAAGGGAAAACTTTCAGTTTTTCACAATTAAATACAGGCCATTCTCTTAATTCTTACTTTGTTAATTGTTTTTTTTTTTCTTTTTAATCTTGAAGGCATGTTGGACTTTGTCAAATGCTATTTCTGTGTTTACTGAGATGATTATGTTTTTTTGTATATCTCATCATTTTGATATGGTGTATTACATTAACTGATTTTTCAGATGTTAAAACAATCTTTCAATCCTGACACAAATCTCACTTGGTTATTTTTTGTGATTATTTTTATATGTTGGATTCAGTTGTTAGTATTTTGTGGGTAATTTTTATGCCTATATTAATAAGAGATATCAGTCTCTGGTTTTCTGTTAGTCACGTTTTGCTGTCAGGATAATACTGAGGCCATGTGGGCCTGAGCTTTTCTCTGTGGGAAATTTTAAAATGACTAATTTAATCCCTTTACTGTTATATGTTTGTTCAAATCTTCTATTTCTTTTTGAGCCAATTTCATTAGTTTGTTTCTAGGACTTCATTCTTTTAATGATCTTTAACTTACTAACATACAATTGTTTATAGTATTCCTTTATAGTCCTTTTTATTTCTGTAATGTCACTAATGTACATTTTAATGCAATTCATTATTATCATTTTACCAAATGCAACCTACATAACTACCAATATATAAAATTTATAAAAAGGGAGCTCCTCCAAAAATCTCAGCAGCTTGGTCCCCTTGTCTTTAGTAAAAGTCCCCTTGGGGGCTCTTAGCAATACCCTATGATATTATAGAACACAATTTAGAAGTCCTGTGTGTAGAGCTAAACATCATAAGTTAATTTGTTGTTTGTTTCTGATCAACCTACTGAATTTTAGGTGTATCCGGGATATTCTGTATAGATGTTTAGTCTTGAAATACATTTTTCAGTCGTTTCTCTGGAAGTGAAAATTAAAACAAGACATCTAAATGGTTAGGAAAAGAAATGCAGTCTTCAAGAGATTAGGTCAAAGAGACAAGTCTGGACAGTGTAAGCCAGGTCTGCAAGGTCAAGGAGGGGAAAACAGGAGCGTCTAGGAATGCACAACACTGTAGAGCAAACAGGAAATAATTTTGAAAAGATCCTTGGATTTGGTATCTTAGTACAGCATGGTGATTTGTATGATCTCTAATCAACTGTCACCAACCGTAATTATCCCTTTAGGATGTACCTCACTTGGCCTCCTCTCTCACAGTAGCCAAAGACATCTTCATAGCTCCAGGAGATACTTACCATTTCTATTTGCTGCTTTAAGCTGCTCCTACTACTTTGATGCTTGGAGCCTGACACTTTAGGAATCAAAATCTTTATCACTTAACTGCTATACTTAGTGCATTATCTCTCTCTGGGTTTCAGCTGTTTCTGCTGTGCATTTGCTGGAACAAAAATCCTTCTGTCTTTGTGCCCAAATCGTTCAACTGAATAGAAAACTAAAATACCATCGCTTCTCAACATACTTAAATTCTGTTATCAGAAAAGACACATTTTTGAATTAGTTTTCTGTTACTTATACTCACTTCCAAATAGGTCCTGAAGCTGTTTATAAACATTAACCATATACATATCTAGGCTATTGAAACCAAGAATTAATGAAAATGATCTCAGTGATATAGATTGAGAGGTGGCTGTACCAAAAAAATTAGAACAAGACAACTCCTGTGACTGAATATCCCTTTAAATCTCAAGACGCCTACAGATAAAGCCAAGCAGGAATATGAGGTAAAAACCTTTCTGGCCATTATTTTCTTCTGTGTGATCAATGATATTTTTAGTTGCAGAATTAATATAGCAACCAAAAAAATCGCCTAGAGAAGTATTTCTCAAATTTTAATGTGCAGAGAAATCAGGTAAGAATCTTATTAAAATGCAGATTCTGTTCCAGAAGGTTTAGGGCCTGAGAAACTGCATTTTTAAGTAGATCCTAGATGAAGCTGAAGCTCAATAAGATCCTTTTGAAGCCTTCACTGCTGGCTCACCCATATGGCAATTCAGCAAAGGACAACAGCAAAACCTTTTTTTCCATTTTAAATAGAAAAGGGAAATCGTAGCCCTAAAGTTAAAGATGACAAAAAGAAGGCAACTAGCAAATAATCTAGAATTTTAATTACTGAATTAACAATGCCCCTTCTTGTTCAAAATGAATTTCAGACATTTAATGTAAGATTTTCTAGTTTGTTTGAAAAAAAGTAGTCCATAAGAATGCCACATAGAGGATCATATCAGCTCTAACAAAAACTGCAGCTCCACTCTCAGCCGGAGCAGTGGGCAAAGGGAAAGGTGCAGCGATGGGAGAGACTGAACCAATCACAAGTCCCTTCTGGGCTGACAAATAAAGTTCTCAATTAGTCGCTATATACAGTTTTGTCAGTGGATGGAAAGAGTCACTATTTATTTGTTGAATAAAAGAATAAATGCAAAATATGAAATATGCAGTTCAGAAAACTTATAGATCAAATGGTCTAGGGTTGTATCTCTTTAAATCTATGCTATATAAACAGAAATAACTTTTAAGAAATTAAAATTCAGCTAGGTTATCACTGCTAGTGGTGCCCATTCTTTGTTATCAATCTTTCTTTTTCTTTCTTTCCTTCTTTCCTTCTTTCCTTCTTTCCTTTTCTCTCTCTCTCTCTCTCTCTCTCTCTCTCTCTCTCTCTCTCTCTCTCTCCCCTTCTTTCTTCTAATAGTTTCTCACTCATAGCATGTATTGAGCTTTCCTTTTAAAATACAATGACAGTCTCTCAGTTAATGGAACATTCATTCCATTGATATGCAATGTAATGACTAACAGACTTGAAATGAACCTTTCCATTTAATATGATTGTTATTTATTCTCTTTTGTGGTTTCTTCTTTATCCTCTTATTTTTGTTGACTTGTTGCATATTTTATTTATTCTATTTTTGTCCTTGTCAACTTGGAGGTTCATTCATCTCTTCATAATTAGTAACCTTTTTTTTTTTTTTTAACTCAGACATAAGTTTTTCCACTACTATTTGAAAACAGAATACCAAATATCCCACTTCTCCTACAATTTGCTCTGTGCCTCAAACACTATTGTTTACATTCTCCATGAGTATCTTTCTTTTCTCTATGATTCAGGGTTTCCTTGTTCAATTAACCCACCGATTATCATCTCCTTTCCACTTGGAATCTTTGGTCTAGGAAGGATAATAAGTTTCCGAGTGGCAAGAAAGAGGGAGGAAAATTAGGAACTAGAAAAAGCAACAGTGGTCAAATGTGGGATGCTCTCCTCTTCCCAGGGCCTGAACTTCGTGAAGGAGGCTACCATGGAGCCCGGAAGAACTGAGGAGGTGGCTATTAGATCTTTGCCTTCATCTCCTCCAGCTTCCTTGGGTTGGTAGTGAAAAGATGGGTGGCTCAGGCAGCATATATAACCTCTTTCACAGATGCACAGCTGTGTCTACAAAAATTAGGAGGCAAGACACACGTTTCTTCTTGCTCTGTTCAGAAAAACTATCATGCTTCTGGAGCAGAGAGTTCCAAAGTTTTTAATGTGGTCCAGCAGTAAGAAGCTCAGAACCTCCATACTATTTTCTACTTGGGCTGTACCTGCCAATGAACACTTCTACCAGCAGTGTGTGAGGACTCTGTTTCCTCCGCATCCTCGCCAACACTTGCTATCCCTTGTCTTTTTGCTAACAGTCATTCTAACAGATGTGAAGTGATATCTCATTAGGGTCCTGATTTGCAGCTCAGTAAAGCTGGAGAAAATGAAAAAGGTTGACTTAATTCGATTAATAAGTTGGAAGCTATTTCCACACAACGAGTTGGTAAGGCAAAAAAGTAAAATGACTAAAGGTTCTATATCTCTATTTACTAATCCTAGGAAAAGGTATAATGTTGTGATATAATAAGGATCATAGTTTTGGTCTTTGTCTGCTTCCTGGCACGAGAACTTCTAAAACCTTGGAACATGCTAAGTGATAGAGGTGACAGAAGCATCTTTTGTTCTAATGAGGCAACTCTTGGTGGTTGCCTAGATAGCTTCGGGCAGGGGGCTGGTACCCAGAAAGACCAAATGTTGATTAGAAGCTTGGGACTTTCGGCCTCCAGAGAGAGGAGAGGGATGAGGGGTGGGGGAGGTGAGTTAATAGTCAATCATGACTATACAATGAAATTTCCATTACAGAAAAACACTAAATGACGGAGTTTGGGGACCTTCTGGGTGGATGAATGCACCCACATGCTGTGAGGAGGGTGGCACACTTCGACTCTTCAGGAACAGACGCTCCGATGGTCAGGACCCTTCTGGACCTCGCCCTATGTCTCTCTTCACCCAGCTGTTCATTTATATCCTTCATAACGTACTTTATAAAAAACCAGTAGAAGTATTTTCCTGAGTTCTGTGAGTCACTATAGTAAATTACTGAACCTGAGGAGGGGTCATGGGAACCCTAAGCTATAGCCACCTGACCAGGAGTCCAGAAGACTCAGGACTTGTGACTGGGATCTGACGTGGGAGGGAGTCTTATAAGACTGAGCCCTTAACTGGGGGGTCTGCACCACTCTGTGTGGTCAGGATCCACTGAGTTGAATTTCAGGACACACAGTTGGTATCTGGAGAGCTGGAGAACTGGTTGGTGTGGGGGGGAAAAAAAAACCTACACACATTTGATGTTAGAAGCGTTGGGAGTAAGAACAGTTCCTAAGGGAGATGGAGGAGTCCTCCACTCGTCCTGGATTTCATGCATGTAACAGCATCTAAGAGAAGAGGAAGCGCTTCTCCTCGTGGTTCTGGATCAAACACAGCTGATAATATCAACATTTACAGCGCTTCACTCCCTC
>CM053514.1:65548225-65616041 GCA_028627145.1 Eidolon dupreanum | reverse complement strand
TTTTTTTTTTTACATCACTGTGTAAAAGTCATTCTGGAAGCAGTCACTGGAGAGGTTTGAGGATTTCAATATCCACATCTAGATGCCGAGGTCCTTGGGCTGTGAAATAGTAAGTACCTTCCATGTCAGATGTTTGCAGGTAAAGTAGTACCCTTGAGGGACAGTAAGATGCCACTTAAGATCGGGAGGTATTCGGGGAAGGAGCTGTGGGGAGAAGAAAATTATTCATGGCAGAAATGAGAAATGTGGAAGGGATGGTGGGAAGTTTTAGCAGAAGTGGGTAGATGTGTCTGGGAAAAAGAAACACTAGGTGCCATGAATTTAAGATCATGAGGAGAGCTGAGTCAGGAAGGGTATACCAGCTTGGGCTTTAAGAAACAATGCTAGGGATCTCAGGTGAGGTGCATTTAAAGTGACTACATCCCTCCCCAAATGATTAATATGCAAATCTAATGCACACACGCTCAGGTTTTAGGATGTGAAGGATGTGAAGGGAGTATGTCTGATCCTGTAGAGGCAAAAGGCGCCCTAACACTGACCCCAGAAATGGCCTAGGCTGAGGTTTCAAAATGGCATGTAGAGCCTCACAGATGTGGTCTCACAATGCGGAACTGATGAGCTGCACTTAACACCGTGATTATGAATGTACTATATTCTCAAACTGTAAATGGATGTGAGGTCTCGTTCAAAGTTTGAATCACGGGCAAACATTGTGTCAACCACTTAATCACTTTGTTATGCTCCCCCAATTTATTATACTAATAGCTACAAAAGGAAGGAAGGGAGGTACAGAAGGCTTCAGGTACTTTAAGAGTACACACTGACGGCAGCAACTGACAAGGGCCTGATAAAATGGGAAAAGATGGGAACAAACATAAAAATCAGTCACAAAATACACAACTATCAGAATAGCTGGGGTCATTTAGTTACAGCAGACTGTCGCACGGGTCTCCGGACTCTCGGGACCTTTTCTACCTTGCATTCACTGATCCTGTAAGCATGTATGAAACGCTAGAAAACCCAGTTACTGAGGAACACTGAGGAACACACACACACACACACACACACACACACACACACACACACACACACACAAAGAGTAAGTCACCATGAATGAAATATCTAGACCAATAAGCGATCCAAAGATGGAAGACAGCTGTGACGAGTATATGTAGGACACAACAGGGCTGAAAGGGCCAAAGCAATCAGAGGAGGAGTGCGCAGTGGGTCAGGGAGAGCTCAGTCCAGCTAGACACAAGGAGAAAGGGCTTCCTGGAATGGAGCACCCAGGCCCAGGGCCATGCGCACTGCGGTCCATGGGGCGGGGCTGTGTGTAGTTTCACAGGGCTGCAGTGTTAAAAATGATGAGAAAGAAAGAACACAAACTGAAGTGTTAAGGAGAGACAGGATCCTGAAGCGTCTGTTGGAATATGGACTTGGGGCCAGGGAATGCAGATTATTATTGAAGGGCTCCAAGCAGGAGGGCGATGTGATGGGATTTGCAAGTTAGAAAAAAATGCCCTAACTTCATTATGAAAATAAATGTGAAATATGAAATAACTTGTTTAATACTAATGGATATTTCTAATAATGATTTTTAATTAAGATAAACCATATTCATTAGAGTCTAAGAATATATGAGGATGTATAACATTTGAAGAGGTACATCTATCCAATTGAAAGTTTTAATAAAAGCAATTAGATCCTAATATGATCCCATTTCAAAATTTTAAGTTAAAAGGAGTATGTTACAGTTATTTGGAAATTCATTTACAGAAACATCGCTTCTCTCCAGTAATGCTGGACAAATTATTGTTTCCATACCATGCTTTGAACTGAGAACAGGCAAAATAAATTGTTATGACATGTCCTAAGAGTCTTCAAAAGACTGTCCATTCAGCATAATGCAGAGGAAATGGCCTACTGTTTTCTGCCACATTGCACTTTAGAAATAGCTAGCTACACAAAAGTTATAAATGTTCATTGCCTGGGAAAAGTATTTGGACCATTAGTAATAGCGATTTCTCCAGATACACTCAGAGTTCTACTTTGCTAAGAAGCCATTCAGCATGATTTGCTCATATTCATATCTCATTATGCAGTGACATTAGAGGACCTCGGTGTATGGCTCTCCCCAAGAGAAAACACCAACAAAAACTATCCATCATTGAAGAGCAAACAGCAATGAAGTGGGCTGGGAGCGTTGCTAAGATACCTCTCCCATGGCATCTGCTTTAACTTGTGTTTCCCACTGACCAGGAATGAAGCACAGGGTCATGAAGGCCCCACAGAAAGATAAATCACCGGGATGCCGGAAATTCCTCTATAACACCAGCCTTAGAATCAACAGTCTTGCTGACAATGTCAAGTGTCACTCCAGGGGACACTTTTCATCAGGTGATTATGATCCCCACTTTATAAGCATGTAAGTTTCAGGATAACGACAACGAGATGGATGAACACAGGTATAAATCCTAAAAGGCAGTATATAAATCTTAGAATTTCGATATAAACTTATAATTCAATCACCCGAGTTTTTACTATTTTTTAATATTATAAAGAATAAAACAACACACTAGTTGTTAGTAGCTAGTAATTTACAGGTAAAAATTTCACCAAGTAGCTATGTTAAATAGAGTGCATAATGCATGAGCTGAAGTAGTAAATTTCAACTTCCTGTCTCTCCTGAGGAGTTAATAATTATTATCTGATTCATTTGCTTGATACACCTTTCCGAGACACCGAAGGACATAAAGCTTTCAGGTGAAAAATGTCCACCTTTGGTGGTTTATAAGCCTGGGTGGAAAGACAAGGCATTTTGTTCCACACACACATTATATCTTTGTTTCCCCATTCTCTTCATTCATTTTCCCCATTTCTTTTTTTAAATTTTATTAAATTTATTGAGGCAACATTGGTTTCAAGTGTACAGCTCCACAATACATCATCTGTATATTGTATTGTGTTCACCACCCAAAGTCAGATTTTCTTAAAAGCTTTCTCCTCAGCAGAAATCAGTTATTCTAAAATCTTATGTTATCTGTCTACTTTTAGTAAATTTTCAAGTTGATTACCTTAGCTCCATGATGGATTATCCATTAGGCAGACTGTGTACATGTTTAAGACCCCAGGAAAACCACTAGAAATATTCATATCCAGTATGACTCCACTGGCCTTTTTTTATGCTGGATCTCACCTACTCCCTAAGGCTAATAACCCTGACCTTATTGGCTACCTGAGTTATTATATCATGAAGGGACAAAGGGAAGATGGGAAGATGGGATCAAAGTTTTTAAATCTTACATCACAATTTTTCCTAGGCTGCTTCTGTATTTTCTAGGAAAATGGTGACATTGATTCATTATTGGGGTTTATGCTTAAGACTGTACATTATTAGCTCTGGTAAAAGGTATCAGCAGTCCACCAACCATACCTGTTTACCTCATCCTCTCCCTGTGAAAGGCAGTAAATGTGTGTAAAACTGCTCTGAGTGTTTAGTAATGTAGAGGGAAACCACAGAAGACATAGCCAACCAATCTTTCAGGATCCCTTTGTGATTCTGAGCTGAGGACAGCCAGCAACCAGCTCTCCTTTCAACAGAAAAACCAGTAATATGTTCTCAGATTATGAAGCTACAGGAAGCAAAGAGACACAAAGTTCATTATTCACACATTATCTCCCTGTGTCAGAGCATGGGAAAAGTTAAGGAAATTAGGAATATGGTGACTAATGTTGAACAGAGAAAAGATTTGAAACTCGAGGAAGAGGAGGAGAAAAGGAATGTAAGCAAAGAAGAAGATGAGTGGATAAGTAGACAAGCCTAAAAAAGTTATGAGAGAAAGCAAATGAGGAAAATTGAAAATGGTGAATGTGATTTAGTTGTATGTAGAAGCTATCATGTCTTTTTTAAAAATTCATAATATACCTATTTCTAAAAAAGACTTGGTGAGATTTTATGATAAACTAAAGGCATATTCTAGAACCATCAATACAATGGTCAAGAAAATAAGAGTCGTAAAAAAAGAGACAGAAGTGATTCATAAGAAATATCTAACAAAGAAAACTTCTAAAACAGAAATCGAAACTTGGCTCTAAACTTGAGCTTCCTGATAGCTAAAGAAACTATACACATGTCCACATTTACAGAGTGGGGTGGTGCTGGGGGGAAAACAATACAATTAACCGTCAAATTCCCTTAATCCTGAATCTAACAGGAATTTAGCTTTTGTGTCTTAATATGAAGACCTTCACATAATACAGTAAACAGTATTTTTAATGGTTGTTTATGAAAACAGAGGTGCATTATCTGCTATATATTTAAAATAAGGAAAAGTTTAAAAATGAACATTCAAAAAGAGAAAGGGGATAAGCAAATAAAAGGGGAAATGTGAAGAAAAGATAAACTTTAAAGTGAATGGGCATATAGAGGAGAAAGAGAAAATATGAAAAAAATATGTCATGACAACTGGAAATGTAGCAATACCCAAAGAGAAAAATAGAAAAAGAACAGGCATAAAACCAGCCTTCAATTGAACTAATTAATATGGTCCTCAGAATCCATATCACAAGGGCATTTTAAGATGAGATTCTTTAAATACATGGAAAAAAAATATTTCAATGAAGGATAAAGCTGACCCATTATAGAGTGAATTCTTCTCTACAGGGAATAGTATAGTATCTAAAACAAGGATTAGAAAACAGATGAAGAAATACAGGCAAAGACTAGTAAAATTTGTTCTTATTTTCATTTATCCTTCTTTCTAAGATAAAATTTGATTTTAAAGTGATGCAGAAGTTTCTCAACTTGAGATTCTAAAGAAGGCAAAGCAGATTTAATTTATATGTTTACATCACTCCCAATAATAATTCTGATATGAAAACCAAGATGGTAACTGTAGTGATGGTGCAAAAGGAAAGTTAGAACAACACAGGTACCAACAAGAGGTACCCAGTCCGGACGAAATAGTGAGAATAATACAGTAATGATTTCTGTCAATAGGACCTACCATTTAGTTAGATCATCCATTACTCTACTTTTTCAGATCATTACTCTATTAATTCAGGAATTATCTATAAGCACCTACATTGAGCCAGGCTTGGAGAGAGACGGAACCTATATAAAGATGAATATGACATAGCCATTAGGACATATCTCATTCCCTTGGCTTCTGTTTCTAAGTAGAAAGTGTGATTCTCTAATACACTTTTTAGAGTAGTTATCCCACAGGACCGAAAAAAAGAAAGAGTTTCTTCTTTCCAAATGTCTCCTGAGTTGGAAAACAGAATCAAGCTTGTCGCATTTTCCTGTCTGGTGTCATGCTGTACTGAATTCAGGCTAGTCGTTTGGCAGTGTGGATGAAAATTCTGTCATAAAGAATAATAGTAGGCATTTCTCTGTAAGCTTTCCTCCCTGAGTTCCTGAGAATTCTGTCTTTAGTACCAACAGTACCCTCTTTCAATTCAGTAGTTGTGACCTAAAATTAAGACCTGTTGATATATGCGTGTCTAAAGAAGAAATTCCAGTTGAAAGTTATGAGATTCCTCAATCTCTCTGTAAAGAAAAACATGTTCCAGTCCTTTGAAAGTCTTGGAATTTCTTAATAATATATGTGACATGTACTAGGATCAATATGCTCAAATTACTGATAGTTTCAATTTAAAACCTATCAGTCAATTCAGGGATGGTATATTAGTCGTGTCAATGATTCATTAGTTTGCACGCTTTAAAATTGAAAAGACTTTTCCCAGTGAATTATTCAGTAAATTAATCTTATAGTGTGCATGCATAGCCTTAATTAATTAATCCTGTTGAACTTGAGATTGATGATGCACGGATGTACTCTGTGACTTTAAGCAAGTAATGTAACTTTACCCAGGCATTTCTTCTTGTATCTTGTTTTCCCTGAATGATCAAAATAAGCTTTTACATCTCTCTTCTCAAATATATCTCTTTTCTCCCCACGTACATTTTTTACAGGAATGATTTGAGTGTTGTAGTAGAAGTCTGTGAGTTAATTACTGATGCTAAATCTTAAAACTTCTGTAAATCACACTCTGGATATAGTGTGGACACTTTGGTGGGTGCATAAATCCAGCCCTCTAGTCCATTAGGGTATCGCATAAGATCTCAACCTCTTCTGTTCCAAGAAGAAATCAACAATTATCTAAAAGAACTAAAAGTACCCAAGGACTTAATTTGTCCTTCACTCAGCAGAGTCACTTTCATTATAATAACAAATGTTGGGTTGTAACTTACAATATACCAAAACCTGTCATTTGCATTATCTCATTTGTTCTCTCACAATAGTTCTATATGGGAGATAAGGTAGATTTGATTAATATTTGTATTTTAAAAATGAGGAAAGAGGCTCAAAATCCCACTGCTTATTAGAGCTATCCAATACCCCACCGAGGTCATACTTGAAACGTTCAACACCATACCATGTTCCTTCTGCGTAATTCTGCCTCGTTTACTTTGTGTGTCTTAAAGGGACAGCCTCCTTTCACGGGCTGCTCTGAGTGCAGGTCGTGTTGCTCCTATGTGATCCCACCTTCTGAAGTGGGAGAGGTGAAATCATTACAAATGAGAACCCAATGCGAAAGCACTGTAGCATTGTCCAAAGAGCCCTACTATGCCTTTCTGAATAAGCAGGCTGACAGTGTTTGTTCTTTTACTAACCACTATATAATATAATAACGAATAAAAGCTGTAATTGTTTTTCTTCCAAATAAATCCTTTCCTTAGAGGCTGTTTTATGAATTCTTTGCAATCAAATGGAGGGTAGATGAGTCTGATGTTGCTGCTTACTCAACTGCATAATCAATTGAGAAAAATTGCATGAACTGGAAAACAAAGGAAAAAATGGAACAATAATGAACTGAAATAGATGGAAGCAGAGGTAAGCAATTGCATGTGTATTTTTGGAATCCTGATGCAAGACAAGAGATTGAGTTAGGCATGAGAGAAAAGAAGTTAAAGTCAGGTTTCACCAGTAATATTTGTGTGATCTTTTGAAATAAGCTCCAGACTTCTCATTCGGTATATTAAAATGGCATTTAATGAATGGCCAGATGGGTATGGCACTGTACTTGGCACAATGTGCTACCAAGGCAGACATAGTTCCTGCATTTGGAAATGGGCCTGGGGAAATAAGACTTATGTGGGAAATAAACTATAATGGAAAAAGAAAGACATTTGCAGTCACTCCCAGATCTGCTATCTACATGTTTTGTCACTTCTCTGGGTACTAGTTTCAAAATGTTAAAAACAAACACACACACACACAAAACCACTTCATTGCATTGTTTTGAAAATTAAATGTCACTAAAGTGATGGACACTTGGTACACATCCGAAATGGTAGCTGATCATTAGGTCTCCAGTCTCTGAGGGCACAGGCAATTTGGCTCTATTCGCTGTGGGCATAAGCTGAGGAGAATAGACAAACGTGCTTTAGAGACATCCTTCAGAAACCGGAAGACTACTTCAGCAAGATTTTTAAAGATTTTTTTTTTTTGCTTCTGAAAAAGGATTCCTTTAAACAACTCCTCTTGTAAACACAGAAAACATATTTTGCTGCCTTGAATAATAAATAAGCTAATTTATAATTTATTTTTATTCTAAATCTTTCAATTGGAAAAATTCCAGTCATAAAGAAGGTGCTCCAAAACATTTATCATATAAATTCATTGAATAGTCTGTTTCATATCATGAATGTATTTGGATAGATACTGAATATTCATTAAGCAGACATTTTGTCATGAGCTTCACAGATTAAAACGTATTAATTACAAATTTATTTATTATAAATTAATATATGAAAATCAGTTTTCCGCTTGCAGTCTAGGTTTTTTCCCCCTCTTTTATTTTGTACATAATAGTAATGAGCTAAATAAAACTACAATAGCAATAACACAATAACGCTAATTGAGGCTTCTCCTGTGCCAGGCATCACAGCAAGCTCTTCAGCAGATTATTTCACTTATTTTGCACAGCAACCTATGAGATGGGCATTCATGTCACCCCATTTCAGAGGACGCAACTAAGGCATAGATAAATTAATGTTATGTTTGTTGGTATTAAATTTATTTAAGGTCAATCAGCATCTTTTGTGTAGTAATGACAAGTACTTAGTGATCCTTTTAAAATCAATGTGGTATTTCCATGGGATAATGTAGACTCTAGCCTTATTTCTCAAAGTAACAATACTTTAGTGGTAAAATCTTTACCACCTAATAAACTATGTCAGGAATCACAAGTTCCAGATTAAAGTCTCACCTTTGTTACCCACTGATGAGAAAAAGGAGACCTTCTACATGAACTTAGGAGCTGTCTCCACCAACTGAGAGTGGCAATCCTGTAAAATATGATGAAGAAAGTACACTGACAGGATGGGAAGAGACTTGGGGACTGAGTCCCTTAGAGACAAGAAGGAGCGTTTATCTTTCTCTCTCTCAAAGCAATATTTTTTTCCTGCTGTGACACATACGGGTCAGAGAAGGGACATTCCCTAGGGCATGCTCAGAAACTAACAAGCAATAAATATAATTCTACTTCTTTTTCTCTCACTCAAATGAGTACATTAAACTGCAAGTAAGTAAGGTTAAAATAGATCTGCTCTGATTTATTAAGGAAGGAAAATGTTCACAGACTTTTGTCCCTGAAATATTACTGTCTATACATTACTTGTGAAACATGTGAAAAATTGATGGAAACACAACAGGGAATCTAAGATAACTTGTGGTGTGTGCTCAATAAATATTTGTTGAGTTGAATATATTTAGCAGGAAGAAAAACGTCAAACAACTATTTTATTCCTTGACAACATCCAATATTAAAGAAGTAAATATTTAAGCATATCTTGCTTCAAAAACACCATAATATTATTAAGGGAGAAGAGGTCAGAAACATATTAAAGATATTCAAAAATATTTTTGATATAAAATTTTTTTAATTGATATTTAAAAATTCCTTTTCCTATAAAAAGCCTCTCATAGAAAGGTATAAAAATTAAGATCTATGTTTTAGTTGTATTTTTATTGCAAAGACAAAATTATAACAATGAAATTATCGTAAAGAAAGTGGGAAATCACCATTAGCTCATTATTCTACACTTATTTTATTGGTTTGAAAGCACTGTCTACAGAAACAGATATTTAATACGGTTATATGTAAAAAAGAAGCAGAAGATTTTATGGGTGGCCATTTGACAAGTCAGTGAGATCTACTAAAAAAGGAGACTTCATTGTCCACAGAATATCTAAAAAGCTGCCTTAAGACTTGTTCTAATCCACACTTACAAGAATATCATAAGATGTATAGAGGAGCGAAGTAAACACACACACACACACACACACACACACACACACACACACACACACCAGATTCACCTGAATCATAAAAATTACATAAATTTGGAAAAGAAGACATTAATTGAACTGAGATATTTTATAGCTTGGTTGTAACTAGTTCCTAAGTACTATTTTTAAGCAAATACAATCCGTCCACTCTCTGCCTCCAAAACAGTGTGTACATGAAGATATAGCCTGAGGATCCAAAAATATTAGCATCAGCACAGTACGGTGGGGAGAAGCATGGCTTTGGGTCCTAACCCTGCCAGAAATGAGTTGTGTAACTTTGGGCAAGTTACTTAATAAGAATTTTGATTCTTAGTTTCCTCAAATGTAAATGGGGAAAAATAGTGACATCTAATTTATAGAGGGGTTGTACACGTAGAATACTTAGGCAAGTACTAAATGTACAGAAAGTAGTAAATGTTACTTTTGCTTTTTTGTTGTTGATTTTGCTGCTGTTATGTTGAAGAAGCTATCAATACAAATATTACATCAGGTATATTATTAGGTATTATAGGTTCAACTATGATTGTAGTTGTGTGAAGTGATAAAATGTTAAATTTTAATCTATATCATTGCTGGAACCCAATATTTTGTTTGCTGGATAAAAAAATTTTATTTTTCAAATTATTAATTTATCATCATTGTATATTAAGGTTGTTGGTTGTTACTGCCTTTTAAACTAAGCCTATTTGGATGCGATTGACCAGAAATAGCTAGCTCTCTCTGGAAGTGAGAGCAACAATGAAATGTCAGCTCTAATGATCAGGAATAGAATTTGTATATTGGAACAACTAAATTCTTAAGCAAAAACTAAATAAAAAACATCATTTGGAATGACAACTGAGTGACCATAATTTAAATCATTCAATTTGGCATCCTCTCTCTGTCTCTCTCTGTTTCTCTGTTTCTCTCTCTCTCTCTCTCTCTCTCTCTCTCTCACACACACACACACACACACACACACACACACGCACATACACCACTTAATTTTAATTAACAAAACCTAAGAATGATACAGTCAGGAGTCAGGAAAGTACTCATCACTAACAAAACACCAGTAGCACTGGAAAATAGTAACTAAAAAAGCAAGACTAAAGTTTTCAAAGATGGCAATCTGTTGTTGACAGGGGAGAGAGGAGAGTGTGATGGCAGGTTTAGCTGTGTCTAAGTATCAACACACCTCCAATCACGTTCCTTTTATGTTCCCCTTTAGTATACACGAAAGGCTTTATTCTGAGAATCTCAGTGATGAAAAGAGATTCGCAGTCTTCACATCCCACAAAGGTGACAGGTGTAGGAGCTGAGCCAATAGAACATTTGGTGCTTTCATACAAGAACCTTAAAGTTCTTAAAGAGGATTCAAAATCTTGTCGGAGGATCTAATTGCAACAATCATTACCCAGCTTCAATTCAAACTGGCAGAAAATAAGGGAGCATTAAGGTCATATGGATATAGAATGTCACTAAAAGAATCAACGTGTATATGCTTACTATGCTAATCAGATTCATTGCTACTTAATATCTCCTGAGTATTTATAAAGTTATGACATTATATAAAGAACTGGGTAATACTTTAAATATTAAGAACAAAATGATTGGAGGCAGCTCTTTGTCTGCTTGAATTACCTAAATAATCTGCAATGTTATATTTGCTCTTTCCTGCTTACCTGCTCCCCTAGCCCCAACTGAACCCCTCAACTTGGCTAAAAATCACACTTACCATGTCACCCAACTACTAAATTTAAATGGCTCTTGGGGGAGGGAGGGGAGGGGGCGGGGAAGGGGATGAGGAGAAGGAGAGAATTTTATCTAGAGGAAAATTTTATTGAAGTAATAACACTTCTTTCACCCAGTGTTGGTTATACAATGCGAATGACCTAGTACAAGATGATTTCATTAAAGTCAGTGCTTCTCTGACAAAAACGGTTGTTTATCCATGCATATTTGTATAGATTTCTGTCCACTATGGGGAAGATACGTGTGTGAATTAAAGAAGGAAGTGCATCGAAAGGTGTACACTCAGGTTGCTTGTGTATGAGACTAACAGACATGCTTGGAGAGCATGGGCTTCAAGAATGTGTTCTCCCTACGTGTGTATTTATGTGTGTATATATGTGCATATGCATATACATATAGAAGATCTTGGGATGCAATGTAGCATAATTATAAACCTGAACGCTGCGGCTCAAATTTTTGCATTTAAATACAAGGATCAACATTTATAAGTTGTGTGACCTCAAGTAAGTTATTTAGACTCTCTGTGCCTTAGTTTCATCTATAAAGTGGGCATATAACTGTACCTATCTGTGTGGTTGTAATGAGGATGAAATAAAGGAATCTTATAAAAGGCTTAGCCATGGTACATAGGAATGAGTAAATACTATAATATATCTCCACCGAAAAAGAAGTGATACATGCTCTGATAAATATAACCGTGCTTGCTATGCATGTGTCAGAGAACGCCACTGTCTATGCCTTGTGTGCATTTATTTTGTTCTCCTTTCTCCCCCTGTAAATGTTGGCCTCTCCTCCATTATTAGAATTTAGTATAGTAAGATTAGAAGAATGGAAGCAATTATTGAGCCCAGAGTAATCCTGGAGTCAGTGAGATGAAATCCCAGTGAGCATCACGTGTCCTTGCTTGGTCAGTATATGAAACAGCAGCACACAACTAGCACACAGAAATGAAGCCGAAAACCTAGGCAAAGACTTGCCAACTCCTTTGGGAAAATAAACTTGAAAACTCAGAATTCAAAATAATGTGAAAACTTCCCTGTTGTTCACCGTCAATATAAGGCCTTACAAATTCTGTGTGTATTAAGGCATTTCATCTATATACTAGAGATGCAGACTTATTTTTCATTCTCCAAGTTTGCTCACTTATATATATTTCAACTCTTCCTTTCATCGACATATACAGAAGACTTGTACAGAATGAAAATAGGGTTTCTGCTTATGTTTTATAAGATAGTCATCAAAAAATAACTTAATTTGCAGATAAACATATTTGCAAATATGTTTTCATTCTGTCAAAAATTCCACGTCGAAAATCAAAATGGGGTTGTTCATTTTGAAAAAAAAAAATACCTGATCGTTCAAAAATTCAGTCAATACAAATTAGCATACTGCTATGGTCAAAGAGAAGAGGTGAAAGTTCTTCAATAACTGAGTCAGAATGCTCACGCCTTCCTATTACATCAGGGTAAATGGCCTCACCTCCGCCACCCAATCGCTTGTTTTCCAATTCACAGGCTTGTAAAATCTTTACATAGTCTATATTTAAAATCCCAGCTTATAAATGCTACCATTATACCATCTGCAAATTCATTTATTTATGAATAAACACAATTACATATGCCCTATCTTACTTTGCCTTCAGTCCAAAAGTGCTAAAGGATTGAGGCAGAACAGCACAGGACTTTAGAATAAGCACCTCGTAACTGCACCCTTTGATTTCCTAGGTGTTTGATCATGAACAGACTACTCAAGGCTCAATTATTCTGTCTCCTTAAAAGATGCCGGTTAAAAGTATCATCTCATACAGTGGTTTTGAGAATTAAATGAGATGAAGAATATAAAGGTCTTAGTGTTTCCTATATTAGTGTTTCATATAGTGACATATATTAAGTCCTCAAACATTTAGTAGCTATTATTTTTCCTATTTGCCATGCCTAAAACTCTTTTTTCCTATTTCCCAGTTGAGAAACTGATATTCATACCTAAAATCAAGTGATTTTTTTTTGTAAATTCTCATGACATCACCAAGAAAGTCAAGCAAATTATTCCTTATGGAGATATGGGGAAGCATCTCTAGGGAGAGGCAGAATGATGCTGGTGGAAAATATAGCAAAAATTAGGTAAGAAATGAACTTTGCCCTGCCCTGGAAGAAAAGCTGAGTGAGATCAGCTTTTTCTTCCCTGAATCCCTGACGGCACCTTCATACTCTGAGGAGATGGACCATCTGGGATGGAAAATGGGGAGGGGGGGGCAAAAAAAACTTGAGAAAACAGAGGACTAGGATAGTTTTGTGGGAAATTATGGATCTTCCCTTCTTTTATTCTTTGGCCTGGTAATGCCTGTTGTGTAGGTACCTTTCGCTGAGACAGGGTACAAAGCACAAGCATGTTATCCGGGCTGGCTCAAGGCTTGAGAGAGGCACCATGGGGCATTTGGAATTTTGTTTGAAAAATTTGCTCTTTCCTGGATGTGAACGAATTAGAGATTGAGGATGAAATGTCAAAATATAAATATAACTAGAATGTACTAGGACATCTCAGATTTTGTGTTTCTTAATCATCAGAATGTCAAACGAAATGAAGTGCTTAGAGTATTTCATACAAATAGCCATTCGGTTGAGTGATGAGTTCTCAGGTTCCACCCAGGCAAACCAACCCCATTCTTGCCCAGAGAGAAGCCTCCACGTTTATGAACTGGTTAAGAAGCACTTACAGTCATGAGGGATAAAAGGTGTTGCATTTGCGGTTTTCGTAGTCATTTCAAGACATTCATGCGTGAAGGTAACAGAAAGATCTACATAGGTATGCAGTGACTCAAGAAATATTAAATTCATGAAATCAAAAGTAAGTATAAAAACCATTTTTCAAGAGACTGAATCAGAACAAAAAATTTAGAAATGGAGAGATCCTGTTGTACAAGGACTTGTAATCACAGATACCAGTGAAACAAGAAGTGGAAAAGTAATGGTCATACAGCAAGCAGTACAAGGCAACTGATCGACGGCACTGGAATAAGAGAAAATAGGCAGAGAGGTCTACACATCAGTAATGAAAATACAAACATTTAATAGCAATAATTTCACTCTAAATCTTCATGTTATATCACAAAAGGTCTGAAGCTCGGTGTGAAATAAGCAAACGCTAATTCAAAAAGTATTATATTTTATCCTTGGATTTGATAATTACTATAAAAATAATAAAATACAGTTTTTCAAAGTAAAATTAAGAGCTAATTAAATTTTGAAAACAGATACTCTGCAAACCACTATTCCTAAAGCAAAAGATAGAGAGAAATTAAACATAAAGTATAAAATGAAAGGAGAAAAAAATGAAAAAAGAGAAAATAGGAGAGGAATAAATTATGAATTTGAAAGCAAGTATTCAAGGATTAAAAATAAATAAAACCCAATTATACACAACTTAAAAGAAACTGACCTCATCAAAGTAGCAGAGAATTTAAAAATAAAAGTATTGCAAATGTTTCTCAGACAAAGCAAAAGAAAAGAAACAGTAGGTGGCAATATCAGTTTCATATAAATTAAAATTACAACCAAATATTTTAAATGATACAAATTCAAAATGTTAAAAAAAAAAATCTACTAGAATTTGACCAAAACACAATAGGTGAAAGAAATGCAAATGCAGCTACAGATCATGTAGATTTTTTAAAAATTAGAATGAAAGAAATGAATAGAACAGATATGGGGAATAAATATATATAACATGTTTGTATATGTGTGTATGTAACTGGCTCTCTTTTAATGGTTAATAAAATTATATAGGTTTCAAGTGTACAACTAATATGTCACATGTCTATTACATTGTACACTCACCACCCTAAGTTAACTTCCCTCCGTCACCACGTTTTACTCCATTTACCCTTATTTACCTCGGCTCTCTTTAATAAAGAATAGGATCTTCTTTTTAATTACCAAAGTAATTCAGAAACTGAAAAACAGAAAATTTTTTAAAATAGGCATTATAAGGTCACATTCCTGACCAAAATGCAATTAAAAGAAAAACCAAACTATAATTTTCAACAAATACTATTTGTGTCGAGCATTTGATTTTGCTGTCATTGTACTATATTCTTATAAGCAGATGATCTCATTTAATCTTGCAAAGCATGGTAAGGCAAGTATGTTTACTATAAATTACAAGTGAAGAAAATAAGTTAAAGTTCCTGTCACGATATGTGCAACAATCAAACCTAAGCCTGCCTTGTTCTAGGTCCATGTTCTTATTAACCAGAACATTTAAAAATTTTAGATGAGATCAAAGCAATTGTCTGAGACAAATTCATAGTTGTAAATGTTCTCAATACTGAATAAGATTTTTTTAAAAAGAAGAAATTAGTGTTCAACTCGAGATGTTTTAAAAAGGAGGGTCACAGAAATCCCTATGAAATTAGAAAGAAGCAACTACAAAAAAATAAAGCAATACATTATAAAATCAAAAGCAACAGAATTAAGAAAATAAAAATTTACAAAACTGTGGCAAACCTTACCAAAAAAAATCATGAGAAAAACACAACTAAAACTAGAAAAAGAAAAAAGAAAAGAGCAGATTTGGAGAATAATCAAATTTAACAGAATTATCTGTACAATTATTTGATAAAAATGTTAAGCATTTTCTTTTTTTTTTTTTTTAGGCGAGGAGGCAACCCTTGGTTGACCTCACAGATTGCAAGGATCTTGTCATCTTACAATCCCTTATTTTTTACTTGTTATGCCTATAGCACCTACTCTTCCTAGGTGGTCTCCCATCCAAGTACTAACTAGGCCCGACCCTGCTTAGTGTTCGAGATCAGATGAGATGGGGCTTGTTCAGGGTGGCATGGCCGTAGACAAAGCATTTTCATTAAACAGATAATCAATAGAGAATTCATAATTTACCAGAATTAATGAATGAAGGTTCATAAAATATGAATTGAATGGCTCAGAAAAATATTATCAATTTTTTAAATTTTTGTAAAAAGGGATTTGAGCTTTTTACCAAAAAAGGTGGATTATTCAAACATTTAAAGAATTAATAACCCTCATGCTCTATTAACTTGTCAACAGCATAAGGAAAAGAGGGAGGCCACCAATCAATTTTATGCAATCTGTGTGAATGATGTAAATATAAACCAAATGTAGCTCAAAAACATCTTTTTAAACTTTAAATCAGTCTCAGTTATGAATGAAATGCACACAGCTTTGGTAAAATAGTAGCAAATGGAATTCAACAGTACATTTAATAGAGCAACCTATCATGACAATTAAAACCACTGAATTTGAAAATGTGTTACTATTAGGAAAACTAAAATTTGATATATCACTTAACAGTTCCAGTAAGTGTATACATAAAAATCCCAATTCATTAAAAACAATTTGAAAAAAGTCAATTTTATTAATATCATATGTAACACCTACCTTAATCCAAATCCCAATTCAATATCAATGATAAAAGACTAACAGAATTCTTATTAAACTATAACAATAATGACTGCTTCAACATTATTGTTTTATAACAATATAATAGTTATAGTAACAGTTTTTTAACATGAATATAAAATATCTACCCAATTTAAAAAGATGTTAAATAAATCAAGAAATATATTTATTGCAAAGGGACATTTTTCATTATTTATGAATAACCTACATCAAGTCCAATAAATTCAAATTTTTGAAAAAATGCATTGTTTTATATGCTAAACTCACCTACTACTTAAAACCCCTGCTATCCATAAATAAAATCCACAAATAAATATTGCACTTATACTCATTTTTAATTAGCTTTCATGAAGATAAATCTTTTTATAGTAGAGTACATTGTGACACCAGCTTTAATAATACCCATAAAAACAACATATTTTGATGCAGAGGTGGGAAGCGTGCCACCATTTTTGAAAGAGGGAAGAGATTTCTTTTTGAAGAAGATTTGCATACCCATCACGGAAGACACGGTTTAACTCCTGAGAAGATGGGGTTAGAAGTGTCCGGTGCTTGTGAACAGCTCAACAGCATGGAGTCCTCCAGGTTGGTGTATCTCAAAACGTGACCCACCTGGAGATCCATGGTGTCGAACAGTGAACTTTCCAAACCAGCAAGGTCTCCATAGTGAGGGAAGCGCCTTTCTCTTCACCATCGTTGGCTGGAGAACACACAGCCTACATCTACACTAGACCAGATCCGGTCCTGTCCTTGGTCTTCTCTGTCAGAATTTCCTCCATCCATTTTCCGTTTCTGGCCCACTTTAAAGCTCCTGGCCTTGATGCATGCTTCCAGATTAATGCCAAGCTTGAACATTTTGCCTTTAATAAAGAAAAATGAACAAGGAAACCAGCAAAAAATTGCATGCCGTGCCTACCTTATCATCATAAAGGTCCAGAGAGTACAAAATTGTGGTTGCTGTATAACGAACATAGCAAACTGTACTTGGTGCCCAAACATGTGCATCTTGCTGTGGAATTTCAAAGTTCAATGACTATACTTCTAATTAGTTGTTTTCTGTACTTATATAATCAGAGGAAGATGCCCAGTGAATAGTCATGTATAAAAACTGACTTTGGGTTGGGACTCCAAACAACTTTTAAGGGCTAGTTGTTTATGATTTACCCTTTGAAATTCACAGTTGTCCTAAGGCTGGCTGTTCCATCCTTGCTGTGGCCTGTTCCTGGTGCTCCTGGAGCTGCATTTCAAGGGATCTTTGGAGTTTTTGTTTGTTTTTTGCTTTTTGCTCTGCTTACTCCTGCTGTACTCCTCAGCCCCTCACAGATGGGTACTCTGGCTGCTCCAGAGCTCTGCATTTATGTCTTCCCCAAATACAGCCACTGTCCCTAGGATGTCCCTAAGGCATAGGGAGAAGAAGTGCTTGTATAGATGGCATGAGTTTAAAGGAAGAGGGAAGGATTGTATTTAAATACACTTACCCTCATGCACCACTGGTGGGACTGCAAATTGGTGTAGCCACTATGGAAAACATTATGGAGGTTCCTCAAAAAAACTAAAAATAGATCTACCACATGGCCTAGCACTTCCACTTCTGAGTATTTATTCAAAGAAAACAAAAGCACTAATTTGAAAAGACATATGTACCTATGTGTTCATTGTAGCATTATGTAAAATAACCAAGATTCTAGGTGTCCATCAATAGATGAATGGATAAAGAAGATGTGGTGTTTATATATATATATATATATATACATACAATAGAATATTATGCAGCAATAAAAAAGAATGAAATCTTGCCATTTGTGATAACATGGATGAACCTAGAAGGTATTTAGCTAAGTGAAATAAGCCAGAGAGAGAAAGACAAATACTGTATGGCTTCACTTATCTGTGGAATTTAAGAAAACAAAACAAACAAACAAACAAAATAAAAAGATTCATAGAAACAGAGACCAAAGGGATGGTTACCAGAAGGGACAGGGTAAAGAGATGAGTGAAAATGGTAAAGGAGAATATAGTCAATAATATTGTGATAAGTTTGCATGGTGACAGACGATTACTAGAATTAGTGGGGTGATCACATCGTAAGGTATAAAAATGTTGAATCACTATACTGTACACATGAAATTAATATAGCCAATATAATATTGTATACCAACTATACTTTAAAAAGATAGATAGATAGATGTATCCCATCTGCTTCTGATTTTCAAATGTGTTTAACTGCAGCTATGTCTATTATTTTTCAATTAGAGAGGAGATAAACATTATAAGGTAATACCCTTGGAAGACACTATAGATTAACTTCCTACTTCTCATGAAGTTGCTGTCTAAATCAAAACTCTTCTGAAATTTATACTAATTATTAATTCTGAAATGATTCTAAGTATCTTAACTACCTGCGACAAACTGCAAAAATAGACAGATGGGTAGACAGATAGTTGAGTTTAAAAGACAGATCACAATATGAATATCAGTAGTAAGTGATTATTTTCATAGTTGATCTGAGAGTAGGCTTTGATGGTACACAGAAGATCCTGGAGCCTGTTGAAAGCCATGAAAAAAGCAATGATCTGGTAATGGGAAGCTGATGTATTAAAGACAGCTCTTCATTTATTTAATCTAATTTAACTAAGAATACCATTTCATTATGTACAGGAGGAAAGAATGAGCCAATCCACTGACAGTACTTCCTATCTGGCCATGGAATAGATTAGTACACTCAGAGATATGCACACACTCTTGTTTTATGAAACCTAGATTTTAGTCTCATCTTGGGGCTCTAACAATTTATAACCAGCAGCATCTTGGCAAGTCACTCAGCCCCTGAGTTCATACCTTTCCATGTATTATTTGAAAACAAGAAGAGGAATTTTGTGAGGTATAAATAAGATAACGTGTGTGCAAATTCTTTGTAAGTTGTAAAGCTTACACACTTAAGACATTTTTCATGTTGTTGGTTTAATAAATTAACTCATTGAGAAGCTAAAGGAATAGGTCCTTACAACAAATGGGATCAAAGAGCCGTTGTATGTTTCTAATAATAGTAATGGAGAGGAGGAAGAATGGCAGAAGGGAAGGGCCAAAGTGGGTTCATCAATGTCCAAAAATCACTGATAGACACGTCACTATGCTCCAGGACCATGTGAGCAGCTGCTGGTCTGTTTGACTCACTCAACCATGGCACATGATAGGTGCTACATAAATATCTGTTGGATGAAGAAATGCATGTTTTTCTTCTCCTTTGGTCAGTATTTAGTGTGTGTTTTCAAATCTGTCTAGATGGCAAAACCACAGTGACATCGGACACTTGTCTCTCAAGCCCCTGTGTGTCTGAATTGCCTCAATCCATTTCTACCTTGAATACAGATGCAAACCCACTGTGCATTTCTACGTCTTCAAGAACTTATTAATTCATGCAAACAAAATGGCTCACTAGGTTTCTGTGTTTTTGTTTATTTAAACAGTCTTCGTTGCCTTCTGGAAAACGAAAGGAGAAGTAATGACAACAATAAAAACTAAGCACTCCTGATTAAAGGAGGTTATTCTTCTTCTTGAGTCAGATCCTTTTCAGTATTTCTCTTCCCCCAGGAATTTGCTAGAGATATTTGCATGAACACTCACTTTTAAAGCTATGAGTGTAACTATATCTAATGTTTGTCACCTAATCCATATTATTCTTTTAGTATCATTGCTGCCAAATATTAACTCTGAAGATTCTGATGTTCTCAAACACAATTCTTTACCCTCAAGGAACTGTAAAATGGGATGAATTACTACATTTTATATTTTACATGCAATGCACATAAACACATTAGGAAGAAGGATGCAGAATTTAATATTCTCTATATACACCTACTACGTTTGTTTTTAAAGGGAGTGGTGGAATATTTCTCATGCCTCTTAAATCAATGCCTCCTTAATTGTTTAATTGGACTGAATGACATATTCTGGCCCTCAGTGATATGAATTAGGTAACGGATATGCAAAGATGTGACATATCTCAGAAAAGTTTTCATCTTGTTTATCTCATTTCGGTAGTATGGAGATCAGGCAGGTTAGTGAGAATCCCTGGCAGGCCCACCACAAAACCCACTGAGTTAGAATCAGTGGTCTAGATTCTTCTGAGGGCGAAGCCAATTATTCACATTAAAAAGTTAATAAGTGATCCTTTGTGTTTCTTGCTCTAACACCACATGTTTTATGCTGATCTCTCAGGTTCCCAGTGGAGAGGTTATTTTCAGTTTGCCAAACAATGAAATTTCAATACAGAATCAGTTTTTCTTTTTAAATAATAAGAGCAACATATCTGTAAGAACTCCTGAATTAAAACTGTTCATTTTTTGAGAGCAATGGTCTATGCCCACTACCCTAGTATTAAAATTACATACGTTATAAAGTATGAGAGATAAGAATATAATCAAAACATCGAAATTCAGAATTACATATTTCTTAGTGGTAATTTTCATGAGAATAATAACTGATGTTTTGCATTTGTGTAGCACAACAAATTCACGATAAGCCATAAATGAGCCAACACAACTTTATCACATAAAATATACTCTCTATAACCCTTTAGAATTTTCTGTTCTTCTGTAATTGTTTTATGTCTGTTCTTATGTTAGCAACCAAAGTTAAAGCTCTTTGAAATCTTTTACTACAGTGTTCATATCGATAGTTAACATTGATGGGTTTATTATTATTAAATTTACTGGAGTGACATTGGTTAATAAAATTATGTAGGTTTCAAGTGTGCAATTCAATAATCTATCGTCTATATATTGCATTGTGTGTTCATCGCCCAAAGTCAAATCTCCTTCTGTCACCATACATTTGACCCCCATTATCTTTATCTACCTCCCCCTCCCCCTTTCCCTCTACTAACCACTAAACTATTGTCTGTTTATGAGTTTTTGTTTGTCTTATTCGTTTGTTGCTTTCAGTTTTGTATCCTACATATGAGTGAAATCATATGGTTCTCAATTTTTTTCTGACTTATTTTGCTTAGCATGAGTAACAAATAAAAACTGTTCATTTTAACCGTTTAATTTATCAATTTGTGTAGCTATGTCATACCATCAATTTGCTACCTTCAGAATCTGCTACACTCAATAGACATTGCATAAATCCTTTATCCTACTTTCTATTTACTATGTATTAAGGTATGTATTGTCCTTTTTAGCCTGCTACTTTTTCTCTAACCTTGATAATGAATTAGAGACTGGAACTGGCTCATCCTTTCTTTAGCAGGATCACAGAAATGCCTCCAGATAATCTATTAATTAACACACACACACACACACACACACACACACACAATCAACACACACTTGAATATTCAAGCCACAGTCTCAGAGATTTAACGATGTGAAATATTTCACTGCATGAATGATAAAATCAATGTACCAAAAAACTGGTTACTGATATGACCTAAACAATCTCATCTGCTAAATGTTTTTAGCTCTTGTCAATGGAGATAGCTTGTCATCAAATTAAAAGTATTTTCTAGATTTAACACCACACTGAGAGCATTTAACAACTGATAAATCTGTGTTCTTAATTCTACTTTTAATCAAGTGCATGATGCCAACATGAGCTTATCAAATAAACATTCTACCACCCCCACCCCCCCAAAAAATTTGGACTATAAGAAATACATAAACCTTGAAAAAATATTTCATATTCTTCCATGTTAATTGCAAACTTTCGTTTTTCTGTCAAATTAAGTTTCAACGCTTCAGGGAAAGTACCTAATGACCAGAAATAAGATCGTGGGAATACATTTACTGCCATCAAATGTGGCCCAAAGTATTTAAGAGAAGCCTGCATATCCCAGTATAAGCCAGCCTGTGTGATTCCACTGCAGAAACAGGCATAAAATTAGACAGGATGTTGATTTTAGATAGCAATGACATTTAGAATTTTATTTTCTTGTAGCCAGCATTCTTATTTTTTAAAAACTTGCTAAGAACACATTGAGGGGTGATATAAATGAAGAACAAAAGTGGGGAGAAACTGTGATTAGGTTTACACGAAAGTAAAAATGGTGACATGCAGATATGCAAATTCGAGTTCTCCCTTGTGAAATATCACAAAAGCCATGTCTGTTTTTACTTTTCATGACTATTATTAATGATTGCTAAAAATGGCTCTAACAGTGGTACAACCACACACCCTTTAATTATCCTCTGAGTTACACCTAGATATTCAGGAGGCAAACACAGAAAACAAAAGCAGGGAAATGAATAAAAGATAAACTGGTCTCAATTAAGGAAAGTGACCTAGCACCGCTTTCCAGCTCAGGAGCTCATTGTATATCTGTCCTTTTTTGTCACCATGTGGCAATTTTACTTCCTGAAGGAAAACAGCATGAGAGTCGCTGAGTTGGAGACAAAAATGCGTTGAACATAAACTGTTTACATGTGAATATACACACGCGATGGCAGTGTGCCTTGAATGTGATGGTGAATACGAACTGCCTGTCTTCAGTCCAGACTTCTCTCCTGAGACCTGTACGTCTGACGGCTTACCCTAACACTCCTCTAAGCACGCATGGGCTTTCCTCAAACTCGAATGTTCAGAACTGAACTAATCATCCTTCCTAGGAGGCTGGCCCCATCTCCATTGCCCGATTGCCTATCTCACAGACCTAACTGCTCTTCTGGTCTCATTTTTGGTGCCAACCTACTGCCATGGCCACTACCACCACCACAAATACCCAACCACTCAGGCCAATCTGTCCTTTCTCGTTAATTCCAATCCCTCCTCTCCTTGCCACCTCATTGACTTATCTGGCCTCCCTCTTTGCAGCCTTTCTTCTTTTGAAATCATTTTGCATTCTTCAATCATAGTCATTTCTCTTAAACACAAATCAATCATTCCTTCCTTTTGATTAACCCTTTAATGATGCCTCGCTCAATCTCAGGCAACACGGAAGGCTCTTGATACTGTGTTGTCACCGACCTTTGAAGTCACATCACCACCACTCACTGCCCCATCAACTTGGTGGAGTTGTTCTGAATGACTTTACTTTAGCAAATATGTCACGTTCCCCCACTAGTGATTCTCCAACCTCATCTGAGATTCCATACCCCTACAGATATTCTTGTGTGCTTTTCATTGTTAGCTTAAACTACTCTGAATACACAGAGATGAGGGCACACGAGAACACACACATGTGCGAGTGCGCGCGCACACACACACACACACACACACACAGGCAGAATTACTAACTCTATAAGCACTGACCCTTATCACTCTCTGCGTTGTACAGGCTTACAATTTACTTAAAAATCTTCCAGCCTGAAGAATATAACATTCTACCTAGAAAAATCACCCATTCTTGTGAGAAAGTGAACGTTCCCTTTAGATATACTGGAAGATTTCATTATGTTTTCCTAGATCTAGATTACACCGAGGAATTCAGGGGATTCATGAGAATTCAGGAAAGCAACATTTATTTGCACCTTTTCGAAATCATCGAGGAATCACGTTCTATCTATGAAAGAACTGTGGGGCGGGGCTTTTCTATATAATAGCAACTGAGACTGGCTTTCCAGCTCCCTCTGATGAATATCATCTCATGGATATCTTAGAGGTCATCTAGTTCGATGGTCTCCTTTTCAGATGAGGAGACTGAATCCCAGATGACTGGTTCTTTATGAACCAGTCTATTATTTTTTTTAAGAAAGATTTAGAGGTAATTCCTAACTGTTCAAATGTTTTCAGTTTCCTCTTGCATTAGCTTATAAGAAATAGACAAGTCTTTATTATACTCTAGAAGCCCTGGACTATATGAAGCATGGAACAGGCAACAAAAATTTTACGTTCAAGGAAACAATCCACCCAAGAAGTCCCTCCAACCCAGCACACACCACACATTCATTCCCCCAGCCCCCGAGAAGACCCGAGCATTATATTCCTAAAATTACTGGAGTCCAATCCATATTTTATATAATGGTGACTATACTTTTTTTTCATTTAATTCTTTATTCGAACATCAAATAGTTGAGAATATTGCTTGGGCATCCCACTGGATTCTTTACTTTTTAAAGGAGCAAAAGAGGTTTGCAAGTATTTCATCAAACAAAGCAAAGCTGCGACAAAACAGAATCACATCAATAATAGTACATTATCAGCAAAAGGGCGTATTAACCCATCAAACACAATTTGACATTTGAGCCTTTTGCCATAAAAAGGAGAAAGTAACTTACCAAAGAAATATCATGTTAGGGGCTAGAGGCAGGGTGAAGAGGGTATAAGAGCAGGAAAGTTTGAACTGGGTGAATCTTGCTATTGTAACCAAGGGAGATAGATAGAGGGCAATGGGAAAATTAAGAATAAAAGTCCAATTGTTTAATAACAGAATTATTAAATTTAATTTCAAAGAATCCATCCTAAGAAGTATAAACTGAGCCATAGACAGAAACAGCATGGCCAAAATGGCAGAAACCTTAGAAAAGGCTCACGTAACCTGCCTACCAGTTCTGCATTTTAACTCCTGGACTAATGGGGAGATAGGAATGGAATGAGGGAAAATGTTTGTAGCTCTAAGCTTATACCAAGAAACAGCGGAGGACTGAACTGCTAAAAACTGGAAGATTGCAAATTATATTTCACTTTAAGAGTGTTCGGTAAAATTGTTAGAACTTAGATTCTGATTACATATGTGCAAAATTATGCATTATAGGACACATGTAAATTTTATCATATTGGAAATGAGATCAATTTTAAACAAAAAGCTTTATATTTCTACACACAGGCCCAAATTAAAGATCAAATAAAGACTAATATTATGAAAATATTTTGTATAATTATGTAACATTGTGAGTATATATGCATAAATTTCTAGGAATATTTACATCCATATAGACAAAATTTTCTGTTCTAATTTCCTCTGCTGATCCTCGAAAAAGTTTCCAACTCTAGGATGCAATGAGATGGCTATATATTCCAAAGCACTGCAAGTTCTGGAATACCGACTCAGGAAAAAGAAAATTTAAGCGAGCTGAGCTGCAAATGTAAAGCACACTCAATGACAGCCTTCAGTGTGTTAGTTTCCTTATGTTGCTACTTGACAACAATGGCAATCAGGCCCTGTTGAAGAACTACTGTCCTTTCTAAAGAATTCTTGGGGACTGGTGGATGGGCAGAGTGAAGTGTTGGATGCTTATGAAATACAACAGCTAACATACTGTTTATAGTTTGAAAACATTAAGGACATTTTCTTTCTGATGAAGAAGTAAACGCAAACGCATTGCAAAAACTGAAATAGAACTCCAAAATTTATAAAATGAAAGTTCACTATGTTTTTCTTTGAGGAATGACCAATATTGCATTTTCTATATATCCTTTGAGACTGTTTTGATTCACATGCTACCCTCGATATATCTATTATGATGATCATAATGTTATCATTAGTATCATTCTATATAAAATGGTCAGAGAGGATATTTTGAGATCACCTACTTTTGCTTTTAGCATTTTAATATACTTTGTAATTTACCATGATTTTATATAATGATCCATATGAAGAGGTGTCACCTCCAAGTTGAGCATAGTTTGATGATGACAAAACCAAGAAGAGCCAATAAGACTTTTTGGTAGTAAATACCATGGCTTTAGGGTAGGAAAAAAACGCAGTCTTGAACTGATCAAGAGTCAAGAGCAGAGAGAGCATATAGAAAAAAATGAAAGAAGAAAAATTGAGGACATAGATGTAAAAGAAGGGCAGAATACAATACAAGGAATATTTATGGAGAAGAGTGTTTGACACTCTATAATCAATTACAATTACTCCTCTGTATTCCCAAGAGTTTCTTTCCTCCCCATCTACCAAATTCCTTCTTTTTAGCTCCCAGGTCAGCATAACCCCTCAGCCCATCCCCTATTTGCCTCAGGAAGGAAGGTGTTCTATGAGTATAATCACAACTTGAAATTAAGCCGAGATAGTTATAATGCCAGGTAAAAGGCTTCTTTGCCTACACCTCCTCCTTCCATAGGCAGCTGAACTACAGAGATCCACCTACCTGGCTTCGAGGTTGGATCTAGGTACCATGATCTTCAGTGGTCTCAATGAGCTTGATTATCAAGCACAAACCCTTGAAGAGGCAAAAACTCTATCCAGGAGCAACGTGGGAAGGGGAAAGGTGGACTCAGGTAACCTTGGCCTAACTGTGACTCTGTGGTCTAAATGGTGAGCAAGTAGTAAAAAGAAAGAGTTTGCACCATTATCTGAACTCTAAATCATTATGATCAACCAATGGAAAGATTATTTTAATTCAGGCAACTGCCTGCTCTGATGAGTCTTAATGCAGGGAGGAGGCAAGAGAATTAAAATGTTAATCAAGCTACATTCAGAGGCTGCAATATGCTGATCAGCCCTGCAGCCAGGCCAGGAGGACACATTCAGAGCAAAGGAAGATTTCTGCTAGGATTGCTAACAACCAACCCATTCCCCACATCTGTGAAGGGGAAACAGGAAGCAAGAGTCATTCCCTATGGCTAAAACCATGGGGCCCCCAAGATTAAATGCTGGGAACTGCCAGCAGGCCTTTCACTCTACATATTCTTACCTTTCTCATGCTGCATACGCTTCCCCTCCCCTTCCTTAATATCGAAGGAAGTGAGAACTAAAGAATGACATATGAACTGAATTCTCTGAACACTCAGGGTCCCTCTCAGTGCCTTTACTCTGTCTCTCCCTCACTGTTCCTCTCACTCTGTCTATGGAGTGTTACCCTTTTCTACTAAACTTTCTTTCTGACTCTAACTTTGGTGTGTGTGTTGAATTTCTTCTACACTCTCTGCCAAAGGACCCTCTTCTTCTCTCGGTACAGAGCTTGGTCCCCCAGTCACTTGGGGCAATTTGCCCTGTCCTGCATCACTTCCAGAAGTGCTGGAGCATTATGGAAAGATGACGTTTGCGTCCTGCGTTCTCAGACAAATTTTTGCTGCAAGTCTTTGCAGCACCTCTCACCAATCTAAAATGATCAGCCCTAGGAAGACCATAGGACTAAGAAAAACGTGTGTGCCAGTCAGTAAAGTGGGGGAGGACAGAGGTCAGATGGGAAGGGGGTGGTGAGTAGGGTGGAGGGCTGTTCCAGGAAGTCTGACGGCAATTTCAAGGTCAGTGGAATGACAGCTTTAAAAAGAGAGAAGAGGAGGACAGATGGACTTTTCTTTGTTTCACAGGACAGAAGATAGATGAGACGTGAACCCTTAATCTAATGTCACTGTAAAAGAACTGTGGTAAGAATACCTTATTTTTTCTTCCTTGGCATCAGCCTTAGACATCTTCAAATATCTGGAACTTTCTACTATCTTGGTGGTTTACCCTTACCATATCTGGGCCCAAATTAACTTATTGACACTGATTTGTTTGTTTGCTTTTAGGCTCAGGCAATTATTCTCCATTCTGCTCATGCTATGGATGTTTGTTTGTTCATTTGTTTGTTTCTCTTACGATTTATCTATTGGTTTGCACCATTTTCATATTCAGGGCCCATCGAGCATAATAACCCAGCTAGGGTCTCATAAGATGAATATCATCTCACTGATGAGTCAGATAACAGTTTTTCTTTGTCACAGAAAGTAAATCTTCTTCATTCTGTACCAAAGCGAGGAAGATAACTGATATTAAATAAATTAAATGAACACAATTCACCAATCATTGATAATTTAAGAAAACAGGATTTCTCTAAATATAAAAAGAATTATCCAATGCTTGTGTCTTTCCCCTCATCTTTCAAAGTCAAGCTTGGCATTTACCTAAGACAATATGAGTCATTCATTCATTCAACTAGTGTTAAAATCTACTGTATACAAGATACCATTTTAGGCCCTGTGATTCAGTGGTAAATTAGAGGGCTCTTATCCCTGCCTTCCAGTGGGATATTAAAGACATAAAATAAAAGTTACACAAACGACTGCCTTAAATTCCAAAAAGGAACAAGACAAGGTGCTAAGATAGCTTATAAACCAAGCCATTATTTTAGACTGGATTTGCAGGGAAAGGCTTTTTGTGGAGTAGCAGATAATCAGACTGAATAATAAGGAGATGCTTTCTATGCTAAGCACGAGAGGGTCCTCTGTGACAAGAACAGTATATGGCATATATTCTGAGCAGAAAAGGGCATATCATGTTCAAAAAACTGAAAGGCAAACAAGTGTGGCTAAAGCATACTTGTATGAGGCTGGAGAAGTGGGGAGTTTGAGATCACGCACTGAAGACCATGATAAGGAGCTTAATGAGGGAAGGGAGTGAAGAATAAAAAATGAGCCATTGCAAACATTTCCTCAGCCAAGTGATCAGGCTTAACATCATCAACGACAAGTCATGTTGATTGTTTTTGGGACTGAGGCAGGGCTGCCCCAAAATATCCCATAAGGGCTTATTGATTATTTGGAACTAAAGTTACTTGAAAAGCAACCAGTGATGGGAAGGCACACTGTCCCTCTGCTGTCTCCTTGAATGCAGGACGTAAATTTCCCTGGTGAATTGTGCCCTCCTTTCTCCGACACACACGGCTGAGACACACACTCTTATCACCAGAGTTAAGGAATTCAGGACCAAAAGCCTGTCTAAACAAACCTTGTTAGTCCCTACTTATTTACTACCCCAAACTCTCTCCTTGTTTGGGTTGCTTGCTAATGAGCACTCAAACCTAAGTTTCTTGCTTCTGTCAATTCTTTACAAATTTGTTTGTCTAAAAAGTATAAAAAGCTGCCTGCTTCAATCATTTCTCTGAGCATCATTTATGATCTCCCAATTGCATGTATTTAACTGTTTTTTTTTCTCCTGTTAATTTGATCTTGTGCCAATTTTATTATTACTCCAGGGGTTATAAAGACTCAAGAAGGGTAACGAGAAAACTCTCTTCTCCAAAAGTGCCATGTACGCTTGATCCTCTGTGGTCTCCCTGCCCAGAAAACTATAGCCTCAGAGAAAAACATCAGACAAACCAAAATTGAGGAGCATTCCACAAAATATCTGATCAGGACACCACACAGCTGTCAAAGTCATCAAAAAACACGGACAGTCTGGGGAACTGTCAGTGTTAGGAGCCTAAGGAGAACATGACAAGTTCATTTATTGTGCTACCTGGTAGGAATCTCAGAAGGATATTGGGTAAAAACTAAGGAAATCCCAATAATGTATGGGCTTTCGTTAATAATAATGTAACAATATCAATTCATTGGTTGTATTGAACGTTCCATAATAACATATATTGAAACGTAAAACTAGGTGAGGGCATATACGGGAATTCTCTGTACTATCTCTGTAACTCTTCCATTTAATCTAAGCCAATGCTAAAATTAAAAAGTTTATTTTTAAAAAATGAGTCCTTAGTTTCTATACTTGGTGAACTAGTTGATGGTGGTGCTATTTCCTAAAATGAGAAAGACAAGGAAACAGAGTGGGGTTGAATGCAGGATGAAAGGAAACAAGTTTCAGAAGTCAGCAAAATTTTACTTTAGAGCACTTTAAGTTAGAGATGTGGTGAAACACCCAAAGACATGTGCCTGTCCAGATGAGACCTACAAAGGAAATGAGAAAGCATGATGGTGGGGTGCAGGAGCTGGGGGAGGAGGCGGGGTGTTACTGTGTAATGGGCACGGAGTTTCAGTTTGAGATGATGACAGTTCTGGAGATGGATGCGGGTGACGTTTGCACAGCAACGTGAATGTACTTCATGCCCCTGAACTACACATTTAAAAATGGCACATTTTATGTTACGTACTTTTTACTTCAATGAAAAGAGTATATGGCTCCGGGTAGCCGGGACCCAACTTATCTTCTATCATCCTTTTCCGTATTACACATGTAGTAATAATGAACCCAAAGTACACATGAAAAACAAGACATGCTGAAAAGAACAGTGAAGGCTGAGCGGGCACCTGGTCTACGTGGAAAGTCAAGGAATGTGTCTCTGAAGTAGTGACTTCGAGTTGCTTGACTAAACTGACAGCTTTTCTTTAAACACCCTTGGCCCCTCCTATGACCACCCCTAAGGATGACTGTGTGACATAAGGACAAAGACACTAAGCTGCATTTGAATCCTAGCTCCAGCTTTTACTGGCTCTGTGACCATGTTCTTAATACCTGACCTCCTTAAACCTCATTTTCCTTCTTTGTAAAATGGAGATAACATTTCTCCTAAAGGTTTTGGTGAAGGCTGATTAAGTTAAATAGATAGACAGACAGATAGATAGATAGATAGATACTAGACCTTAAGATGGACTCTTTGAAGGGTACGTCAAGTTTAATTACTATGACAGTGTCTTTGGATAGAGACATCTGTCATATTCTCTTCAGATGGACAAAGTAAGACCTGCAAACCCTGCACCCTTTTCAGGCTGGAAGGTTCTATTACTCAATAGAGCAAAACCCATGGTTTCTGGCTGCCGGTCCTCCGGGCTTTGCCCTGGTAAACAGTGTTTCTCTCTGCCTCTGAGTCACAAGTTCCCTCTGCTGCAGAACATGGCAATTTTCTTTTTAGAGACTGACACCCTTTGGGGGATTCTGCAAAGGAAAACTATTTAATTTGAAAGGTAGCTAATGGTCGCAAAATGTACTGTTCAGAACCTTCTTTTTTTTTCTCAGAATGCGATGATCAATATCATCAGTTATTCTTAGCTGTGCACGCACAGCAGTACGCCGCCCTGCATTAGAGGCAGTGACATGGATGACATCGAGGTGACATCACAGCTGATTCCATGTGCCCACATCTTTCCTTAGATCACATTTCTTTTCCCTCCTTTCCAATGCATCTCAGCAAGATGTAACTCAGAACTTCCGGAAATCATATTTAAGTACAAACTAGACGTTTCTTAATTTTCCCCACAAATAGGAATATACTCTCTCATTTTTAAAGGGATCTCTCTAAAATTGTAGCAATAACATTAACCTGTGACCCCAGGTTAGAAAAAAATACAGGAAAATTAATTATGAGGTTCATGCTGGAATTTGATGGAAAACAACTGGGACCATCTGGATCTAAGGAATGCTGGGATGGGGAGAATTCCTTAGCCCTTTTGGGGTAATCTCAGTCAACTGAGAAGGCAGCCAAGGTGTCACGTCTGCTCGATGTTTGTGAAATATCACTGGGTTCAACAGGAATAGGAACATCAGTCTGACAAGACAAGAAACATAACTTAAAAATACATTAAACATAGGAAAAAAAGCATCCCTGTAAGAGTCCTATATAGCTAAACACACCAAAATAAAAACAGTCAGAAGTTTTACCTGAATCTAAGTTCTTGTGAATGGTAATAATTTTAGTATATATATTTGCATAGCATTTTAAGTGTTTACAAAACGTTTCCAAATTGACTTCTTCTGACTCTTGAATAATCTTCAGAAGTCGGAGCACAGGTACCGGTAACACCCTTTACAGACATGGAGAAGCTGCAGGGTGAGATGCTATCCTGAGGACCACCCTTCTGGAAAAAGACGGGGTGCACTTGAGTTGGAAAAACTAATTTGTTTCCTGATTCTGTGGTCCACTCAAAGTTGAGACTGTGTAAACGCTTAATACTCATAGTCCTCACCTGGAAATCAGTGGTAACTGACACCTACCACACGGGATTGTAAAGTAAGCAACAGACACAGAAACACATGTGAAAGCAGTAAATATTAAGCAGGTATAAAATGGTTATTGTCTTCCTTAGCTTAAGAAACACTGGGCATGCTTCGAAGTCGAGTCACCTCTGTGTAAGAAGTGGCTCCCGGAGCACTAGGAGCCACCTGTACAAGACCAGCGTTCAGTGATAACTGAGCACACAACCTCACACCACCAGCCTTTCTCCTCCAACACATCTGCCCATCGGTACTGAACGCTGTAACCACGTTCAAGAGCGAGAACTCTGAAGGAAATGAGGACAGTGCGAACTGGGCTGTGAGACAGAAAAGTTTTGTTTTTTGAATAGGTGATCACTTTTAATTGCAATAATCACATCAGCATTTCTTTGAAGCTCCCAAGTCACTTTATTAACAAGAATAACTATTCTTATGATTTTCCCATTGGAAGAAAGAAAACAGATCATAGCCTCATTTTAAATTAAAGGGAATTAACTGTGAGGCAAGAGGCCCATCAACAAACATACAGTCTGAGGAGGAATGCTAATCCCTTATTTCTCAAAATTTGTTCCCTAGCAGAGAGAACTTTTGCCCTGAAGATCGAGGGCTAATAATTGGTGTGACTTGAAAAAGGTTATTCCTACTCATATATGTGATTCTTTTCTTAAAACCTGCTAAAATATTTCTCACTGAATTCCCATACCTTCCAACACCACAAGTCAACTGATCACTTTAGGCTGAAGCAAGGATTAAACCAGGAAGACTCTCAGAGGTATCACATCTCTCCTGTCTCCAGGGCAGGCATGGGCACAACTGTACATTATAGCACCAGTCCCCAACCTTTGTGGCACCAGGGACCGGTGCTCCTATGAGAATCTAATGCCTGATGGTCTGAGGTGGAGCTGAGGCGGAGATGCTAGCGCTGGGGAGCGGCTGCAGGCACAAATAAAGCTTTGCTTGCTCACCCACCGCTCACCTCCTACTGTGTGGTCCAACAGGCCACGGACCAATATCAGTCTGCGGCCCGGGTGCTGGGGACCCCTGCATTACAGGGGAAGAGGGAATTCAACTCTTATCCATTTTAAGACTGTAAAGCCTTTCTTAGGCTTCATATTAGGGATCATGGACTAAGCAACGACTTGATGCTCTGGTCCTCCGTGGGGAATGGCCGCACGTGAGTAAAATTCAACAGTTTCAACACAGCAGGGCAAAGTAACACATCCAGCGGAGTCACAGAAAGAGAGAATGTGGACCGGTGATTTTAATTCGGCCCTGAGGGAGTCCCAGAGATCTCTCCTAGGGAACCCCGGGGAAAACCTACGTTCCACCCAGAGGACTTCAGGTGCTATAGGTGGCTGACCTTCAGATCCACCTGCGCAGACTCCCAGGCTGGGGCTGTCTCGGTGAACTGAGGGTGGCCATCAAGGCATCTCCGCAGACAGGGAAATCCTCCTCTCCACATCCATCTCTTCAAATGTAAAATGAGGCCACAGTCAGATCACAAAACAATTCCAAGCAAAATTCTGAAAAAGATATCCTGAGTGTCCCAGAAAGGGGAGCTGCCTCACTGAGATCAAGCGCCGGAGGCTTCATTCTTGGTTTCCTCAGGAGGGAGAGGCTTTGAGCTCCATAAGGCACCTCTGTTCTTTGAGGGTGTGAGCTGGCTCAAGAGAAAACTCTGGACCCATCATTCTTAATTTACTTCTCTGTAACCCATCTACAGGATTTATCACAGACAGGTTTGCGTATGACATTTGTTGCACACTCAAGGGTGCTTCTGGCAACTACACAGAGGGTTTTCTGTGAGGAAGGAGGGAAAACACAGCCGGGTAGGAGTGGGGCGTTCAGAATCCTCATTCCAGCAGCATCGCCCGGGACAGTGTGACATGGCTAATCCCGAAGGTCCTCAATCTGTTATTACCAACCTTTTGGAGTTTTTGTTAAAATAAAATGAGGTGATAGCACTGATCATATACTGTAAGTGAAAGGTTTGCTTTTTTTAAAACAAAGTATTGTTTGTTTCAAATCATTATTAACTAACCCACAAACATGACTTCAAGAAAGTGGGAATCAGGAACAAGGATAAAGAGATGGATATGTGTTCTGAAATGCAAACTGAGACACCTGATCTACCAGCTATCTATATTTATGGGACAACAGAAGACAGAATTTCTCATTTAGAACCACTGCAGTTGAATCGAGTTCTCCTAACCCAAACCATGCAACGTTAGGCCACTGTGCTTCCCCATCTTGCCTTGGTTCCATTAGAAATAAAAATAAGCTGGCGAGTTGCACTTTGAGAAGCACTACAGGCATCTGTGAAACTTCATCTAAAATTGGGGTCAGAAAATGGTTTTTGTAAAGCACCAAATAGTGAATATTATAGACATTGATAGCCACATTTGGTCTCTGTTGTGCATTCTTCTTCCTTTTTTCATTTTTAGTATTTATTATACCTATGTCTCAAGAGATTGGGGTGGCTTATAAGTTATGTAATAAAAAAGAAAAATATTTAAACTGAGGAAACCAGAGGAATGCAAAACAAGAGTAGGAAATATTACAATTAGCAGGTAGAATCTCCAGTATGTTCTGCAAGCATATCGCACTGAGATTTTTAACAATCCTTTAAAAATGCAAAAAACATTCTTGGCTAGAGGCCATACAGAAACAGGTTGAAGGCTGTACTTGGCCCTAATCCCTGCTCTAAAATAATGCAATGATGAGCTGTAGTAACTCGAAAACCATATGCAAGTACAAGGGGTTATTTGCTCAAACACACGCTCTTGTTTTTCTGACCTTCCAATGTGTACTTTACATATTTTAATACTTTTTCTTTATGCTGCTGTGACAGTCATTGCTTGATAAATTACAGTAGTTATTCTCTTCATATCTTACACACGCTTATAGTTAGAATTATTTTATATACATCTGTATCTTCAAAATACCTTATACATAATAAGCACTTAATTATAACACTTGTTGTTCCACGTAGTCTATGGTATGTTTGTTATAGGAGCCTAAGCTGACTAAGACGTTTCCACCAATCCAGTAAAAATCATCTTGTTCTTTAAATGCTCTACGAAACCAGGCTTCAGCGGGGTTGGCCTCCCCTCCTCCCCTGTGGATCCAGGAGTCCCAATGCCTGTACTACAGCACCTGTGCAGTGCGCAGCATTGTTTATTCCTCACCTTATCTCCCAGGACAGGCTGTATGGGCTGAGATTATGATTAATCATCTCTATATCTTGGATGTCCAGCAGAGTGCCTGGCTGTACCTAATTCTGCAGCAATAAATGTTTGAAGAATAAATGAATAAACAAATATTTCCTGTGTATCGATATCTGTCCCTTATAAAACACTTCAACTTTTTATACAAAAACTGATGGAAGACTGCAAGGATATAGAATGATGAGATGAGAATGGTACTGACATGAGTGATGGATTTTTTTTTCCTCAGTTTTAAATATGGACAGTGTCCATATTAGCCGATACCTCTGGAATCTGAGCTCTTTTTCAGACGGGGGTGGAGCTGAAGGGAGTTCCCCAGTCCTGCTCATCTCGTGAGCAAGCTGTGCTCTATCTAGTTCCTTTGGGAATCTGTAGGGGTTTCTACAGATGAAAAAGGTGGGAAACGCTGTGGTCTGTTAGTTCCTCCCTTTTCTTCATCGTTAGCATGGTGCAATCCACCAAAGCAGAACTGACATTCGTGTCCAAATCTTTTTTCATTGAGCCTATGTGAAGCTGAGTGAAACGCTTTCTAAAAAGGTAGAGGCAAATTAGCTTTCAGCCTCCACAAATATAGTTTCACTGAAAACAAAGTTCCAGTTGTCTTCTGATGGATTACTTACTGGTACCAACTAACGGCACCAGCTCGTCGATAAGCCCGGGGAGCTCACACCAGAGAAACCCAAAACACATGAACAAAAAGATTTCCTGAGATTTTTGTTGAAATGTTTCTATTTTAATTTAAAAATCTTCATTTAGTGTGAAATTCTCTTTTTGGGAGGCAAGATAAACAGCTTCCTTTCCTGGCAAAACATGCTTTTGGTTTTGTCACTGAATAGCCCCTAAAGAGAATACAGTATTTGCAAACAAGGCTTCTGGCATGTTCTCCTGTACTTCCTTGTCCTCTCACAGTTCCGAACACCTCTTAAAATAGCTTTGCAAGTGCCTTCCCAAGATTCCCCAGGAGCACATCACGTTCCAGTGTAAGTGACAGCGGTCTGAGAGAGCATTCTGTCACCTCATCGTGAATTTCTCTGGACCATGAAATGCCCAGTGTCCCAGACAACACCAATTCCTCAACTCACTACCACTCGCTTCTCCTTTCCACTTTCCTCTGATATGAAACAAAGCAGAAAGACAACAATAAAAAAACGGGCATTTCATTTTGAAAACATTTGTGTCAAAGCAGATTACATTTATGGTTATCAGGACTTCAAGATGGAGTAATCTGCTATTTGAAAGAAAAGTACATCAACAGAATTAAGAGGGATGATATCAAACCACGGCTTTCTAGTTTGTCTTTTTCTTACTGTAAAGATACTGCATGGACAATTTTTGCCAATTTGGCAGGTTATGTGACAATAGATTATCCTAATGTCCTCATGAAATGGGGAAGCAAAAGAAAGAAGTAGACTTTAATGTTGTTTTCTAAAAGGCTTTATCCATTATACTTCTCTTTGCTTTTTAAAAGTTGTCATATATCTTCAGTAAAAATCACACTGTGTAATTTGTTTTCAATTATTCTTTACTATGTCAAATAAAAAGGTTAAGGATCCACATTATTAAGAGATACTGGTCCAAATACATACTAGGGATTAATGAAAACCCTAATTACATACATGCAATTAAGCAAAAATGAATAGATGAGATCTCCAAACTTCTGGAAGGCAGGAAACTAGATACTCTCAAGACTGGAGCAGCTCACTGAACAAGGGTTGATTCTTAGCTGGGACCCAGAAGAATGACATAATGGTTGATCCATGTTCTGATAGGTTGATGCCATGTCATACTGTCATTAAATTTTTGACAATCATTCATGTTTTAACTTCGGCCTTTCCAATAAAAAACTTACCACTAAATCATGAGGCCCCTTTGTAAAACATCAGAAAAGCAAAAGTGAGGAGATGGGAAAAAAATCAGAAGTCCCACAAAAATAAGGAAGTATAACAAAGTTTTTTGTTGTTTTTACTTCGGATCTTTCTTAGAAGGAATTCAACTCTAAGATTTAAAATAACCATGTGGAACATTTCATAGGGGTAGTCATGGCCGGGCAATAAAACTGACAATGAGTTGGGTGTCAGGATGTCAAGACCTGGCTCTATCACTTCAAGTCATTGTCACTCACAGGACAATTCACTATTATTTCTTGGTCACAGTCTCCTTAACTGCAAAATAAAGGTGCTAAGCTAGATGACATTGAACAATTCACTAAATTCTTAAATCTGTGATGCTGAAGGAACTAAAGGCCAACTGACAATGGTACAAATTACACATTCTTAACCACTATTTTCTATTGCCTGACAGTGGAGTATGTACACAAAATGTGTTCAGCAAATACCTGTTGAATGAATACTAGAACAAATAAATGAACACTCCAATTCCATGCATAAGACCAAAGCCAGAGTTGGCAAGTTATCCAGAACAGCACTTAGGTACATGATGTAAATTGTTCTCTATCTTTGGTCACATATCTTATTGATGGAGCCAAGAAAGAAAGAGTCAGTGGTGCTGTGGATCCTTCCTGGTGTGGGGAAAAAAGTGGTCTGTGATCTGCGCTAGTCAAAATTTGTTTCAAGATATGTTACACATAAAAACAAATGCAGTGAACCCCTTTAAAAGTTTATGTCTTAGATATTAATTAGATTCCGCTTAAATAAAGTGAGAATGCAACTTATACACCTACAAAGGTAGCCCATAGACAATTTTGCTTAGGCTTAGATGAAGTGTTGGTTTCAAAAGCAGGAAAATTTGCCAGAAGGGAAAATTTATTCTGAAAGGATTTTTTTTTTTTTTTTTTTTTTTTTACCTACAGAGTTTCTCTGAGCTATTTTAGAAAATGATGACTTCATATTATGAAACCAATAAAAGAGCATATTGGGGTAGTAAGAAACTTCAGACTTCTCGCAGAGTAGTGGCATAAAAGCATCACTAAAAAAAAAAAAAACATTTATTGGGTTCTTCTATGTGACAAGAATAGAGACAGGCACAAGATTCAATGCTGAGAAGAATGTAAAAAATACAAATCTTGACTGTATGGAGGTTTCTAATGAAATCAGAGACTATCAACTATGATTCCGTTGTACAAAGGAGTTGAATATAAAGCACCTGTAAAAGTTGAATGGTGGGTACAAGAAAAGTCAAGTTTAAAAAGTTGATACCATTAGCTTCCAGAGCAAAGGCCATGTCTAAACAGCTGGAATGACTAGATGTATGGAAGAGCATCAGTCTTCCTCAAGGCAGAGAACAGAGGAAAGGGCACAACCCAGAGGAATCCTGAACAGCCTCTCAGATGTCTCTTTCCTCTCAAATAGAAATAAGAATACTCTGTCTGCTTTTGGTAGGCAAATGAGACTTATAGTGCTCCATTTAGGGGTCAGGAGAAATACCTTATATAAGTTCTTGGCTTTTTTACTTAGCTTCGTCGTGAGCGTAACTGCTGGGGTTTGGAAGATCAAATGGAAAAGAAACAGCTCTGTGAGATCCTTTCTTCCTTCTTCTTGTATTTATAGACTCAAGGGAGCAGAAGAGTTGCCCAAACTAGATAAATTAACCATTTAAGTCTTTCAAAAAAGAGGTGAAAATTTTTTGTTACCTGAATTACAAAAAAAAAAAAAAAAAAAAAACTTGTGTAAAACATAATATTTGGAAAATAAAAATAGTCAAATAAAAATGCTAAGATGCCAAGTAACAATGCCTTTTTCTCACGAAGTGATGAAACAGAGGCAAGGTGAGTTAGAGGAAAATGAAAAAGAGGTAGAATTAAACATTCAGAACGTAAGTGCAAGTCTATGGCCACACACCCTGAACATGCTTGATCTCATCAGAACTTAAGTTCTGTGGCTAATATTAGAAAGCTCCAGAATTTAAGAAAATGAAAATGTAAGATGAGAGGAAATCCAATACCATACAAAAATAAAATAATATAGATGGCAAAATGAAAAAAGCTTTGCTCTAATGCATAACTAAAATTTATCTTTAAAAAGTAAAGAAAAACATGTACTGATTTAATAAAAATACCAAAGAAAAACTAGTGTAATGAAACATGATTCAGCACTAAAAAGAAGTGAGCTATCAAGCTATGAAAAGACAAACTTACGTTCTTATTAATAAGTGAAAGAAGCCAATTTGAAAAGGCTATATATTCTGATTCCAGCTACATGACGTTCTGGAAAAAGCAAAACTATGGAGACAGTGAAAAGATGAGTGCTTGCCAAAGGTTAGGAGGGAGGGACGGATGCACAGGGTAGCACAGAGGATTTTTAGAGCAATGAAACTACTCTTTGTGATGCCATAACGGTGGATACAGGTCATGATACATTGTCAAAACCCACAGAACAGACAACACAGAGTGAAAACGAAAGTAAATTTTGAACTTCAGGTGATCATGATGTATCCACGTAGGTTCACTCATTGTAACAAATGCACCATTCTGGTGCAGGACGATATTGGGGGATGCTGTTGGTATATGGGTGAGGGGGCATATGGGAACTTTTTGTACTTTTACTCAATTTTGCTGTGAACCTAAAACCACTCTAAAAATAGTCTATTAAAAAGAACTAGTGCAGAGAGAAAAGTTATCATTCAATAACTATACATAGTAATGAAAAAAGTTTGAATTTTAGATAATTAAGCAATTGATATGGCTTCATTTTTGATTTTATTGGTAAAGTACCAGCATATGAGAGTTTGAGAGACAAAATAATTTTAAAAGCAGTCAAATATTTGTTGCAAGTGTAATGAATAAGTCACACTAATTTAATTTTTTAAAAAGCAAACAAGGCTAATGGCCTTCAGAAAATCTGACCAATATATGGTGCAGTGATTTCAATGATCTGCAATCCTAAGTCTTAGAAAAATCAGCCAACAGATTCAGTCATCATCAATTATTTCTGAAGATGGATCTCTCACTAAGAGATGCCAAAATACAGGAATTAGAGCAATATCTATTAAAGAAGAGAACAGGGCTTCCAGGTACAGCCAACTCTCTAGATTTGATGTTTACTAAAATAACGAGACTAAACCGAGGGAAAAGATAACAAAACTCAGGCACTGAAAAAGCCGCAGAGAGGCAGGAGCAATTAAGTAGCTGGAGACTGAGAAACGAAAGCCAGATCCAAGAGGAATGGACCATGGAAACTTGTATTGCAATAAAGAAGCTAAAATAAGCCAGTGAACATCAAAGGGGAGACATTTGCCAACCTCTCTTTCTTCCATGAAGAGGACCCCCTGGGATTCTATGTGAACATTTCAATGATAGAAAGATGTCATTTTATTGTGTCAGGAGTATGGAAACTTGCTGGGAAATAAAAATGACCTCCTTTCTATGCATCTGCTTGAAAGAAAAGTAATTTGAATTTTCAGTAAATTCTTACAGAGATAGAAGCCAAGGAATCGCCTTATAAATGGGGAAGTTTTAAAGAGGAATGCTAAGGACGTGAATTTCCTGAAGAATGTGTTATGTAACTAACAAACTGCGAGAGAGAGGAGGAATTATCACTTTAATTAATTAGGGCCCTGTTGTTGCTCCCTTGTGAAAGATAATCCTTGATTAAAAGTGTCAGTATGTAAAAATATTGACTGACATTGAAATGTAAGAGTGGGAAATTTCAATTAATTGTAAAAAAATTAGCTGGTATTATCATTTACCAATAGACACTAATGATCCTCAGGAGACTTAGGACGCAGAAACAGAGTTGACAGTGGACATGTAAACAGGAACAGAATTAATTCACTGATGGTTCCTCCCTCAGAATAATTAGCTCCTTCGGCCTTTTGTTTTACTTCTGCAATGCAGAGGTTAATGTTAAGAATAACAACTCTTTTGCAGAGAAATGGAATAGATAGAACAATATAAAATGGAAGAAATCATAGAACAAGATTTTACTAACATAGTGTTTTTATAGCGAACAGAAACATTCCAACATATATATGTTTGATAAATATTCATAAAATCATATTTTATGCCTTAGAATTTCCATACCTAGAAGCCTTACTGAGATTCTTTCTCTGTGTGCCTAGAAAGAGCTCCCCAGGGGCTATGAAGGAAAAAGCACCTTCAGATCTGAGGACTAAGCCGGGAGGTGAGTGGCCAAGATGGAGTCTCAATCTCCTCGGAGCCTGATTCCTCTAACATGAATTCTGTTTTCATGACTCCAATTTCTGAACACTGACTCAAAGCGTGACGTGTCTCTATTTTGTTTTCTTCCCTCTCTCTTTTTCTTCAGCGTTATCAGAATTAGATGTCGAATAACATAATGGGATATTCTTTTAAAGAAACCGCTTATGGAATAGCAAAACCAAACCCAATTATTTTAAACTTATCTTTGACGTTAAGACGTGAGACCGATGCCCAAAGGAATGAACTCTGCTAGAACAAGCTACTTAGTGTCAGTGGGCACCGATTCCTACACTTACAAAGAAAAAAGAACAAACACTGGCCACATAGGGTTGGCATGAGGTATAGGAAGGATATATGTAAAGAAATGGCACGAGTCCTAATACTTAGTAGAGACTCAAGAGAGAGCGGCTGCCATTTCACTGTTTTTGTTGTCATTATTACTGTCACAGAAAGAGACCTCATCCAAAATTCTGAAATTTTCCATAACATAGAAATATCTAGTCATGGAAAATATTCAGTCATGCTCACTTTAAAATAAAAGCAAAGTTGTGACTCCTTGTTTACCTCTGAGTGACGGCCTTTAGACGGACAACAGAAATTAAACCGACATCACCCACTGCTCTCCCGCCTCTGGTATTCCCAGCACACAGATCAAAGGGAGGAAAAAAAGTCTAATATTTAGGCTTCCACATGAAGACACAGATGCCCACTCCACTGATAAAATCTGATAGAAAAGTAATTTTGGGAAACACTTTGGCCCTGGGGCTGGTCATTATCTGTCCCCTAAAATGAAACCGAATGCACTGAAGCCTCCGAAGAACACGAGTAGAGTATTCTCACCATTTTCTATTTTCAGGCTAGTTATATGGCAGAAGCCTCTTCCCTCTAGCAGTGCCAAGGAAGGCACAGAGTATTCGAAAACCGTCGTCATTTTCAGCAATATGAAACTGTGTGAAATTTATGTTCTTCCCTCTACCCATCAAATTATTTCATGTTCAGCTTTTATTAAGAGTGGGAAAATTAGCCTTCAGGTAATTCTTTAGCTACTCATCTCACTCCTTCTAAAGAGCTCTTTTGTAGTTAGTTAAATAATCAATAAATAATAGGTCCGTCTTCCTATATTACTCCACCTTGCTTGTTGACTTGGCATAGCTGGGGGGGGGGGTGGGTAAGGGAAAGCTTCTCAGCTTTATGAGAGTGGAAGAATGATCTTCATAACCAAGGGTGAGCGATAAGGCCAGGACAAATCATTATCACTTCTCTGTTCTTAGAGGGGGTGTTGTATTACCTCAGGCTGTTACTGGGGATCATCCCACTGCACAAACATTTGCAACAGTAACAGTAAAATGCATATCCATTACCATTCAAGACAATTTCCTCCCTCTTGGGAACTCCTCCCCAGGCTGGGAGAGGGGAAGAGGAAGAGGGCCTGGTGCTTGGTGGTCCAGCTAGATTAGTGACGAAACGCAGACAGAATGCCAGACAGGAGGGGACATAGATGTCTTTGGAATCATAAAGGTATCTTCCTAGGAAGATATCAGGGGGATGCCTAGTATAAGTGCGATGTTTATAATGAATTAGATGAAGAGGAGGGAGAAGAAGAGAGCGAGAATAAAGAGGAAAGAAGAAATACATTGGCCCGATTTATTTAACATTACTCTGTACCAGTCATGACCCTAAGCTATGTACATGTATTATCTCCTGTGCAGTAAGGGAACTAAATAGCTGACAGACAGAGGGCTTGGCAAAAAGGCTTTGATCAGTGATGGAAGATCTCGTATGGGTTTGATTTTAGAATTTATCTTAAACAGTTGGGAAACAGTGAAGAACTTTTAATAAGAGAATAATGTATTCACATTTGTACTTTAGAAAGGTCAGTCTGGCTGTGTGAAACAGGGGGTGTACTAGGGAAAGACCGGAAGTGGGGACTCAGAAACACAGGCTCCGGTGACAGTTCACGTGAGATGCTACTGTTCTGACAAAGGTGTGTGGATGGAAAAGAGGGGATGAATTCTAGACAAGACTCAGAGACAGGTTTCACCTGGTGACACTATCAGATGGTGACAGGAGAATTTGGAGTGAGGAATAAAGGAGACATGTTTATAGCATATCAACCTCACTTCTAATTTGTGTGATTTGTGATGAATAATCACATGCAAATTGATACTACTATTCATACAATAATAGAGAGAAAAACTTTCAAATTCCTCCCATAAAACAACAACAAAGTGTATATATAATAGAATATAAATACATATAAATACAAAAATAGAATAAAAATACATAATCTATAGGCAACAGTAGAAAAACATCACCATTCTAAAAAGACTTCTATTTTGAAGATTTAAAGACTTAGAGGATTCCATTAGATTCTTCTTCCAGAGATATCTCAATGGAATCTCTGTCTCCCATAGAAAGATTTTCACACATAAGGATATAGAAATACCTCCCCTTTCCTGTACCTTTCTAGAATTCTACATAGCAAACAGCATTTAATATGTCCAGGCAATGAATGTCTTCTACTAATCTCTTTGCTTAAAAATATACTAATTAAAAGTCTCCTTGCTTTTGTCTGTTTCAAATTATAATTGAAATTTAAATCAAAGTTTTAAAAATGTTCTTGCCCTATCCAAAGTAATGTGCTTCCTGTCATTGAACACCAGAGGGCATCATTCAGTGAAAGCCTAGATTTGGGAGAGAGGGAGAAAGAGGGGAGGAATTCCACTGTTAATGAAAGAAACTGATTTTTTAGTGTGTACCCTTATCTACCATGAAACATTACCATGGTAACAAGCACCAGTTAAGATGATTGTATATTTAGGTCACAGTATAAAAGAAGGAGTTTGAACATGTTGGGGGGGGGGGGAAGAAGGAAATGAAATAAAATAAGACAAGAATATATAAACTGTGAAGGGAGGCAAACTAGCCAGAACTTACCTTACCTTTCTTTGCTAATAGCAATCTCCCAGAGTCACATTATGCCTTTCAAAGCAAAGGTGGATAATAAATTCTAACTAAAATTAAAAGTTGCCATTGAAATTCAGACCCTTAAGCACTAGCAATCTTAATAAAGAGGAGGAATGCATCCAGTGTGGCAAAACGAAGAAGCGATGACTAGACTGGAAGTTCCTGGTTAGAGGCATCGCACTGGGGAAGCCTCTTCACCCATTTCGATGCCTATTATGAATTAAACTGGAAGATCTCAAAATTCTCTTTCATCCTTTTGCACGAGACAAAGAAAATCTCAGTATAGCTATAGGTGGAAATAGCATCTGCCAAAACATCAGGTAATTTTGCAGACCTTGTTTCCAGAGGCAATCACTTGATAAATCGGAACGAGCCTGCTGTGCCAAGTAAGAATTGAGTTGGCACTGAATCTTCCTTGCTTAGGGTCTGGGAGATCCAACAAGAATATGCAGAGTCGAATTAAAAGGATGGGGAGAGAACACTGCTGAACTCTGAACACCATAGTTTGCCCCAAACACAGGGCAGATGAGAGCTGCATGTATTCATGGAAAGACAGCTGGCACAGCAAACGACAGACTGGAGTCCAACATGCTTGTGTTTGAATCCAATTTACTAGCTGGGTGATCTTGGGCCATTACCTGACCCTCCGAACTCTGGTTTCCTCATTTGTAAAACGGGAAAAACAGCATCTACTTGATAGAATCGTTGCAATGATAAAATGAGAAAATTGATTCATCTATCCATGCATTCAACAAATACTTAATGACCTCCTAGGATGTGCCAGACACAACCTTAAACACTGAGGATAAAGCACTGACGGAACAGATGATATAATACATACAAGGTGCTTAGGACAGTGCCGGAGGCTTAACACACACTCTTTGAAAATGCATTTCTCAGAAAAAATGATCTGTTTCCTTTGCCCCACACAAAATGCACTCTACTAAAATTACCACCACCACCACCACGTGACCCAGCTGAGCTCTCAGGTATGTAGTCAGTACCCTTGCTCTGATACTCTTTAATCAAAGCTGTCCCAACACCTGCTCAATGAACCAAAAGAAGACAAAATGGGGACAGGCGATAGGAACTGACAGCCAAGTGTTAACAGTCACAAGGAGACTGGCAGTGTTTGATACATGAGTCCACTGAGGTAAGTCACAGAGTACGCATCATAAAATGCCCAACCACTATGAATGTAAGTTCAAATGAAGAAAACCAGTCCTTTAGGAGAACTGGGTAACAAAGCGTTTCTCTCAGGCCCTTGATGCTACTGAGTAAAGGGAAGAAAGATTAAGATACGAGTGGGATAATAACGTGGCACGGTGTCACAAGGCTGCTGGACTTATCGTGGTGATCACTGCTTTAGATACATAAATGTTGAATCACTATGGTGTACGTACACTTGAAACTCATGTCATATTGTAAGTTAGCTATATTTCAGTAACAATTTTTAAAAGAAAAGTGAAAGAGTGGGGCTTGAGTGGTCAGGTTGACGATTACGACAGGCATGCCCCTGATGAAGACTGACATCAAGTGACAAAAGCTGAGCCAGCACTGCGGTGGCTGTTAATAGCACACCCACGGATTCCCACCCTCTTTTTTTCCCCTTTCTCCCATTCCCTCTTCATTTCTTTTTTTTCTACCGTCCCCTCTTTTTCATCATGTGCGCCTGTGTAAACTTTTCTCTGTCTGTGGGTCATAGACACATGAGCCTCTGAGTCAGCCTACCTGTCCTCGTCCTCTGAGGTGCATGCCATGCCCTCCTGGCCCTCCCTGACAGACAGGAAGGAGGCTGGGACAGCTGTTTGCTTCCCACCTCTGAAGCTTGCCCCTTCTGTCTGTGCCCTTGAACCTAGGGGCTGGCTACCCTGGAACTGGAATTTGAAATTCCCACTGAATGTACATCACCTGCCTGACCTTGGGGGGTAGCATGGCAGACAAGGGAATAGAGTCACATTCGGAATAATATAATTTTTCAATGTGAACACAGCAATCTCTGCCCCCCCAAAGTTGAGAGACTGTGGGGATCATTCCAAAGGCATCTTAGTCTCTTCCACCTTTGCTCCTGAAGTCAGTTGAGAAGTGCAAATATGCTCTCTGGGTTCTCTTGAACTTGAACTATGACAGGGATATTTAAATCCACCTATTTGGTCACTCTGATCCCCCTGCAGACACCCTCAGGCACACTCACATAAACCAACACGCTTATTTCTTTTGTAGACAAACTAAGCATCTGCCAGGAAGCTCACCTTGAGTTTTGGGTCCTGAGACTCTTCTCCACTCCCATCTCATTCAGAGTTTTAAAACGTCCAGTGGACTTGACCAGAATTTTCAGGCCTTTTCAGGGTCAAGTTTTATTTTTCAGTTTTAATTGGCATAATAGTTTAGTCCAGTAAAGTATATACAGTCAATAGAATTTGCTTCTCTATTGTACTGTCACAACCAGAACACATTACTAATAATAGCAACAACAATAAAAAAGTCACCTGGTTTTAACTTATTGCTTCTCTAGTCCTCAGCTGCCAAATTCTGCAAAGCTGCGACATCATTGGCACAAAATTCTTCCATCCATTTGACACCATTTGACAAGAGTCTCAAAAGTACATTTTCTGAATTGCAGCCTGATACAGTTCCCAGTTCGAAACTGTCTCTGGGCCAAAACAACCAGTTTACGTCTATGGTTATCAGGGCCCTTGTAGTTATATCATCCCAAAGATCTCACACAGACACACACGACAGGCAGACAGACACGCACGCACGCACTTATTTGTAGTTTGTAGAGTGAATCATCATCCTTATTATATGCTTATCAATGAAAATGTACTACATTTCTCTCCCTAGCATATGCTTTTCAATACAATGGATGTATATATGAACTTCCAACAAAATACAATGCGCCAGGCTTTACCGGGTTGCTATCAGGCGTTTAAGAGTCTCCCCACTTTCAAAGCCCTCTCAAAGCGGGTAAAGCAGAATGAGAAGTGAGGTGCTAGTCCACCCCAGGACCCAGCCGGCTGGACTTCCGGGTATGTTGGAGAGAGGCTGCCTCCCACCCCGTGGGTGGGCCCTGGCTTGAGGCACGAGGGGGGTGGCGGTCGGGGGGGGGGGGGGAGGTGGAGGGGGGAGGAGGCTAAGGGCCTCTTATCGCTCCAAAGGGCAGCGGGGCAGGAGCAGCTGGGGACTTTTTTCCCCCCAGAGCCTCCCCTCACCCCCAACCCAAATTGGAATTTTTTTCCCTGCAGTTTCCTGCACCCATGGTTTCTCTCTGGGGCCAGGGATGGCTCTGCGCTCTTCCGGCCTGGTTCTCTGCGGAGCCGAGGCCGTCGCAGCCGTGACCGTGACGGTGACCGTGGCCTTGGCGGTGGCCATAGCCGCAGGCGCGCGGGGGCCGTCGAGCCCCGGCTACGCGCAGGAGCGCAGCCGGTGTGCGGTAGAGCGTGGGGACATGCGTTTGTGTTGCTGGCTGCGTGTACTCAGAGACGGACACACCGCACGGCTGGCTGCCACGTACCCACTGCCACCCAGCGCTAAGAAAAAGAGCAAGAAAAGCAAAACATGCCAAAAAAAGAAAAGAGATGAAAGGGAAATGGAAAGTCAGCGTGGGGGATTCGGAGCTGAAGGACTGGGAGGCGTTGTTCTCCTGATGGGCTGGCTGCGCCTGGGCTGGCAGACGCTTCACCCTCGGTGGCCTCAGTCACAGACGTGTCTGGGCCGTGAACTGACATAAGGACACTGGAGGGCGACTCGGGTGAGGTGTCGGCGGGCAGCTCTATGGCTTAGGCGGTTACCCCCATTTCTCTGCGCTCCTCCCGCCTCTCCACAGCGCACTGAGGTGACAGCTCCATACAGGCCACTGGCCTGGGGCGCGTAAGCTTGGCGGGCCCTCCCTTGGACTATTTGATGGCTCAAGGCAGCCGCGAGGACCGCGAAGGACAGGAGGGTAGAGATGGGGTCGGGTCCCTGGAGGGGGACTGAGGCAGGGTGTGTGTGTCGCTCTCTGCCAATAATTTGGGGGGATCTTCACCCATGAGAGCTGTCTTGGGTGAGCCTCCTACTGACCCGTGGGGGGCGCCCCAGGGACTCAGGGCGGAGCGCACAGGTGGAATTTCCACGAGATCCACCGAGCAGGGGCTGGGACCGCACCTCCCGAGTGCCGGAAGCTACAAGTTATCCGCATCTGCCCAAGTCCGCAGTTGCGGACAGCGAGGGACATCCGGAGTGCAGGGGCCCCCCACCCACAACCTCGAGCCCTGCCGGGCTGGCCCAGGGCCTATCAGGAGGTCTGGGACCTCGCCGACTCCGGGCTGAAACCCTGTCCCCAAGCCGAGGTGGACAGCCGGTCATGTGCGGAGCTGAAATAGGGATGGGGTTGCAGAAAACTCCCCCTCCTCTGTCCTGGAGCCCTGAACCCAACGCCCCTTGGCTGTTGTCCATGGACCGCAGCACCTAAGCGGGGAACCGGGGTACTGTGCGGAGACGGGGCGAGCCGGGTCTGCACCCCAAACGCCTGGAAGGCTCGGCCAGACTCCGGGCAGGAAGCAGCGTGCGGGGTAGGAAAGGGCGAAGCGCTTCTCGACTTTTCCGTGATGGCATCTCGGGGAGAAGGAGGGGGTCAGGTGACAGTGGAGGGGTGGCGGGCTGGAAGAGGGAGCGACGCCCGGACAGGCTTGACTTCCAGGCTGCCTTCCACCTTCCGCGGGACTCATGACCCGCGGAATCGCACCCCCGCCCCGCGCGGCGCCTCATTTGCTCCTTCCTGCCAGACCCGCCACCGCTGCCCTCAGCCCGCCAAGCCCTGGAGGCCAAAGTTTCCGTTTGAGAATCTGCACTTGTGGAGGACCATCCTCCAATTTCCCAACCCCCGACCCCTCGGCGCCCCGTTGTGGAGACTGGGAGGGACCCCGCCGTGCCAGAGCCCCTGGCGCGGGCAAGCCGGGCGCTGGGCAGCGCGGTGCCCTTCCTTACCTGCCGCCGGTTTGGCTCCGGCTGCCTCCCGGGCTGCGATCTCCTTGGCGCAGGCCGGCACAGCGAGGAGACCTTCGCGGGTTCAGGGCTCACCGCCCCGGCGCGAGCTGCGCGCCGCTCAGAGTCCGAAGCCAGCCGCCAGCTCGCTTTCTCCCAGGATCTTGCAAGAGAAAAGGAAGAGATTAGTTGGTGCCACGACACCCAGAGGGGTGGGGCGGGGGAGGCGGGGAGTGAGCTGACCCAAAGGCTCAAGAGAGAGCTGGGGAGCTCCGGAGCGCGCGAGCAAGAGTCGCGCACCTCACACGGGTCCCAGCCACTTGGCGAGTTAGGGACCCCTCCGCGGTTTAGAATGAAGTGAAGCAGCTGCTGCCCCCGCCCTCCACACCAAACCACCCAAGGAGAAGCCAAAAAGGACTTTCAAACCTGGCTTTTACGAAGAAGAGGAATCTGGAGCGCAAAACAGAACCGAGATCTGGATGGACTGGCGAGCTGGGCGGGATTCATTTCTTCACCGAAGTGCTTGAGAAAGTAGTAATTAGTGTAGGGGCAACACCTACTTCGGTGCCTGTGGCTGTTTCCTAGTGGGATCTGCGGTTTCAAGGCTCTGGCCAACCCGCAGGCTGGCGTGTGTGCGTGTACGTGTGTGTGTGCGTGTGCGTGTGTGTGTGTGTGTGTGCGCGCGTGCGCTCGCTGGAGCGGGTCTCTGCATCAGGCGCCTTTGGTATGGCAGGAGAGCGGATCGGTGTTCGTGAGTGTGGGTTCGATTAGCTGCAACGGGCGGACAATTTCTGGAGAGAACATTTACAATTTTCTTGCAATATGACAGGATTAGTTGCTGTTGAAGGCGCTCCTCCAATGAGATCTTCTCTGCTCTCTGATTTGGCGGTTCTTCTGAGCAAATATGACAGCCTTTTCTCCAGGCGCCTTTCCGTTCCTCTCCACATCCATCCACAGAGCCCAGCTCTCCATCTGCAATTTCCACATCAGAACCTTTACAGTTACCACCACCACCACCACCACCACCCAGCCCCATTCCTGCAAGTATATGACTGCCATGAAAGTGACAAGACATACTGGGAAGAATGCAACGTTGCTTTTCCTTTGCAGAAGGTGCTTAAACCCAGTTTTTCCAGGTTAGAAACGCTGGAATAAATCCACTATGCTTTGTAAACATATAAACCTGCTAAACTACTCCTGGATTGTTTATTACCCCGGGACATTGACAAATGTGTTAGAGGAGGGAGAGGTTTTTTGTTTTTGTTTTTTTCTTGTTTTAAATATCAGTCAATGCCCATGTTTTCTTTCACAGGCAATAGATCACAAAGTATGGTGCTTCATGAAATTTTTGGATCTCCATGAAAAACATTATGATGCGAACTTTTTGTGTTCAGATCAGCCTTAGATTTTTATCTCTTCATTTTAATGAGAAATTCCTTCAAAAAGTATTCATCATTTTTAGGTACTAACCCATTTAATAAAGGTACAATGATGGTTCTAAAGCTTAGGACAAGACTTACTTTTGTGAAATTATATGTATATATGAAGATAACACCAAATGTGATAGGTTATGCAGGCTGCATGTTCTCTTGCCTACCTTCAGCAATCAAATGAAAAAAGCTGAAACAAATTGAATACAGAATTGAATGCATCCTTGTTTATATCACAAAGACAGACAAAGAGCAGGTTAAAGATGCATTAGTTTAATATAACCAATTAAATTCAGTTCAATTCTCCATGCCCAAGCCTTTGCTAAGTGTCAAAGAGCCTAGAGAATAGCAAAAATCACTCACTGTCTGTTCTTTATAAGGTCCAATCCTACTGGCAAGGAAAGACACTCATATGAAACACCTACACTACAGCTGACCATCAAGATAATTAATTATATAGTAATAAAAGCTCATTGATAAACAGAAATCCTGTAGCTCAAAGTTTCTGCCCTTTCTGTTAACTCAGTTGACACCAAGCAGGATTTGGCACAAACTTAATTTTGCTCGACTGAAGTCATCCTGAAATAATGCCTTATAATACCTTTGGCCTCCATGCCCTCACATGCTGCCATCACTGGGAGATAAAATACTTGTTAGAAAATCAAGACAGCTCTGTTGAGCCTTGATCTCAGCCTCCGCCAGCATTTGGTCCATTACGTCAAATATCCGATTTCATTGTTTACTCTCTAGGTGCTCTTCTGAAAATGAATTCACATGTTCCTTCCTTACTCCATTATTTCTGTCTGTTAAGCCTCCATAAATCCATGGAGTTGCTTGAATCTTTTTTGAAAACGCGCATGCGCGCTTGTGTGTGTGCACACACACACACAGCAGAAAAAGAAAGGGGAATGAATCCTTGACTGGCAAGAGAGAAGAGGAAAACCCAGTTATCTGTCACTACTTGTTCTTTCATATCATTAGTGCCTTCTTACCAACAGGGCTACACATTCCAAAAAGAGCAACAAAGCAAAAAAAAAAAAAAAAAAACCAATGAAAGCTAACAAATATTTTCTTAAACCTGAATAAAACTGAGTCCATGAGTAACTGCATTTCTATGTCAAAAAGAAGTCACTATACTTATGGCTTTTTGGAGAGGAGTTGGAAATGGACTGTTTGCATTTTTAGCAAACAATCAACAATGATGACCATTGTCTTCTTCTAAGGTCATCACTGAAAAAAACATTTTTTATATATACTTGTAGTTGTGCCACTCGATATGTAATTTTGGAGAAATCATTTAAATGCTCTGTGCCTCCGAGTCTTAATCTGTAGAAGGGACACGGCGATATCTCCTGGGGTTGTTATAAGGAACAACAGGGTTAATTCATGGGAAGTTTTCAGAAGAGTGCATGGCGTAAAACAAATAGCCATAATTGTGAAGACTGTCAGCCAGGAACTTAAAGCTCTGATTCCAGAGTCATGCACCTGACTACTGAGTTAGAAAACATTTAGGTGTGAATCTTGACAATGAAAACCATCATGTTAAACACTATTCATCTTAACACTAACTCCAAGAAACCTGATTCTTTTCCCCTTCTAGGTTTTTTTTCTATACAAGATCATGTGTATTCTGAGCATTTTATTGTTATCTCTTAAGACAGTTCGTTTTCTGAGATAAAAGAGTACTCCCGAACCTAGAAATACAGCGTTTACATTTATTAGCAACCCATGGTGTGGAACATTTTCAAAAGTGCTTTTTAAAGACTCTGTAGAATGCATCTATGGGTTTCCCTTTATCTACATGCCTATTTTCCACCTCAAAGAACACTAATAAATTAGCAATTTCCGCTTGTGAAGCCAAACTTCATTACCTACAACTTCATACAGCTAGTTTTAGGCACAGTGCTGAAAAGCTCAGAGGCCTGGAAGGGATGACTTTGAATCTTTTCCAGAGTTCACTTTTGAATAAGCCTGGAAATAAGGTCACCACTAAGGTGAGGAGATGGGGAATGACTGACGGGTCTCATCCAGGGGAAGGTGGTGCATATTTTATTGTGCCACGTTGATTTCAGTGCAGCAATAATTAGCCTCCAGTAATTGGATGCGCAAATCAGCACTCTATCATCATAAGTGGATTAAGAGGGTGACAAGTTCAACTTGAGTGATTTCCCACCAGGTATGGCGGCCCTAACATTTTCTTAATTTTCTGCTTTCAAAGAATCAAGAAAACGAAGGTGAGGACTTTGCCTTTATGGGGAAAATAAGTCAAGAGCTAAAGATCTTGCCTTGCCCTTCGTCTCCCACTCTCACAAACTGCTCAAGAGTTGAACTAGCAAAGCATAGCATTTATCAGCAGGAGGTTTAGGAAAGATGGGCTGATGTATCTGACGAATATGAAGGGGTTCAGAAAAGGCTTCCCCAGGATGTGCCACTTTGGCATGTGGATTATTTTGAGCTAAAGTCAATTGAGACCTTGCTGGCTCAAGATATGCTTTTACCTTCCCTTAAAGAATTAAAATTGCGGGCCTTGCCTGTAATAAGAGTTATTATCAGAAAGAAATTTTTATGACCTATCTGTACAGCAGAGCAAACATCTAATTACTGGACATCTGCTCCTCTTATCATCCTGTGAATTACTCCCCTCCCCTCTGAAGCCCCAGGCTCCTATCTCACTTCTTGGCTCAAGATGGCACATATACGTCACTTTAACTTTCTGTCTTTGAACCTCTCATGTGTGGGGGGTTCTTGTACATATGAAATTAAGTTTGTTTTTCTCCTGTTAATTTATCTCCTGTCAATTTGATTATTAGACCAACCAGAGGACCTTTGTGGGGCAGAGGAAAAATTTTCCGCCCCAACATACGCCAAAGGAAGCTTTCTTTTCCTTGACCTCAGTTTGAAATATAACAATTCTAGGTTAAAGGTGGACATCCACTAGATGACATTCATGGCTAAAATGGCTTCTTCAGTCTCCCTCACTGTTTTGAGATATTAATAACAGCGCTATAATAGACACACTATTCCTCTTAGAGTTATTTATTTTCTCTACAACCTTTTCACAAAGTAATTTAAATTCTTCAGTTCTTTAGCTAGAAAAGATTATCTTTTTTCCTCCTAGAAAATCCTAAGCTTTCCTTTTTCAGACTCTGCACCAGGAATCTCCATATACAAATAAGACTGATTCTGAGTGATGTTTGCTGACAGCCTAACAAACAATGCTTTGCTATTTTTTTCTTTTCCCTTTTTCTTGAAATTTGGCACCGCAGCTGTTTTAAACTCTTTCTCCTAGCGGTGGTGGTGTGTTAACTGGAGCCTGGAAACATTTACTGCTGCTGAGTCTAAAATATTTAAAATCCAGAGCTCTTTTTCAAACAGGGAACACGAAGGAGGGTGGGGGGAATGAAACCCCCGCTCTGCAAAATGTTAAGCAGCTGCAGCGGTGATAAATCAGGGTTAAGAATGCAGAAGAAAAAGGCCGTCTGGGACGTGTTTACTTAGAGAAGCATTCCGTGTATGCGTATTGCTCCTACTGGGAAGAAATAACGCTGGCTTCCTCTTTAGAGGTGAACCTCTAAGACTGAGAACTGAAATGTTTTGACCACACCAGCATCAGGGTGTATTCTGACAGACAGCTTAAGCTCCCTCTTTTCCCAGCTGAAGTCAGATGCTGGGCTCCCAGGTGGGGGATGTGATTGGAGGAGCTTCAAAGTGAAAGTCTTATCACTCTTCTCTGCGCATAGGGCCCCAAATTATTTGAATCAATAGCTCTTTTGTTCCTAGTTTCTAGGAATACCTAAAATCTTTTTTGCCTGTAGAGAAACTTGATTTTTTTTTTTTTTTTAGAATTTAGAGGGAACCAATCACTTTGACTCATGAGAATTTAGATAATTTCCCAGATCATATATTTACCTAGATCGTAAGCTAACGAGAATGGCCCCTTCAAGGGACGGGTAGAAATTCTAACATGTTTCAGAAAAACACATCCCAGGAGACACCACAACACAGAACAGCCTCCTTGCTAAATGTGATCTACACTCTATTTCTTGAGAGTGACTGAGACCATCTTGACGCAGAAAGCTGTGTTGTGCCAGGCAAGATTCAACTGAGCGAGTCTGATATCGCTCTGTGTAGACTTCTTCAAAACTTTAAAAGCAGACCCTTATCCCTGCTAGTGCACCTGAAAGTAGCTTCCCGAACACATTCCTTGGCTTACTGTGCCTAATAAAATGGATTCTGGACACTTTGCCTTCTCTTCTTCATTTACTCAGCAAGGTGACAGGTTTTGGCTTTAGGGCCTCATTCACAAAATCTCGTGAGTAATATTCTATGAATCCCTGCAGATGGGAATAAGTTCAGGCCCCAGGCAAAGTCAATGTATGTGCTACATTCTCACAAGGCTTTCACTGACAAACATTTTCCTAGAAAGTAAGTTAACTTAAAAACGATGCCTAATAAGCATGTATTGGTGATCGCTGAGTGTCTTCAAAAACAACCACTCTAAACCTACCCTTAGAGCCCACAGCCACACGACATCCTCTCTTTCTGTGAGTCCCCAGATATGGAGTTCAGGTTCTCCTGCTTGATGGTCGTCTCCTGGAAATGTTTCTTCCTTGAGCAAGTCTCACACAGACAGACTGCCATTGCTTTGCCTCCTCCTGCAGGGGACACTTCGGACAATGTCATATTGTGTCTCTGAGAACTGAGTGTTTCTCAAAAGCCTACCATAAACTGAAGTGAAGTATTGAGATTGGTTCAACAAATATTTATATGCTATTCATTATTATCTTAGATATTGGGGTGACATCAATAACAACAAAAATAAGAAAGGATTCTTGCTGTCCAGAAGCTAACTCAGTTGGAGAGAGCAACGTGACCAAGACTGCTGTTCTTAGGCACCTGTGATAAAATTGCTGATGTCATAACCCATGGGGCATTCGGGAAAGGGCCTTGATACTTCTCCACCAGGGAGCTGATTCCAGAGGTGTATTCCACCTAAGGTAGGCTCTACCTGGGATTTGGAAGCTGTAAGTGAGATCTTGGGAGGGAAATACTCTGGATAATGAAATAATACTGAAAATATTTAAAGCAATCACCAGGAAGCGGTTGTTAAAACTGAAGACATATATTAATGACCACTGAAGGGGAGCAGAATATGCTACCCCAAATATGCCTCTTTGGCAAACTGAGTATTTTAAACTGGTTATTTTTAAGAAAGAGCAGACATAGGAGAAGCTTGGAAAACTGAGAAGTGGCCCATTTGGCCTGGGCAAGGCTACCTTTTGCTGATCTAAATAGTTCTCCAAAGACCTTTGGGGCACTGGCTTTTGCTGCAATAATGGTGACTCTCCTATCAGCAGTAGTGAAAACCATGCAGCAGCCCTATGGAGAACATTTTGCCTGGCAACACTGGTGCTGTAGTTCCCTAGCAACATGCTCCAGCAATGAGGGACTTTTACTTTTGCGCAGGTACCTGGAAGTCAGCTTTTGGTTGGCTGAGCAGTCTCTCCCTAGTACCAACTCTTACAGAGGTACACCTCAACAAAATTTGCATCTTATTCCTTTCATTTCCCCTTGCCTGGAACAATAAATAGTGTAATTAATCTATCATTGCTTTGGAGTGTGTTATTTCTTTTCTGCTTCTTAAGAGACATTATCCTGTATGCTGTTGGCTTGTGCAATTTTAATAAATTCTGTAGTGAACCCATAATTTTGTCTCCTCTAACAAAACTGTCTCTGGCACATGGACATTTCAGTAATTTCTTGGGAAGGGCTGTTACAGCTTACTCTAACTGTATGATGGCATCAGGGATGAGGGTAATCTTATTAAGAACTGGAATACAGTTGTTCATGGAATGGACTTCGAGGAATGGAAACCCGTTTCCAGACAGTTTATACTTTCAGTTTGCAGAATAATACTAGGTTTACCTCTGGGAATGTTCTCTCAGGTTTCTCCATGTCTTGCCCTAGAGTTGGCCCAGAGTGATGAGTGAGAGAATGAAACTGGAGAAAGGACATAAATTTCCAAGATGAAAGTCGGACTATGCCACTCAGCCACTAAGATCAGTGCTTTTCTAGAAAGCTTCTTTATCATCATTTCTGAAGCAAGATGATCTGGAGAATATGAGAAGAAAATCGCTAGTGTACAAACTTGCTTTTTGGGCCAATCGTGAGAAAGACGAGATCCAAAAGTCTCCACACAGCAAAGTAAGGTTCAGGTTCAAACTTTGCCACTTATTAGATATGTGACCTTGCATGAAATGTGTAATCCCTTTATGACTCAGTTCTCTAGTATGTAAATAATGTATAGATTCTGTCCCAGGGTCATGATGATGATTAAATGAAGCATTTGTAAAAAAAAAAATTTTTTTTGAAAAATGTGCATTTTTATTAACTGTAAATGTAATTAAATTGTGATGTGAATAACCTGTTTATTTTCTCCTCACCTAATTCCAACTTTCCCCTGGCAGGTGTTTCCATCTTGATTGAAAAACAACATTGACTTAGGAGAATACTAGGTAATATGTAGCTGGGGACAGAAAAAGATGGGGGGAGAGTGTTAAGCTTGTTTACTCAAACCATACCAGAAAAGAATATATGTCTATCCTTACCAGAAAGATGAAGGAATCAGTGGTGTCTCCTTTTCTTTACTTTCTTACTCTCATCAGCTCATGGTATCAAATCTAGGTACCCCTTGTCCTTATATGGTTCTCAGTAAAAAAAGGGGAAATTTCTCCTCTAAAACAAAGATGGCTCTCCTGTCCTGTGTGAACACACAACTCCCAACGGTTGCTTTTGCTCTGGATTCTAAAAATACAAGTAGTGATGTCTGTTAACTCTAGAAACTAGTTTCTAATCCTCCAGAACATAAGTACGTTGTGATAGTAAAATGATATAGAAAAACTGCCTATGAATCTATAGATTTATACAGAAAATTCAGATCTTCTTGCTGACTCAGCTAAAGTCACCAATGCTCTTTCATTCCAAGCCTTTTGCCTTTCAACATCCTCTGAAGTCCAATTGCTTCTCTGTTCTTATGCTTGAAGTACACTGATTAACTTGAGATTCACCAGATAACCTTGACCTCACTCACCCCTTAGTGCCTCTGTGAAAGTTTGAACTTGGACTCCTCCTTCTTGAATTAAATTTTTTTTTTCTGGTCAGAAATATGCCTCTGTTGTCTCTTTTATATCTAACAACATTTCTTATAAAATCAGGATGTGCTCACTGCGGCTGGGCTGTAAGCATAATAGACCCTTACCCACAATCACTAAGCCGGTTTTGTTTAAGTATATCAATTTCAACTTTATTTTAATGTAGTTAATTGCTCACAACTTGAACAACTCTAGAGAGCATTTCTCAGGATACTATTATAAGAATATGACGATGATTCTCACGAGGGAATGTTAGACTCATATTGGAATATGAGTTGTCTTTGGCGCTGGGCTTATGATCTGTGGCCAGACATGATATGCATATTAATAAGTGCATTATTTATATATCATTAAAAATAATCCCGACACATTAAAAAAAAAGTTTTTACTTGTGACTGCTTAGTGACAATGACTTATTCTGTGACGTTTGAATTGGCAAAATTTATTATTTTATTCTCTCTCCTCTCCAGAACTTTTGATTGTTATTTTTGGTTCTAATCTGGAGATATCCCTGGTGAGTCTAACTTGTGACCTGAAAGGAAAGCAGTGAATTAATAGATTAATGAAGACAGAAAAAAAGGAATACATTCTAATGTGATTGCAGAGGATGGAAAGAGATTAGGGTGGAGAAAAAGAATGTGGGAAGGAATTGTGAAAAAGATACTTATCAACTGAAATTAGATGTCCAAATGGAGCCAATCCTCATGATTTCAAAGAGACACATGACTAGGAAGTAGCTCCCTGTGTCCACCATAAAGCACCCCCATGGGAGGATGGGAAACTAAAACAAACGCTGTCAGGAAGAGGCCGTGAGCCGTTGTTGTTTTGTGCTCCTTTGCTAAACTGCTCCAGCATGGCTCTCAACTCAACGTGAAAGTTCTCGCTGCCTCAGATGCCCTTTATAAACCTATTCCATTGAGCTTCTTAGGCAAATAAGTAGTGAAGACAAAAATAGTTCTGAAAAAGCTCATATTTTTTTTTTCTTTTTGCTCACATTCTTCCTTGTGCGGTGACAATCCTCTCTGTCGGCCTCTTTACAAACCTGATGGTAGAGAGGAAACGAATTTATTCAAGAGAGACTGGGTGTGTGGTGACAGCGTGGAAGAGAAAATTGAAATGTGTAGCGATCTAGTTGCTAAGGATAAGGGTCAGAGTCTAATACCCCAAATCACCATGCCACAGTGTTTCTCAAAATGGATGTGTGGTGAACCAGAAAAGTTAATCTAAATGTTTTATTAAAGATATAAACAGCATCAATGCCAGTTTCATGAAGCACAGCAGTGCTAGAGAGACAGCACTTTTTAAGCGTTTCTGTGTGACTGTGTATAAACATGCAGAGCATTTATTTAGCTTTCAGTTAGCCCTGAAGAATAAAAGTGACTCTTGTACAGATAATACATCATGATACAATTCCAAACAACATAAATTTATAGATGAATGGTTCTTTTGGAGTAGAATTCAAATCTCCATTCACCCTGCCCCAAGTCCGCTCCCATCATTGTTAATGCTGATGTTTTTTCTTAACAGTGACCATCTCAACTTTTAAAATAATTCAATAAACATTTGTCTATTTATATGCACATTTCTGTGTGGTGAGATCAGCAAATGACTAACTTCAGCTTCTCATGGAAAGGATGTAGCCTGTACCCAGTACAGCCCAAAGCAATGGGATGAATTGGGTGAATACATCTGGACACATCTGGGAACATCAGCTCTTGTAACCAGGTCACCTGAAGCACTGAAATCATGTACTTAGAAGAATGATCATGTGGCCAACATTAAAGGATGACCTCATTCTATATTTCTTAATTACTCTAGTATTGTAAGTTTATGGTTTTGGTCTCCATGAATTTAAAACAAACGTTAACCACTTGATAGATCTCCTCTAAAATGTACTGCAAAACAGTGTGGCTTCCTAAATGGATTGCAACAGTGACATCTTAGGAGTGCCTTGGCTCCTAATCCCAATTCTTCCAAGACATATGGCCTTGAATAAGTAATTTAACTCATCCATGCTTCAATCTCTTTTTCTGAAAAATGGCAATGTGTCCATCCTGATTCTAGATTATTTAAAAAATATTTTAGTACCTCAAGATTTATTAGATTTTGAGAAATCCAGCTATTCATAATACTCCTTTGGCCAATTTTATGATGACTTTTAAAATCTTCAATATTAATATGTACTAAGTATGTTAAGCAGAATAATGCCTCCCCCATCCAAAGATGTTCACATCATAATCCCTGGAACTTCTGAATACGCTACTACACATGGCAATAAAAGGAATTTAGATGGCGAATGGAATTAAAGTTACTAATCACCTGACCTTACAATAGGGAGATTATCCTGCATTATTCAGTTGGGCCCAATGCAACACAAGGGTCCTTAAAAGTGGTGACTGAGGCAGAAGACACAGCATCCGAGTAATGGGATGTGAAAAGGACTTGACTGGCCACTGATGGCTTTGACAGTGGAAGGGGCCATGAGCCAAGATTTAGGCAGTCTGCAGAAGCTGGACCATGTTAGAAAACAGATTCTCTCCTGGAGGCTTCAGAAGGAATGCAGCCCTGCTGACAACTTGATTTTGGCCCAGTGAGATTTGTGTTGGGCTTCTGAACTACCAAATTATAAAATAATAAATTTGTACTGTTTTAAGCCACCAAGTATATGGTAATTTGCTATAGCAGCCATAGAGAACTAATATATCAAGTTTCTACTAATGTTATCAAAAGTGATTTACATTTCGTAGGCTTAACAGTAATTTAGCTTGTTCAAATTTCCAGTGCTTATATAGTGTTTATGTTAGTGGTAATATCATTGTGCCAAGTACTGTGCCCAAAAGTCCGAGTCAAGTATAGTGGCTACAATAAACTTCCCAGAGTGAGGGGTGGAGCAGGGGGTATAAAAGCTTTAAGAAAGAAGTTTATTGATATGAAATATTCAGCACTTAGGACAGTTCAGCCATATTTACCAGTTTTGAATCAGTACCTTGGAGAGAGAACAGGACGCATTCTTTCATAGTAGATTATCAAGATAAGCCTAACTGGTCAAATATTCTGTGGTGCCAGCCTCTGTGGAGATCTCTGAGACTTGGAGAGTGATTAGGCTGATTGTAACTTAAGAAGGAAGTGTAAAGTCACCTCATTTTGGAGTAGCTCTTGCCTCATCATCAAATTCCAACTGACAAGGCCAGTTGGAGCTAAAATGTTAGATTTACTCTGACCCAATGCTGCATACCACATGCAACTTCTGTGAACTTTCTTGATCAGAACTTCCTTCCTTATGTCTCCCCATGTGCGTCTCAAATTCTGCCTTGAATCTCATAGCCCTTACTTATCATCCGTTTTTACAGTCTAGCAATGCTCTTGACTTAGAATAAAGGCAAGAGCATTGCTAGACTGTAATACAGGCTCACTACTAGAAGGCTTGGATAAAAGGAGGTATGGTTTTAAGAAAGCCACCATGTATTATCCATTCTTTCAGTTAACAGACAATATTTACTTACTGCCTATCATAAGCCATGTATAGTTCTATGTGCTAGAGATAAAGACAAAAATCTTACTTTCATAGGCATGTTGTAAGAATAAGCAGACAGTAAACAGCCTGATAGATTAGTTAGGTTGGTAGGTAGGTACGTAGGTGGGTAGGTAGACAGAATGACAGACAGACAGATGACAGAATAATATCAAACAATGATAATTACTAAAAAGTGCAAAAGCATGTAAAGAAACTAGTTTAAATGTCTGTACATCTCCTTCCTTACAGGCACAAAGTCAGATTGCAGTTGTGGTGAGATAGGGTCATGTGATTAGTCCTACTTGTGAGGAGTGAATGGCACTGATGGGATTCAAAGCTGACTATTTCATTACCAGTGTAAGAACTCCAGGGGCTCCCCTTCCTTCCAATACAGCAACTGGCAACAGTCAAGAGAGAAGCTCTACAGCCTAGGCCCCTGAGTGACTCCAACTAACCATAGTGCATGTACAGTGGGGTTGTGAAATAAAACTTTGGTGTTTTATGCTACAAATATTTGTCTTTCCATCCGCAACATAATCTGTCTATTCTGACTGATAAAGATAGGGAAGGCATGTCGCTAAGGGGCTAAAATTTCATCAGAGATCTGAATAGTGTTAATAAGTAATCACCATTAAGTTCTGGGGTAGGAATATTTCAGACAGTGGAAATAGCTGTTATAAAGACTTTGTACTACTCTCAAACAGGCTCCAAGAAAGCACTGCACAAATCTGAACTAAGCTTGGACATGGGTCATACCTGTGAACAATGTCAGACATGACATACTAATATTTATCTCGAAAAACAGGGTTGATGTTTGAACCAGTATCTTTAATTCTTAAAAATTCAAACCTAGCGATATAGCTGAGGATTTTATTTCTTACCTATACAATTCTATTCAGGAGCTGTCCCTTTTTTGCCACTTTCCTGACACCACGGCCCAAGTTATTCTCACAGTTTTCTTTGTCGCCCAGGGCAATGCTTAGGAGCCCGGGTAGCCTCAGAATCACTGTAATATCATTTTTCATCCATTTGTTTATTAAATAAATATATATTAAACAACTACAATATGCCAGATTCTGGACAAACCACTTGAGATAAAATGGTAAACAAAGATGAAACTTGCAGTGTAGTGGAGGAGACAAATATTAAGGAAGTAATTGCACAAATTCAATGGGAAATGACAACTATGATAAATGTAATGAAAGAGAGGTCATGTTGCTCTGAGAATACATAATAGGGAGATTTGAATCTGCCACAGGGGTCAGAGAAGGGTTGCCTAAGAATGTAAAGCTGGAGTTGACAACTCATAGATGAGGAGGAATTAATCAGCTGAAGAGTGAAAGAAAATATTTGCTAAGAAAAGGGAACCACAGATCAAATCTCCTGTGGTAGGAGAGAGCATGGAAGATAAGAAAAAAAGCAAAAAAGATCCAGTATGAATGAAATACGGAGATTTATGGGATGTCAGACATGAAAAGAGATGGGTTGGGCAGGCATAGACAGAGGGACGCCACGCATGGAAAGGTGGCCTTGTTTAGGACCTCTGTCTTTATAATCAAGTCGTGGGAAGCTATTGGTAGATTTAAGTGGGTAAGAGGAAAGATGACTGTAATCAAATATGTTAAAAAATGTTCTGGCTGCAGTGAGGAGAATGGGTGGGAGAAAGGGAAGAACAAATGTAGGTAGGTTGACAGGACCATTATCTAAGACTAATGAACAGGGGATGGCAGCTTTGGGGCACTGTGGTGGAAACTGAGAAAAGTAATGAACTCTAAAGTATCCTATGATGTGAAGAGTGGATATGGTGGAGGAAGAGGGAGATTTCGAAGCTGACTCTTTGCAACCCGAGGGGGTGATGCCACTGAGTAAGACTGGAAACACTGGAAGAGACAGAAGCTCGCAGGTGGGGGTCCCATGTGGGACATGCTGAATTTGAAGGACCTTTCAGACAAACAAGAGGCAGGCCAAACAGTTGAAATTACAGCTCTGGAACTCAAAGAAAGGTATAAGCCAGATATATAACTTTGTGAGCCATTTGCTCCTCCTGGGAGGTAACTGAAGTCTTGGGCAAGGCTGACACTGCTCAGGGAGAGATGGCAGAATGAGGAGGAACAAAAGCAGGAAGGCAGGGGACTAATGGAAGACGAGCACAGCAAGCAGAGAAACAGCAGAAGTGCAGGGCAGGAACCAGAGCTGGACCAGGACAAATGTCAGGAATTCTGGGTTCCCGTCCACCACAACCCAGGGACAAGGCTTTAAAAAATAAGTTCTCTGTAAGAAAATTTGCTTCACAAATTAATTGTTCAGCTTATCTGAATTAGAGAATGAAGGAAAGTTCTCGTCTTCAAAATGGGCTACTTCTCTTTTTCCCATAAGTTGTCCCAAAGTTGAGTGTTTATTAACAGAGACTTGTTCTAAGCACATGACCATTGCACGCAGTGCACTCAGGGATATGCAGGTGATTAACGTACCGTGAGAACAGGACACCAGCCAGCCTTAGGTTTTAAGACTGAAATAAAGCAATCACTTGGTCAGAAAAAAGACTTCCACCAAATGTAGTGTTTGGAACATATTCATATGTTCCAAGTGAACAAGCAAACAGATATCTCTTTTGATTTAAAAATATATGTTTTTAAAAAAAGACCATAAGATATGTTTCATGGGGGAATTCCTCAGACATTTAGATTCAAAATTTTTTTCCTTTTCTTTGTCCATGGAACTCCTACAGACTCTCTCATCTGATTGCCCAACGGAAAGATTAACTGCATCAAATTATAAAAACTGATGAGCAGGTATGCGGACACTAAGGAGAATGGATGACCTGGTAAGAGTGGGGAACAAACAAACAAACAAACAAACAAAAATAAGAAAAGATTGGCCCAAGTCCTCAAGAAGCAGAGTTCTCAGCAGCCAAGACCCGAACATACAAGCATTCTCACCCCAATATCCCTTAAAGCTTTTCTGTATTAGAAGTTGGCTAAATACTTTTGGATCATTCTGATAATCCTGTGGTTGAATTATGTTAACTTTATTCTTTAATAAAGGGACAGAAAAACTCGTACACATTTTAGATTAACTGCTTTAAAGGAAAAAAATGATAGCACTCAGCGAGTAAACTTCAGTCATCTTGAAAGCTAACCTTTCCTAAACCTCTCATTAACATGTGAGCTAGATAAATATATAAAGCATGGATTAATCAATGCATCAGATTAAAGGTCCCCAACTCCTGGGCTGCAGACTGGTAAAAATCAGTGGCCTGTGAGGAACTGGGCCTCACAGCATGAGGTGAGCTCCCTAGCACTAGCATCACCGCCTCAGATCCACCTCAGATCATCAGGCATTAGATTCTCATAGGAGCACCAGCCCCTAGCGCCACAAAGGTTGGGGAATGCTGTATTAGATAAGTCTCTCCTGCCTTTAGATATTAGCTGGGAACACATTCAAGCTTAGTGTATTAAATTTAATGTCTTAGTTTGCTCTGGCTGCCAAAATACCAAACTGGGTGTCTTAAACAACAGAAAACATTGTCTCATGGTCCTGGAAGCTAGAAGTCTGAAATGAAGGTGTTGGCAGGGTTAGTCCCTTCTGAGGGCTACAAGAGAAGGATCTGTTCCAGGCTCCTCTCCTTGGCTTGTAAAAGCTGTCTTCATGTTCACATGGTGTTCTCCAAATCTGGCAAGACTGTCTCCAAATTTACCCTTTTCTTAAGGACACCAGGCATATTGAATTGGGGCTCACCCTAATGACCTCTTTTTAACTTGTAAAGACCCTATCTCCAAAAAAAGGTCACATTTTGAAGTATTGAGGTTCGAGTTTCGACACTATGAATTTTGGGGAGATACAATATAACCCATAAAACTTGATATCTGTGCAATACGAAAAAGTAAATAAACTAATAAATGTTACATTTTCCACCTGCTGTTAATGTTGGTCGAAGCCATGCTATTTAAATTTTATTTTAGTATTACTGATGGGTTGCTTTAAGTTCACTTGCCCTATCTGCCTCATGTTCAAAAGCAGTGTTTCATAATTAATAATTAGCTGCTATGCTTCCATTACACTTATCACAGTCAGCCTGGTGCTCCATTCTTCCCTAAATATCACCTCCTCTAATTCTCTTGTAATCTTCTTGGGGACATGGAACATATATTGATCGCCTGAGTATACTTGTTGCATCTAGCACTGTGCTTTGTACATGATCAGTCATTAATAAGCATTTTTTTTTGAGGTGAACCGAATTGAAATTAGTTGAGATAATAAATTTGCTAGGTGACTATGGAACCAGGTGAAGGTAAGTGACTCACAGAGGAGATTGCCTTAGTCTCATTTACCAAGTTCTAATTAAATAAGGTAATGAAAAACTGATAAACAGTGGCTCGACTAGACAGGGTCTATCTATTTTGCTCCCTGGATATTCATTCATTGGCCTTGCATTCCAGGAGTGATTTTAATGAGCTAAAATGAACCCAAGGATTTGGTGGTCTGTCTTCAAGAGTTATTCTGGTAACACCTTGTATCTGGCTAGTGAGATTGGCACAATTAAAGATAACCACGCCTGATAGAACTTTCCCAAAGTCCACCCGCTATTAATTAAAATAAAAGAAAAAAGATGAACACATATACACTGTACATAGATTCCACATTGTTCACTAATCTACATGTAGGTTCTGATGTCATTTTAGGCGATTCAGGTCTCAGTTATAATATCATCTTCAAAGTTGCTTTCCCGATGACACAATCTGAAGATAAGTCTCAACCTCACTCATTTCCTGTCACTTTATCCTTTTAGAAACTTCCTTTTTTTTTGTGCTGAGCACTACTGAATATAATCTCTTACATGTATATTTTTTTTACTATCTACTGATTCATGCTCTCCAACCCTCCACCTGAATACAAACTCCATGACAGCAGATACCTGGTCAGTCTCGCTCACCGATAGCTTGCTCATCAGGCCCAACTATGGCAGAAACCCGATATTTGACAAGTATGACTCTGCATGGCTCCCTCTGTTTCCCCTACACCAGTTGTCTGAATCCTCCTGATTCACATCGCTTACCCCACAGTGGTTTTCTTGCTGTTCACCAAACACATCGACCACCACTTCCTGTCTCAGAGCCTTGGCAGTTACTTTCACCGCTAGATGAGAAGTTCTGACCACAGAAATCTACATGCTTCATGCTTTCACTTCTTTTAGGTCTCTTCTCAATACACCCATTTCTGTATAAAAGCCCCTCAACCCCCGAGACACTAATGTCTTGCTTTGTCTTATTTTTCTCCATAGCATCAGTCACCACTGGACACAGCCTCCATTTATTTGTTGTACTGGATGCTGTGACACACCCCTCAGACACCCCTTCAGGAACTAGATGCTCATCCTCCAAGCTGTGGAGTGTTGCCTACTCACAGATCACAGGTAATAAACCCATTTCACTCGACATTGTCCTTGGTTAAAAGAAGCTGCCCCACTCAAGATTCTGTCTGTTTCTAGGGGCAACCACATCAAGTACATGTCAGCGCAAAGGCCATATCAACTCCAGGCCTCTTCTGGGGTTTTCTGAGGCCCTTGTAGCAACTGAGTCTCAGTTTAGCCTTTCCCTCTGCCCAAACTTGCTTCATTCACTCTCTGACACGTGGCGATCCTATTAAACTTCTTGTATACAAATTTCCATTTCAGAGTCTGTTTCACTGGACACAGAAGATGATTCTTCCACGGAGTATAAGCTCCATGAGAATTGTGTCTTCATCTATGTGGTTCACTCTTACTTACTGTTGCATTTCCCAATGTCTAGAGAACAGTGCCTGAAAGGTGCTTGATTAATATTTGTTGAACAAATCAATGAATGAGAAGACAGTGGTCTCTCCTCGAAGAGGAGAATTTCTGTACATTGATGGATTGTATACGCTTTTACTGGGGGACGTTCCAGGAGACGTATTCAACTCCTTTGAAGAAAGAATGCTGCCTCACTGTGAAAACCCCTACAGCTAATTTATATCGCACATCTTCATTCCAGTTTTTAATGTTATCACAGAAACATCCAGTAACTCCAGTGTGATCTCATAGCTCATTTGACCTTCCTGGAAACTAACTGAAGAAGACACATGAGCAATTACCTCTATTTTCTAAAGGATGAGACTGAAGATTAGAAAGACTTGTCTGAGGCTACTTGTCATTAGCACATGGCTAAAGTAACACCCAAACTCAGTTCTTCTGAATTTTTTGTGCCCTGTTCCTTTTTATTCTTCATTAAGAATAAATCTAGTTATTAATGACTGTATTAATTTTATATAAATGTAAATATTTACAAACACACACACACACACACACACACACACACACAC
>CM053514.1:65516221-65547725 GCA_028627145.1 Eidolon dupreanum | reverse complement strand
TCCTTTTGCTGTGAAGCCTGTGTCTATCTCAAGAAAAGACAGCCTCACGGAGCCCATGCAGCTCAGGATAAACCGAGTGCATATCGATGGAGGAAGCAGCTACCCATCATCTGCCAAGGGAAAAAAATCCATGAAACCTAACTCAAGTGTCTGTCAAATTGAATATACTTTCTATTCTGTCACTGAATTATACATTTTTCGATGGGCAGAATTTTGAGAAATTTCTCTTTCCTTAAGTGTTCGATACCCAGAGCTCTCTCCCCAACACTGTCAAAGAGTTCCTGAATAGGTTGCTATTTCTCAGTGTTCCCCGGGAGTACAGACACACATCACTGCTCTTCTTCCCCATCATTTCCTCCGCATCCCCACTCCCACATGACTAATTTCTTCCATTCCATAATACGAACCGCTATCCAATTACCCCACCCCACTCATTACCTTGCCTCTCTGTCCCCTTTGTGTCGTATAGCCCAACGACCCAAGGATAGAAATTGGTGGTTGGTTTTGTGATTGTACGTGTTTTATTTCTCAAGATTATTTAGGGAAACTTTATAGCCTTTCTGCTCGCCAGAAGAATGAACACAGTTCTACTTCTGCAGCTTGAACTTGCTCCTTCGTTGGTGTCACAAGCTCTTTCACCCTCTTCCTGTGTAACATCTTTACGACCCCCCCTCAGAGCAACAGCAGCTCATTCTAACCCTGTCATACTATAATGCTCCTCTGTGTTTTCTTCCTACTCATACTGTTGTCCAATTATCTGAATATCCCCCTCTGATATATTTCTCTTCTTTTTCTTACTTATACTTCAGCGCTTTGGTTTTTTTTTTTTTTTTTTTTAAGAATTATCCATCCTTATCTTTCTTCTCAGAGGCCCTTTAGGTAGCAGCCCTTGATATTTCTTACGCTGGTTCATTACATCAAGGTTTCTAAAAGAGTAGTTAGAGAGCCAGTAAGCTCTGTGATAGATGACTATTGCTCAAGCAGCGGCACAGGTGGAAGAACTGAACACAACACAAGAATCTCGAGAGAAACAAAGAGCTGATGTAAAATGCCACAAACCTCTAGTTCCTAAAGGATCTTTACAATAATATAGTCAAGCCTCAGTATTTTCTAGACGAGGATGCTGCAGCTCAAAGATGATAAATAACTAACCTGAGGTCACATAACAAATGGGTGGCGAGACTGAGAAAAAGGTAACTAGACCCTAATCTCCTGCTTGCCACTCAGGTCCCTTCCTTGATTTTTCCAAGTATGGTCACTTCACTATTTTTCCAGGTCCAGAATTAAGCACAAGCTGTGTGAATCCTCTCTCATTAATCTAGGGAGTTACTTTCCATAAAAAAGAAGTCGGTCTGACAACAGCTCGGGAACTCACAATTGCATTGTTTTAAGAGCAAACTGCCTCTCTGTTCTGCCTTCTAAATTATAGGGGAGGAAAAATCCAAGCTCCTAACAAAGTTTTAAATAGACTGCATCGAATGGCATGTTAATGCTGAGTACCAGTGCCATCCAGGAGAACCTCAGGGGCTCGGGGCTAGTGTCAGGAGGGAGCTGATGACTCTAAAGGTCCCTGACCAACTCGAAGCAAAAGAGGAAGGGAAAGGAGTCGCAAATTGCCTTCCTTTAATATCTTTACCAATCTTGTTTGGTAAAGACACCCGACTCTGGGTAGTTCGTGACACCTACTTGCAACTAATGTCATTGGGTTTGCAAAACTGCTGTTTCCAGTTTTGTTTTCAAAGCAGTGGAAAAATGAAGTGGGGCAGCAGTGGGCAAAGAGGGTGCCTCCCCAACTACTTACATCCACTTCAGGAAGGCTGGCCTGTATTTATGGTTGCTTACGTCCATGAGGGTACCTTTCCTTGGACAAAAAGTAGACTCTGTTTATTTTAAAATAACTTATGCATGCTATTGGTGCCTTATTTTTTATTTTTATTTTTTCACCTCAAAGTATTTGGAAGGGGGATGAGTTGATATGGAGGGTTTCTGGAGGAGAGAAGGAAGCATTTTTAGTTGTAGACTTTAGATGTTCTTTTTTATACAAACAAAACCAGGAAGCAATATTTGTGATAATGTTGTATGTTTTTAATTGCCTGGGACACAAAGGATTATCTCTCATTGGGGGAAATCTTGGAAACTATATTGCTTTAGTTTACATTAGACTTGCCAAATAAAATATAGAACACCCAGTTAAATTTGAATTTAAGATGAACAGTAAATCATTTTTTAATATGAGTTGTCCCCAAAATTTCACAGAGGTATAAGTACACTTTTAAAAATTTCATAATTTATCCAAAACTCCCATTTAACTGGGTATCCTTGTATTTTTATTTACTAGCTCTGGCGATCCTTGTTTAGATATTAGTATTAAACCAACTGCAGACTCATCTTCCTCTGGAATTTTATAAAAGTCCAACATTGTAAGAAGCAGGGAGTGCCAAGAGAAGAAAGTGAGACTAAAGTACTATGGAAATGATACCAAGAATGTAGAAGTGTTTTTGGAATATACCAAAAAACTGACTTTACTCTGTAGACTGAAATTATGATTTTTGCTATCAATGTAAGGTTTGATATTACAAGATAGCAGTTAAAAGTTTAAAGATCATTTGTTACAACAGTGGTGGTTAATATAGAAAGAAACAGTTTTTTACACATTTTTGGAGATAGGTGAAGAGGGAATATTTCATGGTTGTCAAGATTTGGGGTGTAAATACAGCAAATATTCAAATCCAGGATCAATCACTTTATTAGCGATATGATTTGGCCAAGTATTTTATATATTCTGTGCCTCAGTTATTTTATTTGTAAATATGGAATAGCAACACTGCCTATTTTATAGGTTCCTTGTGAGAATTAATGTGCGTAATAAATGTAAAATGCTAAGCCCACTGCTTGGCAAATGAATGCCCGATAAGTAGCCATGACTTTTCCTCCTCCTTCCTCTTTGTCTAAGATAAAAGACTGGAACATTCAGCAATACACTCCTACCCGGCAATAAGAAGAAACTAACTCGGATATGCATAACAACAACATTACTGAATCTCCCAAACATACTTCTGAGCAAAAGTAGCCAGATAAACAGAACATCTCTTATATTAGTGGCATATTTGACATCTGGAGTGGATGACTTTGAACATATCTCTAATATACAACAAACATCTTTTTCATAATATGGGTGTAATATTTTATAATTTGCTTGATAATTAAAGATATTGTCCCCCATATCTTTATCTTTACTAATTGTGTTTTCTTGATTTGTCAATTTTCGAGAGCTGTTGAAATCTCCAAATTATGGATATTTCTATTTCTTCTTTCACATCTATTCATTTTACTTCATGTGTTTGAAGCTTTGATATTAGGGGCGTAGACATTTGAATTGTAATGTCCTCCTGATGAATTGATGACTTTATTATTATGAAATAATATCCTTTATCACTGGTAATATTCCTTGTTCTAAGTTTTTTTTTTTTAATTCATAAAACTGGATTAGCTGTTCTGAAGTTAATATTAGCATAGCATATATTTTCCTCCTTTTATTTTTAATAAATTATATTTATTTATTTTTAAATTATATTTTATACATATATATTTATAAACATAATATACCATTTACATTTATGTGGACATTTTGTAGATTAGGGTGAGGAGTAGCTTATTTATCCAGTCTGAAAATCTGTGCCTTTTGATTGGTGAGTTTAAACAATTTATATTAATGCATTTTTTAAGGTTAAATTCTACAAACTTGATAGTTGGTTTCTATTCTTCCATCTGTTCCTTGTTCTCTCTTTTCTCTTTTTATGCTTTCTTTTTAATTATCTCTTATGATTTCATTTTATATATTTTTTTGGCTTTATATATACATATTTATTTGCTATATATACACGTTAGTGAATCTTTTAAGGTTTACAGTATACTACACTACCTCAGATGCAATGTAAAGATTCTACAATAGCATATTTCTATTGTTCATCCATCTGTCGTTGTATAATTGTCACCTATTTTTTTTTTAAGTTTTATTTTGAGTTACCTGTAGATTATTTACAGCCATTATAAGAAATACTACAGAGAGATACTGTGTAAAATTTACCCAGTTCCTCGAAATGGTCACATCTTGCCGAAACATAGTACAATGTCACAACCAGGACACTGATGTTGATACCGATGCAGAACAATTTACCACCACAAGGATACCTCCTGTTACCCTTTTATAGCCACACCCACTTCCTGCCCCAAAGTATTAGCCATTCAAACCCAGCGATATATAAAAAAGCTAGTATGTCACAAATGAGTGGAGTTCCTCCCTGAAATGCCAAATCGTTTCAACATTTCTGGTGCTGGGCAGCAAGGAATTACTCAAAAATGATGTCAGAGCATGCCAAAAGACAATGCACTACACATATGATGTATTATTGACTTTTACACTTGAATTCTATAGAATTTTATTAATCAATGCCACCGAATAAATTAAAAAAAAAAAAAAAGACATAAAAACCAATCTGCAAGAGCTCCCAGTGGTTAAAAGCTAGAACAATCTGAGTAAGAAAATAAGTGATGATAGTATTGGATTATAATTCCTCAAATAAGATAAATATCCATGAGTTCAAACTGATATAAGTAAATAATTTAATAAGTAAATAAATGGAGAATGGAAGACTTTCCTTATAGATGAATTCCAAATATTAATAAAGAAAGAACAAGGGAAATAAAAATTAACCTCAGTAACACCTGCTCCAGGCAGGATCCACTAATGCATGTTAACTGTGCATGCTAAAAGTGTCAAGATACAGCAGCATAGTTGCACAGCTTCAAGTATCTCCCCCAAATACAATATATATTCATTACTGTGGTGGTTCTAACAGACGTCCTCAAGTTATTTGGTACTTCTGCCTCCAAGAGGTGGCGTTTTATTCTCCTTCCTTTGGCTGGATTTAGTGACTCATTTCTAATAAATAGAGTATGAAAGGAAAAACCTGTAACTGTAACAGTATGTGGAGAAACCTTACTGACACCTTATCGATACTATGTAAACTGATCAAAGTTACTATTATTACTACTAAGTCCTATTAACAGTCATGTAGCTGCTGCTACGATGTGATGATAAAGACACTTCGCCTTCCCCCAAATCCATAACCCCATTCCAATTATAAGAAAATACCAAACAAAACTAAAGAGAAGAAACACTCAACAACACAACACCTGACCAGTACTCTTTAAAAAAGTGTCAAGATCATGAAAGAAAAGGAAAAATGAAGAAATTGTCACAGATCGGAGGATACTAGGAATACATGATAATTAAAAGCAACCTGGTATCTTGATTTGGGTTTCGAAATAAACAGAGGGCATTCGTGGAAAAACTGGTAAAATCTGAATAAATTCTGCAGTTCATTTAATTATATTGTATTAATATTAATTTCTTAGTTTTGATAAAGGTATCATGGCAATATAAGATGCTAATATTAAGAGAATCTGAGGGAAGAGAATATGAGAACTTTTTATTATCTTTAAAACTCTCTAATCAACCTAAAATTATTTCAAAGTAAAAAATACAAAAACCAAAACTCCTTAACCCTTTTTTCTATAGCAAAATATGGACCCTCACTCCATCTACCTCTGTCACTCTCACTCCTCCCGCCTCCACCAGGAGGGCTGTCTTCTAGCCCACCTGGGGTGCTCCCTCCTACCACAGGGGCTTTGCACTGGTGCAGAGGGTTTTCCTCTGGCTTTCGTTAATGCTCTTACCTCCCCTTTGAGCGCTGTAATCCCTTACTCATCCTTTGGGTCTCAGATCAAACATCTCTGCCTCACCCGGGCACCCATCACACGGACAAACCCTTTTGCAGGCTCTCATAGATCACATGCCACCCCTTAACAGCCCTAGTCACAGTTGCAATCGTGCATTTGTTTGTATGATTGTTTATTAATATTTGTCTTTTCCATCAGACAGTAAGCTCAATAGTCAGGAACTAATGTATACTTTAATTTACCCAGTGCTTAGCACAGGCTCTGGCACGTAGTAGGCACTCAGTGTGTACTTATTGAATAGATGATCTAGTCTCTTACAAATCTGGAGCATCCAAACCTGTTCAACAACTTTCCCACAAAAGAGAAAAGGAACACTTTCTTTTCCGTCAAACATGTTGGCAGGCAAAACATCCTCGTTATAAATATTGTATGGAGAAATACTTTAAAAGGGGGAGCTTTTAGTACTCTGAGATCCCTCCTAATAAGATGCAGAAATGCAGCAGCCTTTCCTCTCTGTTCAACCCCTCACCCCAGAAGAGCTTCCAGCTACTATGCCATGCAGTGTGAAGTCTTATGGCTCCTTCAACAGCTACTTCACTCAGCATATAAAGATTCAGAAGTGCCTACAATGCAAGTTGAACAAGACTTTGTCTCCCTTTCTTTCCTTTCTCCTTTATTGTTGTCATTAATTGAAAGAAGTTAAAACCCATTTTGTGATTTGCTATTTATCAGGCAATGATTCTTTGAGACAATTCCCAGTGGGACTCACTTTACATTTTGAGGACATTCTAGTTTAGTGACAGCAGATGGAACATTGTAGTTAAAATTTTAAAAAGGGAGACAATGAAATGAGTTCCAGAAAGATAACAAGGCAGCAGTTGCGCAGGCGAAAAAATAAAATAATAAAATAAAATAAATTAGAAAGATTGCTCTTTGGAACTAAAACCTGCGCCCAGGGACCTGGGAGGCGGGGGGATGTGAAGAGAAGGGGAAGGAACTCTTTCTTGGTTTGGATTTTGATGGATGACTTGTGATGGCGCCAACGTGCTGAGAGTAGGAACACTCTGAGCTGATTTAACGTCTTGTAGTATCTCTAATGATTCTTTGTGAGGCATGGGGAAGGAATAAGAGGAACTGAATTCCTTCTGGCACTCGGGATGGACCCCTTAGATCTCAGTACCTGTGTGTATTTATTATTTGACTGTGGGATTGTTACTGGACATAAGTTGCTCTAAACAGAGAACAAAATAACTAGTTCTTTATTAAAACACTATTGGGTATTGATAAGTTAACAGGAAAAATTTCAGATGACAAGTGTTTCCCTTAATTTGTAAAGCTCAACTCATCCCTTGTATGACTAATTTTGGCTAATTTTTTAAGTCCTGTTAGTTAAATGGATTATGAAGAGCCCATGATCAGGAATTTCTTTAAACTAAAAAAGATATGCACGCATGCATTCTCTGTTAATGTTTAGAAACAAAGTAGAAAGAATAAATATCATTCACTAATAATCACACCAACCAGAGATAGTGGTTGCTCCTTCTCTATATTTTTAAGTTATGATCACAAAGAACAATTACCAGCACTGTGTTTATCAATTCATTTACTATACCCTTAATTTTCTCATGTAATGAATGCATCTTCATAAAGCAAATGGAATTGGGTATACAATAATTATATCAGTCGAACATACAATACAACAGTTTAAAAAGACTCAAATTTCTAAGAGGTTTCTAAGCGCAGTCTAAAGCGTGGGTGGAGTGGGCATTGCACAAGCTGACCTAACAATACCCCAAGTTTTCCCTATTATATGCCAAGCTTAAGAGCTCAATACACTGCTACAGATGCAGTTTAAATAACTGGCAAAATATTTACTGCAATAATTAACCTTACATGCAGCATATTTTATTAGCAAGAGTTAATCTTACCAAAGACTGCCATTCCAGCTGTGAGTTTACCAAGGATAATTTTTAGAGAAAGGCGAAAGGGCTTTGGATATAATTTTATAGGTGCTGCCAAATCACTGTTTCCCCTCAAATTGCTCCAACATTCGCCTACGATTTTGTTTGAAATTTTGTCTGTAGATGGTTTGGATTGGACATTGACTTTTTCAGAAAGTCCTCTGTTGTAAATATAAGTACCAAGTTTAAGTCCTCGAAGGGATGGAGAATCACAGGAATGACACGTTTTCATGGGGGCTGGAGGGTGGAGTAAAGGATGTGGGGGCGTGGTCCATAACAGAGTTCCGAGTTACCAAGCACCAGCCCCAAAGGCATCCCAGAAAAGTGGGATCATGGGTCAGTCCTTTGGAAACTGAGCACATGACGGGAGGAGGCGGTATGTCACGCAGACTGGAGGATGGACACAGGAGGACCTGGACGTAGCAGCTGCTTGAAGTTTGCTAGACGTGAGAAATCCTAGGACTTATGAAGCATTCAAGTTTAATAAAGTCAAGGTCAGGGTATTTAACTACCTACCTATTTATTTATTATTTGCTACTCATGCATGTAACAGTTATCATTTCTTACACATTAAACAGCTGACACCACCTGGCTCTTTGATCTTACTGAGTATTTGTATTAAGATAATTTTCTGTTTTTCATTTATGTGATGAAAGAGAAAATATTGAGATAGTAGATTAAAAAAATCAGCTATCTCGGGATGCATCAACTACAGTCTTCATCCTATTTGTGACAGTGAGCGACATGTTCTTACAAAGTAATATGATCCTGTATAAAGTATTTTCCTCTGAAAATGAATCTTGACTCTACAGAGGAAGAAGGTGGTATTTATCCATAATTTACAGAAACAATTTTTAAAATTTCTTAAACATATTCTCACATCAACATCTAAAGAAATACACATGGCATTTAGAAAAACAAAATACACAACCTCCTCACTTATAGGCTGAAAAACATGGTAGTTAGATGTTAATTAGTAAAGCTGAATTGTTGCGAGGGCATTGATTAACTTGAATATGTTGAGAAATGTCTACAGGACATGTCTATCTTTATTGTGATAAATATACTTTAGTAGATTTACATGAGCAAGCATATAGTTTATTATCATGAACTTTGGTTCATGTTTCCATCCTCTTCAGTCCAATAAAATTTTCTCGAGGAGGTAATTTCTATCAGGTTTGTTGAAGAAGGGAACCACCCAGCTGCGAAGTCTCTTATTCTTTGCCTCAAAATTCAAAAGTGAGAAGCACCTTTTACATCTAGTGCTTTGCTGGTAACTGACAGTTGGTTCTCTGAGGGAAAAATTAGGGAACCCTGATTTATAGCATTTGTTCGTTTCTATGGTGCAAATATTCCCATCCTGGCCAATTTCAATGTGACAACAGCAGCTTCCAAAATTTCTGAAAACATAACAATTGTCTCTCCTGAGCTGTTCTAACCTGGCTCTAGCATACGTCTGCTTTTTTATGATTCAATCATGAAAGGCATTTGTATTCCATTAGCAAAAACTCAGAAAGATTCATCTAGTGTCCATCCTCCCTCTTCCCCTGCAGGGTCAAGAGCAAATTTCCAGGTGAAAAGACAGAAACATCAGGAACCAGGTAGCCGGGCTCCCTCCCTCTCTGGCCCTCCATGCTTCCGTATTTTCCTGAACCATGACCCCATCTGGGTTGGGGAGGTCAAGAGAAGAACCAGAACCACTTAAGAAAGAAGTAGTTTATCCTTCTATATACACAGATATAAAAAGATGGAATGCAGAGTGGCTCTAAGTGACATCCCAGCTTTGAGAGCTTACAACAGCAGTTCTCACCCCTAAATACATATTAGAATCAGCTGGGGAGTTTTTAAAAATTCAGTCCTAGAGATTCTGCTCTAACTTGTCTAGGGTGGGACATGGGCATTGGCATGTTTTAAAAGCTCCCCAGGTAATACTCTCAGGTTTGAGAACCACTGGTTTCGAGGCTGCTTATAATTATGTTTCCAGATAGATGGTAATGAGCAGAAGCAAATGTGTGGAGAGGCAGCTGGCAATGTGTGAAGGGTTAGAGATGTATATTTATGTTTTAAAAAGATATTCACAGTATTATACTGAAATACCTACTACTAGTAAATAGTGCCATTTTGACAGAACAATGTAAAAGAAACTAGGTTAACATATTTCAGTTTTCTTGAGAGTTGTCTTTGAGTTCACTGCTTTTCCCGGGACAATTTCTAAAGCTCTGAGTTAGAATCCATAGGTGCTACATCTTTACGTTTTCAGTTCAGCAGGGCTTCTTCTGTCTAGGTTTTATAATGGCCTCACAGTCAAAGGGAACACAATAATGGCCAATGAATTATACCATTCCAAAGAAGTGTCAGGCCATCTATACAGGACTTGTGAGAGTGATGTACGAAACAGTTCTGTGATGTTCACCAACCTCCAAGCTATTGAAGAGAAGTCATGATTCTTCTTAGGGAGAGTTTTTTAGGTGTCAAATTTTGAGACAGTTGCAGTATTTCTCCACATCTCCACCCTACCCCCTCCCGTGGGGAAAGAGATAGGTTATTTCTTTCTCACTCCAAGTCTGGTGAGAGGGGTTTTAAGAGGATCATTCAGAGAGCTTGAGACGTATCCCTCGCAATTTAGAGATTTAGGGACAGATTTTTGTCTGGTGTCTCAGAACTGTGAAGGCAAAAGTTATGGCTGGAGCTGAGGGGAGAGGAGAAAAATCTCCATGGGCGTCACTTAAGCTTCCACCAGCAGCAAGACAGAATGTGTCTCGGATAGCGTGAGAGCCATGCAGCGGGAGCTGGTCTGCAGGTCACTTTAAAGGGACCTCATCTAAGAGGGCTTCCTTCCCGGGAGGGGCTATCTCAGCAGAAAGAAGCTGCAGTGTACCCTCAGACACAAAGGCAGAGGGAACTGTTCCACTGGCCACATCAGCGTCTGGCTGGAGGAGGGATTGTAGCCCATACTGAGAGAGACACAACCAGACAATCCCAATGGAGAATCTCGGAGCTGTCCGTCCCGTACCATGGAGGAAAGTAAGCTTTCAGCACCCGCTAACCCCGGAGAACACCAACAGCTGGCCACAGTTTGACATGCTCAGATCTTTTCTGTCCCTATTTTATTCCATACGGCCCCTCTTACGCCTCCAGCCAGGTGCCAGACAACTTATCCACGTAAAAAAGGTCCTACTGACACAATGTCCCCTGTGCCGGGGCCTTCCCCGTGGGTTTCAGCGCGTCACCATTTTAACTGATGTCTATGACACGCAGACGGGCATGCCCCTGACGGGAGTCCTCAGTCAAGCTTTTGTCACATGATCTCGATACCCTCAGGTGGAAACGACACTGCTACTGGGGCCTTTCGTAAGTGGTGACTAATATCCATTCCCGTCGGTCCCGTCTCTAAAAGAAAGGCAGTGAGATGTGGAGTCAACTGACTGGAAACGCCAGCTCTGGGGTGGCATTCTTCCCCCCCGTTTTCAGCTGTCATTAGTACAAGTGAAAAGGGGACTATCACAGCCATCCTGTCACCTGTTCCCACACTGCACATGCTGGGCTGCCAGGCTGGTTACAAGAGCCTTTGTGTTGCCCAAGGTTTTGTTGACATTTACATCTTTTCAGGACAAACCACATTCAAGTGGGACTCCTGTGCCACTCATGCCGGAGGAAGGGCCACGGCCGAGGGACAGTAGACTTAAAGGAATGCTCACAAAGACATCCACGCTGTAGGGGGAAAGGGTAACGTAAGAACTAGCAAAAGACAAGGAACTGGGGAAAAATCAGAGAATTCTATGTCTTCATTGAAGGGCGCCTCGCTTGAAGCTGTGTCAAACTGGGGAGGGATAAGTATTTACCACACAGTTTGGGGCTGTAATTGAACTGGATTAAGAATTTTAATTATGGAAATGGAAACTTTTCTTGTGATTAATGGGACTAGAGGACTTTTTTAATATTCAAGACAAAGGAAAAGATCTGCCCAAGGGCAATTAAAATAAAACCTTGAGCCTAAGTAGTGGGTTTAGAACAATAACAGGAAAGAAAAAAGTTATATTTTGCTTCACCTTTTTGTAACCTGGTCTTTCAATGTACTGGCTGCTCTATCCCACCGAAACTCAGGGATTCTGAGAGCCTGTTTGAGGCTGGAAAACTCATTAGAATATAATTCCTAACACTGTAACTGTAATTTTCCCCAAAGTAGTATAATCGAGATGAATGATAACAAAGGCCAGTCGCACTACAATGCATGTGTCACACCATGTGGTGGAAAGAGAATGGCAGGAAGTAAGAAAACAAAGGTTCTAGTCGGGGCTGTGCCATTTTAAAGTGTGCAACTTAGGGAGAGTAACTTAACATCTCTTAACCTATGATGTGTCTGCAAATTAGAAATAATATTTGCCTTGCCTGCCTTGCAAAATTATGGGGAGAATAATAGAAGGAAATGTTTCGAATAACAGCAAAGCTCTTTAAATGTAGAGTGTTACAGTGACTACAGCATGACTCAAGAGCGGTGTACAGTTCAGAAGCCATGCTGCTGTTCTTCTTAAACTATTTCCATGGCCTTTTTTTGTGTGTCAGAAGAATAAAATCTTTTCTTCACAGGATGCCATTCTCTCTGTTGATATCATCTAAGAAAAAAACATTACTCTCTGTCTTTTGTTACCCCTTAGAGCATTTCCCTTGAGAGGCAAAAATCAGAAACAAATCGGAGAGACATATTTCCTATATTTTAAACAAACATTGATTTATGGTAAAAAAAAAAATGTGTATTGCAGAAATTTTGGAAATCTAAAAAACAGTATAAAAAAAAGTCTCCCATAACCCCAACATTTAGAGGATAATTACTGTCAGAATCCCACCAAAATGCAAACTCAGAAAGGCAGGTCTTTGCTTCACACTGCTGTATTCCTGTGCTTGGGATGGTATGGGGTACATAGTAAGCACTCGATACATATTTGAAAAAACGTGTTAAAATTTTGGTATACTTCATTCTAGTTCATCTTCAGTGTGTGTGTGGATATGTGTACATAAATTTATCATCCAAAAATAGGCAATCACAAAATTGGGGCAGTATAGTACTGCATCTGTTGGGCTTTTTAGTTATAAGGAACAGAATAACTTTTGGTAACTCAGGATTAGCATAAAGATATATATGGAAAAAAGCAACAGCTTGCAGGTACTCAGGAATATTCATGTAATTTGTCCTTATGGAGGCAGGAATATGGATTGGGGATGAGAAAGTCATCCAGGGCTATCTATCAGGTTTCAGTAGGAAAATATTGGCTTCATGATCCAAAACTCTATCACTACTATGACTTGGGCGTTTTCCACATCAAGGCTGTTTTCCAGACATTTTTAAAATTTTTTTTTTGGTTTTACTTACATGCCTACTTAAAACTGCTTAACTCTGTTTAAAAATACCAATGACCTAATAGAGTAAATCCGTTTGTTCTCAGGAGTATTCTTGAACAGCCAAAATTTGAACCCAACAACATCCTAGGCCACTGGCTAACCTAGAGCTTTGTTAGAATGAATTACCACTATAGTCGTCTTATCTGCTGTATCCAGGTCATCAAGGGAATTTGAGGAAAAAAACCACACAACTTTAAATAGGCATGTCAAATATTCTGAGGCCTGAGTGATGCAGAAATTATACTGTATATCATTCAGGAATCTGTTTTTATTTGACATGTAATTATCTCATTTAATTCATACAGTCATAAAACTTGATTAATGATGGCTGAACAGTACCTCATAGAATGCATGTATATTGGAATTTTTAAAACTATTTTATTATTAAATATTTAGATTGCTTCATATTCTCACTAGTATGAAATAAACAATATGTTTGAAAATCTTTTTTTCACATCTTTAATTACTGCTTGGAATTCAGGCTCTTCTTGATCATGACAGTTAATCAGACACTCCTTGTCCTTGACGACCTGATTGTTTTCGAGATCTGGTCAGGTTGCAATCTTATTTTCAGGGCATAGACGTTATTTCTGGTATGGACATAACCAAATCTAACAAATCCTTGGCCATTGGAATTGCTTCCATTTCTCACTGTGAAAATCTTAATTCTGTTTACAAAAGGTTTCATTTTCTTCCTGATTTTATTATTACAGAAGATATTTCTGAAGTCAGCCTGCTCTTTCTTCCTCTGTTATTAACCTGTTACACTCCTCACTCACTCATCCTCCCTCCTTCCACTGTAAGGCTAGGCAAATAACCCTCTCTTCTCTTTCGCTTTACAAGACTCAGAAATAAATAAAAATTATGTTCTATCCAGAATCTGATTATTGTTTCTTTGTATATAACCTATTATTTCTGTTTGCTTTTGATCTGGTTTATTTTTTTTTTGTCTCGATGTTTCTGTGATTGTTTACTTGTTCACATTTTAAAAGAAAAAATATTACTACATTTTATTTTAAATGATTTTAACTGACTCATGTTTTCTTTCATTCTGGATTTTTTTTTTCTTTTCTACTGTGATTACTGTTTCATTTGTTTTCTGTTCTTAAGAAAGTCAAACTATCAGTAACATATTAAAAATGAAACATAATTGTCAACTATTCATTTTTTTTTAATGCAAATTTGTTTTCACTAATTTCTCCTTGTGCCTGGACAGCATGTTGAATTCTGAATCTGGCTCTGTTAGGGGCAAGCTTTCTTTTCTCTTCTCTCTGACTCTTAACAGATTTGTCAACTGTTCTTTTTCATACTTATGTTTTCTTTACATTTTAATACAATAGTTGCCATGCAAAAAAAAAAAAAACTAATAAATAACATGAATGTAAGTTATAAAGCATAATACAAAATACGAGCAATCCTATCGTGCTACTGCACAACTAAAACATTACCAGTGCTCCAACCCTGTGTCCTGCCTCTTATTCCATTCCGTACTCTAAGGAGTCAGTCTCATTTTGTTTGGGTTATTCCTCTGCATTTTAAAATAGTTTCTTAAAAATTATACACCTATGTTTATACATCCATATTCATGATAATTTATTGATTCATTTTGCTTAATTTTAAGATTTATAAAAATGGTATCAAGCTGCTTATAGATTTCTGGGATCTTTATTTTTCCCAACCATCTAATATGATGTTTTCCAAATTTTTCATGTTACTGGTAGCTATAGTTCATTTATTTTCATTACATTATATTAACCCATCATGTGATACACTATTTTTATTTATCTATTCTGACAATGGACAAAGTATATTGCTTCCTAGTTTTGTTTTTAAAACTAGGGCTGTGATAAACATTTCGTGTGTATCTTCTGATGCACTTTCAAGTGTTTTGCCAGAGTCTGTCCAAGAGTATAATAGCTTTGTCATAGGTAATGCAAATATTCATGTTTACAAATACCACAGTTGCCAATCTGCTTACACAGATTTATACTCCCACTATTAGTTTATAAAAATTCAGGTTGACTCACCTCTTTTGACATTTTCAGTTGTAATTTTTGCAATATAATTGGTTTAAAATTCTATCTCCTCCTGTTCTGAATTTACATACCTCTGATAGTAATACTGAGCGTCTTTTTGCATGTTTATATACCATGTGTGCTCTCACCTGTAAATAGTCTATTTATGTTTTGGCCCATTTTTCTGTTGGACTGTTTTCTTATTGATACACAGAAGTTCTTTTAGAGAAGTTCTATTACTTGGTAAACTCTCTCATTTTTGTTTTAACTTAAAAAGCTTTTATTTCTACTTTGTTCCTGAAAGGTTATTTTGCGAGATATGAAATTGTACTTGACAGTCATTTTCTTTAAATACAAGAAATCAATTTATTCATTGCTGCCTGGCTTCCATTGTTGCTTTTGAGTCTGCTGTCTGTCTAATTGGCATTCTTTTTAAATCTATCATTTCTCTTTGCTCGCTTTTAAGATCTTCTTATACTTGTTATTTATTTATCGTGATATATAGATTAAAATTTTTTAATATTAGCTTTGTGTTTATCTGATGTTCAAACCATCAACTGAGTTTTAGATTTCACAATTTTATTTCATTTTTTGAAGTTCCCTTTTTAAGATCTACTTTATTATTCTTACTTGTGCATTTTTGTTTTTGCCCTTTATTTCTTTAAATGTTTCATATACACTCATCTATAATTTATATCTGACAATTATAGTATATTTAATCTTGGCATCTATATTTGTTGTTTTTTGTTTTTGCTGATTCTTACTTATGATGCTCTGTCTCTTTGAGCACTGTAGACCTTTGATTGGATGTCACTGTTTGATTCTAATTGGTGGGACTTCTGTGAGTCTAAATTCAGGATGCTTTTCCTCTAAGGAAAGTTAGCTTTGGTTTCTTCCAGAAACCACAGTCTAGCACATGGGAGGTCTGAGCTTAGAATACGACTGCTGGCTCCCACCTGTGCCTTTCAGCTGGCTCAAGACTCAGAATCCCAAAGGTGACGCTGCTGTAGGAGATGACCCACAGCTCACATCCAGCTCTTGGACTCTCTTCTGCTGCTCCCCATTCCCAACAAAATCCCACTACTCTTTGAAGGGCTGAGTAGAATCGTGAACTCATAAAAGTTCTTTAAATGTGCCCTATTCAAGAGACAAATAGAGGTTCTCTAAGCACCTAATTGGTCACACTGCTAAAGGTGGAAGTATTTCAACTTTTATATGATCTATTTCATTTCCTCCACTTCCTCTGCATTTCTTTAAGGAGTATCTCAAGTTCGTCTTGCTCATCATTAATTTAATTTTCTGTAGTGTCTCTCTGCCTTTACTTGGTCTCAGACATATTTTACTGTCCTTTTATTTTTAATTTTATTATGAGCTACTATGTCATTTTTTATCAGCATTTTATTTATAGCTGCTTCTCATAGCTTTTTCTAATCTCGGATGCTAGTCTTATCAATTCACTGTTCACTGCTCATTTCTTAGAGGTCATATTTTCTTCAGTTTTATAAAGAACTGATACATCCTAAATTTTATGTCTGCGTCCCGAAATACTTTCTTAAAAGTATGTTAACCCTGCTACTGTTTTCCTCTTATGCTGCAGATATTATAGCTATCGTCTCTATTAGTTATCCTTGAATAAGACCTATCTTCTAGCAAAGCATAATTATTTATTGAGATAAAGATGAAGATAAAGATAAAACTTATTCTTAATTATCATCAATGTACCTCAATTATTGTTAGAACGCTCGGCAGATATCCAACTAGAGAACTAGTAGATATACTGCCTAGTCAGATTTTCCTAGGTGAAAACTTTCTGAAATAGAATACTCTGGACCTGGTGTCTGTTTGCTAGTCAGGGTTCTCCAGGGGAATGGCACCAATGATATAGATATCAAGATAGATAGATAGATAGATAGATAGATACATACATACATACATACATACATACATACATACATACATACATACAGAAGAGATTTACTGAGAATTCGCTTATTGATTATGGAGGCTAAGAGGTCCCATCTTCAAGCTGGAGAACCAGGAAAACTGATGGCATAATTCAGTACAAGTGCAAATGTACAAGATTAATTATAAATATGTGTCTCCAATCGTCAATCAATCATGATATAATCTTCATTTTCCAAAGGAGTTGGGATAATATATATAAATGATGGGCCTTGACTTCAGAGTTTCTGGGAACTCAAAACAGACTTTTAAAACTGCTGTCTTTTCACTATGACCACATCTACGAGTAAACCTAATTTCCAGGTAAATTATCTGGATCTCTTCAGCCACTCACCTTCACTCAACCAATCAGGCAAACTAAATCTGTACAGTCATTGTAGTTAACCAAGCGACCAGTTCAACTGGATTTCAATTTGATGTGTTTAGCTCAATAGACAGTTTGAGATGTCTAAGAGATGCACAGGGCAATTGTCTCAAGAGCTTGTAAGTGTTATGGTCCTATCTGGCATGAATTATTTTTCATTACGGGAAATCTATTTGGAGCTCAGTTTTTCATTATCTACTTACTATACTTATAGATTATTTTTTAAAATCTTTGTATCTGTTTTTATTATTACCAGCCAACAGAAACATGATGTGGCAGAAAGATCAATGACCTGATATCAAATGAGTGGGGTTATAGTTCTGCCTAATCCACTGATTTCAAGAACAGTTTATAACTGCTCTGAGCCCACCAGTAAAATGAGAGGCTTGAGCCATAGGTTGCTACACTTCCTTTCACTTGCAGTATACTGACTGTAGCATTTTCTAATCTGCTTGTTCCAAAATGTATAACGAGTATATCTGAAAGTGAAATGGATGCTAAAGTTCATGTTACTATTTACCTGCTCTATTCTCATGTTCCCCGAAACTTGAATCAGGAAATAGCACAAGTGCTGTTAAAGACCAGAAGCACAGAACCAGCCCATTTCATTATATAACACAAACAAATAGCTCTTTGCAAATTAAGGAAATACCAAAGTGCAAATATTTGCTGCCGACCTTAAAAGAGAGAGGGTGAGAATCTAACCAAAGTTTGGGAAATCTACACAGACAATAAGAGGAAAAAATCAACATCACATGCAGAGCATGAGCTGATATACTAGACATACGGAATCAACACTGATAGGTCTAAATATTCTGTTTGTCACTGGGAAACGTGAATACATAATTTTAAAAGTTAAAGATCTACCACCCCCAAGTGCTACCCTTACTATTCCCTGTCCCAACATTCTCTTGCCACGTGGCCTGACAGCCTTATTATCAGAACAATTTAATTGAGTTTAGGTAGAGGGATTTTTTCCTCCAGAAAACTACTATTTAATAGCATGTACAACTGTGGAGCGTGAACACAAGCTTACACTATAGAAGGAAACATTTTCTGCCTCTACTGGCATTTCTACTTTGACCCATCATGAGACCCTCAATCGTTTTGTAAGTTTTGAAGAAAATAGTTTCTCTCCTCCTTTGTGTCTCCTCAAGAAATGAATTAGAGAGGAAATGTCACAAAAAAAGAAAAAAGAAAAAAGAAAAAGAAAAAGAAAAGAAAGAGAGAGAGAGGAGAGAGAGAAACTCGCTGAAGCCTGGAGCAGCTGCAAATGCGTTTTCTTCAAACAGAGATACAGAAGGTACACAACCAGAACATTTATGTAGTTAAGTTTCCATGGTTTAGTTAAATAACACCAGCCTCCCAACAGCATGACTCAAATTTCAGTTACTTTGGTATATTAACTGTGAGTAATTGCATAAAGTACAAACTCCCCTGCTAGCTCTTTAGTCCAGAAATCACTGTGTAAATAACAAGTGCACATTTTCATCAGCAACCAATCACGCCACTTTTTTCAAAATATTCTGGTGATTGGCTACTGCGCATCTGTTATTCTGCTCACACACAGACAACAAAGTGTGTAGTTGTGTTGTCTTCTTGTCTCCCTGCAATACTCTCATGTCATACAGAAATGGATAACTGACAGAGGGAATTGGTCAACAAAGATAAGAGTTCAGCAAAGAAATGAAAGAAGTGGTGCTAGAAGTGGCACTTGAATCCGACATAAATGAAGTTAGAGCAGAAGCAGCTGACCGCGGGAACGCTGACACCGCCACCATCCGAAGGCAGAGAGAGGGGCTGGCAGAGGCCCCAGTGAAGGCCAACCGCTGGCCACAGATGAGGAAAACAGTTGTGACAAAAAGGATGGCAATGTCCCGGAGGAAGTGAGACTGACAAAAAAAAAAAAAAAAATCCTCACATTAAAAGATCTCTCAGACATACTTCACAGCATTGAAAGAATAAGAAATAAAATGTTGGAAGTTGATCCAAACTTAGAATGGAGTATGGCAATTTGCCAAGGCACAGAGAAGATACTAGCTCTTTATTTTAAGTTATCTGATGAGAAGAAAAAGGCAAGCACTGTTCGAATTACTCTTAATAAATTTTTTGCAGATAAATACATTTTAATTCTTGAGGTTTCTAATATTTTAAATTATAGTGTAGTAAATATATATGTGTTCAGTATATTTAAATAATGAACATTTTAAATTATTATTAAGTTTATAATTTTATATAGCGATATAATTATTTTATAAACATATAATTGCAATGATATATAATTTAAATTGTTTTACAATTTAATAAAAATTCTACAATTTTATAGTTATAAAAATTGAATACACATTTATTAAATTTTAATTACATTTTTATTTCCCTATACATTTATAATTGGCAGAATTTTTAATGATTTGACAGAAATGTGTTAAGATTAAAGATCAACTGTGATTTTTCCCATTGATTATTAACTCTGCTTTGCACAGTTTCGGTTTACAGTAATTTTTATCATCCTGCAGTACTGTGCGACATGAGAGCTGCCTGTATTTAAAATCGTAACTAGCTGCCTCCCTTTCCATCCTTTAGTCCTGATTCCTTCAGGCAGCTATATTGATCTAGCTGTGTCTTCTGGTATCTATCTCCATTTTTAAGTAATATCTGTAATTGTCTTTTCTTGACTCATATTACAACACCTTTTCTTAATCATTTTTTACTATCTTTTCTTGGATTCTTTTTTATAGCAGTGTAGTATTTTATTGCTGTGCAATATTTTATTGATTAAGTAGAATACAATTCGTTTATCCATTCTACTCTTGATAGGTAGTTAGGTATTTGCCTGTTTTTGCCAATATAAACAAAGCTGCCAAGAACATTCTTTTTTATGTCTTTTGGAGGTCACTGACACCTGAAACATCAACACAGGGCTTCAGACTGAGTCTGCCTTTTCATGTTTTCATTCTCTTTCTGGTTCATGGAGACATTCACCTTGAATCTGAACATGCCTATATCTTTTTATTAGCTTTTTTTTTTTTTTTAAAAAAAACCCATATCACTGCAAGATATTATGAGTGTAGAAGAAAGCAATTTCCTTTTTAACTCTTTCTGCCATTTGGAAATGTCTATAATCATCATATACATATTTAAACACATACACAGACACACACACCCCACATTCAAATACTGATATTTTAAATTCAGCACCTTTTCAATAAGACAGATCTGGGGCTGCTATGTAAGCAGATCCTTACCATTGAGCATTCAAGTAAATATATAGGCAAAGTGGTGTCAGGGTTCTTAAAAAGTTTTGCTAAATTTTAATAGTTAAAAATAATTGTCATTAGTAGAATATGTATTGATCTTTATTTTACTTGATATCATATTTTACAAAAGCTGTTAGTTAATTGCATCAATAGAGTAAACAAGATATGAGGTGTAAACTACCCTAAAAATGTGACAAGCTATTTATAAGCTCTTCTGGAAACTAATTTTGCAGCAGATGTTTGCATACAATGTGCTAACTTCAAATGGTGCTTATTTAATTCTTGGAGGAAAATATATCCAACTATCCTCCATTCGGAAGAACTATATATTCCCTGGAATAACCTCAAGTCTCTTACAGATTTTTTTTCTGTGATCTCTTATATTTTACAGATATTTCAATCATCCTTTCTGGACTTAGTAGTTTTAATGTGAAAGGTAATAGTTTAGTGGAAAGAGAATACCCCTTAATGTTAGACAAATCTGTAATATAAAGCTTACTCTGCTATTTTCTAACTGTGTGAACCTGGGCAAAATTAACTCCCCCAAACCTTAGTTTTCATTTATTTGTTAAATGGAGATGACAGTGACTATGTGATTTCTAGCACTTTGAGTAGTTTTATTGGGATAATGACTATAAACTTTACAGATGGGACCGGTACAGAGTTGATGTTCCATATGTGTTAGTTTCAGTGTCTATTTATCTTGCATCTGTGAGATTTCATCCTAAAATGTAAATGTGACAAGTATGTGCTTCTCCTTCCAACCAGTCTTAATGAGTAAGATTATGCTTACCAGCTCTCGTGTCCCTTCATGTCAGAACAAGAAAAGCTGGATCAAAAATAGATGTTACTTCTTTATGTGTGCATATGTTTTCCATTTCCTATTGCAGCTTTGAAAAAAAAAGTGTGTGTTTAGGGGGGAGTATTTTAAAAATAAGAGCTTGTGGGAAACAAGGCAATTACTTAGTTATTCTGAAAGATGGCCCAGGAAGTGCTGCTCTACTTACACGGGCTTCGAAGACAGAGAATTCCATAATGAATTTCTGTTCCAAGGAGATCTTTTATACCTCTAACATATTCAGCATGTAACAAATGCCAAATGGAATGAAAGAGGCGGAACAACGCTCAGTACATTTGTTTCCAGCCTAAACTCACCCTTGAGGTACATCAGGATAGAATCTGAGGTATTCTGCCAAAAGACGGTTTTCATCTTTTAATCACACAAACACCGTGCTGTTCTATGAATGTAGGCACTTTTTGGAGAGCAGGTCACCGTTCATTTTGCAAATACAAATCAGGTAAAGAATGTCTGAGCAGGAAATGTGGAAGGTGTTACTCTAATGCCAATTATTTGGGGTGGAGGATACAAAAATGTCCTCTAGGAAACACATACACACACACACAGAGCAAGAAGACCTGGATTCAAATCCTAGATTCATCTCTTTTGACTCTTACAGGACCATGAACAAGTCAGCCTTTCCAAAATTCAGTTTCATCACTCCTGAAAGACATAATTTTTGACTGTCTGATAGTACATACCACAGAGATGTCAGATACTGAAACCTACAGGTTTCCCTCCATTCCTCCTTGTGTAGCTAATGTTAAACCTCATCCTGGAAACTCTCAGACAGTTTCTGTGATGGGTGGAAGAGTTCAAATTTAAGCATGGCAGGGAATGGTAAATTTAATATAGAATTAAACAATGCCATCAAAGAAATTTTTTTTATTTGGTTTAACCTTAATTTTCATTTTCAAGGAAGTTAGGAAAACACTTGGAAAATTTGTACTTACTATGCTATACTTTTTGTCATTATTTTATTTACTTTATATTTTACTTATTTATATTTTTGCTTTATATTAGTTTCAGGTATACGGTACAATGGCTAAACATTTACATGGTTCATGAAGTGATCCCTCGATGACTCTGGCTCCCGCCTGTCACTACACACAGCCATTACAATAATATTGACTATCATTATTTCAGAGGGTAGTCTTTCTACTTATAAAAAATTTTGCTGTAAAAGAGTATGCCATCTTTCACTGGCAGTAGCATCATACTTCTCTTGTTTACATGTGTCTCTTGATTGTATCATTTTCTCTTGTGCTTGATCTAATCTCAGGATGCTTTATAAATTTACTGTAGCCTAAGTGTACAGTGTGTATAAAGTCTATGGTAATGTACAGTAATATCCTAGGCCTTCACACTCGCTCACACTCACTCACTGACTCATTCAGAGCAACATCTGGTCCTACAAGGGCCAGTCATATCATATTTTTACTGTACCTTTTCTATGTTGAAGTATGTGTAGATACATGAATATTTACCATTGCGCTAACATTGCCTATGGTATTCAGTACAGTAACATGCTGTATAGGCCTGTAGCCCAGGAGTGGTAGGCTGTACCACGTAGCTAGGTGTGTACTAGGCTGTGCCGTCTAGGTTTGTGTAAGTTCACTCTGTGATGTTCTCACAATGACAAGATCACCTCATGACACATATCTCAGAATGCAGCCCCATCGTTAAGAGGTGTATGACTATACTTTAAATAAGTTTTATATAAGATGTAAAGGTTTCTTATATAAAATTATTAGAAAGAGGGGCAGAGACAAAAAAAAAGTCAGAAAGAAATGAGGTACTTCTTCCTAGAAAGGTAAAGAGAACTTGATGGTGGCCTAAAATGTGATAATCTGGGACCACTTATATAGTTTTTTTTTTCTTTCTGGTATTAAATAGTCAGAAATAGTAATAATTTGGAGTTCATAAGCAAAAATACAGAGACTTATATGATCAGCTAAACATCTTATATGTCACAATTTTGGAAAACACCAAATCCTTTACCGCATCTGTGCTGCGTTACCTCCCACATTTGGAAGACATGGTTCAGTATACATCACCGTAAAGGACACGCTGGCAAGAAATGGAGATTTGGGGGGGAAAGTTAAAGTCAAAATTTGAGCTTTATTTTTTTTCTCTGTCCTTTTGTCTATCCCATTCAGAATCTGTACCTTCTTCCACTTTGGAGCTATCAGTTCACGTTTTACTTTGTCCCATCCATCTTTTCCTCTAAACTCACTCAGAAAGCTAAGCAGAAATCAGAATGAATCTCAGTTGGAAAAGGGCATGGGACAGGTTGTTTGTCGGTAATATGTAGATAGACTTATGAACATATACCCTGTGAAGATTTGGAGCCAATTGTACATCAAAGGAACAACTGATCTACATGGTAGAGTATGACCTTGATACTCGAGAGAGCTGGTGTTCTGACTCCAGCTTTGCCACTAACTAGTTCTTTGATATTAGGCAAATTGACCCCTTAATACATTGGCTTTTCTCCTTTGTTAATGGAAGAATTGAAATAGAAGATTTTTCAGTTCCCCTTAGACACAAAATTACTACTTTCTTCATTACAGTTTATTTATAATTCCTCTTCTTATACATCTTAGCATATAGAATAGGGGTTAAGAGTAGGGGATTTGGAATCTGATCTGGGAGTGAATGTACATCCTGTCATTGATTAGGAAGCTGTTTGCGCCCTGGGAACATTCTTTATAAGCCTCATTAACCTCATCTATAGAAGAAAGTAGAATGACCTCATAAGGCTATTTTCAGGATTTTGAAAGACATCCATATACAAAGTACCTAGATCACTCTATGTGTTTAATAAATGAACATTATTATTATAACTGATCTAGAATAAATGTATTTATTTTATATAAAGTAGTCTGCTTAGCATCTTTGGTATTATGTTCCTCTTATATGCAAAGTTTACATATGATACATTATAATATTATATTTCTCTAATATGCTCCATGTCTATCTCCAGCATATGATGGCTAGAGATAACATCTGAGCTACCGGCCAATTCCTGAGCCAATGAATTGCTCCAAACACTTGACTGCTATCTCCTCTCTGTGACATTAAGAAGACATCTATATTGACAACGTGGAAAGATCATGGGAGAAGTGGGATGAAGGGAGAGGGAAGAAGACAGTGAGTTATGTAAAGAAGACTAGCCTAGAAGTTAGAAGATTTAAAAAAGGCAAAGCGAAGGGATAGTATGAAAAAGGAATACTGTAATTTGAATTTTTATATTTTTGTGTTTTCCAAGTCTTTTACAGAGACCAAATAATATTTTTAGAATAGGAAAAATGGTAATACTTATACAAGAATATATCATTGTAAGAAAACAGTATTTTCAAAATCCAGTGTAGCTCTTGAAGAGAGAAGAGCAGAGGCTAAGTGGATGTCTTCGCCCTCATTTAATCAGACCTAAGGCATGCCCACAAAGATGCTTTAGCATACACCTCTTCAGTCATGCATATATTTATAGCTATCCTTCCTAGAAAAAGCATATCTCTACATTTATTTACAGCTGACATACATTTGTATTCACTAAACATAGAGATCTGTTCAATCAAATATACACATACACAAACTCTTATTTGCATTCATCCAAATACACAGGCATGCAAACACTGATACCCACACTCAGAGGAAGTAGCTATACCAGCTAAAACTAACTCTTCAGTTTTAGTGAAAGAAAGAGAGTGGTTTTTCCCACAACAATCTTTTGAACCTTTGTAAGTACAGTGTTTTTCATTTTTTGTTTTTCGTATTTATAAAGTCTGGATGTGTAAGAGATCCCAAGTGGCCGTTAAAATAGCTTAGGATTTTAAAATGAAAAATAAACGTTATACAGTAAAATTAGTTTTTGCATCCTCCTTCTAATGCTATATGCAATGACTTCATAAGTGCTTTTGGATGGTGCAGAGCAGCGAGCTTTTGGCCTCATTACAATTTGCTGGGCTGGCCTCAGGGCAGCAGCGGTGGGAACTGCCTAGTGCACAATGAAGATGCTGAGGAGACGATGTCCTTTTTGGAACAAAAACTATAATCTTTGGTCCTATAGACTTGTTTAAGAGTTAAGAAAATGGACAGAAGCCCTAGCAGTTGCCTTATCCTTGCCAAGCTGCTATAGATTTCAGAAATAAATACTTATTTCTTTTTTATACTAATATAAACTTCAAGGTATTGATTAAGTGGCATAAAAGTCATAAAGCAAAAGGGAAGAAACTTACATTTATGAAAAATTAGTACTCAAAATTTACTATCTGCTAATGTTGATGAGAAGTTTTATAGTCATGGCCAATTAAATCAGCTTCCACACAGGGAGTAAGGGGTGACTCCAAGTGTCTTAGCAGAGAGAAGTCAGAGATGATTAACAAAGCGCCCAAAAGACAGCAGAGTGGTTTCCTTTTAAGGCAACAAAAAGAAGTGTCGAGGGGACAAATTTATGCTTCAGCTTCTGAGATTAGCGAAAATGGTTTTAGCTCTCGGAACTGTAGCTCTGGTGCAGAGAGTCCTCCAGGCACTGAGTTAATGATGTGGCTGATTGCTTCTATGCACAGAGTCATCATGACTGATGCTGGGCAAGCTGCTTAACCTCTTTTGGTCCCAGTTTCCTCATCTGTAAAATGAGGACGTTGGAACAGATGACTTCTGAAGTCCCTTCCAGCACTCACATTTCATGATTTAGTGCCTGACTGGAGATGCAGCCTGTTTAAGTGCTACTGTGCATAGCCGTGCATAACATAAAGCACTCCTGTTCAGGGAGCCAGCTTTCCCTCACGATCAGAAGTAAAAAGAGCTAGCTTTAGGCAAAACAGTGAGTAATCCAAGATTTATTCAACCTTCTTTAAGTTTTGTTTAAACCTGACTTATGCCCTTTTGGATTCTTTTTCAGGCTGCAAGGGTTTCCTTGCATTTCCTCATTGCCCTGTCTTCACATTTCACTTTCAAAAGCATATTGGGCATTGGTAAGCACGGAGCAATGCTTATTGGGTAACTGATAACCTCTCTAAGGTCTGGGTGGCTGTAGATCAATCTGGAAAAACACTCAAAGGTAGCTGGTGACACCAAGACTTAGTGCAGACAACAGTTACAGAATTCAAGAGAAGAGCCTGGCAATCAGGTTCAGAAACCCAAGCAGAACACTGGCCACAAATTTGAGAACTCACCTAAGACATAAGCTTGGTAAACTTGAATGAATGGGAACCTTGATCCAAAAACATTCTCACACAATCCAGAAGAGTATCAAAGCATGTTGTCATAAAGGGCTAAAAAAGCCCAAGTTTAGTTAGTATTGGGCAGAAATAGTTGAACTAATTGTAATTGCCACGTAATAGGGCATGTAGGCATATGGCCTTACAGAATACTTCCTACTGCTCCTAAAATCTTACCAAACCTTCCTCTAAGGCTGACTGAGAAAAAACACCATTTTGTCTATAATCCTTGAATGCTAGCTGTGTTTTTCTGAACTATCTTCTAAACTTCCTTCCATTTCCTAGGGAAGAGCCTTTTGAAAGACCCTGAACTGGCAGGGAGAGATGGAGGAGCTTGTGTCCAGGAGGAATGGGTCCAGGCTTCTAACCAGGACACCTGAACTTGGGAGCTTTCTTTCCTGAGCACTGGTTTGTCTTCATACCTAAGTTGCTATCCCGTGCCTCTTCCTCTTCCCCTCCATTTTGTGACTGTCCATGGTCAAGCACATGCTCATGTTCTTAGGCTTTTGACCACTGACCCAAAGCTGAGTGACGTAGAGTTACTGTAACCACAGTCCTTTTATCATCTAGAACATTTAGTATCAGGTCTCCAAGAGAGGGAATAGCTGAAAAGGCTCCCAGACAATTCGGGTAAGAGGCAGAGAGAGAGAAGAACAAGAGAGAGCAGCAGGATCTTAGCGCTAAGCGATGAGGTCAATGAAAATTCAGAATTAGAGCACTGCCTCTGAATAAGCATTAGTGCAAATATGTAAATATAAAGAATAATGCTGGCTGATACAATTTAAAGACAATGTAAGTAATAACAAAGGAAAGGTTTTTAAAATTTGGCATTACTATGAAAGAGAATAGTAATTTCAAAATTTACATGCATTAATTTTTGCCCGTGCCTAATTATTACACAGAATAATATTATGTAGCAATTAATCTATCATATTAGTGACAGACAGCAGTTTGTTTTATTTGATTACAACATTAAATTCTGGCCAAAGATGCTATGATTCTATGTCTTTACAGTTCATTTTTGGAGGGAGTATAGTTATCTGTTCATAATTTAAAAAGATATTAGAGGGAAGAGTGAATGATTGAACTGTTATGTTTATAGATTCAGTCTTAAAGATAAACGAATATTGGCTTCTTTAAGCTCTCCACTGAGAGCAAAAGAGGAAACTACTGTTTTTATCCATTTTCAAAACATTAGAAATAAGCTATTCTTATATGAACTGGGAGGCAACTCAGTGGCCCAAGTTTTGTTACTAATTGTTCCCTTCATATGGACATAGCTTGGAAGAGAACCAACAAGCCTATTCTTTTATTTCTACATCCACCAGCTGGAATAAACCCAGGTTGAAAATTTTAAAATAATCACAACCCATTTTTCTTTACTCTTTAAAGCTTTTATATTGAATACAGAATCGAAGAGTCCCTTATAAAATTATCAAGGGGCCTTTTAAAAAATTCGGATGAAATCTTTAATTTAGACTCCAATTCACTCTTCATATTTAAGCCAAGTGCAGAAACGTAGACTGTATTCCAAGTGTCCTTGGCTCTTCAAAAACTAGCTGCTGGTCCAGAGGTAATGGCGGCATGTCCAGATGTGCTGGGACGTAGCAGAAAGGAAGGTGTGGTATGTTTCACTAGTGCAGGGACCAATCAGAACACAGCACTTTATTGTAAAGTGCAGAATAAGCCACATATTCTAAAAAAAAATAATAATCCTATAGGTAGAAGGGGCCATAAAAACTATCAATGATGTTACATAGAGACAATGCCAAAGGGATGCTATGAATGTGAAAATATCATGAGAAGAGAAATGTGCTTTCAAATCTTACCAATTTGTATTATACCTTCATATTTTTACCATATCCACATACCACCTGTAATAATTTTACTTAAATGTATTTAAACAGACTCATTTAAATAATTTTTAGGAGTCACCTCTTTCATGTGAAAATTTAAGTTTTATTAGTTACTTTTATATATTATCATCTTGCATATCCCTGGTCACAATGCTTCATCTGCCGGTATCCACGCCCCCTGCAATTTTCCCATCAAGAGGTGGAGTCTATTTCTCTATTCTTTGAATCTGGGCAGGCCTTGTGACTTGCCGTGGCCAATGAAATGTGGTAGAAGCTATGTTATACCATTTCTGAGATATCAGGCCTTAAGAGAGTATGTGCATTTCTGCTTTCTCCTGGGACCCCTGCCTCCACCAGGGAGAGTCTGCTAGAGGAATCCTTAACTGATATGCCCATATGCATCGTTTGTAGTACTTCTCCTTCAGCTGAATAAACCCATGGACTAGGGAGGATGGAACCTTGGTGGAAACAGTAAAGAACGTTTATTTTTCTTTTGTTTCTGGCTCATTTTTAGTAACAAGCACACCTAGTTCTCAGATCTAGAGAACTGGATGATTCTAGAACCAGAGCAGGAAATACATAAGATGAACCTAGAGCATTCTGTAGCAAGGGGAAGTAAGGAAGTGCTAGAAACAAAACAAAAACAAACAAACGGAAGACCTCCACAAATACCAATCCTGGGGGGCAAGTCAAATTGACACAGAAGACAACTGAAAGAATTCCCAATGACCAAAGCTACAACAATTCAAGCAAAAAAATGAAATAAAGTAGTACTGGATTACAGTACAAAGTATAAATATCCGAAATCCATGATGACAGAAGTAAATAATTGAATATGTTAATAAATGGAGGAGAAGAAATAAATCTTTGTAGAAAGATTTCAGATACCTTAGGTAGATAATCCACCATAAGCAAGGGGAAGCACAATTCCCCGCTCCTTAGGTGTGGGTGGCACAAAATGACTTACTTCCAAGGAGTCCAATAAGGGAAAAGAGGGAAGAACCCATGGAGAACCTGACAGTCACCACTTTACCCAGGTGATCAGGCCAACATTAATTATCATAAATCAATTGGGTAGTATGTGTCCTTGAAATGATAAAAATGGTGCTATACTTTTATGATCTTTCTCGCCCCAAACTCATAACCCTAGTCTGAGAAAAACAGCCAACAAATTCCAAAAGAATCGTATCCTGCAATACTAGACCAGTACTCCTCACAACTATCAAGGTCACCAAAAACAAGGGAAGTCTCAAAAACTGTCATAGCTAAGGGGGGCCTAGGAGATGTGACAACTAAATGTAATATGGTATACTAGATGGATCCTGGAACAGAAAAAGGACATTAGGTAAAAACAAAAAATATGAATAAAATATGAATTTTAGCTAATATTATATCAATATTGCTTCATTAACTATAACATATATAACACAATAACAAATATAACATATATAACATAATAACAAATTATTAATAATAAGGATAATTACATCTGGGGTGAAGGGGTAATATGGGAACTCTTAGTAGTATCTGCTTAATTTTTCTGTAAACGTAAAACTGTTCTAAAACACGGTCTATTAAAAAAAAAAAACAGTAGCAGATAGATGGGTAAGTAGATCCCACCATATGGGTGGTGAGTTTACCATGACTTTCCTCCACTATGTCCAAGACTAAACTCAATTCAGCTGCTAAATCCTGAAGTGCACATCAGAGCAGACTGAACTTCTGGAGAAGCCTCTTATTCTGGCTCAAAGATCAGGAAAGGGGTCTTCTAACATTCAGATACAATGGAGGAAGTCCCCCCACTTTTCTTCAGTTTTTAGCCTCCAAATAATCCTATGATATAATAATAGCAGAGGTGACAGGAACCCACAGAAGCCTAAAACTCTGAAAAAAAAAAAAAAAAAAGGAATATTCCTCTCCTATCAGAGAGTTGTGGTCCCAAAGAGGCAGGGGAAAACTCTCGTTACTTCTCTGTGTCTCTGCCCTCTGGCCTCTTGACCTCAGACACAGGAACAGTCCAAGGAAGAAGAGAGCACAACAACATATATAAAGCCTGGCTTCTGCAGTGGAGTAGCTCAAAAAGAGTACTGAGGAGGTTGTAAAGAGGGAAGAACATGGGAATGTGACTCCCTAACATCCTTTATGAACACCGGGGTTTGTCCCTAAGCTGAGCACATATGACTCTAAATCTAAACGACATATGTAGACTCTGATAAAAGAACCAAGGGATGGACCACCATTCAAGTACCAGACCAGCCAGTGCGTGGTGCACACATGGCACAGATCCTAATAGCACTGCTAAGGCTTTGAAAACTGAACTGACATTGGAATCACAACCTGTAGAAGGTTAGGGCAGGACTTGCAGCCTGAACCCAACCAGGATATCAGGATGATTCCCTGCTTAAAAATATAATTAAAGTTCTCTATAGAAATTTAACTAAACAGTTTCATAACAGGACATTCAAAATGTCTAATATATAATCCTAAAGTACTCAGCCTACGGAGAACAAGGAAAATCTCAACTTGCTTGAGAATGAACCAAACTTAAACATTGAAATGGCACAGATATATATTTTTCTATCTAAAGAATAACCAAATGGAAATTTTAGAACTGAAAACAAACAAACAAACAAAACAAAAACAAAAAAACCAACAAAACACCTCAATGGATAAGCTCGGTAGCAGAAACGGAAAGACAGAAGAAAGAGTCAGTCAATTTGAAGATAAATCAGTAGAAATTTTCCAGTATAAACAATAAAGTTTAAATGGATGGAAAAAATTAAATAGAATCTCAGGGACATGTGGGAAAATACTAAAATGTCTAACATTCATGCTATTAGTGCCTGAGAAGAAGAAAAAAAATGCACTGCCAGTAAAGAGAGAGAGA
>CM053514.1:65479824-65516121 GCA_028627145.1 Eidolon dupreanum | reverse complement strand
GATGAAATGCATAGACAACTACAACATAAAGGGGGGAGGGCAAAGGGATTATACGGTGGTAGGTTTTACTTGAAGTGGCAAAACATCAGTAAAGTATGTGTATTAAAAATACCTAGAGAAAACTCAAAAAACTATACCAAGGGAAATGCAAATTAAAAACTCCGTGAGGTACTTCTGTCAACTCACTAGATGGCTAAAATACAATTTGCTGACAACATCAAGTGTGTGCGAGGAAGAGGAACAACTGGAACACTGCTGGCGGGAACGGAATGTGGGCCAGCCACCCAGGAAAACAGTGTGGAGGTTTCTTACAAAGTTAACATCCACTTACCATGTGACCTAACCATCTCACTCAGGTGTTCAAACTAGAGGAATGAAACTTTATAGTCACACAACTGTACATGAAAGTTTAGGGTGGCCAAATGGCTTTTAATGGGTGATGGGGTGGGCAAATTGTAGTACTTTCATACACTGGAATACCACTCAGCAATAAGAAGCAATGAGCTCTTGATACTTGCCACATCTTGGAAGAATCTCAACGGTATTTTGCTGATTGAGAGAATCCATTCTCAAAAAGCTACATTCTATTTATGTATCATTCTTGTAAAGACAGACTATATCAGATCAGCAGTTGCCAGGGGTAGGGATGGAAGGAAAGAGGGTGTGACTATGAACAGATAGCAAATGGAAGTCTTTTAGGGTGATGGAACTGATCTGTATTCTGAGTGACATGTCAACTATGCAAATTTATACATGTGTCAAAAGACACAGAACTATATAAGCACAAGTTAATTGTATTGTATGTTAATATAAAAAGCATATTTTAAAAAAAGACATTCGCAGAGATAAAAGCAAGATTAAAATTGGAGGAACCAAATGAAATCTGTACTTGTGTGGGCACCTAAAGTAATAATAGAGAATATCCTGCTTTCGAAATGTCTTTTGAACTTGAGAGGTCAGAGATAGCAATCCAATAATGCTAAATTCACAGAATGTTCTTCATCTACAGGATAAATTAAATATATGAATATCACCAGGCCAGATGGCATTTACTCCAAATGTTTTGAAGAAACCCTTTTAATGAGAAACTGGTTCCTATTCTCTTGAGTTTTTCCAGTCATAATCTGTTTCACCTCTGAATTTCCAGCTACCAGAAGACCTACAGCACTTTTCATTTTCTGGCATTTTATTAACAATCATAAGCACTTGTAAATGTGAAATTTAAATTAATAATATAAAGTCCAAAAAAGATGATGTATATTTTATTCAGTGAATGCTTGTTCACAGAAGTTATCCTGAAACAGTTTTGATGTCCTGTGAAGGGGTGAGGCAAAGATGAGTTTTATAATAAGGACCATAGATGCCTTGGATGCCAATCTCTTGGCTCCTTTGAAAAGTATCAGCAGAAGATGAAAGCACCTGTAATCATGAAGTGAATTTGAGATATAATATAATTTATGCAGGTAATTGGCATAAAAATAATAGGAAAAGAGAAAGGCATTCTAGGTAAAATAGAAAAGAGAAATTGATTTAAATTTTTGAAAACTTTCCTTCTAATTATTTCTTATATTCATGTTTATTTATTTCCTGTCAGTGGAGAGAGGAAATTAAAAGAATAATTTTAAGATAACTTTTTTTTTTTTTGAGTAAATGCTTTTGCAGCTCTTTCTGTGTAATTATCCAGCCATGTTATTGAAGTAACTTGCAAGGATCAGCTCCAATCTCCATTGTTACTGAAGGCTGACATTTTTATAATTCTCTTTCCTGTTCTCTTTGACACTGTTATGAAAATCCTGATGTGACCTACCTGGAAGAAAACAGATTACTCAGACTTCAATAAAAGTCATTTTCCAATGTGATTGATGTTCTTCATTTCGCTGAGGACTAGTGGCTAACATGATAACTGTTTCTCTCCCAAATGTCAGAAGAATTTGAGAGAATAAAAGAGATCAGCTACTGTAGTGCATTATTTCAGAAACGAGATGCAAAGTTTACAGGTGTGGAAGAGAACAAATGAGAATGAAAAGAGGAATTCTGACAACTCAATCTAAAGAAAAATGGCTTTCCTAAATAAATGCCCATTTATAAAAAGCGATCATAGATCAAGGGTTCTGTTCCATCTGTAATGACAGACATTTCACACACATAACTCAACTTAATTTTCCCAGCAACCTTGTCGAGTCAGCTGTAACAGGGCTGAAGAAGCCACTCATCGCAACCCTTGGGTATGATCTACAGTTTCCAAGCAGCGATTGAGCAGGTGAAATATAACGGCCCCTCTGCGGGATGCTGGACTGAACACGGCAGACAGAGTCTTCCCCTTAGTGCAGCTTACGTTCCATGAGGGAAAAGATATATTAAAGAAATGATTACGTCTAGGAATTTTCAAAAGAAATGATTATGTCTAGGAGTTTTCAAAAAGGGGTGACTATCAAAATGGAGATTAGAAAAAGCCTTTTCAAAGAACTGATGTTAAGACTGAATCCTGAAGGATAAATATGAGTGCCCTTGGCTGGGTTAGATGTCTCTTCGCTATGATGTTGTGGCCCACCCACCCACCACATCACTGTGACTTCGCTAAGTTCCACCATGCGATCCATCAAGCCACTATCCTAAATGAGCTCACAGTAAAGTGATAGAAGTATAAAAGTAGATGATGAGGCTCGAGGGCACCGAACAAGACCTTAGGTCCAAAATACTTCCTGGTTAATAATCTGGGAGTTTTAAAAATAACTATGTTTCATGAGCAAATGATTGAAACACAAATATTCCTAGACCATAAATAATAATTGACACAAACGTGGTGCTTACTTTGTGCCAGGTTTTATTCCCAAGGCTTTGTACACATTAAGCTCATTCTTATAAGCGTCCCATGGAGTAGACATAAGCATTGTCCTCATTACGTAGATGAGGAAAAATAAGGTACAGAGACGTTAAGAAAACCTTTAAGAGCACACAGAAAGTAGGTTGTGAGGCAGGATTCACACTAAGGTCCACTTTCTAAACCTCTTAGGCTCCACAATCATTTATCAACCAAATGAAAATAAGACCCTATATTTACAAAACATATGACAGTTGTCAAGGAGAAGTTAGGGGGAGATGGGGAAATAGTGTACAGGGAAGCAGAAAGAACCAGTTACAAGGGGATCATTCAATCCTGGTAGGAGAGATGAGAAGATATAAGGAAACACCACACTATTTCTGTACAAAACAAAATTCAACACCTACGTGGTGTGTTTTCACTCATATTAACAGTTACAATAATTCTGACTAGATATAGACTGATGGTCCAACATAAAACTTCTTGGAGTTAAAAACTTTTGTAAGAAAATCTGTAAGTTATGGCCTTATCTCCAGAAAAATTTAAACATATACTTTTATATATGATTTTAAGGATCTGTGGTTCTATATGTCACCTATGAAGCTGACCATCATGGGCACACTCCTTTTGTTGTTACTAGCTTAAATGTGTTGAAATGATTTTTATCAAAGTGCTAAAACCAAGAAAAGAATCTGTAATCCGTAATAAGAGTTTACTACAGCAAGTTAATGAGAAGGTTCTAAAAATTCCAATGACCAAGGGTCGCAGTAGAGAAGGGAAATTCATTGTAACATCAATGAATATCTGTTCTCCTGTGTACCCCTCACTACTGTTACCCATTAGCAGATGGCCAGGTCATTATATTCTTATATTCCTCAGTTTGTCTGTTTTTCTGGGTAGGAAGTAGAATTTATATTTAAAAATATTTCTAGTGGTTTTTGTGGAAGCCTAATGACTTTACAACTTTTATGGTAGATGTCCAAAAGCAGAAAGAGAAAGCAGAAGACTTTCAGGGAAGGAAATGGGGAGAGAAATTGAATTCCAGCTTGGGGTGGACTCTGTTCCGCCTCAGTCCCCCAGCGGGCAGTCTCAGTGGTGGTGACTTCAAGGGGCGAACAGAAAGGCAGGACCCTGAGCACAGGCATTCCTAGGCCTGGGCAATTTTTACATCCCAAGAATGTCACCAAATAGACAGTTGCCAGAGAGTAACGACCATGAGACCTTGGAAAATATGTTGCTTAGTAGCAACCAATGTGGACCTAAGTCTGAAAAGACCTCCTGAAATATTTTGTTCAAAACAAGACATCGAGACCTTTGTATGGCAATTGGAGAGGTGATCCCACAAATAGCTCATACTAAATTTCCAGATGGGGCTTAGATCCAATTTAATTTGACTTAATGAAAAAAACAGCGTTTTTGTTATTTTATTTTGGCATACTTTATTACAAAATGAATACTGATTTTATGCAAGAAAGAAGAAATTTCACATTTGGTGAAGTAAAACATTTTGATATTGTATGAAGTACCTGAATCGAATTTAGACTCCAATCAAGTAAATCAGGTACTAAGGTGGATATAACTATTGTGGAAAACCAAACAAAACCAAACCCTCTCACCTCAAAAGCACCCACTAGCCCTCACATAATCCCTACCGGCAACAGGAATGTGGGTATGAATGCATTCCACGTTCTAGTAAAAATCAGACTATGGGAAAGGAACAAATAAGAATGGGTCTGTTTTCTAGTTTTCAAACTTAATTCTGACTGAGAAACAGAACCAGGAACTTGACATGAAAATGGAATTAGAGAAACCACCCTGATGCTGAACACCGTCTGGGCTGCCCCTTCTGGCACTGTTGCTTTGATGCCTGTCCAGTTTGTCTACATCTGCTGCCGTTATCCTCCGAGGCACCCACTGTGCCTTCCTCAATCAGAGTGCCAGCGTGCGGGCTGACCCAGCGTCCTGGAATGAAGTCAACACTAACGGTTCCTGTGATTCTGGTTGTTTCTGCTTTATTAATGTTTCCTTCTCTCTTTAATCCACCACCAAACTAATTTTCGCTCTATTTGAAAACAACCCAATATGATAAATTATTTTGTGCTTTTCTGCAGTGGCAGGATTTAATTGAGTTTCCTGACTCTGTTCAATTCCTGACACATCAAATCCTTGAACGTGACAAACAGACAACAGGTAAAATAGTGAAAAACGGGGCCTGAACACTATGAAATTATGCCGAAAACTGTTATGTTACCCACGTCTCCTTTCACTTTCTTTCCTTCTTTCTTCCTCCCTCCCTCCCTTTCTTCTTCTTTCCCTTTCTCTCTTCCTTCCCCTTCTCCCTCCTTCTTCTTTTCTCCCTCCCTCCCTTCCTCCCATTCTTCCTTTCTTTCTTGTTTTGGTGAAATAGTTCCAGAATTACATGGAGGAACATTAGGATACAGAAATACTGCAAACAGAATTAATGTAAAAAGAATCTAATTACAATTCTGACTCAAGAAAATAAAACAGTATAAACTTCATTGCAATTTTATAAAGAGAATATTGATAATATTTGGTTCTTCCTACTGACTGAAGAAGAGATAAAAGAAATTCTAAGTGTACCATTTATCTATGGAAGCGTAGCAAACCAGCCATGGCTCCTCTGTTGGTGGGGCACTTCTACTCATCCACCCTGGGTCCCTCACGGGGCTGCAGCCAGCCAGCCCCTTGCCTGGGGCTGGAGGAGCCAAGACAGCCTCGCTCCCATGTCTGGGCCTTGGCGCTGCCTGTCTGCTGGGCTGCCTCTCTGCGTGGTGTTTCACCATTCACGGGTTAGGCAGACTTCTCACGATTAGGCGGGAAGCATTCCAAGGGGACAGAGAAGAAACCCACACGTCTGTTCGAGGCCTAGGCTGCATGACCACGTTCCGCTGGTTGAGGATTAGGGAAACGGACTCCACCTTTTCACTGGAGTGTCACAATTACGTTTGGTTATATTTTATCTATCACATCAAACAAAGGAAAATGTATATCAAAATCAAATATGTCTAAATCCCATGTTAGACTCCTTGAAGGCATGGAATATTTATTATATTTATTTTTCAATTTTAAGCTCAGAGTGCTACAACACAGTGTATCCATCTGTCGAACAAGTACTGACGTACTATGGACTGAAAAATATAACAAAAATAAAATAATCCTAAGAATTCCTTAAATTACCTTGTAATTTATAGTTTTTATAGTTGTTTGTATGAAGTCATTCACTGTGTGAGATTAATTTGGGCAGAACTAAGAGAATTTAATTTCAAGCCCTTTTGGGGGGAACAGAGTTAGTTGGAAAAAATGGTTTGAGGCATTTTAGACTAGGACTGTACCATGAATAAAAACCGAAAAAGGGGGAGAGGGAAGACATATTCTTGAATGAATAAAGAATTATCAAGTTGAGCAGAGAGGCAGAAACTGGTAGATTTTTAAAAAGGCAAGACAGGTACTATCACATCCAAAGTGACAGAAATGAGGAAGATATAAAAAGAAACGACAGACTTTCAAAAAGTGGCTCAAACTTTCCCAGGGAGGGGTCTTTACGTTCAAACACTAATTCTTCCCCTCCAACAGAAGTCATTACCAAACTCCGGATGCGAAGGGGCTCTCTGGAACACCAAGGAAGGTGCAGTAAAAGGGAAAATAATAAGAGTGTGCACTGGGCTTAAGCTCTTTGCCTCTAGACTCAAACTAAAGAAGCTCTGAGCTCCTCTTATGCTGCTCCCTCCCGTTCTCCGACACCCTCTGCCTGGCTGCCCACTGCGATGCATGCCACCCGAGGTTAACTTTTCTCAGAGATTTTCCTCTTGGCACCCACTGATTACAGTAAATGTCACCTCGCACTCTGCAGCCTATGAAGCGTCGTTCACTTGTTGACTCTGTTCTCTCTTCCTAACCAGACTCTCTATATTCCTTAACGACAGAAAGGTTGTTTTGTCTTTTCCCCTTTTTTCCTTCAGTGATGATATTTAGTAAAAGCTATAATTTCAAATAAACAGAAAAATGCTCAAAGTTTTTTCCTTGCATGCCTTTTATTTTCTTATTTTCTTCTTTAAAGTGAGTTAATTAAAGCATTTATACCAATGCTGGACAATACAAGAATTGCTAAATGATATTTTACTGTCCTTATTACCATTATCATTATTACCTGTAGGTAATTTATAAGCTGATGCACAAAATCAGGCAACACCTTTCCCTCTAGATCTTCTGTAAACCATGGGTAAACTAGCCACCTGTACTAACTGATTTACATAATACTCATTGTACATTGCACACGAGGTAAGTTTATGTTTCCAGTGGTAAGCAAAACAGACATGGTTCCTTGTTCCACAGAACTTACAGCCAGCCTGGTTGTATGAGGGTGGGTGGCATGTATTAAACTAATAAGAAGCACATTACGAACCTCGGCAAGTGTTATGAGTGGAAAGAACAAGGGACTACAGAAAAGCACATGGGAGAGAGGATGACATACTAGATCACGTGAGCAAGGAATTCCTTTCTGAAGAAGCTATATTTAAGATGCGATAAAAAATAAAATGAATCCAGCTCAGTGAACAGTGGTAGAAAACAGTGTAGACAGAAGGAGAAGCATAGGGCCAAATGCATATCATGAAAAAAGTACAGCAACTTGTAAAATAGAAGAATTTTATTCTTGGCCGCTGGAGCTGACTGCATGGGTTCAAATCTTGGCCTGCCCCTGTGCTAGCTATGTGATTCCAGGATGTCTACTCTCTGTTGTCTTAGTCTCCTCTTTTCATAAAAAGTTATTAGCAATTACCTTATGGGGTAGTATAAGGATTAATACGAAAGTGCTTAGCACAATATAAATGATGCTTTATCAATATTATTGGAGAAAACTGGGATGGCTGACTCATTCATTCGGCAAATGTGTGCTGAGAGTCTATTACGTGCAGACCTGCTGGTGATGCTCTTGACATCACCTGGATCACTGGCCCCTGTATCTCTGGTACTAACCATGTTTTTCAGCCAGGAGAGCAACATCACTTCTCATGCCTAACTTCTTTCGTAAGAGTTCCTTGACAGAGCTGTTTGGGTTCCTAATAATAAAGGCTTACATTTTCCATCTATACCATAGTCCTCTCCCAAACCCTGGAACTCTATAGGTGGAGCCTGGGAGAAGGGAGAGGACAGGAGGGTTGGATCAGCAGGCTGTCGCACGGTCTCGCACTGCATGAGAACCATGCGCTGCTCCTGTTTACGCACTGCTGCCAGACTACACCTTCACCTTTGTGCACAGTCTCTCTCTGCCTCCATCTAACCCTCCAGCCCTCTCCAGTTCCTCAGAAATCTCAGCCACACTTCAGGCTCACAAGCCTCAAGCCTTTCCTTATCCCGCCCCAGGATTTTCTTCTGTGCTCTCAACGGGAGCTTGAGAGGCCCTGGCTCAACCATGGTGTGGATGCAGGAGGGTTAATGTCCCCCTCCCCTCCCTCACCCCCGCCCCGGGGGTGGGGGGCAGTTCTTCATCGAAGGTGGCAGAGGCTTCTTTTCTGTTGAATGCTCTCATGAGCACTGCACAAATTTCTCACAGCAGCCCCAGCAGAAACCCCAGTAAATACCCTCATATTGGTTTTTCCTCCTTCCCTAACTTTTGAGCAGTTGCTTCCTGTGACAGCCCCTCAAATCACTACTTACACTCCAGCCCCCAAAATAATGGTCGCCTCTGCACCTTGTAGCACTTTTTATTTTTCCTTTCTCTCTTTTTTAAAATACAAATATTATGTCATTCTAGAAGATATCTTATGAAAGCTATTTGGAAAATGCAAAAGAAAAAATTTTTTAAGTGTGTATATACATATGTATTTTTTAGTTCTCTCTCCATATATATATATATATATATACACCCATCCATATATACATGCATATATTACGCATAAAATCACACACACACAGTCTTCTCCCATGATTCCTTGTATTTAAAGTAAAGGAATTAAATTTTTTGGAATTTTGAGAATACTAACAATTACATATTTTAGAAGTAGAAAGCAGATAACTTACTGATGCCTTCCCCCTGTGTAGCATTAACTATAGTGGATGCACACACATGCAAAACGAGAACAACATTCTAAGATTATATTAAGTATGAGAGTTCCTGACATACCACCTGAGAATCCAACTCTACCTCTTCTGCCTTTTGCTTAGGCAGTATTTTTGAAAAACACTGCCACCTCCTCTGAACTTAATATTACTTTCTCCCCATTTATTTCTTTTAAAAATATAAATAATATGTAATTATAGGAGCTGTCTTATAAGTCATTTGTAAAACTCAAAATTACTTAATCAGAAAATATCTATATGTCAGCTATACAGGCAGTCAACTAATTGTCAGCACTTTCTGAAATGCATGTGATTTCAAATAGTGTGCCTTTTTGTTCCCATCAGTGAATTTATAAATATATGTTTAAGGTTAAATACAGTTACCACATTAAATATGTAAACTGCCATTGCTCACTGCTGCCCCTTATCTTCATCTGTCCTCTTGCTCTAAGACCCCTTCTCTGATAATCAAGGGAGATGATATTTTAATAAAATAGAAAGGTGAAGATTATTGACTGAAAAAGTGGGTTATAGAAATATATATAGTATGTGATTTTATTTTGCTGAAAAAAAGAGATCAATGTATGTATTTATTTATCTAACGAGAGAGAGACAGAGAGACAGAAAGACAGAGAGACAGAGAGACAGAGAGAGAGAGGAGGATTTACCTCACTCAGAGAAAAAGGAGGAGGAGGACGAGGATGGAGGGGAAGCAGAGGCGAGATCCAGAGGGTATACACCAAGGTGTTAACGTGGAGTACACATTTTTATTATTTTACGTTTTTTATTATCTGTATTTCTTGATTTTCCACAATGCCTAAGTATAACATATATGTGTGTACATATATAAAAACAACTTGAGGAAAGCACTAATTTCATTTTGTTTGAGGCAACTATTTTACTCTTCTGAAAAAGAAAGAAAAAGAAAGAAAAGAAACATGCAGTCTCTTGCCAAAGATAAATCAATTCAGATGCCAACGAGAGCCTTCAAGTTTGTCTGGAATTTCCAAGTTAATGAACGTTGAGTGGTCTCTAAATTTGGAAACCTGTTTTTCCCATTGCTAACAATAAGTCCCCTGTACTATCGTACACGAAGCGTTGGTTATAAATGAGCACTGTACGAACAGCCTCCCGTATTATGGCTGTGGGGTTTCGGATGCCCGCAGCCCACTGCCTCCCCAGCCCACTGCCTCCCCAGCCCACTGCCTCCCCTGTTCTGGAAGCCAGAACTCTTTCTGACTCTCTTCATTTTACTCTTATCGCTCCCAATTCTCTACCAGGTTTGGTAAATACTCAAAATAACAGGCATTTTATTGAAAGATGTTAAGTAAATAATACACCTATCTTACATCCTCACATCATCTTTGGTGTGTTCAGTGAGTTGGTTTTCCTTCTTCACGTTTTACGAAGTATACTTTCTTTAAAAAAAAAAAGAAAGAAAAGAAAGGATAACTGGGAAGCAAGTGCATGCCATCGCTAATGAAACGACAGGGTGCGGACTCTGAGATGCTTTGCCTGGGACTCCCAGTGTCTGCGCGACGGCCTGAGTCACCTCCCCTACCTGCACCTTTCCTACCCATGCACGCCACAGAGGGCCTTTCACTGGGGTATAAAAAGTGTTACTCTTTAGCTTCATACGAAGCAAATGGCCTCCCTGGGGAATTTTGGTGGAAGCAAGAAGGGCCAGTAGTGTGTTCTGAAAAAGATTCCCGGAGATAAGGGGTAAAGGGTAAAGGTTACTTCTATTTCTCTCCCTCTCCCCTGTCAGTAGCGAGCATAGTTTTCTTTCTGCAGTTGAGGAGAGTCAGTCAGCGGGCTGAGTTCCCTGGGAATGATGAGTGTGTGGGCACTCAAACTCTATTATTTGTAATGGCTGAGAGCCTTGCCAGACTGCTGTAATGTATTGATAACTTTGGAGAAGCAAAGAAACATTGTAAGATTTCATTTACTTAATGGCTTACAGATTAATTGAGTTCCATACAGCCCTGACTGTGGCACAGATTTCTTTATAACATATTGTACTATTTTGTAAAACAGTACAAATGATTCTTATGTAAAGATAGCATTATATTATCACTCTAACTTCAACAAAAAGTAGGATTCTACTCTATTGAATCCTCCCGTGAAATACCCCAGAACACAGAGGATGACTTACAAGAGTGCCTTTCAAATCAGAGATGTTTGCAAATGTACTTAAAATAAGAAATGAGTTACTTTTGTTACTCTTTTCTTTAATTGAGAATTAAAAAAAATATTATTTGACTTATTTTGGTCCTTAGAGAAGTTTCTATTCTGTTAGTTTTACATTTAAAAACTGCTGAAAAGAATGAAAGTCAAAAAGCTTTTGTTAACAAGTTTTTCCCCGACATAACAAGACCTAAGTTGAATAAAGTCACTTCAAAGAATTATTAAATAAGAAGCTTAACTAATCCATACACTTCTATCATTTTGAAAACAAAATTAAATACAGTCACATAAGGCTTGTCAAAATTCAGAGGGGCAAGCAATCCACACAGGTGACAGTAGACAGAAAATTGTCATTGCAAATAAATAAAATGTGCTTTGGATGCTGGGCTTAATTTGGACATGGTGGAGCTAGAGTATTTATGACTAAATCGCAGGTGAGGGGCAGCAGGGAATGGCTGGAGGCAAAGAAGAAACCAGCCTGCTTGGAATAGCAATTTCATGTGAAAGTAGGTAGTGAAGTTGGAGAGTTTGGGGGCATGGGTTGGGGAAGCTGGTAAGATAGAAAGCAGAGAAAATCCTTAAGTATCCATTTGAGGAATTTAAATTTGATCTTTCAAATGATAAGAAATCACTGGAATTTTCTGAAAAATTCAGACCATTATTTCCATAAAGAATGGGGCGAAGAAAGACATGGACTATAGGAAAAGGAAGGGCGAGACGGCGACTTGTGATTTTCTCTGCTGGTGATGAAGATGGAAGTGGCAGACACTGACACGGAAGCATGGACCACAGTAGCAACAGTGAGCACAGCAACCACGCGGCCACGAGGCACTAGCGTCGGAGTCAGAGTGGCACATACCCGACTTTGACAACGCTCGAGTTCTTTAAAGCACTAAGTGGGCTTTTGGCAGAAGAAACAACACAGGAGGAAAGAGTTCAGGGGAAAAAAAAAAAAGATAAAAGAATGATCCTCAAAGCATGGGCTATCCTCTCATTTTTCTTTTTCCCTGTTATAAATGGCTGAGAAGATGAGGGGGAAAATAATATTTTAAATTGGTTTGTCGATTTCGAATCAATTGATTTAAATAAATTTAATGAACTATTAAATTTGCCCCTTTTAAATTACTATTAATCAGCTTACCTTATTCCCCCAGTTCCCTAATCCTCTTGCTGCCCGATCAGACACTTCCATACTGTACATGGTCACCTACTAGTGTTCACTCAATTACACTATGGATTTTCCTATGGCCCCAAACATTTCTGATGCTGGCTATGCTCCTGTTCATAGTTTTCCTTTCTCTCCCTCTGCCTGACTGCACCACATGGTACATTATAAATATTTTAGTATTCTCATAATTCTAGTGTTATATGGCTAAAAAACATTCCCCAAAAGGATAATTTTATATCTTTCATCTCCAACTCCATTTATCTCCTCTTAGCTTTTAATTAACAATTAAGCTTTTTATTGAATTGAGAAGATGAAAACAATTTGCATGAGCTTTATTAAGTACTTATCTTCACTAAAGTAAATGTCTCACGTTATCCTTTCAATTCTCAAAATATTAATTTTTTTTTTACTTCTCTAGGCTGAATTCCCTCCCCTAAACACCAGACTCTATCTGTTCTTGCCTTTTCTGGGGTTTTGTTTCCACCACAGATATTCCATCTGCTCTTAAGTATGTTTTAGCTTACTATTTATCTTTGGGAAAAATACACACCATTTAATGAGAGAAAACATTTGTTCTATTAGTCAGTGGGATTTTAAATGTTTGGTTTCCATTTTCCAAATTTCTATTAGGGATTCTTATTCAGAATGGCTGCCTATCCATCCATGACCGCCTCTCCTCCTTCTTCAAACCTCACGGAAATGTGAGAATATTCTAAAAACAACTTTGCACCACTAAAGCCATTGTGCCACACTGCAAAGCCAACAAGATATGATTACATTGTCAGAGCACAGAAGGATTTTTTACAGCATAAAATGGACCATTCACGAAACCCAACTAAGCTTAGTCTCACACAATCCATGACAGGCAAACAAAATGAAACAAAACAACAACAAAAACCCACTAAATAAGTGAACTTACTGGGCAAGATTTCCATAGTTAACCTATTCCAAAGACAGCTGGAACTGGGAGTGGGACTGGTTCTGTCAGGTGGTCAGCTGGTTGGTTAATTCAGGGACTGTGGGACAGCTGGATCAGCCTCTCAATAAGAAAGTTTCCTAGAAGCTAAAACTAAGTAAACACTACTCTAAATAAAATGGAAGTTCTGCTCTAGCAGATTTTCTGCATGGACAATGGGTCAAGGAAAAGCTCCTAGAGTGGACAAAAACTCTCAGGCCTATAAATTTTCTTCTCCTTCTAACGAAAACCCAGACACACACAACTGTCTTCATTTTCACTAGGTCCTGCCCCTGCTCCCAACCAGGGTCCTTCATAATCAGGTCAGCATTCACTGCGGCAGAGAAAGCTTACTTGACCTGTGGTTTGTAGACACCTCAACCTAACATGTGGATCAATCTGGGCTGATATTACAATTAGGAACAAACTGAAACCTCAAACAACTGAAGGAAAATGAAGGCAAGAAAGAGAGACAACAGAATGAATAAATAAACTCCCAGGGAAGCAGAAAGTAAGAAAGGAAACAGAAGATAGCATCCAACATAGCATACCTCTGAAACAAGAACTGGCGACTATGAATAAAAGTAACCAAGGAAACACTGTGCTCTGGAGCATTACACTGAAAACAAAAAAAGAAAACTTTCACTTGAGTGTAACTAAAGTAGAATAACGCATAGGGGCAGAGTGACATTTGTCTTAAAGACTGTACAGAGGTATGCCTCAAAATTAAAGAGATAAAAATTATGAGAGGTGAAATTATGAGAATGCAGTTGAGAAACATGAAAAATATACCCAGGAAATCAAAAAATCATTCCCGAAGGCAAGAATAGAAAGAATGGAGGGGAAGGAATGGTGAAAAATAAAAGAAAATTTATCTTCCAGAAAATATATGTGGTGCAATAGCAGGACTGTCTAAAGGTGACCCTGTGTCCTGCAGCTTCGCTGGGCAAACTGGCTTCTCTTATCTCTGGGGATGTTGCACTGAGCTTGGCTTCCAAAGCCACAAGGACTGCAAACTCTCATGGCCAAGGCCCCCAGGTGCTAGGCAGCTGGTTTCCCAGACAACCCATAAATAGCAGGCACCATGATTCTTCCTTACCCAATGTCAAGAATCTTCTTCCCCCCTAAAAACACTGTCCTCCTGCTTGTACCACAGCAAAGCAGATACCAAGTGAAAGTGACTGCAGCTCAGAGTCACACTGTGGGCCAGGAGGGTCTACTGTGGGTTGTGTCAGAGTCACACTGTGGGCCAGGACGATCTTCTGTAGGTTGCAGGATGGGAAACCCGTGCTTGGCTTACGTCTTTTCCTGTTGAGCCTAGACCTGTGAGTGGCCCCCCTCCTCAATGAATCCTGTTCCTTAAGCCACACCGAATGGCACTGTGATACATCACAGACAGACACCTGGGAGGGAATCACAATAAACACCTGAGTCTTCAAGAGAAAAGGCCTCACCAGATGTTTTACAAGATTATTGGTTATTTAAACACATTCTGGAGAAAAGGTATTATCCTCAAGGATAAAAGTGAATATCTACATGTTTAATTTTGGATGGATTATTTTATACAGCCAGTTAATCTCTGATTTAATGGAATTCCAAACACATTACAAACAAGAATTAAAAGGAACTTGATAGGCCACTTTTAAAATTCATTTGAAAGGAAAAATATAAAATAACGAAAAAAATTGTGAAAACATACTGTGCCATGCGGTGAACACTGTGCCTGTCTACCCAGATCCCTCTCGAGGCCTGAGGACAGACTGTCCTGCTGTGTAGAGTTCTGCTAGTGTGTAGCCCTCCATAGCCTGTCCTCTTCAGAAACATCTCTCAGCCGAAGAAAGCCAGGTCACCTAGTTTGTGTTTCTTCCAAGAGGTAACCTGCATCCGATTACTGGTTGGTGCAAGAGTACAAAAGCTCAGCCATTTCACCCCAATTTTGGGCAAATCTAAAGAACTCTCCTTTCTTCAGAGCTCCCTGTGGGGCTAACTGTGGCTTTATTGTGAAATCTCAAGACCATTTTCTCCCTCTGCCCGTACCTGCATCAGATGCTGGTCACTAGAGCACTCACTCATAAACTTCCTGCATACTACTGTCCATCTCAGAGTCTGTTTCTGGAGAACCAGCCATGCCCTGTCAGGTGCAGGTATCACAACCCAAAAACACAGCACTTTAAACATGAAGGTGCCAATATGTCCATAGACAACCGACTCAGGAAGAAAACAGAATAGCCGGAAACAGACAGACACATATCTATAGTGATCTGATATGTCATAAAGGTGTTTTTTGTTTGTTTGTTTGTTTTGTTTTTTGTTTTTGTTTTTTAATATGGCCAGAAAAAAAGATGAACTTTAAATAAATGGTTGGGAACAATGAAGTCTACGTCTCAAAAAAAAAAAAATAAAAACATAATGTAGTCAATTCTCTACTTTATATAAAACATAAAAACAAATTTTCCATAAATCAAAGATGTAGAAAAAAAAATCAAGATCTGAGAACACCTAGAATTAAGTATCAGACAATATTTTATAATCTTGGATGGTAAGGGGCCTAAGGCTTTTTTTTTTCACTTTGGGAACAAAACACAGAATTCAAAGGACATTTTGAAAAAATGATTGTCATATTTAAATTTTCATTTTTTTACCTTTATGTTTTGAAATAATTTCAGACATACATAAAGTTCCAAAAGTCATACAAAGTATTACCATCTATGTGTCTTCCATTTTAAAGAAGAAAACTGTCTAATATTTAGTAGTTTTCTTTTTTAGAGGTATAATTTAGCAAATGGGAAACTATTTGTATCCTAAGGCTGAAAAAATATGTAAATATATTGTGAATAATGAGAGCCAAGTTTATCACAGTCAGAGAAAAAGTTAAATAAAGAGGCAACACTAGAATAAACTGGGTGGTAGCTGTAGTATTAGTAGCAATCCACAGTTACAGACAGATCGCCACCCAGGCCTGGATTTCTCCATGGGGTTAAATTCTTCAAAATTAGATTTCATTTCACTTTTGTAACCCAACCTTTTCTCAATGTCAATTATTTGACATAGCTTATTTTACTTAAATGTAAGTGCTTAGAAGTTTAAATCCTCTCTTAGAAATTTTCCCTTGTTAATGCAAAAGAATCTCTGACATTTGAAATTAAATGCAAAGTAATAAAGAGAAATAAAATATCCTAGACAGTATTGACGAGAGATATTAGGAAAAACTGCCTTCCCTAATCCCACTAACATACCCCATAATAAAAATCATCAGCTTTGTCTTTAAGGACAGATTAATCCTTAACTTCTCCATCTCAATTAATTTTTCTCTCTGCAAACCCATAACCCAGACCTCGGCTAAAGAGGCAGAGTCCTACAGCCACGTTCGTACCAGGTGATTGCACCTAACTTTTTAGACCAGGGATGCATCCAATCAGATCCTCTTTTGTGAAAATTTAAATTGAGGATGAAGAAACTAAGCATCAAACTATGGTAATGGATTTGGGGCATCTGGAGGCCGTTCTGGTCCTCTTGCACTGATGGGGATTGCAATGATACTTGATACAGAGAACAAGAATGACACAGAAGACCACGCATTTCTGGAGTCATAGCTAGAAAGTATATTAACCTGTTGACTCTTCATGTCCAGTAAGGTCTAACTATAGTTATAACTAAATTCAATTAGATGCCCTTTATTCTTTAGTATGTAATATCCTCCTTGCTTAAGCTACCTTAAGTGGGTTTTTGCTTCTTGTAATTGATCATATTTGGCAAGATGTTGTTCCACTGTTAAAATTACAATGGAGTAATGAAAGAAGTCATTACTATGTGAATCTTTAGTAAGTAATGCTTTATGACTATCATGCTTTCAATCAGAAGAGTCATATTTTTATTAGCAATATTAACTTAAACTATTCTATGAAAAATGTTAAAGCAAATATAATCCTCAAAGGTAACCAAGAAATCTTCTGAAAGAATTGCTTTAAGATATATATAAATTATATATGATACATATCATTATGTATAATTATGTATTTACTTATATAAGTATATTTGTAATATGTAAAATGTAGCTATTATTACATTGAAGTTAAAATAAAAAGAATGAAGCTTTAATTCTGATATTTTCTCTATAATTATGTATTCTGTGTTGATAAAGATACTTTCAAACACTAGCCCAGATGTTTTTAATAAAGAAAAGATATAAAGAAAAACGTTTCAAGTACTTGGAAACTGAAAAAATATATACATATAAATATGGTCTTCAATGGACCTAGCATATCTGAAAAAATCTGTGTTCAATATAATTCTCTAATGCATGCTAATGACCTGGAATCAGAGAGCTGAGAAATATGAAGCTGATTCTTGTATCATGAAAAAGGAATTATCAATATCATCAAATTTAAAGTTATCCTTTCCAGAACTCAAAGGAACAAATCTCCCTCCCCAACACTATTTTTTAATCATGCCTTGGAACATGTCTTGGAACGTTCTGCAATCCCCATCAGAAGCATTTTAAGCAAAGCTAGACCTGGGAACCAAAACATAAACAAGTATCAAATGATTGAGGAAGAAGCTGAGGAGGGTTAGGGAATTAGGGACTTATTTCTCTCAAGAGTCATTTTAGAAGATCTGAAGCCTGCAGACAGTGACGATCTATTAATTTTCCTCTTAGGCTTCCTTATTTTTTCTTAGTGTTCAAGCAAATGCAAAGCCAACCACCAAACACTCAGCTCTAAATATTTACTAATCAATAGACGTTCTCCCTGGCTGAGGCCAGGATGAAAACAATCCAAGAAATAAGTCACTGTCTTTACCCATCCTCCAGTCTTCACTTTATTTGCACCTTTCCTGTTACGAACCTTCTAAATAAGCATTTAGTGATAGTTTTTTTGAAAAGGAAACACACGCAATTCCATGTAACATTATCTTCTCAAAATATTTCACAAAGAAATTTTACTTTTCCATTATGGCCAATCCAAACTTAAAGTCAATACAATAGTGAATTCAGATGAGTGATGAAACTAACATTTATCACAAAATTACAGTAATTTTGTGCTAGATATTCATATTTTTGTGATGGAAATTAATAAACACATTCTTATCCTCATTTTGCAGATGAGGAAATTAAACTCCCAAGAAATTAAATGTTACCCGAGGTAACATAGTTAATTAGATATTAAGTGATTAATACAGGACTATAAAATATACCTTTAAACTATCTACCATCCACTTTTCTCTATCCATGAGTAAAAGTATGTTCCTTTAAGTATTAGGCCAGCCATATTTGTCTTAGATGGTCAGTCTATCAATTGTCAAAACAGTAGTAAAGGAGGAAAAAAGAAATTAAAATTATATTTATATTCATTTTACAGACTTGAAATGTAAGTTTAATTGTAATTGTATGAAAATGCATTCCTTTTAATTATGATATTATTAAAGGTTACCCATTTTTTAGAATGACAGTATTAGTTGTCAATTTTGTCTGAAGTTTACTTTCCCTAAAATATGATCACATCACTTCATGCTGACTTTTACATATGTTGAACTGTACCATTTGCTCTGATGTCTATGCTGCCTCATATTAACAACTCACAAAAATGTATTAGTATCTCAGAAATACTTTAATAAAACAAAAAATTAGTAATGAAAGGCAAAACATGAATTATAGAACTCAGAAAAATGTCTCAAATTACATCAGGCAAGAGTCTGCTATGAAAAAAGTAAATCTGTTAATGTAGTGACAAATTAACATAAAAGTGTGATTATTTGTATAAGTACCTAAAAGGGAAAATTTCAATCAGGGTATATGATATAAATATCTAAACATTGTCTATTATTAGACTGGAGACCAGTTGAACACTGGTATAGAGCCAATAAAGTCTGTATAATTAGACGTTTTAAAAACACAGGATGACCTAAAACGTTTCTTTTCCTGAATTAGTAGATTCCAGTTAAAAAAAAAAAGATGAATTATAAAAATAAATACAGAGAAGAAACTAAAGCTATAGCTATATCACTCAAAATTGCAGTCTTGAGTTAAAACAAGTACAAATCACAGTATGGCAAGATACGTGCAAAATCAGCTAGAAAATTAATAGAGTTTTGTTCAAAGAGAAAACAGAAAAAGTTATTGAGAAAATTAGTGAAACTCGTCTCATTACATGATGTTTCGGTTATGACACAGAGCTGATGACATACAGTATAGAAGAGCAACTGTTATCACGTGATCACTCCACCAGATATTTTGGTCCATAGCTGTATGAAACCCTGAGGTACGGAACATGATTCTGCTCTTAGAACGTATGTGGTACCTACACTGAGAAAGTCTTGGTTAGCAGCTGTGCGATCTTGTATTAAAAAAAAAACAAATCTGTTATTAAAATGGGAAAAGATATTCCGTTTGGTTTATATGCATTTTGTGTGTCATAATTTAGCTGGAGAAGATGGTGATAATATTGGTAGTAACAGAGAGGCAGCAATGCGTCTACCGAGAAAGCACATTTCTGTGTGAAGAGAAAATGTTGACCCTAAGCACCTGTCCACATAGAGTTTTAGTACCAAAAAATGACTGGCAATCAGAATTAGATTTCTGGATTATGATTCAATGATGAAAGGAACAGTGAATTTCTTAAACATGTTCGAAGCACATTTTCTGGGTCTGCACCTTCATAGCAGGCTGAGTGAAGCAGCGGGCGGCAGACAGCAACCTCACTCCCCACGTGAAGAGAAGCACACATCAGAGCTAAAGATGCTCACCCAAATTTAAATCATGAACTACGAGGTGAAACCATTCCTTAATAAATATTCTAATATTGAAAGTTCAAACGTTCCTATGATTTTATATGGCTTGCTTAAGTGGCACAGACTAGGCATAGATTAGTGACATACTTGGCATGGTGCTGAGTATAAATTTATTATTTAAGGATCTTAATATTATTTTTGATATTGGGGATAAAAGAACAAAGTATCTCAAGAAAAAAGTCTACCTGAGGGTGTATTAGTCAGTATTCTCCAGATAAACAGAATCAATAGGACATATATAGATTATGTATGTATGTATGTATGTACGTATGTATCCATCTATCTAGAAAGATTGATTATACAGAATTGACTCACGTGATTATAGAAGCTGAGAAGTCCCACCATCTGTCCTTCACAAGTCTGCAAACTGGAGACCCAGGAAAGCCAGTGGTATGATTCAGTCCAAGTTCAAAGGCCTGAGAACAAGGGGAGACAACAGTGTCAATTCCAGTTTGAGAGGAGGAGAAAATGAGATGTGATGTCTCAGCTTAATCGCTGAAGCAGAAAGTGCAAATTCCTCCTTCCTCTGTCTTTTGTTCTATTCAGGACATCCACAAATTGGATGATGCCCATCCATGTTGGGGAGGCCAACTACTTTACTAAGCTCACCTATCTAAATGCTAAGCTCATGCAGAAACACACTCAGACACACCCAGAAATAATCCTGACTGGCACTTCTTGGTCCACTCAAGATGACACATAAAAATTAACTACCACAGAGGGTACATAACTAGATTATTAGAAATTTTATTTTTTCCTAACCCTTTATTATGTTCTTCACTCACTAAAGAAAGAAAATAATGATAAATGATTAGGAATATTTTTAAATCACATCCAAATGACACTGCGGAGTATAAAAACTCCTGTTAAGTGCTCAGTCCTTCTATAAAGTAGATGAGCAATCCATTCGCCATCATTCTTTCCACTTAGCTAGTCAACCTAGCAGCTTTTGACTGAAACATACCTGTCAACTTGGCATCCAGAGAGGAGTACTGAAAGGAACTATTTATTCCATTTGCATTGACTATCCAGAACTATCCGACAAAACCACCACATTCTGGCTGCCTTTCCCAATATTCTGCAATTGTAGCTTAAAACATTTTCACTTAATGGAAATAAAGAATAAGAAGTGCAAGTAGAATCTTGTTTCATTGCTCAATTTCCCCATCACCATCACAGGAAAAGATACATTTATTCCTCTGTTCACAGTTAGAAAGCAGTTACAATTATTAAAAATATGCACTAATATTTTCATTCTAAATTTAATAATATTTGACTAAAACTTATTTTTAAAATATAAAATTGATGGTCAGCGAATTTACAGACTACAGCATAATGGCGTGAAGAGGCCAAGGGTTCGAGTGCGTGAGCGTAGAACGTGACTCTGCACTCCGCCATTCGGCTCTCTCTCTCTTCTCCTTTCTTCTCTTGCCCCAGAGAAGAGGTACAGGAGGGAGAGAGTCCCGTAGTGGGCCAGGTGCTCATTCTGTAATTTTAGACCAACCGATTCAGAAGAGACTACTGTAGCCTCGGAGCTTGCTCCCATAAACGAGCGATTGCTCCCAAGAAAGGGCTTAAGGCGGACACGTCTAAAGTGCAAAAGCGACGCAGAGTATCTCATGATAAAGAAATCATATGCCAAAACAAGCCCGATATTTGGGCTGGAAGGGTTCTCCTTCATCATCTACTGATATATTTTTTTTTTTTTCGTAGAGTTTCGAGGGTTTACTCTGAAATACACAATTACATCAAGGTAAATCATAGACTCTAATTCACTATTTTGGTCTGTCTCAAAGTTCAGTGTTCATTTTGCCTTACTCTAAAACATTTTTTTGTGTTTTGTTTTCATCTAAATGCTCTTGAAAAATACAGCAGATATGTTCCTGAAGATATTGTGCAAATCTGCTTAATGTACAACTAATCGCACTGTAAACATATGAGACTAACCAGTCCACAAAAAAGAAAACATATCTTGAATGTTTTGTACTGTAAAGAAGTCATAGGTAATGGGAATAGATCGTGAAACCTGTTCATCAGGAGTTTGGCTTTCACATATTGGTACAGTCTGTATCTCCAGGTGCCTTGACCCTATTCGCTCTCTTTATGAAGGCCAGCAGTTCCCTGCAGTTTCTGGAGCGCTGAGGGGGTTTCACTGATCTGCTACTGCTGCTGCTGCTGTGTCCTGCCCACCAGGTACCCTGGCTGCCACCACCACCCATGGCCACCGGCTCCAAATGAATTAAACATTAGAACCATCTCGGAGGTTTTTCAAATCTTTATGCTCAGGTTGCAGCCCTTATCAATTAAATTAGAATGTCTAGAGGGTGGAAACTGGGTTTGGGGACTTTTTAAAAGACTCCAGGTGATTCAAAGCACAGCAAACTCCAGGAACCACTCACCTATGCCCTGGAGCTGCCATGCACGGCCTTTAGGTAAATGGAGCAGGATTGTTTCCCTCACGTTTTCTATTATAATTCGTTCTTGGGTCCATCGGTCCCTCTTGGCCTCCAGCCTCACAACATGCCTTTTTCTTCGCTCCTTTATTCTGCCAAGGACTGGAAGCCTCCAAAATGTTTTCCTGGACTCCTTTGCTCACTGGGTTTTGATTAAATTCGGCCAATGGGAAGCACTGGCAGCCAGTTAGGAAAACAGGAGGAAAAGAAAAGCCACTTTTTTTTTCTGCTTCTGGGTCAGGCAGCTACTGATACATCAGCAGTGAGGCCAGCAGTGCTGGGGGTTCTGCGGGCTCCTGGCTCCTAGCTCAGTGCTTCAGCAGCCGTGAGCCTCCCTCCTCTATGGGTCCTGGGAGACACCCTTTACTTTTCAGCCTAAGCAGCTGAAGCAGCTTCTTGCATTTACTTGCACTGCCTTCTCCCTTTGGGCCCCCCTATTTTCCGACAGTTTAGAAACATTTAGCTGCCTTATATCCTTCTGAAATACCTAGAGTGATTTCTTTTTCCCAAGCTTTGGTATCGAGGTACAATTGACGAGTCACATTGTAAGATGTTTAAAGTGTACATCATGATGATTTGATATACATTCTAAAAGGATGCTTCCCATCTAGTTAATTTACACATCCAACACCTCATATATTTATCTATTTTGTATGTATGAGAACATTTAAGTTCTACTCTCATATGATGTCTTTGGGTAAATAAGAAAAATGTACTTCCTCTAGGCAGATTAATTTTTTAAAAAGAGAATAAAGGTTCTCTCCAGGTGGATACAGCCCAGAGGCACACATCTGGGGAGACGGATACTCTCTTTGTGGGAAGGAGGAGGCACCCCTTTCTCCAGGAGGACACAGTGCCGTCCTGAGGCAAGCGGAGGAAGCGTCACCCCTCTCTGTCCCCCTCTGCCAGGCACCTTCATACTGCACCACCTGCCCGAGGCCACTGAGTGAGTGGACCGTCCTGAATCAGGCTGTGGGAATTTTAAAGAGCGGGATGTACAAAGGTCTCTGAGACATTTTAAGGGGTAAAAAGAGACGGTACATCCACTGAAAAAGATGGCAGGAATAGCGAATGTACAGGAAGAATAACGACGCCGTGAAATGCCCCTGAAACCACTGGAGGAGCCCGGGGAGCAGCTGTTCCACAGCGCTGATGCTGTGAGGATGATAAATAGATTCAAACCGGTGTTAACCTAGTAAATGATTCTCTCAGATAGTTTAGTCGTTTCCATTTCCCTCTGGTTCAGGTTATGTCACCCATGAAAACTTCACTATAAAAACCTGGCAGGAACATATTTTAATTGTAGACAAAGCATCTTTAAGGAAACCAATCACCTTCTTCTAATCCAAAGCTATAAACCGAATTCACTTAGTTTCTGAGAATATAATACACTAAATGTCTCCGACTTTACAAAATAAAATTTTATTACCTTTTTCACAGTCTTAAAAAAGATGTATCACTTATTTACATTCACTCATTTCAATATTTTCTATGCATTTCCAATCTTATTCATATTTCTTTTTTCTATATACTTACAAATTTAAATATGCAGTCTAAATAAAAACTTAATTTTTTTTATGGAAAATTATATTGTATGTCATACCATCCCCCTTTCATTCCTGCTACTTTCTTAATCATTAAAAGAAGTTAAGTGCCTTATTGGCTAACATTAATCTGGGGCACTTTACAAAGGGAAACAAATAGAAATAGCCTGTATACCTTAGTAGATCACAACCTTTTATTTTTTAATTAAAAGTTATTTTTATTTCCTAATTATAAAAGTAATACATGTTCATCTTAAAAGTTCAGATAATGTTAGAATTTGTTCTATCATAAAGGAACTTGACTGGAACCCGGAAATAAGAGAATAAAAATATTCTCCAATGCAAAATTAATTGATTATATAAATAGGTATCTGATTTTTTTATAACTAAAAGGAATGAAAACATTAAGAGCAACAGTGCTATTTTATTTTTGTTTTCAGAGCATCTAACAGTTTACTAACACCTTTATATACTTAAATATACGTAGTTGTTACTGCTCCTGTTACTATATTCTGAGCACCTATAGTCTGCCTACTAAATCGTGGCTTGATCTGTTTCTGGCCTATGATTCATAGGTCATATTATTATGATCTGACAGAACAAGGTAACAAATTACCACAAACTGGGTGCTTGAAACAAAACTAAACAAAATATATTTTCTCACAGTTCTGCAGGCAAGAAATCCGAAAATCAATGTGTCAGCAGGGCCACTCCCTCCAAAGGACATGAGGCAGAAATCTGGTCCGTGTCTCCCTCCTAGCTTCTTGTGGTTGCCAGGAACCCTTGGCATCTCCTGGTTTGTGTTCCATCACTTCAATTTCTGACTCCATCTTCCCCTGGCATTCTCCCCTCTGTGTGCGTCTGTATCCCTGTATTGCGCATCTCCATCCCCTTCTGCTTATACAAACCCCAGTCATCAAATGAGGGCCTACCCTAACCCAATGTGATCCATTTTAACTTGATTACATCGGCAAAGACTATTTACAAATAAGGTCACATTCAGAAGTTTGATTGGGGGTGGGGGAGTTAGGACTTCAACATATTTCCTTGGGAGACACAATTCAACCTGCATTGTTCTGTGGCATTTTCTATTGTTGATGGCTTCTTTCTAGAATATTTCTTAGCTAATAACTCTCTTAGTATTTTATCATATCGAAGATTAAGATAGAAGTAGACATGTCTTAGTTTTAAGAGAGAGAATGAAAGACTAGGAGTGTATGAAAAACAGGTACATCTCCGTCTTAGCATAATTCTCCACCGTGTCCCATGGACAGTGGACCTCTGGGTACCATGTTTACTTGACTATCTCCTGAGCATTCCATGGCCTTGAAACATGCTTCCCTTGAAGCCTGCTTCCCTTGGTGTTAGCCTCTCTACTGACATAAGTGCCTAACATCTCAAGCTAAGATTACTAAAAACAGCACCTGATATGTATTAGGCACTCAACAAATACATAATAAATGAATGGATAAATATCTGAATGCTCTAAAGTATAAGAAAAAACTTACTTGGTCCTAGTTCTGTCTAGACAAAACCTGGCATCACTGAATGAAGAATGTTCCATGTGAGCAAAAGCGATATGTTTCCCTCAATCCTGTGGGAATACTCTAGAATGAAGAGTAACACTCATAGTTCAACAATGTTACAGCTGGCATGTTGAATGAGCATGATGAGTAGAATGTAATAAAATGAAAATATATTTTTGTTCTCCACTATTTTTTTTTCAATGAACTAACATACTTTGAGTCACAATGCACAGGGTCTACTTGTTAATTAGGAAGCCTGGTCTCCTGTTTTGTCAGAACCTTGATCCTGGTCAACTCAAAGAGTCCTGCCCCCTGGACTCTTCCTTTCCCTGTTCCACCTTCCCCTTCTTGCGAATCAGGGCTTTTGGTCCAATTTGATTGAATTGAGAGAGACCATACAGCTTTCTCGATGAGGAGAGTGATTAACTGACTAGTCTGCTGAGCCCACCTGAAATTTAAATCCTTCTTTCGGGGGCACTTCCATCTGTCCCTTTTCTCCTCCGCTGGGCTGCTCCAGGTTGGCTGTGTTCACCATCCTTATCAGGCAACTGCACCCGACTTAGCCTCCCGTGTGCTACTGGATTCATCCCACACAGAAATCTCCCTGTTGAAATCCCCACTGCTACTCCAGGCATGGGAGGCACAAGGTGCGTAACAGCTCCAAATCAGTTCACTCCTTTGACTCTGCACTTTGGGAAAATTCATGGGAAAAACGCAGACATTCTTTAAGACGCTGCCTTTAGTCTTTGGGGAGAGCACAGTTTGCACTGATGTTCCAAATCTCTCTCTCTCTCTCCCCGGCCCCATCCCTCCGTCTCTTAAGATAACCCAGACTTTTATCAGACACTTTATCATCCACTGAGCATCCTAATTCTAGAGAATGGTTTCATGACACTGCCTGTCACTCAGCTTGACGACAGAAGAGAACACCCCCTCATTCTGAGTAAGCTGGACACAAGAGTATGGGCGGCAACTCTTCACATATCTGCAGTTTGGCCTCTCACCTCCCAACCTGTTTTTATCTTCCCTGTGAATTTGAGAACTCGTTCGTATCTTCAGACACCTCCTGAGAAATATCTATCTACTCAGCGGTCTGGCATATTACTTTGAAATTCCACATCTATCAGGTCTGGCTGATTCAACTAAAACAGAGAAACAAAGAATTCAGTTGTATGAGCATTACATCAGTAATTGAGAGTCTTTGTTTTTTTAATAGTACATAGTAATTTAGTAATTGATAAATGGTTATATGCTGTTTTTCCCTCATTTTTTTTATATGTAGAGTAGCAGTTAAATGCAAATGTGTGTTAACTTCTAATCGTGGCTATGTTAGTTTTTGCATGGCTAAGACACCATATTTTGATGACTACCTAGATTAATTATATCTTTAGGGGAAAGAGCCTCTGGAGTGCTCACTTAGCAAATCTAAATCCATAAAATGAAAGTAAAAATTATTACCAAATAGCTAAAATAAGTTTTAGCTCTAAACTTCAGTAGCAAATCTACTAATTTAAATAAGTTAGTAAAATGAGGCACTGGCAACATTACATATAGCCACAGTGAAGTTAAAACATAATTCACATTAGAATTTGCTTTCCTTAATCCTCGGTGTCTTCCACCTGTACTCACAGTAAAATCCTAGGTCTTTACCATATTCTGCAAGGCTTGCATGTGATTGGGCTTCTGCCGACATCCAGACCTTTTCCCATCCCACTCTTACCTTAAATCACTACCTTCCAGACACATTAGCATTTTCCATGCCTCTTTATCTTGTTGCTGTTTAGGGCCTTTGCATTTTGTTATGCCTCCATCCCAGTGGTTTTCACCTAAGAGAAATTTTGGCCCTGATGGGACATCTGGCAATTTATTGAGGCATTCTGGTTGTCATAACTGGGTAAAGGCTACGGATGCTGCTAAATATCCTATTATCACAGAACCCCTATAACAAATTATTATTTGCCATCAAATGTCAGTACTGCCAAGATGAAAAAGGCCTGCTGTGTCTGCATGATCTACCTGCAAACATCCCTATGGCTTCTCCTCCTTCTTATTCCAGCCTCAGTTTGAAGCTTCAGTGAAATATTCTTCTAAACGTCTAAACCCAGAACCCACCCAGCCCACTCTTAAGTCATTACTAAATTTTGCTTATGATGAAGTGTATTGTTTTATTGTCTTATTCTCTCACAGTCTCTAGCTCTAGCAGGAGATATCTTGCTCTTCACTGTCACTGCCATATACCTTGCTTCTGAGCAGCGCCAGGCACAGGATGACATCTATTAGATACGTGTTGGATTAGTGAAAGAGGGAAGGGGTTAATAAGTACCTTAAACATTTTTTTCAAGACTTTTTTTCTTGAAACACTTTGCTGGGTCATAAAAAATGGAAAAGTAGTTCAGGAATTGATTTGCAATAATTCAAGTGTTTTCAGATACTATAGATTAGCAGGTTAAAATTTTCAATGGCATCACAGATGTTTTAAAGCCCAGGTCGATCAAAAGAGAGCTGGAACACAATACACACTAAATTTACAGTAAAAATATCATGTTCACACAATGACAACTCACACTTCCACAGAAGTAACTTAGTGCTGCAGTGAACAAATCCTACTGAATGAGTAGCAAAGAGGGAAAAGACCAGTAGATGCCTCATGAGGACAGCAGGGGACCACAGCAGGAGCTTGGAATTATTACTTTCATTTTTACCTCAGAATTTAGTCAGTCCATTTGCTGTAAATCTGTCAAGTCAGTTGTTTATGGGTGCCAGCTTTCTCGAAGCACACCAAATGAATTTCTTCCCTCTGGTTTGGCACCTAGAGTAAGGATGCCATCCTTATTCCCTGTTGGCTTTGACGGTTCAGCCATTAACCTCTGTTGATCATTCAGCAGGAGAGACAAAGGCATTCCCTTATGCAATCGGAATGCTGCTGAATTTTGCTCATTTTTCTTTATCTACTCAAGTCTGAGTTTCAAGGAGGCAAGATTTTCCAATTTCCAAACACTGGATACACAGGAGTGTGGGATGGAGGTAGCGAGAAGACACCAGGAGTAGGGAGATGAAATCTGCATCTCATGAAAGTACCCTGATTCACCTCAGTTTTAACTTTAGTCAAGGGGTATATCCTCTACAGATTGATAATGGGAGTCTGTGAACCTCTCGAAATTAAATTCAGAAGAATGCTTTATGTACATTTATGTTTCATTCAGAGAAGAGTCACCACTACTTTACTGAAAGGTCTGCTATTTCCCCTCTTTAGGCATTCTGTGCTCTGAAAATATTCCCTATTTGGTGACATAGCAGTCAATTATAAAATCAGTATAAATTGGGGCCTATTTTAATGAACTTGGTAGAATCTGCTGATACATTATTCACATGTTCCCTTTTTTAGAAAGCACAAAGATTTAGTAAAGGAGCCTATGACTCACCCAAAGCCACATGGACTCTTTGGGCTGGTGAGAAACTATTCCTGAGTGTCCTGCTGCATCTGCTGAGAAGAGATATGAAGTGAAGAAGAGAGAAGAGGGCAGGTGTTGTCTCCTTGGGGTAGGAGTTCCCGCAAGCAACACAGAACAGGGACGAAGACCAGCCTCCTCCAGGTCAACCCCACCTAACTGCTGTTCCTTCCAAAAATCACTTTACTTTTCAAAATAAAGGAATTTACAAGATGATGACATCTATGATTAGAGTTCGTGGAAAAGAAGAGAAAGATAGAGCAAGAGGCCTGCTTTAGAAGGGAATGGTGAATGAAGCATGGTAAAGCAGGACAAACTTGGGAAATTCTGAGTTTTCACAACTAAGTAGTTAACAGACTGCAGAGTCTGAATTTGGAGAAGTAAAGGATGACCCATGTGAGATGTTCACCTCCTTCGTCATCACATGTTCATCAGTCTCACTTAGGAAAGGAGCTTAGGTTTTAAGCTCCCTTAACTCTGTTTGAACTTATGAAAGGTGAGGAAGGCAGTCATCAGAATACTGCCAAGTAAACTTGTAGTAAGTGGAAACCATGTATAATAAAAATGCTAGAACTTCTGCATCTATTTGGATAGCGATTATTTATATTAACTTTGCCTACTACTTTACTTCACATAGAAATACCCAATACTTGTGAAAAATGATCCCATACTTGGGATGGGAGTTAAATGGAGATGGAAATATTTAGTTACTTGGCAATCCTGACCTCTAGGAATCAAGTGAAGCTTCTTTGGGCATTAGACTTGCAACTCCATGACAAAGACTTCACAGACAGCCAAATTCCTTAGTACGCAACCCTTGACCCTCACATCAACAATGGATAGCCCTTTTCCAGAAGATAATGTGCGAGTGGGTCATATCTCCCTCTTTGAGGCTGTGAATCTGAAACAAAGGTGATAAAAAAGTTGACTGGATGTCTTTATGTTGAGATGGAAAGATAAAGAAAGACGTTCTCAAAGAAGAAAAACCGATGACTACTAAGGCTGGATTTCACGTCAAGAAAAACTGGAGATTCAAATATGCTTACTTTTTTAAGAGCATGTGGCAACTGTACCTATGTATTAAAAAAATAATGACCATTGTGTAATAAGGCATGTGCCTTGTAAAGAAAAGACTCTATAACCAAGTCTTGGGTTATGTGAAAGTATTAAAAAGTATTGTGAATAATTCTTTTTGAAAACTCTATAAGCAGTTCTGGGCATCTGTCAGAGTAAGAACAGATGAACACAAAAAAATCAACCCAGTGAACCTGTCTCCTTGGATGAAGAGGAAGTGTCTCTCAACCTTGCATTTAAACTGCTTGAGGGCATAGCAAATACATGTGTTCCCCTTCTTTAATGTTCACATCTATAACTGTGTGGTTCCACTTGGACCTTGGGACAGATGGTCATGAAGCTACCCAAGACATTAATAGGGATCTCTTTGAGAGCCTGGCATAACTTTCAGAAGAATAGCTCTCTGCCTGCACAGATGTATGGCAGGTAGTCAGTCACCTATATTCTTAAATCTGATAGGTACTCAAAACCCTCACTACATTACCCCCATCATCACAGTCCTGAGAAGCTTTAAAATACCAGTAGTCGATTCCCTCTGTATGGATTTTCTAAAGGTTCTTAATATTAACATTAATTATGCTAGTACTATATTGATCTGAGCATTTTGTTAGCTAGCTCTAGCTGGTAAGCAGGGCTTTGCTGTTTTATTTTTATCTTATTTTTTTTCTGACTAATTCCCCTGTCATTATAGCAAAACGTGATAAACACAGACCAATTCTGATGCAGAGTTAAGGAAAGAAGGAAGGAGTAGGAAAAATTCTGTTCATCAGATTCTGATTATAATTTAATAGGAGAAATCAAAGGAAATTAGGGTGATAATTCAAAATGTTTCTACTGCATGTATTTTCAGGTGAATTTTATGGTTCTATATCTTCTCTGAATGTATTCCACACATCGATTGTTGTATCAAACTCACCTTGCCCTTGGAGACCTCAGTCCTGCAATACTGTGACCTATCTAGGCTGGTTTTCCTCTGGGTCAACTGCATCGTTGTCAACTTGGCATCTCTTCACCATCATCGTGAAAAGATCTCTGTCCTCTCTTCTGAGCTTCAACCTCTCCTTCCTGAATCATATATCTCCCTCTTCCATAGTTACTTTCATCTCTTCCTGCGGAAGGGTACTTAGGAGATAGAGTGAGGCTTTATAAATCGACTAATAGCTTAACTGAGAATAGAATTTTAGGTAGGATTAATTTGTCCTTTATATTTGAGAACAATGTTTCATTACTGTCAAATTTCTACTGCTGTGGAAAATTTTGATTTTATTTTTATTTCCACTGCTTCTTACGTAACAAGTTTCTGACCCCCTCTTTGGAAACTTTGATAATCTCTTATTTTCTTTTCAAAAAAAGTTTACATTTAATAATGTGTGTTGGTGTGAGTCTGTTCTACTGTCATGAGCTTGGGCACTTGGTAGGCATGTTTAATCAGCAAACTTATTTTTGGTTTTCTGTGCTTCTCTTGAAATATCATTGGTAATTTCCCCCCCTCTGTGTTTTCTGTTCTCAACAGAGACTTCCTGTATTTGGATATTTAGACTTTATGACTGATTCTCTAACTTCATCTTACCTTTTCTATTATCTATCTTTTTATTTTTGTTGTTATTATTCTACTTTCTGGTAGTTTTCTGAAACTTTATTTTCCAAAATTTCTATATTTCTATTACCATTTTCATTTCTTATCTTATATGTTTAATTTCCAAGATTTGGGGAAGAGAAGAGGATTGTTTTATAATTACTTTCTGAACATGCTGGTTTGTAAATAAATATTGATGTTAATTATGAAAATAATTAATCTTCTCTCCCGCCTTCTCCTCCTTCACCTTCTCTATCCATCCATCCATCCATCCATCCATCCATCCATCATGTCAGTAGTACATTGGTGGGTTACTTGGTAAAGAGACAATCACTTGGTCTTTTTTTTCTTGCCTAAGTATTAACCACTTCAAAAATAAGGCAAAAGAAAGAGGAATATAGAAAACAAAATAAACAGTTTGAACTGTTAGTGATGATACTAAATAGTGTTTCTTTTATCTACAAGAAAGTAGACTTCCTATTACTAAATCTTAGAAAGAAGAGACTTAGCCACAACCCAGCAGTGCTGGACAGGAGCAGGACACCATCCCTGAGACAGAGCTGCTAGGGATCCAAGACACAATGCATGGAACCTGCAGTCTGCAGGCTTCTTAGAAACAAAGGAATCTGCTGGCTACACATGCCCACTTTCTCCTTCCAATTTCACTCAGCATATAGAGCATTCCACCTCCTCTCAGGTGGGGTTATTAAGTAGGTAGCAAAAGACCAAACAAAGAGAGAATTATACCAAAGGATCTCCTTTTCCATGGAGGTAATCATCAGGAGTAAGGTAGAAGCATACTCAGGTTTTATTCTTCTAACTCACTGGCCTAACCATTAAAGCAGTTGGGAGTTGCTATATCCCTCTTGGAAAGAGATTAGCTATCCATCAGAACAATCCTCCATGATGCCACTCTGCATTTTACAACTGCTTGTTTGGCTTTCCTCTTGGATATGGGTTAGAAAAGTGCATTAATTAAATCATCTCCAAGGCCACTCTGTACTCAAGGCTGAAAAGACATTCTTTATTCTATTTCTCTTTTCGTATTATGTCCAGTCCCTTTTTCAAAGGCCCTCGAAGAGACCAAATAACATCACACACATATTTCAACAGTAAACTACGCAAAGACACTATAATATTAAAATTCCAACAACGCAGAGGTGCTTCAGATACAAATATAAATCTTCTGCCATCATCAAATTCCCTGGTAGAAAACAGATCCAATTATTAAATTCCATTGTAAGTCAAAGCCCAAAGATCAAAAGATTTGTAGACTCAAACTAAATCATATTGTCCTTAAGTGTTAATAGTCCAAAGAAATTTAAGTCCTCCTCAATTTCTTATTTCTCCTCAATTTCAAAGCTTAGTTGTATTTGTCTAGTTGGTCGAATTAGTAGGTAAAAGCACAGAGGCTGGATCAGATTGCCTAGGTTGAAATCCTGTGGGCACTGCTTGATAGTTGGGTGACCATGGACAAACTATCAAATCTCTTTGTCTCTCAGATATCCATTCTGTTAAATGAAAAGGATAACTCTATGTATCTCATGAAGCTGATGTGAGTTTTACCTAAAGTAATGTATGTAAAGTCCTTAAGAGAATGCCTGGGATGTAATAAATTTTCAATATGGCTTTAATATACTTTCTCTAGTGGCTTTAGCCTGGACTGTCTTCCATAGGAATGCATAGAATGTCTTTGAGTCCTTAGAAGTCGAACTGATCAGTGCCAAGTCTCTGAAATTGCTCATTTTTAGAATCCATATCATTAGTAGGACATCTCAAGAGTATGATGACACCAACCCCACACTCACCAAATAATACAAAATCTTCAGGGTCTAGAGCAGTTATCCCAGGCAAAATTACATTCCCAGAGCCCGTATTTGGAGCATTTAATGCATTCTCAATGGTAACTGATTGAGAAAACAAAGAGAGAAAATCTTTCTTTAGCCTTGCCATCATTCAACTAATTCAGAATCCATGACCTATGAATTTAAAATGTCCATCAAGATGTTAATTTGAGCACATACATTTTCAATAAATGGTGGGCGGGGCGGGGGGGAGGATGAAATCTACGCGTACACACTAACTCTTCTCCCATCAAGTGACATTTGTGTAATAGCGGCTTTGCTTATCCAATATTCTGAACTTGGTGCCTTTATTTTCCAGTATCTTCACAACATCTTAATTTTCTTTCCCACTTTGAATCCCCAATGTACATGTGTCTAGGACAAAATTAAGTGAGAGAGAGAAAGAGACAGAGAGACACTAGCTAACTTTAGCCAGCTACTCCTTCGACTTATATAGTATAGTCTTATGTGTTTTGATGAGTTGCACAGTCATGCAACTATCATTATAATCAAAATGTATGAAAGTTTCATTGCCCTCACTAATTCCCTCAATCTTTTTCAAGTCTCTCTCATCTCTAAGTCTGTAGCAACTACTGATATATCATCTGCCCCTACAGTCTGCCTTTTTTAGAATGTCATATAAATGGAAACATATATTACCTTTAAGTCTAGATTCTCCTTTAGCTTAATGTATTTGAGATTCATCCATGCTGTTGCAGGTATTAATAGTTTGTGCCTTTTGTTGCTGAGTAATAGTCCATTATATATATTTATCATAATTATGCATTTATTTATTAATGGATATTTGGGTTGTTTAAAAATTTTGTTATGAATAAAGTCATTATAAACATTTGCATGCAGATTTTTATACTGCTATATGTTTTTGTTTTTCTAGAATATTTACCTTAGAGTAGTATTGCTCAGTTGTAAGGTAAGTATATGTTTTACTTTCTGAGAAAATAGTAAACATTTTCAAAGTGGCTATACTATTTTGCATTCCAACCAGTAATATATCTTTGATTAATCCTGGGTAATTTATTCAGATATATAGTTAACTAATTTTCTCTTTATATCTTATTTACATTGCTATCAAATTCACTGAGGTTGTTAATTAAAAAAAAATTTAAGTGTATTATTCAGATGTTAGAATTGATATAAGACGACACAACACTAGGCAACCAGTACTACAAACACGGCATACAAATAGGAACCTACCTGCCACCTCTGTGCATTTGTAAGGGGCAAAGAATAATGTCTTAAAAGAGGAATCATATCTCTCAAGGTCTGTGGCTCACTTCCTGGTAGCATTTAACCCTTTACAGAATCTGTCTAGTCATCTTTTGGACAGGAGATACATATCAGAATTACACACATAACAGAGGAAAAAGTTAAAAGGTCACCTAATGTACTCATGGAAAAAAAGAAATGACTCGCTCAAATTCATACATCCAGCAGGTAGCAGAACATGAACAAAGGCCCAATTTGGTATTAGGTAAAACATGTGAAGTGTTTCAATAGACATGCAAATCCATATGAGCTCATCGCTCAGAATCTGGACATCTGCAGCCAAAGGGATCAATTCTTATTTAGTTTTCTGCCTTCTTCCCTTCTCCTTATCCATTATCTAATCCCAGGCCCCTCATTAATATGGATGTGTAGGCTCTAATTACACTTGTTATGGTATTAAACTAGATAAAGTTGCTGCAAATGTTCCTTACTGGTTTTGCATTTTAAAGATTATAAATCTAAATCCTGTTACAGTGCAATAATGAATGTCTATTTATATGGACTTTTATACCACATTACTTTGGAATACACTCATCTGTAAGTTGTCATTTTGGATGAACTGGGCTAGAGTTCATGTGTATTCTCTTTGTGAAAATACATTTCTAAATAATTGGATGGTACATACAAACTTCAGGCAGAGTGGCTAACCATTTTAAGAGAAGAAATTATTTTCAATCAACATAGAGCATCTGTGTTTCAATAGTTGGCATGTTAATTACAAATTTTGTCTTAACAAGAGAAGTATGGATATTTACCAGGCAAAGCTTTGATAAACTGGTTCAGACTTCACGGCAGCAGAATGTCATTTTTAAAATGTCAAAAATTAAGACATTACAAATTCAGAACCCATGCTACCATTCATTTAGTTGGAGAGAAGTAGGAGGTTGGGCTAACATTTTTAAAATTATATTGTGAATTCATTCAGTCTTACAAACTAAAAAAAAACCAAAATAATAGAAATAGTTTGTTTACGTCTTTAAAGAGGCTAGTCTAGAGAAAGAATGGATTAAGTCAAGTCTAACCCTGTGAAGTACAGAACAATGAACCTTGAGAGTTATCCAGTTGCTAACTTCTGAGTCTCTCTCCCTTTCCTATGGAACCAACGACCGCTCTCAAACCCCATGTCATGAGCCAGCTTCTCTAGGTAAATTTTCCTGATCCAAGGTCTCAATTAGATACCATTATTCTGTTCTTCCAAAATACTTGCATAAAATCTATCATGGTACTTCTCTTATGGCAATGCAATAGTTAGTTCACATATCCAGACATCACATGTCTAATGCTCCTGAATTAAGGTCATTCAATCTGAATTTACTTGAAGGTAGAAACCATGTCTTTACTTTCTATATTCTAATGCAAACACAATCTGGCACAAAGTAGGCACTTTATAAATATGTGGAACATATAAGTAACTAGAATTTAAAGCTCTGTTCCCTAGAAATAGATTGTAATTCTAGAAATGTTTGGTATACTTAACAAATTTTATCAGCACAATTTTTATTATTCATACACTTTGTTTTATAGGGAGATTTTTCAGAGAAATGAAAAA
>CM053514.1:65448040-65479324 GCA_028627145.1 Eidolon dupreanum | reverse complement strand
TCAGAGGCAATACTTGCACATTCAATCTCTAGAATTTTCAGAACATCACAGAAGCTGAAAGTAAGCACCATGGACAAATTTGTCAGTTATGTGGAAAAACTAAAAAGAGAATGTCACAGAGATAAAAGAAGGGACACTTTTACAGAGAAGGAAAGGCAACAGCATCGAATTACTAAGAGAGGTGGGCACTGCAACTACGATAGAGTTTTGTTGTTTCTCACTTTAGTTCTGTTAGTAATTGCTTTACATGTTTCTGAGGCTAGGGAGTGGATGAGGAAAGTGCCAGGTGCTGTGAAGGAGGATGATGGGGGGAAGCTGTGTAGAGGGGTTAAGGCTTAAATAATATAATATATTAGACTTGGTCTTGGGAATCATTCAGTGAAACACCTTGAAGTTATATCTGAGGACACGAAGAACAGACAGACGAATCAGAGAGACAGTTTGTACAGACCCAGGACTTGAATTCTGATTGCTTTAGGCCAGATTGCTGTGCAGCTACCTGAAATGGGGCGGCCACTCAAGGACGAGGGTGTGCAGCAAACTGACAGGGGCGTCTGGGCTCGGAGCAGACAGACAGCAGGAGTGGCTGACTTTGGAGAGGAGAATGTGTTGTTCAGTGAGAGAAACCACAGGAAGGAATACACATGACCACGGTAGTTAAGGACTGCAGAAGCTTTTTTTATTGTTCTTTAACCAGCCTCTAATTTTCCAGACTTACCTGAACCTAAAAGCTTTTTTGAGGTGACCACATTGTACGTTAAGTGAAGGTGGCACAGGGCCTACAAACTTCCTGGCCAATCATTCGGTTTTCTGGAGGATGAAATGACAGAGCTGAAATCGAAGTATTTTATGTCTGTGAACAAACTGGATTATTATCTGGAAAATCAGTGACTGAGTCTCATCTTTTAGAGACTCAGATATTCTATTGAGAATGAAAATAGCAGTGATGTGTTGATGCCTCTAGTTTGTAACGGCAGGGTTACTCAACAGCTATGCACACACGTGTGTATTTGCATGGGGGTCTTTGCGCTCATGCATGCCCAGGTGTTAGTGAGTGTAATAGCTAAGTTTTAACAGTTCTTAACTTGTTATTTGATATTAAAATCTTATTAATGTCCTTAACATATGGGCAGCATGACTGGTATCTTTAGAGCCATGGAGTTAGATAAAGCTGAATTTGAATCTATCGCTTTATTAAGATTCCTTATCTCTTGTATGAGGATAACAATAAGGACACTATGTATCTCATAGTGTTACTGGGGAAATTAAACAATATGATATATACAAAGCACTGGCTTTGTATGTATGAGTTTATAATATATAATCTTATTGTATTATTTTTTAAAAGTTTTAAAATTTGGACACTTATTTGTGTTTTGTACACAATCTAAGAACAGTAGAAAAAAGACACAAGAAAAATTAACATTTATTAAGAACCCACTGTGAGTCACGTGAATTATTATGCCTCATCTCATTTAATCTTCTCAACAGTGTATCACGTAGGTATTATCATTCCTATTAAACGGATGCAGAATGTCAGGTTCCGAATGCTGTATTTAACTTGCCACAAAGTTACACAGCTTATAAGTGGCAGATATAGGATTCATAACCAAATCTGTATCCGTTTTGAGTAAATCACATGAATTATTCCTCTCATTTGGAAATTTGTTGGCATGGAAGTAGAAGGTTCCTATGTGTCTAGAGTGATTTAACAAGTCTACTTTAGTTGCTGGAAACATTACAAAAATAATCTCATAAGCAATAGCTTGATCTCTGGCCTTTGCATCCTTATAGTCTGGGGAAGGAACATCATCCCTGAACTGCCACAGGGAGACCCTCTCCCCCTGGGGAGGAAGAAGGTACTGATACAAGCCCAAGCAAATGGAAACTGTCACCTGCACAGCCAAATCAGCCTGTCAGCAAGCCAGCGTCAGACAGTGATTGCGCAGCTGACATCTGTATCTCATATTAATCACAGTGTCCCAACTTGGCCAGGGACACAAAGACACAGACAAGGAAGCAGCAAATAACCCCAGCTCCTCTGTGGTTCTCCCATCTGTCTATCAGAAATACATCAACATGAACATCACCAAACTGATAGATTCAAGGGAAGAAAAGGTCATCAGCAGAAGGGCCAAGGACAATATCCTGATCCACGTTAGCTGTGCTCAATATTCTTGTTTAGGCAGGATTTTTATAATTTCGTGCATGTTTGTCTTTAAAAGTCACATATGTGCTGTGTTTGTGAGGCACTGCATCCCATTCCGCCAGCCCGTGTTTGCAGTCCCATCGTGCTCTCTTGGGGGTCCACAAGTATGGATGCTGAGCCTTGGAGATGTCAATAACAGAGCATAATCAAGTAGAAAACTGACAGCTTTGATCAAAAAGTGAGCCATTTATTAGTGTTCTCCCCATTTCATTTTTGACACTCTTGATTCTAGATTGGGCTTCTGTCCTGAGCATTCCTTTGTATCCTACCCTAAAAGAATCCCTGAAGGTGAGGTTCCATTGAGCTCAAGAGCTCACATTCTTTCTTCTTCTTTCCTGGGCTCTATTCCGTCTGCTGCTCTAACTTTTAGAAAAGTGGTCTCCAGGCTCATGTGAAAGAATCTATATAGTTGTCAGTAGAAAAAAAAAAATTAACAGATATAATAAGAAATCAATTAAGCTTTATAAATATATATGTGTATATAAATACAGATATTTCTATCTCTATCTCTATCTCTATTTCATCTTTATCTAGAGAGAGAGAGAGAGAGAGAGAGAGAGAGAGAGAGAGAGAAATTCGTGCCATCACTTAGTCACATGTCGTTATAGAAAGTGAAGTATCTTTAGGGAGGTTGGGATGCAACAATGAGTAGAATTGGGAGTAGTACCCTCATTTATTTGCTATCAGAAGATTGAGACACTTGAAGTTTGTGTATTTCTGATTAAGTAAATGTATGCAACATACCATAGAATGTACCTTAATTAGCTTTCATAAAACACAAAGAGCCCTGAGAAAGTTCCTGTACGGAAACTGTGGTTTGACCATTATCCAATGATGTTAGAATAAATAAACTAGAAGATGGCTAAGCTGACACCTCTACTTTAGTGCCTCTGTGTAACGTCTCCGTCGGCAACCGCAGAGACAAAAATAATTACTGCCAATAGTTTGCTAGCTGGCAGATAATGGAAAAATTAAGCACACAATCTACCTCTGTCGAGTGAAGGAGACATTTTAATTATAGTTACCCCAGTAGCTTATTTTTAAAAGAAACTCGTACTATGAAGAGAACATTTTTTAGATTGGATATTCCCAAATATGACCATGGTTATATAATTTTTTTGTTGAATTTAAGGTTAAATAAAGCTCTATTTAGATACTTTAATAACTTAGGAGTAAAATATAAAACAAACTTAAAAACGTTACTTTTTAATCAATATTAAAATATTCTATATAAGATTGGATTTATTTCCTATGAATATCAAAGTACAATGTTTGCCTTCATATCCACGGGAAAAATTTACTGACACCAGGGAGGATATAGAATAATTATTGAGTTGTGTATATGGATATATGGATAGAGGTACCAGTAAAATACAGTGGAGACATGAGAGAATCAACTCTGTGGCAGGAGTGTGAGCAGTAGAGGAACAAAACAAAAATGTAATACTCTGAAGTTGGCCCTGTAAGAATGTATCAGAGAAACAATGGGGAAGTTATTTCAGAGACCAGAGTCCTAGGTGAACAGCCTTGGGAACGCATGATGCGATCTTCAGGGTAAGGGAGAGAGTGTGGGAAGAAGAGACGAGCCGGGCTATCACGTGAGGCCATGAAAGAGGAAGGGGCGCCGCTGCAGGACTGGCCGGTCTTACGTGCCAGGCTAAAGACGTGCTCGCTTCTCTCGGCAAAGAGGAATAACTGAAAGTTTTAAGCTAAAAAGTAATATATGTTATTGCGATGATCACTTCGATATAAATAAATAAAATGAAGATATATTGGTGATACAGAGGCTCATGAGAAGGCTATTAAAATAATTGAGGAGAGAGGTAAATCTTTAGGGTAACTCTATGACTCCATATATTATTGTTATCTTTGTGCTTCTGAAGTAGATATTACCCGTGGTGAATTGAAATAGACTGTCTCAGGCCATTAAAGAATTAGAAGCCACTCTGGGATCTGCTATTAAACTCTACCTATTCTTTCCAACATGCTCACCTCTTTTTACTTCTTCTCAAAAAAGCAAAATCATAAGGAAAAAAAAATATTTATTGGTCAATTCTTCCCCTCAAATTGTTAATGATAATTAGTTTACAATATTTGTGCTAGTATCTATGCACTTTATGCTTTCAATAATTAAAAAATCAATAAGAATTTAACCTTGCAGAGCTGATTAGGAATACACAAGTGTATGCAACAATAAGATTAATTTTAATTGCCACTTTCTCTGTTAATTTATAGGCAGCACTCCAAACTGAGATATTCACAGGGTGGGTGGTTCTTTTTACATCAAATTTCTAAGGAAATCACAAAAGTGCCTTTAGAATTCCAGTGAGTCCAAGTCCAATACCATGTTGGTGTGGGAAGGGGCACATGACTGTAGCTATTTCTGAAATACTACGAACATTCCCAACACGGGAATTAATTCTAGGATAACCTGGGTCCTTTGAGGTCCAGTTCTACAGGGCCATTAGAATTCTATTCATAGAAACTTATTGGGCCGACTCCGATATCTGATATACGTGGGTCTGAGTATCAGCTCTGCCCTTACTAACCCATCAATAGGCTACTACTAGCCTTGAAGGAGTTATTCAGCAGCACCTAACTTCATTAAAGTGCTGTTTGAGGAGTAAACGATTTAATCCATGTAAATGAGTTGGACCAGTGTCCAGCCAGTAGTGTATGTTCAATACATTATAGCTGTTCTTGTAATCGCCTGTTGAGAAATCACAGAATCAGAGCAAAAGAAACTTCAGCAATCACCTAACACCCATCTGACTTTACAAGTGAAAAAACTGAGATCTAGATTGAAAGCATTTGCCCAAGGTCACATTGCTAATCCATCACAGAGTCAGGACTGTATCCCAGATCATTTAGATTCCGGTCTGGTGTCCTTTCCACTAAAACACACCAACTTCAGTGCTGCAAGACACACCAATACGCCGCGAGCTGCTTCGCAGCAGATGTGCAGCGGTTCTGTCTGGCATAAATGCGTGTGGCTGAAACTCAAGCAACTTGGGTGTGCCCAGGGGAATGGGCAGCATAAATCACAGTGAGCCTTGTATCGTGGCACAGACTGAAGAATCAGCACAATGACTATGTGCACCGCTCTCTTTCACCTTTGCATTATTTGAGATTTACAGATCTTTTCCCAGAGGAAGCTGAAAGACAGGTAGTGTGAGACACATGCCCTGAACCCCAGAGGGAACAGCAGCTGAAGCGGCTGCTGGAGCCCCAGCCCCGTGGGCTGAGCAGCCCCTGCACCTCCAGCCCGACAGAGAGCTGCTGGCGGCGCCTGATCTGTCAGCTCCTTCGCTCCCCAGAATGAGCAAACAGTCGGGGCCCTGATCTAAGGCTAGGAAGACAATGGCAGAATCAGGAACAACTCTGCCACCGATGCACTGCAACAGCAGTGTGTTACAACGAAGAAGAGTCGCGTTGTTGACAGAGAAGTCCATATTTATATTAAATAACTGTGTGAATAAGTGTCTGGCTCATCTTCAGGGGGAGAAAATCTCCCATCAGGACTTTGCTCCAGCAGTGCCAGTTTCAACACTAATCATGTTCAAGAGAGAAAGCCTTAGCTCTCTTTTAACACATGAAATAAATATAATAAAAATAATATTATTACTTTAAGTGGAAGAGGTATCATCAAATTCAATCAATATTGATTTTCTGCTTAGAAGTCTCCACATGTGACTAAAACTAGTCACCTCTGACTCTATATTTCATCCTTATGCATTAAATTCGACTACTACTGAATTTGATCATCTCTAAGGTCCTTTTCAGTCTGCATAATATTATAACACTGAGTTTACTTGTTTAATTATACCAATATATCTACTGTATTTCTCTATGATTGTTTACTAGCCCATAATAGGTAGGGCTCTCATTGGTCCAGATTCCAAGTCCAAGCCTCTAACACTGGCCCACATCTGCCTCCTGATGAGATGACACTGTCCCCAACTGGATAAATACTTTTAATGAAGAAATAATAATGTTAAAGTTCTCTATTTTTGTGATATACTTAAAATATATCAATATAAATACAAACTAAATATAAATTATTTATCAATACAAACATATGCAACAATAATATATATACATGTATGTATCTTGAGTTGTCCACTTAAAACCTATATGTTTATTAACCAATGTCACTCCAATAAATTTAATAAACATAAAAAAATAGTTCTAGGATAGAAAGAGAAAATTTGGATGAGACTAACTCTTGGAATGGAAAGATGGGAATAGAGTTGGGGGTGGGAATCATACAGGAATTAAACTCTTTCTGTATTTTTTAAAGAACATACATACCACATATGAAAAAATATACCAACAATTGGCCAAGTTGGCATGTGAGTACCTAAGTATTCATTATATTAGTGCCTGCATTTTTTCTGTATGTTTGATATATTGTACCAGACTTTTCTTAAGGTAATATGTGCCTATTTTACTATCTACCACTTGCATCTACACTTTGAGGAAGATATGGGGATGTGTCGATCTTAACCATTTTCACATCCTAGTACCTGGATGTCTTTGTGTGGTTTTCCTTGGTTCCACAGTTTGTGAATTCACATAGCTTAATAGTGTGATGCTTAAAATGATTAGAAGATAAAGCACACTAAGAGATCATAATCACGAAGAAGTAGGCAAATGAAGAATGACATTTAGTTATTCAAGAATTTGGGTACTTTCTCCCTTTATATGCAATTGGAACAAGATAAAATTCTCCCGCTAGCAAAGAACTATTATTGGGTAGAGAATTCGCTAATATATTATTATTTATAATTTTCTATTTACTTGACTTTAATGAATTATTATGCCCTTTTCCATTCACATTATAAGGAAATTAGGAAATTTTCCTTTTCTACTATTCAAAGTTTTGGTTTGGGGAGTTTATGATTCATGAAGAAGAAAAAAAAATGGAAAAAATTCCCCTAGCAATATACTATCTTTAGCAAAACAAATCTTTCTGTGAACAGAAGAAGTATTTACTACTAGCCCAAGATAAATCTTAAACATTGACAACTAGATCTATGATAACTGTGAAGTTATGTGATGCGATACTCATTTTTAGTCGTGAAAAAGGATCTGTAATATTGAGATGAAAAGGCTATCAGTTCATTCGGGGTGGCTATTCCAACATACCACAGACTTGGTAGTTTGGAAATGAAAATTTATTATTCACATTCCTGGAAACTATAAGTCCAAGATCAAGGTGCAAACATGATCGAGTTCTTCCACCCTCATGACCTAAGCACCTCCCAAAGGCCACCTCCTAATACTATCATCTCTGGGGGTTAGGACTGCAACACATGAATTTTAGGGGGATACAAACATTCATATCATAGCAAAGACATGGGGTATATTTTCATATTTTTCCTTTCTGCTATTGTTTTTGGCACTCTAGAGTATTGAAAAAGCAAATGCAATTTGTTGTGGTTTTACAAAGTATTCGAATTTCAACTTGTAGTGCGTTTATTCCCCTAACTGCTAAGAACATCTCTCAGTCTAAATATCTGTTTTGTTTAATTCTCAAATGTGTGCCCAGGACTCCTGTTTGCAACCAGATTTGGGCCGTGGCCTTGTTCTTTTTGCCGCAATGAAGAGCGACACTGCCAGATTCTGTTAGTCTGTCCATTCACACAATCCATAAATCCTACTTGTCCATAAATATTCTCCGATTTGAAAACTGTTCATTATTTCTGAAACAGATGATGCTGTTGAAAATTAAGTCAGTTCTTTCCACTCCTCCTGGCAGTGGCAGCTTAACATTTAAATTTAACTAATTATCTTTGCTGCTCATTATCAGCGTTTTTTTCATCTCACCTTTCTATGAAAATTTTCATCATTCTAAGACACACAGTCTTAAAGTACTTTTCAAATCTATGCTTTTCAGTCAAACCAATATCGGGTATTTCATATTTGCCAAACCAGTAACCTCCTAGTTCTATATTGACAAGAACATTCTGCAATTATTGAAAGGAAAGAGAAACCAATATGTGACGGTATCCCTGATAACTTAATGTCTGGATAACTCACAATTTGTTCAAGGCACTAAAAGGGAGAACTAGGGAGATTCCTGAGAAAGCTTCCTTGCTGGTACCGATCATGGCAGAAGACAGCCACTGTGAAAAGGGCACAGAGTTATTACTGGAACCTATGGTCCTATCCTTCCTATGCAGTGAAAAACTTGATATTCAGAAAAAGGGGGGCGGGGATTGTCTCTCATAGATCATCAGTAAAAATCCACTGCAACTGAAACAGAAAATAATTCTCTGCTCTTGGTAAAGGGGAGAAAATAAATCCTGGACCCAGAATGACAACTGCAGTAGCGGGTGAAGAACTTGAGTACTGCAGTGTGTGCTGGGACCGAGGCTTAAGCAGAACATCAGTGAATGTCGCCGTAACTCCCACTACTAGAGTAATGATGACTATGCAAAAATAAACTCTGAATATTGCTGGAGGAGCGTGAGAAACACACTCCTTCGAGGTACATATAAAGAGGAGACCTAATGCCCAGCGGGGAGCTGACACTGAGACAAACCCTCTGGCAGATCAGCCCCACCCTACACAGCAACCATCACTAGAAGAATTCAAAGACGGAGGTACGTCCAGGGCGGCCATAGTGGTAACAGACATCAAGCTCAGAACAACATCTGGATGGATTACTACAAACCTCCACACCACAGTGCGAGTAGAAGAAAAGCGTGCCAACTTCTAAGAATAAAATCTGTCACCGAGGAAGAAATTTCCCTCTACACTTCTAGGTTCTTTCAGTTGGTCTAGTCATTAAATCAATACGAGACCAATTAACAAGAGAAAATAACCAAATCTAAGTACATACATATGTGCATGAACCTCACATATATAAGTGGTTTGGAGACAGGAAAGTAAAATGAGGTGTATATGACATCCTGAGCCTCTAAAGAATGAGGTCAGAAGCCCTGGAGCTTCAGAGGGGAGGATCATAATTTGAAGGATGATAAGAGCAGATATTCAGTAATTAGAAGTTTGCCCTGCCCTACAGACAGGCCATAAAAAGTTATTTCTGGTAGTAACTCTTATTATGGGTAAGGCTACAAATATAAATTCTTTAAGGGAAAGATAAAAATTTCTCTTGCACCTGCAGGGCCCCGACTGCCTTTAGTTGAATATAATCCACATGCCAAAAGGCACATCTTGGGGAGGCCTGCTCTGAACCCCTTCACTATCCTACAAAAGATATCTGTCTATTAACACAAATGATCAGGCACACTAGAAGGAAAGAAAAAAACAATACACTCCCAATAGATAAATCAACGGAATTCGTTTCAGATGAGAGTTGTTGGGAATTTTTGATAGGGGATTTAAATTACCACGATTAATACGTTAATTTTTCTAATGAAGTAGATGGTATACAAGTCCAGATGGGTAACCTTAGCAGAGAAATAAAAACTATAGGGAAGAATAAAATGGAAATTATGTATTTTTATTTTGCTTTGTTTTTACAGTAACCTGTGAGTGATATGTGATAATGATTTTCCCACTACAAGAATTATTTTAAAATTTCCTTTTGAATGATTTTTAACAAAAATAGTTGTACACTTTAAAGATAGATACAAAGTAATAATGATACAGTAGCTTTGCACTCTATATGCCACTGAAAGTTTGTAAGGAGAAAAAAGGAAGAAAATTTGGACAGAAAAGGGTTTCAGAAACAATATTCTCCAGTGTATTGAAAGAGTCTTACAATGATCAGTAATCTTCAGGTTTGAGGAAGAGGAAACACTGAAAATGTCTGCAGCTCCATACTGTAACTGGCAATTAAAATTATATATGTATATGAATTATAAGACATGTCCTTGATGGAGATCATGATATGCCATTGCAAAATATGCCACTTCGACAAAATGACTCTTGAGCTGAAAGCAATTCAGAAAAAGCAGATACAAAAAAACCTGCCTTCCCCTTCTATGTCTGATAGCATGGCATAAAATTCCCTCTGGGAAGGTGTCCCCTCTCCCTGGTACCAGTGGGAGATTGAATATTATGAATTTGCATAAACAGGATGTTCCTAAATAACCCTTATTTTCCATTAGTTTCTTCCCTTATTCTTATAATTACCTTCCCACAATTTACTGCTTCTAAAAGGCTAAACCCCTTTTCCTTTTTTCTTGTTCCCGCTCCACAGATTTATCGCTCTTAGTTAAAATGGTATGTAAGACCCTGGTTCTAACCACTTCTTTGAATCTTTACTATTTTTCTCTGAGGGCCCCCGAATGCACACATAATAAACTGTTTCTTCTGTTAATCTGTTTTTTTATCAGTTTAATTTGAAAATTTCAGGCACAGAACCTGAGAGGGTGGAGGAAAACTTTTTTTCTCCCCTTCACCCTCACAAACTTTCATGAAATCTAACTTGCCATGCTCTGGAATTGTCATTCCATTCATTGGAAAAAAATCCTATTCCTTCAGAATAAATACATACATACATACATACATACATACATACATACATACATACATACTGTAGTTTGAAGACAATTCTTTCTTGAAAACTGTGGGACCTCAGAGTTGACTGACCCTTAGAAATGAGCCTCTAAAGCTTATATTCTGGGATGGGCCTGACCAAATACCCTATGACACAGGAGGCAGAAAACAACTTAATGTTCCCAGCTTCGACTCCCTGACTCTCACTGCACAGAAACAGGAAACTGCTTTGACCAATAAAGGAAATCATTTTACCTTGAAGATACCAGCTCTACAACAATATGGTGCTCAGTGTGTTTTGCCTGGTCATTTTCTGAATGTAACAGCTCTTGGAAGATAACCATTTAACTCTTTTGCTATTTATTGAAACAGTAAATTGAGAGGTGAGCGCACTGACTTCCTGAAAACTTTAAACTGACCTCCTAGTGGCTCCATAAGCAAAAGAAATAGAATGAACAATAGCCAGAAGACTGAGTCATCCTGCAGAGAAAGCTTTCAAATGCAGTGTGTTCACCTTATTTTCCACTTTAAGAAAAACAGATGAATGTAAGAAAAAAGACTGTAAAAAGCTGCTCTTTTGGGCTGTATTTTCACAACTTATTTGTAAGAGGAAGACATCCAAATCCCCGCCCCCCCCCCACACATGCACACACATATAAAATAACACCTACACTTAGGTGCTAATATCAGCAAATGAATGTATCATACTTTTGTTTGTATTTCTAGTCCTAAATGTATTGGCTCAGCTATGAGCCTTCTGTTTTTATCACATTTGCAGACTATGAAAGTGATTGCTGGGTGTACCTTCTCAGGCACACACATTTTATGAAATTAAAACAAATTTGAGAAATGTAAACGCACTTGTATTGTCTTAGGACTGTAATCAAGGATTGAACTCTGATTTGATATTTTTTTAAAGAAAGAAAGTGCTTCATAGTTTGAAAATCTGTTCATGTGTAACATTTCATTTAATCATCACAACCCGGTGGGGTTGATATTGCTATAATTCTTATTTGGTAAATGGAGAACCTGCGATACACAGAGGTAGTTTTTGTCACAGGGTACAAATGGTTATAAACCATAGATCCATTTACTCAGAAGACTGTGAATAGGCGTTTTATACCATGTATAATGCTGGGTGGTAGATGAGAAAGAAAACTAAGGCACAATGCCAATATGCAGGAGAAACAGAAGAGTAAGGAGATATACAATAAATAATTAAAATAGAGCATTGTCGTTAGCGAAAAAGTAAGTCCAGAATGCTATGGAAATACACTTTTTTAAAAAAAGAAGGCCGCTAATCCAGTTTAGCTGTGTGTGTGTGTGTGTGTGTGTGTGTGTGTGTGTGTGTGTGTGTGTGGCAGGGGAGCTACCAATAGGTCGATAACTAAAAATTTTAGGACTAATGAGGTTAACTGTACAAGGCAGTCAAGGTAGCAGCAACAACACATAATAAAGAACAAATTTCTATGTGATTATGGAACCAAGAAATCCACCAGTGGTATAGGGTGACTGGTCCACAGGGTCCCAAGTGGAGTGGAAGCTAATGAGACTGCAGATGTGGACAGCCAGATGAGGGAAGATCTCTCTGTAAGGTTGGAAGGCAGCCCGAGGTCATGGAAAGCTGTGAAGATATTTTAGTCAGTTCACAGCATTCTTACATTGGTGAGGATCTGCTTTTGTTTTTGTTTTTTGTTTTTTGTTTTAACTCTCTGGCAGCAGTTGGGAGAAGTTTAGAAAAGGACAGGACTGGAGGCAGGTGACTTACTTAGGGGGCTGAAGCAGTTCAGGGTCTCCATGAAGTGGAGATGCTACGAAGAAAAAGGGCACAAAAGACATGAAGGTGAATACAGAACATAGGCAAACTCCAGGTGTTCAGACTTGAGCCACTAGGTGGATACTAAAGACATAAAATGTCCTGAAATTCAATTTTGAATGTGCTAAATTTGAATGTTCAAAGGGACGTTCAAGTACAGCTGGATACGTGAATCCTGAGGCCAGAAGCCTTAACAAAATTATAGTTTATTTCTGTCAGTGTTTACATAAGCAAGGAAAAGAAGATTAAATTCATCAGAGTATTAAAAGTGAAAACAGAAAAATATGAAGATAAATCTCTGCAGAAGAATAATATGCAAAGAAATCTCAGTATGAGAGATATCCTGTGGACAAAACTGGAAAACTGACATAAACTCCAAAGAGTTATGAGTAAGGTGGGTGGTCAAAGGGACCGGGTACTGTGGTGAAGCTGCCACTCTTGCCAGAGAGGACGATGGACGCTTGTACACTGAGGTAAGCACCTGCAGTGTGGTGGTGCAGAGACGTGGGTAACAAGACTGATTTGGGGGTGAAGCATGGGAGAGAAATGAAGACTAGCAGCACAGATGACCTCATGGAAACTTGAGCATGAAGGAAGGAATGAAACTGACCAGTGCCAAAACTGAAATACAGGGCTAAACTGTAAGCTCAAGTGCTCTAACTCCAAACTTCTGGAGTTGCCCCTTTTTGTGTTTTAAAAATATGATTTTTACAGCCTATTGTTTTCTTCTGAAAAGATTAGTTTAGTTGGTGAGAAGTCGGTGCTAATGAGGTGAAAGTTCTTCCATGATAGCTCGCACTCTTGACCCCACTGATGGCTTTGTAAACGTGCGCCTTTGACTAAATAGAGAAAACGAGGAGTGATGAGAGGCTCATAAACCTCATTAGCATCCTGGGCAAACTGCAGGTCACAGATCAGTAGTATCCGCTTTTCATGAAAGGACAGGGCTCTTAATGATGGTAGAAACAGTGTCAGTCTTCAGAGATTTGAAATGCAAAGACAGGAACTGGGCTGTGTTCCTAGACTGCTAACCAGAACCCGCACAGCGGCACCCTCCTCCCTGCACCAATTTTCGTAACAGTAGGATTAGTCTAGGTACCTGTGTGAAGCCTCCAGTGATGTTGCCTCTTTGTTGCCTCTCGGTTACTCAAATTCCACGTGCTGTTTGACCACACGTATCCTAAAAATCTCCTTAAGATGATACACTTACTGACCCTGCCCTGTGTGTCAGGCAGGAAGGTGTCCTGAGACCTTAAAGACCAGAACGATCTCTGTCTTCAGCGGGCTCACACCTGGATAACATACAGGGACACAGGAACACGCTGGACTGGCACACCTTCCTCCCTCTTAGCTCTGCTGGAATTTCTACACGTTCTTCAGTCTGTGTTCAAGTATCCCTTCTTTCTGAGACCTTAAATGATAAGGTCAGCAACAGAAGCTGCCCCTTTTGCTCTCCCGCAGTCCCCCTGACACATCCCTGTTAGAGACCTCGCCATGCCCTACGCCAGCAGTTGTTAATTGTCCAGCCACCCTGTTCAACAGTGGTCTCCATGGGGCCACGAATTCTCCTCTTATTGTTTCTTTCCCAGAGCTGAACCTCATACAATTCAATTCCTGATACAAGCTCATTAAAAAGTCTGTCATGAGTATAAATGACTCTACCACAATGAAGAATGTGTCATAAAAGAACTATAAATAAAGTTCTATGGGAGGTCAGAGGAGAGAAAATGAGGTAACATTTGACCTGGGCCTAAAAGGATCAATAAGATTTGGGTGTCAGACATGGCGTGAGGGAGGTATTCCACTTAGAGGGATCAGCGTGAACAAATCAAACATCTTACAGGTGCTCTAAATGCAATAGATAAAGATGGCTTAAGGGATAAGACTGAGAAGAGAGTTTAGAATTCAGCTCTGGAGAACCTTGAATATCAAGTCCAGGATTTTGCTCATCCACAACCACAGTCACAAACAGGTACAAATTCATCCTTGTAGCTATGAAAATAGGCAAGTCTTGGCATAATAATAATATAATGGCAAATATGAGATAAAAGCAGGACCAAGCTTTGCTCTTAATAGACACTCATTTCCATATTGAGCTTTTGGGGAGCGCTTTCAAATTATGGACTTAGGTTTAGAGATATCTCACTGATGGATGGGAATGTGAAGTCAGGAAGTTTCCATCAGGAGGACTGTAGGACTTCAAAATCAGTTGGCAGTCACAGTTCAGAGGGTGAGTACTGGTCAGCAGTGAGAGGAAATCCTCCAATTCTAAGAACAAGGGCCAGTGAGTACGGGCAGCTTCCCAGGCAAGAAGACACCGGCCTGGTCATCTCTAAGACTGTTCACAGATGCTGGTCACACTGACTCTGAAAGGTACAGTGGAGGGAAAAGACGTGGTTTGTTTTACTGGAATATTTTCAAGAGTTCTTGCTTCATGGGTCCCATTTGGTCTTGGCCACTTGTGTGGTGACTTGGCTATAGTAAAACTCACCAGCATGGAGTATGCTATCTCTCATCTCTCCGGAGGTCAATCGGGTACTGAGTCACTTTTGTTTTAGGTGGTAGCTGCGAGGCCACTAGATTGCTCTTACTATGACGGGGAATGTCATTTTGGGCTGAAGGTCTTAGATTTTTGTCCTGATAAAAGACCCATCCATCTTTAGCTGACTGCTGGAATGACACATATGCAAGCCGTTTCCTTAGTGGAGCCATTCTAAAACTACTATCAATATTAATCTGAAACTTGATTAAAATACTGTCAGGGGGAAAAACATGGTAGTATAAATGAAACAAGAATGTCAGAATGTTGATAAATGCTGATACTAAGGATATATATGTTTACATTATAAGATGCGCATATGGTAGTTTAATATACTGTCTTCCTCTTTTGTGTATATTTAAATATTCTGAACCAAGAATTTTTTAAAGGCAGTATAAGGGAACATTTGGACTCCAACAAGCAATTCACGTTATGCTGTGGTTTCCCCAACCCACTGATGATATGTCACTAGCTGCGAAGTGCCCACAGTCAGAATACACTGGATCATAGAAGGCAGCTTAGTTCACCCTCCCTTGGGGGGTGGCGGGGGGAGGGAGATGGGGAAAAGCTGGTCCGAGGCTGCACACCAAGTGCCAGTGACAGATGTGATTTGTTGAGACACCGTTATGATACATGTCACTGTGGGAACAAGAGTGGACACGTCTCTGTGTAGACCTGACAATCCACAGTGAAGTCCTGGTGCCTTTTTTTGTTTTTAGGTGAGGTTGTTAAACTGCAAAACAGTGCTGTGTAATATCCCTGCCTGCATTAAGTTTGCTATATGGAGACTAATTTATTTCTCTACTCCTGGAAAGTAGTACTGTTTCGATTGCATGGTTGTGGCAAGTTTTAGGATTACGGTCATTTCTCAGCAATGCCCCCGGCCAAAAGCAACAGAATCCTTCAGCAGAGGTCACAGTGGTTTCCATCTAATCAGCCTGTCTTCTCACTAGTGCTGGGTTTAAGGAGCTCAGAAAGTCCAAATCAGTTACACAGTCTCATAAAAGAACAGCAAGGCAGTCTCTCTGTGCCTCTCTTAAGTCTGTTCTGAGTGTGCAGAGGTCATAATCTTCTCTGTGTTCCCATCTACCTTCTTGACGTAGAATAAATTTCTTTGCTTGTATGTGTTTTGTGTCCAAGCTCTCCTGCTGGACCTTCCCAGGTTCTGATGAGGCAAGTCCCTTTCCCTTGGCTACTAGCAGCCTTATTAGTTAGTTAGTTAGTTAGTTAGTTAGTTAGTTAGTTAGTATTTAACCTGAGGCCAATACACTCTCCTAGAATCTCCAAATGACTTTTTTACTTTCGGGCATTAGAGACATGATATGATAGCTTATGAACACCATAGTTACCAGGTACGAGGCATTTTAGTATGATCAGTGACCTGGCCACTCTAAGGCTGTTGTGCCTCACAACAATTATAGTCACCAGTCATCGGCTCACCAGCCACCTTGGTGATCTGCAATCATCACCAGGAGGGTGTCTCGCCACCAGGATGGCATGTTATAACTCATTCATTCCTTAAAACCATGTGGCAATAAAATGTGGTGTGTCCATGGTGGTCAGCAATGGCTGCATGAAGTACACAGGAACACACCAGGTAAGGTTTATTAACAAATCTACAGGCAGGTAACTAGCTAAGCGTATGCAATCCTCCCAGTTTTCACTACCCCACTGGGAGGCGTGCTTAAGCCAGGCACAGCTGGACTCGCACAAAGTGTGCTCCAAGACAGGGACTCTGCTTTCACCGCCCTACATATTTATAAGGTGGGATCAGATGGGAGGGGAGAGGCAGTAGCTAGCTGACCAAGTTACAGGGGAAGCTCCAGTGCTGGGAATAAGACCTTTTCATATCTGAGTTTAAGCAGATGAGTTTGCATACTAATGCTCTTGGTATCAGCTAAGCACTTGGAGTTCCCATAAACTCAGTTTTGCTTAAGGAGCTCATTGAGAAGCTGCAAGAGGGAAAAGGAAGAGAACTCAGTAGGACCACAGGAAACACAGTATTTGTTTGTCCTCACTTATGGTATGTTTTTGCCATCTGTTTTTGTATCTACTATAACATTAAGCCAATGTTTCTTATAGAATTGTCTTCATATCACTTTTAAAGAATAACTTAAGGGGCTTGTTAAAAATTCCAGTGCCTAGGTACCATCTGAATCCTACTAAATCTGAATATAGGAGGATACTGTCCAGAAATCTACTTAACAGGCTTCCCAAGTGGTGCATGGGGATACTAAACTTTGAGAACTACTATTCCAGACCAGAATTTCTTGAACCCACCTGGTCACCTGCAACCCTTGTTTAAAAGGTAGATTATCATATCTCATTTTACACCTACTGAATCAGATCCTTCGGAGGGAGCGTCCACTGATGAGGCACTTGGAGGAAAACTCGTATCTAAATCACCTTTCTTACATTCTTAATTCTAGCCCAGTGCTGATCAGATAGTAAGTAGTAAAAAAAAAAAATTAAATAAATTGTGGCTGAAAATATAGTTGTGAAGCTATTTGAAGAATTTATTTAAGAAATGATGAAGAAAATGAGAGTGAAAATATAATTTTTTAAGTGGAAAATTACTTTCCCAGGAGAAGTAACCTTAAAGGAAGTAGAATCAAAATAGTACTGATCTTAGGAGTTGAGAGAGAGAGAGAGGGAGGGAGGGAGGGAGGGAGGGAGAGGGAGGGAGAATTTCAAGGGGAAACGTATTAACGCAATCATACACAGTGAAGAGATCACGTAAGATAGTGGCAGGGAATGTCATTCTCTCTGGCTTACACAGAGTTTACCGATCACCGATGGTCAGTTTAAATCACAGGCTAAGCGTGTGGAGGGTGTAGCTGAACCATTCTTGGCTGAGAACTGAGTGGATGCCGGATGAGTTAGGGTAACTGCTGTAGTTTATTCTACCAAGGGGAGTGATGTCGAGAGGAAGGAGACAGGAGAGACAATAACTTGAACAATAACAAAGTAAATAAAATAATTCATTTATGATAACATGAGCATATTTTTAGATCAAGGAAGAAAAGTCAATGGAGAGGGAAAATTTGGAGGTGTAAGTTAAGAAGAGATTTCGGGATTTAAATAATATTTTAGACTAGAAAAATGTTTGTTGTTTATTATTACAAGACCTTTGCCAAAATTCCCTATGTGGAACCCTGGACATGGGCCTTCTGTGAACCCCATTAGGCCAAGGCCTACACTTAGAAAATTGAAGTGGACCTTCGTGACCTTTATCTCTACTGGCAATACTCTCAGACATCATCTGCTATCCTACCACCAGATATTAGGAAAGATAAGTCCAAATTTCTCTCTAAATTCTAGAGCATCCCTACTGAGCCTCTAGACTTCAGAGGACAGTCAGGATGGGAAAAATAAAACCTTCCAAGTATGAGATGGCACCAGGATAATTTTTTCCCATAATTTCTGCATAGAGCAGTTAACCAAGGTCAACTTGGCATTTAAAAGGGCACTGAAATTTGAAACTGGAAGAATTAGTAGACATTAGATGGTCCTTGAAGAGAAGGAAGATTGTTTTAAAAGAGAAATGGTCAATGTACTTGCCTGGGGCAACAGGGAAAATGGTGTTTTTCAATGATTAGAATAAGTTCCGTGTGGTTGAAATAAACTATAAGATTAGTGGTGCAAGATGAGGCAAAGGAGGAGAGGAAGAGCAGACATTGAGGACTCCTCCAGGCCAGAATAGGAATTTTGAGACCTTACCATTAGAGCGATGAGAAAGCATCGTAGGATTTTAAACAATATCTTGAAGGTTTTGATTTGTACTTTTAGAAAAAAAGAATCATTTGGGTTGTAATACAGAGCATTGCTGAAGAAGACCTTAGCTGGAGTTAGGTGGCCTTACAGAGTTCTGCTGGTAGAGGGGGGAGAAATTCAATTTAAGAATCTACCTTTCCTATGGGAAGGAAGAAACTTTCTTACCCACATTTCCAATATGTCTCCTCCCACAACTTTCTAACTTCTCTCTAAGAAGAAAGAGGCTAACATTATGGTTAAAGCTTAAGATATTAACACACACACACACACACACACATATTTACTAGTGTTTACCATTATTATAAGTTAATGGAAAGAGCCATAGTGTATCTTAATCTTTCATTTTCTGCCTCCATAAGATACACATAAGAGCCTGGTCTCTAGGGGCGAGCCAGCAAATCTTCCAGATCATGGAATTCAGGGCCCTTTGGACGTCCAGCCATTAATTCTATTTCCACACAGACAGGCCTGAATATACAGATCCCAATAGTGAGATGCAGGGGAAGGCAAGAGGTATCAATAACAAATACTGTGATCAAATTTTCACAGAGGAATCCTATTTTATGGTTTGGATGAAGATAATTGGGGACATAGGTATGGAACTGTCATTCTTTTATCAGATGGCTGATGGAAACAGTTTCCCCTGTAGTCCCAGGCATTTTACACTAAAGGGACAAAGTGAGAAACTTCACTTATGTTACTACTCTCCAATATGCTTTCATCTGAGAAATTGTCCATGGAGTGTGGGAGGGAGAAAAATATTAGGTATTTGCTCAACTGTCAGTTAAATGACAAATATCAGTCAGGATAGACTGGTTTATATTATAAAAATAAATAAACCCTAAAAATCGGTAGCTTAATGCATCAAAAGTTTATTTCTTGCTCCTGGTCTATGTCCAATGTGGGTTGAGGGGGAGTCTGCTCATCAAAGGGTTTAGGAACCTGGGGTACTAAAGCTTTATGTCAGCATGTGCTACCCGGATCACTGCAGAAGTGAGAGAGAGGTGAGGAATCCCTCACTGGCTTTTAAAGGACCCACTGGGAAGGGATACATGTCATTTCTCCTTGCATTTCATTGCCAAAGAAAGACTTAATGTCAAAATATGGTATGAAGGTGCAGTCCAACCATACGCCAGGAAGGAGAAAAGCCATAAATACATGGTGAACATCACCAATAACCACCATGTGATACCTCGTTTCCCACTTAGCTTCCCATTCTTTTGTTTCTGCTCACATGATTGAGAAATGTGGAGTAGCAGAAAGAAAAGAGTGAGTTTCAGTGAACAAAATCCCACCCCAGATTCCTTTCAGTACTGAGTGTTAGAGTCAAATGTAGCTGATGACTGATTATGAGGCGGGAGGGAGGAGGAGAAATTCAGGACCATGCACAGGTTTCTGTTGGCGCATCTGGCAGGTGGTGGTGTCATCTGAAGTACAGAATCAAGGGATGTGGCAGCCCATGCCTCCATGGAACCTCTTTAAATTCTGTATCTTATTACAATACACCTCCAAGTATTGTCACATTGCATTGCGAATCCCAGAATAGAGGAAATACTTATAACTTTTAGATTGTGATAAGTGTATACTTGATCATACATAAAATTAGCTATAAAAATCTTGAAACATTTCACAGCATCTTTTCTACAGGTGTAAAATGTCTTAAAAGGACAAGTGCTGTTTCATGGAAAAACCAATGACCAGCATATAAGGTCACATTATCTCCCATCTCGACCCAAAGACAACCTGCCTCAGCACTGTCCACCCCATTTCAGTCACTATGTCTTTGAGGACTTTCATAGAAATAGAGAACACAAGAGGAAGAGAATGTTTCGGAGAGGAAACAATTCAGTTTTGCAAAGTTGAAGCATCGGAGTAGAAATGTCAACAGGCAATGAGGCATGCGGCTTTGCATCTCAGGGGAGAAATGTGGATTAGAGATAAATATTTAAGCATCAGCAGCATATAGACAGTAATTGAACTATGGTAGTTAATATTCGTACTTCTTCCTCCACAGCCAGACTTCTGAGTGTTACTGTTTCTCCTGGGGCCTTGTAATAGATTCAGAAAGTTCTCTCTTAAAGGTACAATCTTAGTTTTCTATTCCAAGTCATCAAACTTATGATTCTTTCTGTTTCTTACACATAAATGATCAGTTAGAGACTGAAACGTTATTACTTTGAGGTGACGGTCGAGTCTTACGTGAAATCCAGTAATGAGAAAAAGTGTTATATATTTAGATGTAAGTGCTCCATCAAGACAATCTCCAGGGTAAGTTTTTTATCTGTAGAATATTTTTAAAAGTATGTGTCTACATAATATTAAGGATGAATAAGAATATGATTATAAAAATTGGCTTGTTTAATGAAACTGCTGTTCAATATCCAGTAATATACAGAGACTAATAAAGGTATTTATATTCTTTAAATATTTTTCTTGATTTGTCCATATTTGAAGCAATTTAACCATCACGTTCTTCAGAAGTCTGCATTCGAATACTCTTATTCTGCTTGGTTTCACTTCTTGGCTACATACTCAGGCATATAGGCCTCTTTGGGAAATATCAGCACTCACGTGCGTGCGTGTGTGTGTGTGTGTGTGTGTGTGTGTATCATCAGACCTCCCATCTTTTATATTTCATTGCTAAATATCCCATAAATCAATGAAAGAAGTTCTTGAAGAGAAGTAAGTGAAAGCTAAAGATGGAGCAGCACTCAAGCTCGGAACTTCTACACAGTCAGTAATTATGTCTATTATTTTGGGGGAGGAAAGAAATAATTAATCTCTGTTTGACTATTCTTTATGCATCCTGTCTTCTCTAATAATATTCTCTTACCAATTTATATTCCTCCCTCTTAAATATTTAAAAGCCTTCTAATTTTCCATCCAGTTAGTGTACTTAGGCAGATGCAGCAATGTTTAATTAAAGGATTTGCCTTTACCTAGAGTTTATAAAAGGGTTTTTTTAACTACTTCAGAAAAACCTTGCAAAAATAAGTTGTTATAAAATGTTAGATTGAGTTTCAAATTTAAACAAAGTATCTGGAGTTATATTACTGTGATGTCGCAGTGTCTGGGGTTTTCTGTGGTCTTACCCTCTCCACTTTATAGAGTACCTGAATGAACAAAATAGATCTGCGACTATTTATGGAAATACAGAAAAAGAGACTACTGAAACTACAAAGGTTCTGGAAATTTTTAAGTTCAAAAACTATATGTTTTTCAAAATATGAAGTTGTAAAAGCACAGGGAAATATAGTAACATAAAGATATTCATAAGTGACTGAAGAACAGAGCCTGTACACTTTACTCTCTAATCAATGCTTTTTCCCATAATTTTATTCTGCCTAAATATATATTTTAATTAGTCACAAACTGTTTTTTCTATTATAAAGGAATATTTGATATCTTACTAGGACTGTTTTTCCTCAGTAATTAAAAACTCATCAAAAAACCCAGTTTCATTTTTAATTTTTTTCCTCTCTGTTATCAAACTTTTAGATTATAATCCTCAATCAGCTAAGAAAACACTTAAGTGTATCGTCATCCTATATAAATCTTTGCATCTTACCCAGAGGGGGTCATGAGGGAATTTGTTAAGCTAAGTCTAGAAATCAAGATATGCTGTGCTTGCCACGTACTCTAATTCTGCCTCTCAAGTAAACTAATAGGGGAAATAACGAGGTGAGTTTTCCATGTCTTCATTCTTTCTAAGTTTATGCTAGCTGGTGCTGATGCCACTTTCTCTTCTAAGTGCTATAGACTATCTGGCTAAAATCCATTCTAAAACTCTTTTTTTTTTTTTTTTCAGTAATGAACAATAAGTTTTCATGTCATTTCTGGGATCCACATTTCCTTTCTTAAAACAAAAACAAAAGACAAAACAAAACAAACCAATAAAAACCTGATGTGTTTTCACGTCTTTGGACTTCTTTTATAAGCGGGCCATGATGTCTGCCAGCTACAAATTCTCTTAGGTTTTATGTGTCTGACAAAGTATTTGTCTTTATTTTTGAAGGATATTTTCCCTGGACATAGAATTTTCAGTTAACAATTTTTTTCTTTTGTCACTTTAACGAAGTAATTCTATTGTTTTATGGCTTGCATGTATGATAGGAAGTTTGTGCTGATTCTTTGTTTCCTTTTTTCTCTGGCAGTCTTTAATAGTTTTGTCTTCATCACTGATTTTCAGCAACTGTACTATGGTTTATCACAGTGTATTCTGTGCTTATTCTGTTTGAATATTTGAATAGTCTACTTGAATATTGTTTCTTTGAAGTTCTTGGATTTGTGTGTTTAGACATTCCATCAAGTTTGAAGAGTTTTAGCTATTAATTCTTCAAATATTTTTCTATCATCCTCCCAATTCCAATTCATTTGCTAGACTAATTGATATTTTTGCACAGATGACTGAGTCACTGTTTTTCGTTTTTTGTTTTTTCTTTCACTGCTTCATTTTGGTAGTTCTACTGCTGTCTCTTTGAGCTTACTGATGTTTTTTCTGCAGTGTCTAATCTGCTATTAAGCTCATCTGGTGATTTTTTTTACTTTGAATCTTTATTTTTGATCACAGAAGTAGTACTTGCCTCTTTTTTTTCTATTTATTATTTTCTTCTTGTTATGTTCATGTCTTCTTCTAATTCTTAATCATATTTTTATAATATTTTCAAGTTTACCTCTGCTAATTGCTTTATTTCTCTCCTTTGTGTGTCTATTTTATTGACTGAATTTTCTCCCAGCTTTGGGACACATTTTCCTGTTTATGTATTGGGTGATTTTTTATTTGATGTGTGGCTTGTAGATGTTATACTGCTGATGTCTGGATTTTATTGTTTTCTTTAAAGTGTATGGAATTTTGTTTTGGCTAGCAATTATGTGACTTGCAAATTAGCTTGACATTTTCCAGGTTTGTTTAGGAAGTTCTCTAGGAGCTTTAAATCCAGAACTATTTTAGCCATACTTCTAAGGTTTTATCTGAGATTTTTATTAAATGCCCTTGTGTTCCAGGATGGTTTTCTGCTCTGAATAAACTTAAATATGTCCCAGCTCTGGATGAGCTTTGGGAATTGTTGAGCTTTCAGATTCTCTGACATTCTCTGTCTGGCTTCTTGGACTGTTACCACAGGCATGCGAACTTCTTATTTAGCAACAGACTCGAGAAGACCCGTGTGGATGTTTAAAATGTTTTTCTGCCCAGCTGCCTGTTTTGTAGTAATCAGCTTTGAAAATTCTGACTTATTTTCCTGAAATCAGATCTTCATTTTTTTCAGCTCAGCGAATACCTAGTGCTTTGCTTGGATTCCCCCTCTCTGCACCACCAAAATAAACCAGTGGCTCCACACAGAAATCTGGTTCAGTATAGGTTGGTTCTCATTGGGTCCTTCCTCAAGGCATTTATATGGTGATTTTTCAGAAACGGAATCTTTCCTGCTACATCTTCTGTTGCCTTTACTGTGAGTTCTAACATTACCTACATATTGTGGATACCCTGAGTTTACATGCAGAGATACCAACTGCTGAAAAGGAATATGATGGTAACATACTAACACAAAAATCCCCTAAATTCTCTCTTTCTCCAACTCTTGCCAAGTGACACTAAATCATTTTAGTTTTTGTTGTGCTTAGAGATCTAGATCTATATCTACATCTATGTATCATTTCTTCTCTCAAACAATTAATCCAAACCTGTCTCTCTGAAGCATTAAAGAAGTATTGTTTTTTAAATGTAATTCAATGTGTGTTCTTGCCAGATTTAGGCCTGTGTAATTTAGAACTAAATAAAGTTTGAGCAATCCATCTCTTAACCTTTAATGTGTTGAAATTTTTGAGGAAGTCTATAAATATGTGACCTTCCTTTATTTCTCTCCCCAAATTCTACTTTCTTAAATCTGCAATAACTATCTTATTTTAAATAACTTAGGTGTTGTAGAAGCCCTGTAAGTCTAAATACTATACAATGTTGTTTAGGTGACAGATATAGGGCTGAAGACAGTAGAAAGAAATGGGAAGGGCAGTAAATAAATAAAAGGAAGTAGAGAAAAAAACAAAGACATTTGTAGGTGAAAACATAAAGCATCTGTAGAAATCAGTGTCAGAGAAACTTTAAAAGATGCAAATATATATTTATACTTCTTTCAAATATGTAGTTTTGCAAAAGTAACCATCAAAGGCTTAAGAGGTAACTTTTGATATATTTTCAAAGAAAAGTTCGGTTCTTGAAATGACTATGGCTTGCTTATGACCATTCATACCTATACAATGTTCTAGCAATGACTATTGATTTAAACAGCTGACATTACAGACTGCAGCTACTGTCTATTGTTGCTTTATGTCATTTGTTCGGTAGTCATATTTGTCAATCATTAAGTTAGTAATAGAAACAATACAAGCTTTTGATAAATAAAATGTAACCAGATTTTGCAGCATTGAGCAACATATGTAAGAAGAAAAACTGGGAAATAAAATCTCACTTTGAAAAAAAAAAGGGAAGACAATGTAGGAGAAATGGAAAGTAAAATAAACTTTAAGCCTCTATGAAATGAGTAGTCTTTTTGATATAAATCACAATCTAAAACCTACATTTGAAGACCTTATGAAAGCAACAATTACAAAAATAAATTTTAAAATAAAAACAGACAATTAGAATGAATATAAAGCAAACATATAATCAATATCTAGCAATATATATTATGACTAAGAACTGCACTTCAACCAATGTCCATTGTAAGTCTCCATTTGACCGTCCACATTCATTCTCTATCATGCGCTAGCTAGGGTCCCTTTGCTGGCCAACTTCTAGTAGGAACTGACCACAAAATGGCATTGAAAGATCACACAGTGAGAGAAAAGGGCTGCAAGTCTCTTCCTTCCTGGCTCCAGCCAAGCAATGGCTGTCACCCGCCATGGATACAGGTCCAGCTGGGCAGCTCCCCTGCCACTGTTCCAGCTCTGGTCACTGGCTCCTGCAGTACTGGTTCCCCTATGTTGCCTCCAACCTTAGTAGCAATAATAGCTTCTGGCTATGGCCAGTCTCTGAATTTTATCAGTTACCTTAACAACTGCCCACAATTTCATGAGTAGTCTCTTCATTAAAGTGTCTTAATTGGAATAATCTGGGATGAATTTTGTTTCCTACCAAGAACCCTATTGATATAACAGTAGTTGTTATACCCATTAGAGAGGATTCTATTTTTGTTTTCCATTTTGAACAATAAGTATACAGATAAGATTGTGTGAGTGTTTACATGAACACAAGCACTTTGGTGTAGCTTGAGAAAATACAGATTGATTCACTGAATCTGAGATGTTAAGAAAGCCAAGTTGATATAGAACACTGGCCTCGAAATACATACAGAATTCCAAAAGGTACTGAGTTGCTGTTTCCAGAACGGAAGTCAAAATGGCCAGCCAGGTTCTCTTTCTCTTTCCATTCCTAACGTTCACTAGTCAAAGAGTGGTTTTAGAAAAATCTCAAAATCACAGCATGCTGAATTTTGGTGCACAGGAGTTCATGAAGAACCTTGTAATTATGAATCTATTATATTCTTGAAGTCCCCTCATGATGGTTTTGTTATGTGGCGATTAAGCCTATATCTGAACACGACCTGTGATAAGAGTAAACTAGATCCTAAGATAGGCCATTATAAATTTGAACAGTTTTAGCTATTGGAAACTTTTCATTCATGTTCACAGAAATAATTCACCTTAATCCTTCCCCCACCAGTCCCAGTCTGCCCTTCAGTGCCATTCTCAATATGTCTAATCTCATTGCCACATGATCATCTTTCAGGCATTTGAATATACTAGTTACTGTCTTATTGAATTTTCTCTTTTCAACTGACTTTTTCAACAGCTTGCCAAACTCCTCCCTAGTTTTATGATCAGACAGGACTTAACATTAATTTATTTCTATTTCCCTAGCTCTTCACCGTCCCCTTGAGAAAATTCCCTTTATCAGAACTTGCTCATTTGTAACACTCTTGTACAGACTCACCGCTGCATCAGTCTGCAGACACACAGATGGGCAGAAATCAAATCTTACCTAATCTGACATAAACTTATCTACACTTGACTGTGATCACTCTTTATTCATCCAGACAGGATTATATCTGGGTCCATACAGAAAAGGAGGAGAACCGTTTGGTCTTATCCATTTTTTACTTCACCCTAGGTTTAAAGGAAATACATTTTTCCCAAATAATTGATCCATTAACAATGGCATACATTTCTTGGGCACCAATCAGGTTTTGAGAGGTAGAATTCCCACTTCATCAGCTACAAGTTTCTGACTCTCCTCTTATCCACAGTTAATCTAACAGACTTTGCAACCAGTTTCCAATTTTTTTCTGATCCCTCTAATAACATTTGTGTCAATTGCTTTGTTCCAATACATAAAGCCGGGAATGAAACACGTCTTGATTGTAGGAAATGTTCATTTGAGGATTTATTAAAGTAAGTATTTACTGAATATTTCCTACATGCTACGTCTTCTGTTTGAGCTGGGCATAGGAAAGAACATGAGAACCTGCTCCCTGGCCTGACCATTAGACTCTTCTCTTCCCACATGTACCTGAGCTTCAGCTGTAAGGCATTCTGTCCCAGTCTAATGAGAAGAGTTTCAATATTAAGACAAAAATATCCCCATAACCTTCATAATGCCTCTATTCTCGCATAAGCAGAAGAAAGAAAAGATAAAAGATGAAATACATGTAGTAACACAAAAGTACTAGTTGCAAGAATCATAAGTATTAAGTGTATATTTCAAGTTATAAATTGTCACTACAATTTGTGTTTGTTTTTCTGACATTTTTATAGTTCTAAGCAGCAGTGAGATAGCCTCTTCTACTCCAAGTATTATGTATCAAAGCATTAACAGTCCTAGTGGCCACAACTAGAATGAGACAACCCAGTATCATAAAAACAGTGCTGGCCTGAAAGCCACAGGTTCTCACCCCACCTCCATCTCTCCCAAGTACGTGAATTTGAATGATTCTTATCAGGTACTAGACCCTCAAGTTATCTCCTATAAATAAGGGGCTGGAATTTAATGGTCTCAAGTTTCCTTATAGCTCTAATCTTCCGATTATACCATTTGCTTGCAAAGCTGGAGAAGGAAACAGAAGGAGCCAGCTTGCCTGGTTACAAAGGCAGCTAGCTGAACGCTGGCACAGGAATTCAGGACTGTATGTGGGAACATGTGATTATAGTACAATCATTATGATTCATCAAGAGAATAAATTCCCTTGTTGGTTACACATACACACTCCCAACCCTTCCCACTCACAACTTTTACTTCCTGGTTTAAGAACAGTCTAAAAGTAGGGAAAGGATGTGGGTGGAGTGGGAAGAAGGGAGGGGAGGGAGTGGGAAGTGTTCTCTATTTGGAAGAGATTTTTGGAAGCTCTTTTTCATGCTCATTTATACCACCTACGGTGCTTTTATCCTTCCTTGCTGAATGTTTGATTATCCTAACCAAACAGAAAGTAATAAGTCAAAATAGTTATCGTCACTCCTTTTCAAGCATAATAAGCTCAGTTAAAACATTTCCATACATACACGAATGATGACTTAATTCACTGAATAAAATGAAAAGAAATCAAAATTAAGAGACTCAGTCATGCCAACAAGAGATAGGGAAAATCCCACAATAAGGCAACTCAATTTCTGTGCCTATGGGTAAGAAAGAAATGACCATAATTGACTTTTAAGAATAATTTTCCACTTTTCGTTCTTCAATATAGTGAGTCCACTCTCACAGTAATCAAATAGCTTAAAAGTAGAGCTGATCAAGAAGTTTTATAATCAGGTAATATTCAGCTGAGAGATTCTTGAAGAGGGTAGTTGGTTTGGGTACTACCTGGATCACAACAGGAAAATCAAGACTTGAAGTTCTCAAATATTTGTGAGATGCTCATGAAAATAAGGAAGTGAGATTTAGCTGAACTTCAAAATTAAATGCAATTTCTGGTGGGAATAAGATAGCGGAGACTCATTTTTCTCTACTCTACCTCATTAAGTACAACAAAAATAACCTGAAAAAAAATACAAGAGGCAATCAAAGGAGAACCCTGAAAAATGGAAAGAGCAATGCAAACTGGTTGAAAGCCCCAGGACTGAGGAATAAGATAGTATCAAGGGCTTCTTAGGACGTCCCACCCAGCCATGGCAGGTGGTCCAGACCCTGTATTTCTAGGAACCACCAGCTGGCAACAGAAAGTGATCATTATGGACTGAATGTCTGTGTTCCTCCACTCCAAATTCATATCTTGTTAGCACCCCAGAGAGGAGGAGAGAGGGATCTTGATCTCTCCCTCCACGTGCCTGCATGGAGGAAAGGACATGAGAGCACACGCGAGAGGGCAGCCATCATAAGAGGGCTCGCACCAGCACCCACCCATGCTGGCACCCTGATCCCAGACTTGTGGCCTCCAGAACTGTGGGAAAATAAATGTCCACTGCTTAAGCCGCTCAGTCTATAGTATTTCACTATAGCAACTCGAGCTAAGACGGTGGCCTGGGTAGAACACTTAGATGGAATAGGGGCATCCTTAGATGGAATGAGAGCTCTGCTGACACCACCAAGACAGACTGGTGGCATCGGCAAGGGGGACTGATCACGGGCTTGACTAACAATAACTGGCCAGAAGACACATTTTCCTTCCCTACTGACCCTGAGACTCCCTGACCCCACTGAGAGACATCAGTGACTTTCAGCACCTAAAAGGGTGTCATTCATTTAGTTATTCAGCAAATATTTACTTAATAGCTATTTTGTACCATGGACTGTTCTAGGTGCTGGGAATGCCAATGGAAAAAATATGTATATCTATCAATAATTATACTTGAAGATATTGTTCAACTAAGAATTTTAAAGAGACAACTAAATGAGAATGATGTAAAGCTTATCTCAGTAACCTTAAACACAAATATTTGTACATAAGTTCAAGTTTAGGTCCTCATTTTGAATCTAATTTTTTCTAAGAAACTGCTGAAAACCTTAGACTAGGATTACTAATATAATATTCTCTGTTCTCTTCTGCTTTGTCACCAGGCTTTGCAAATTTTCTCCTCTGTGCCCCCATGCAGTTATAAGCCTGGCCAGTTTGTGCTGAGTTAGCATTTCCTGACACTGGTACATTATTATTAAGTAAATTCCAGACTATATGAATTTCACCAGAATTCTTAGTCTCTGTATCACAGGTTATTCACAGTTTAGGTTTTAAATAGTTTTCTGCAAGACTGCTGACAAGATTGTTCTTTCTCAACATTTTCTGTGAAATACTAGCTCCCTGCTTTAATCTAGAAAAGGCATCTGTTGATGTACTGTGCTGGTGTTCTGCTCTGTGATCAGCATTCATGGGCCTTTTGCTTGTCTGAATGTTCTCTGGGATCTGCCCAATGCAGTGCCCATGGAAATAGTTTAATATCCTCTAACTTGTTGGAAGAGAAAGTAATTTCCCAACTGAATTCAAGCTTACAATATAGTCCACATGAAGCAAAATCATGGAATACGTTAAAGATCCAAGTGACTACAGTTTTCTGAGGATTACTTATTTAAATATTTCAGGCTAACTAGCTAACATGTTCTCAGGCAAAATGGGACAGCACATTTCTTTTTTTTTCCTGTATCATGTTTGCTTCAGCTATAAAATATTATCTATTGAATTTACAATTATGGATATTGCTTACTAAGTTTAAAATGATTTATTTTAACTCTTTTTTAATAAACTTTTTTAGAATAATTTCAGATTTATAGGATAGTTGCAAACATAATTTGGAGCATTCCTGTATATTTCTGTTCCCTCATTGTTAACACTTTAAATTATTTTGTTACATTTGTCAAAAGTAAGAAACTGACACTGGTACATTAAGTAAACTCCAGACTATATGAATTTTATCAGTTTTCCATGAATGTTCTCTTTGTGTTCTATGACCAAACCTAAGATACCATATTGTTTTTAGTAGTCATATCTCCCCATTCTCTGGTCTATGACAGTTTCTAGTCTTTACTTGTTTCTTATGATCTAGGCAACCTTGAGTCCTGGCCATGTTCCCCCTATAATTTCCCTAATCTAGGTTTAATATAATGTTTTTTTTTCTCATGATTAGATTGAGGTTATGGGCTTTTAGGGAAAATATGATACATGTGATCTTGTCACATTAAAGCAGGGGAGCACAATATCCGCAAGGCATCACCGATGATGTTAAATGTCATCACTTTGACCAGATTGTGTTTGTCAGGTTTCTCCATTGCAAATTTATCATTTTTCTCTTTTCCTACTCTACTCTTTGGATGTGTAGCTCATTTACATTTTTTTATTTTATAATGAATAAGTTACCAAAAACATAACAATACTTGTATACCTACCACTCAGATTTCAATAAGTTTTAAAATTTAGTCATTTTTTTGCTCTAGGTATTTTTAATTACAAGAAAAATATTATCCATTGAGTTGATATTCTTTATGTTACTCTATTA
>CM053514.1:65402936-65447540 GCA_028627145.1 Eidolon dupreanum | reverse complement strand
CAGATGTGAACCTCTAATTCCACCATTACCCTGGCAAGTGGTGAAAAAAATAATCAAAAAAGAAAGAAAGAAGGCAACCACATCCTCTTTCAATCCTACTGGCTCTTCCTTATAAGACACTGCATTTGTGCAGTTCTTGAAGTACCCAAGAGTGAAAAGCAAAGTGACAGGACTACAAAATTTTAATTCAGTGGCAGAGGAAAATTTTCCCTAGCCAAATAAAATTAAGAGGACAAAATATTTTTCCAAACACATATCTCAAAGATACTCCTTTTCTCTAAGTCCTCTTTAATCCCCTATTAATTTCATAATTTCTTATCTAATCCAAATTTGAATTAAAAAATTTTTAAATCCATACTTTGTAAACAGGATGTTATTTATTATAAATATTGTGACATTATTGTTCTTCTAAACCAATGAACTAAGTTAGTTTTTCTTTTATTAAAGATGTTAATTCAACAACATATTATATATTGTAATTTAATGTGCTATATTTCATAGTTTTATTTTTTCTTGACCCAGGCATTAAGAGAGTTTTACATTATTTCTATTATTATTAATTTCTACTTCATTGTGCTTATACTAAAAAAAATAATTTTTAATTTAATCTTTAAGAAATTAATATTATCAGTGGGATTAATTTTTCAAAACCCCCTGTAAACTATTAAAACAATATATTCCTTTGTAAAGTACATTTTACATATGTTGTTTACTCAATCTTTCTTTTTAGTTCCCTTGTATATTTGTTTTGTTTCAGTAAGTTGAATTAAATAAAGTTATAAATATTTCATTTGTAAACATTATCAGCATATATGTCCATCAAATAAGAACTCTAAAGATATATACATATATGTGTATATACATATGTATATGAAAACTCTTTTTTATGAACCAAATATTTTATTGAACTATAATATTTTTCTGAGTATTTTCTGAACCAAAAATTGGGGCAAGTGGGAACAACCATCTTAAATTAACACTGCCTTTCCAAATCAGGAATACATCATTGTTGAACCTTAATTCTCTTTGTATTCTCTACCAGGTTACATTTTTAGCTGGGAATGTCAAAGTGGGTTTCTTGACACAAGGACTGAAAGATCTGAGGTTCATCATGAACCAGAAGGATCATAAAAGACATGGGATCAGTAGTGTAGTCTTAAAGTCTCAGAAGGTCTTAAGGGTCTTAATGGATTCACATCAGCCACATTATTGTTTCAATTGATGTTTGAGTATTAAAATGACTAGGTTAGGGACCTACACATCATTTTAACATCATCTGATACAATGACTTCCAAATAGAGTTTTAACACGTGCCTTTTTAAAGACAACCAGATTGTGCTCATTTCCTATCTTGAATATTTTTCATTTCTACTTCCTCACTTTAAGAAGACATTTTTGAAATCCTCCACTTTCCCATAAGCTTTACATGTAATCGAAGCAGATTTTCAAACTGCTTCCAGGCAAGCCTTAGAGTTCCATGAGTTGCTTCATGTACAGTTCCACTGAGACTCTAAGGGAGCAAGAATCTGGACTTCAGCACCGTTTTACTCAAAAGAGATTCTTTTTGATAGGTTTCATATATAATTCGGCTATTTGGAGGCTTTATCTGAAAAAAAAGAAGTGTCCTGTTCTTAAAAAGAAATTCAAACTCACCAGCTTAAAAATGTATGTACTCTCCACATTCTCTCCCTACTAACCATTATAAACATGTCAAATACATTAGTTCCCTCTTATCCGCAGGGAACATGTTCTAAGACTCTAGTGGATGCCCTAAACCACGGATAGTAATAAACCCTGTATATACTGCTTTTTCCTATATATACATACACTTTACAGCTTCTCTTTGGCATGTTCGAATTGCCAGCATCACTAGTGCTTTGGGCCATTAGTTAGTAAAATAAGGGTTACCTGAATGAGCACTGCGATACTGAGACATAGATCTGATAATCGACACAGCTACCAAGTGACTAATGGGTGGGGAGCGAATACAGCATGAAGATGCAGGACAAAGGGATGATTCACATCCCAGGTGGGACAAAGCAGACTAGCATACGATTTCATGCTACAGAATGGCACACAATTTAAAACATACAAATTGTTTATTTCTGGAATTTTCCATTTAATATTTCTGGACTAAAGTTGACCCCAGGAAACTGAAACTGTGGAAAGTGAAACCACAGATAAAGAGGGGCTACTGTACAGCCTGAGAGGAGGTAGAAAGAGAAATCCGTACTTTTCTTAAATAGAATAGTAATACAACAGTTGTATTCCAAGTTGAGAACTCTCTGCCTACCACAAAGACACATATAGATCTAAAACCCAATAGCAAACCAAAAGCTGAAGGACATTCAATTGTTTCTGAAATATACTTTCTTTTCTTCTTATTGTTATCTCCATCATCATCACCAGGTTTTACTACACCAAGACAAATAAGATATCCTGAAGAAGAAAAATTTTGTATGTGTGCATGAAGCACTATGGGAAATTCTCTGAAGTAGCAAATTGGCTCTTACAGAAACTTCTTTTTTTTAATTAAAAATGTTAGCCAATAAATTCTTCATAAAAAAACCTCCAGCTCTGAAAGTATAGTTGAAGTATTTTCTTCTCCATTCTCAGATAAGAATCTCTGTCTTTGAAGTTATTTTCTAATGCTATTTAGTGCTTAAAAAACAAAGATAACTTAGACTATTTTAGAAGCATAAACAGAAAAGCTTTATAAATTTCAAACAAATGCCTGCCAGAGGCTATTTCAGATGTTACATATTTACATAAAAATAAAAGTTATATTATCATGACCTTAAGATAATACTATGTAAGATAATGCTATTTAAAGAATTCCAGGAAATTTATACCAAATATAAAAATACATTATTTTCTACCTTATAACTTCATATTTGTATATGGCTTTATAACTTGGGCACACCTCACATCATTTAGATCTTCCTTCATTTGGTTTAGTAATACCTTAATTTAAAAATCAAATAATCAGAAGAACACTCACTATGTTAACCAACTGAGAAGAAAGAATCTTGATTTGGGGGTCATTCCTTTTAACTGAGGTGCTAATTTTGGTGTATCAAGTACAATACTGGAATTTTCCAAATTTTAATATTTTGTTTTAGGGCTTTCTTAAGTATATTTGAACACGATGGGCCATGTGTTTTCATTTTATTGGTTGGAGAAAATAACAAAAACAAACATTGAGCTCTTCAAAAGGGTGGGGTCAGTAGTGGGGGAGGAGAGGATGAAGGGACACTTGGAGTGGAGGTGGGGTGTGTCTCCCACCTTCTAGTCACCTTTTGGTCACTTTCTGATTACCTGCTGGTTTATTTTGTTGGGAGCTTTATCTGGGCATGGACATAAATGTGACCAGCTACAAATGGCCCACCGAGAGCATGCTGTATTGAACTAGGCTGGCTTTCTCCTTTCTTATTTCTGTTTCTTGCTTAATTTTTCCCACTTTTTAGTGTTTGGGCTTCATAATGGATCAGGTGCTCCTTAATGAAGACTCACTGTCCACTGTGACAGCTGCTTCATTTTAATTCCTTTAGTACTGACCACGGTCCCATTTGCTTGGCATTTGTACACGGTCTGTATGGCTAACACTTTAAAAAATTGTTTTAGTTTAGGGTATCGTTAAGAGTCAAGGCTTTGAGCACAACACATTATTCTCACAACGCTGTACAGCAGATCTCTAGAGCTTATTCACCTTGCTTAACTGAAACTTTAAACACACTGATTAGTAACTCCCAGTTCTCCTAACTCACAGCCCCTGGCAATCACTATGTCATGCTTTGATTCTACAATTTTGACTCTTTTGGATACTTCATATAAATGGAATTGTGCAGTATGTGTTATTCTGTGAATGACTTATTTCACTTAGCATATGTCCTCGAGGTCCATCCATGTTGCTGCACATTGCAGTATTTCCTTCTTGCGTGAGTTTGCCGAAATCTATGTACTGAAAGTGGAGGAGAAAGGGGTAGAGGTGGTGGTTGCACAGCATTGTGACTGCACTAAATGCCAATGAACCGTTCACGTTGAAATGGTTTATTTTATGTCATGTGAATTTCACCTCATGGAAAATTAAAGAAATAATTTTTTAAAAGAGAGCAAAGGTGTGGATTTTACTATTTATAAATTATACCTCAATAAACGAGACTAAAAAAAGGCTTTGGAGTCAGATAACCCTGGGTTCAAAGCCTGCCTTTGCGCTGTATCAGTGCTCTATGAGCTTAGGCAAATTATTTAAACTCCCTGCTGTTGAGTTTCCTCATGTGTGAAACTAACAGCAATACTGCTGAGGGTGTGTGAGCTGTATTGGGATGAAGATAACATCATGGTATTTAACCAAAACCACAAGCCCAAATCCTCCCTCAATGCGGTCACCTCTGCCCACAAAGTCCTTAAGCTGGAGTGCTGAGCCCAGACTCCAGGGCAGAACCTGGTGATGTAGTGTGGAGAGTCTGCTTTTGCTTTTTTGACCTCAAATAAAATCAGGTCAGACCTATTTCATTCATATTTACCTCAAAGTCTAAATTTCATTTCAATTCAGCATTTCAATGGTGAAAATACATACATACATACATACATAAACCAAACTGTACCTCCTGGTGACAAAAGAGAAGGAATAAGAGAGATAAGGCCACTTGTCCCAAAGCTTGGAATGGAGCTAGCTCCAGCCCATCTGAGGCCTGGTTACCGAGTGAGAGTGGGTGGGAAGAACATTTTTAGCTGTCATTGTGTTGGTGCTATGTACAGATCCTTCTGCATTAGGACTGAGGTCCAGCATGAACCTGAACTCTAACTGGTCTACATCTGGGCATTTCCTTCTTGAGGTCAGGTAACTTGACCTTAATCCCAGCTCATTTTTAGGGAATGACTAAGGAGAGGATTGAAAAGGAGCAGAGAGGAGCCTGGCATGCCTTTCCCCAGACGTCAAAGAATCCCTTCCTCGTGGGTTTATTATAAAGACTCAACAAAATAACGGATGGAAGGAACAGATAACAATGCTGAAAACAGACCCAGCTATTCTAAGGAGAAGGCGGCAGAAATATTTATTAAATCGACTATATCATTTTGTCAAATTGCCTACCCTGCTTTCTTCCCTGTGACTCACTGCAGGAAGCTGGGTTTTGGGCTGCACTATGACTTTGTAAGAGATCGCTGTATTTTAACCTCTTTAGAAGCATTTACCTTAGAGCCTTGTGCAATCAGGACTTAAAGGTAAAACGATCTGTATCACTGCTTTGAAAAGCTCAAGACCATTCTAATTGCCTAGCAGGAGAGAGGGCCTGTGCAGAGGGTTTCAACACTTGATGAGCTGTTGTGAAAAGAGTTACATGGATCTTAGCTCTGTGCATTCTTTGAAAATCAAAAAGTCTGACAGGGAAGCAGCTGTGCTTGTGCTTTTCAGGCAGATGAGCTTAATACTTGCCATTGACGTGATTTCAGACACACTGCCTTTCTGGAAAAGAGACTGTATTTAAAAGAGCAGACTTTTGTTATCTCTTTCTTTTCTTCAAGTGAATAGTGAAAAAAGATGGTCTCTTTGAAGGGGGATTTTGATGTTCACTGTCACTTAACACATTTGGAAATGTAGGACTAACCCCACAGATATTGATCATTTTTCTCCTAAGTACTGTGCCTACAGTTCTGGAAGGTGTCAACTGAAATCTGAATCTTCCTACAACAGGGATTTTCCTTAGGCATGAACCACTGGGAGCACAAATAACAATAAACAATTCCATTCCTGATTTTTTTTCTATAAACTTTTTGTCAAGTAAAGTAGCACAGATATTTTTCTTGGACATTTGTAATAACCTTGAGGAATGTGTTAAAAAAGATGTCATTTAGAGAAAAATTGAAAGAAGCAAAAATGTAAGTATAAACTGATATCTTAGAGACTAAGTCCTTTGCTGTCACTCATAAATAACCTCTTAACTGAACTTTGATTGTATTTCTCTTTCTAGAAAAACTCTGACTTTCTCTTACTATAGGCTTTGGAAAAATATATGCCAGACCAGTCAGTCAGCTGTAGTTTGTGTTTTAAAAGTCTTATCACACTTACTTCAGCTTCTTGCTTAATTGAAAGTCACCAATGTCAGGGTTTCTTACTGGTTTTCATGTCACTTAATTAGCTTGCTCTGTTATGCAAGAGGAATTAATCTAATATTTTATTTCACTCTTGTTCTATATTTCTTGATTTTTCCAAGACAGAATATATATACCATTTATTATTTTTTTTTTACAAATATAAAGTCTGTTTTCAATTCGGTGACAATTTCTTAGCGATGAGAAAAAGTTAAAGTATCAAGCAACTTGGTTATTAATTCAGTGAACTACCTCTACCTTTCTTCGCCAATATTCAGCTGATGTTTCATTGCTTCTTGGCCCGGGGTCTACAGTTTAACACTCTGCTCAAATTGTTCTAAAGGAAGTAATTATGTCTCTAAATATTTTCGTTGCCTTTATACAACATTTCTTAAAACTATTTGAAGCTGATTGTGCTGTTGCAGAGAAACACTGAGCATGATGAATAACAAGGAAGCGGTCTTTGAGAAGGAAAACTCCGCAAATAGAAATTTGGTGTTCTATGTTGCCATTATCTACAAAATATTCACTTAGTTAAACTCCCTTTTGAACAGAGCCTACAAATGCACCTCTCTTTTGCTATTTTTTCCCTTCTAGCTTCTGAAAATTTTTAAAGATTAACTGAGCTCTAGGGAGACATTCTGGTCTTCTAGGGGAACAGTGTATTGCTACAGACTTTATAAAAAAAGGGGGAGACGCCACATAACATTATTGCCTTTACGTGATGTCTTAAAAATAAGTAAACCTCAAAATCTTTAGCCAAAATTACACTTCAATTATTTAACATGCCTTTAATATTTGATATAATTTTTGTGGATCTTATTTGGACATCTGTTGTCATTCTTGTATAGATCTTGAAATAACGTTTTAGATGAGTATTAAGTCTGTGAACTGAGCAAAAGTCTAGGACAATCTAAACCTTCAGGTAAGTAACCCATAACAAGATCCTGTGTTTTAAATGCAGCAAAGATATTTTCTGCAAAGTTGGACAGAGTCAAAGTCTTTAAATTGCTGGTACCAAGAATTTAAATAAACCTTATACAAGAATCCAAGATTATGTAATTTGTTAATGTTACATAACCATTTGTTGAAATGTATTAGCTATTCAAAGTTTCCTGATTTTGACTAACAAAAGAGCGGTGTATCAGCAAAGGGGAGAGAGCCTGTGAGGGATATGGTGGTGCACAGAGAGAGAAAAAGTGAGAGGAAGAATGAGAGAGACAGAAAAAGATGGAGAGACAGCGAGAGAGAGTGTATGAACACAGCATTCTCTGCGGTGTGTCTCAGTGCTACTGAGAACATCTATGTTTAGCTTACATCATTTAAACTAAACAATTCTAGAGAAAAATATTCTATTTGGTTATAATCAAATCATGTTTTGTTTTTTGTTTTTTGTTTTTTTTTTTCCAGGCAGCAAGGAGAAGACTAGTTATCTACACTGGAGACAGGTAGATCTGGTTTCAACCCTGAGAAGCGATTTAATCTCTCACACCTAAAACTCTTTGGTGTAAAACTGGGATCATAATTTCTTCTTCATAATCTGTTATAGGACTACCTGAAATATATTTAAAAGGCTTAGCATGGATCTCAGTACTGGGAGTTATTTTATTTATATATTACAATTAAGTTCCTCCTATAAGACAAACTGTAGGTCTTTATGGCTATTCTGGTCATCGTATTAATGAATAAGCAAGGCAGAACAATTACTAAGACTAAAACAACATGCACTCGAATAATTGACGACGTGACTACCAACATAGGCGCCGTGATCTATGCGACGCGGCAAAGCGAGAACAAACCGCGGCGGCTTCTGGAACGGCGGGTGCAGAGCTCTGTGGACTCTCTCCACAGCGAAACAACTGCAAACGTTTTAAAAAATAACAATTTCAAATCTCTAGAAATTGCCCTAAAAGCACACAGCCAAAGAAGACGCCTTTATTCAGAAAAATCTACTAAATTTTGGCAAGAAAGGCAGAAGTCTGTGACATTTGTGCCATGTCCCACTCCCGCTCTCCCTCCTCCCAGCTCGGCATTATGGAGGTCTCTGGGCAGCTGCGGCTGAGAACTCAGGGCTCCTTCTCCCTCCAGATCACAAACAAGGACCATAGCACCTCTTGAGGAGGGGCCGGCCACCAGCATTCCTCACCCTTCTTGGCTCTGAGTTGCAGAAACTATTCCAGAAAAGAGTTTCTGAGCGTACTGGGCTCACTTCCTCACCTCAGCCCTCATCCACAGCGGGGAGATTCACTTGGGAAAAGATGCACAGAGCCCTGTTACTGTCAGCCTGCGTAGTGTGTGTCCCTGTGCCTGCTGTATGCCATCACTGACCACAAAGGACAGAACACATTTCACAGTCATGCGGTTTTTAAAAATGAACGAGTTCTCACAGGACATCCTGGTGGTGGAACACCCTCCCAGGGCTGACTGTCGATCACCCAGATGGTTGTGGGGTAAGCAACTAAGAGGAGATGGCAGATCCATGAAAGCAACAAGCTAAACCATAAACTAGCTAAGAGTTTACTCTGGTAGAACCGGGGAAAGAGGCATCGGAGAAGAGGCCTATTGGGCTCAGAACAGACCTCAAAGATGGCCTCAAAGATTATCTATACGAAGGGACATGAATTTAATTGGATCAGACTGTGGAACAATTTAAAGTCCAGGGCATTCATACAAACAATAGAGCAATTATTCCACAATTAATGGAGGATAACAGCTGAGTGTGATACCAACAGAGGCAGCTAGCATAACAGAGACGTCAGGGAGAGGCAGGCAAAGAGAGCCCGGCTAAAACCACTGTCACTCCAGGGTGACTGTGTGCACACTTCAGGCAGTGCCCTCTGTAAAAGCATGTGGTGCAGCTGAAGCATTACTTAGAAGGCAATTTTCCTAGATAAGTATAGGAATTCTGTAGGGAAAATAGTTTCAAAGTAGAAAAAAAAAACTAAAATATGAATTTACTGTAGTTAGCAATAGACTATATTAATTACTTTATAATTCTAATTCTTATACTTTTAAGTTATCAAAAAACACAACGTATACTCTCTTTTTGGTCCACTGTGCAGTTTCCTTGAATTAAATGGTTTTTCATTTGTTGTGACTTTTTATTCATATCCCTTTTCGCCAGATTTGAATATATTTGCTTATTTGTATTTATACCAGTAGTAATAATAATAATAATAACAACAACAACAACAACAACAACAATACTCTATAAGCAAAATCCCATGCTATTAAATGAGCCTCTCGTTTCCTTTAGAAGTCCATCTCCTCCCCGCTTTCATTAGTGATTAACGCTCTCCCCTTCTAATCTCATATCGGATTTCATATCCAACTGTCACAATTTGAACATTCTCTATCCATGGACTTTACTACAAACAATATCAGATCTTAAAATCACAGTGCTTGTAAGTGACTCCAGAAATTATCCTGAGCAATTCCTTATTTTTATCTTTGTTTGAACCTCCTATCTCTTTTCCACAGATAAAAATTCTTTCTGTTATTTCTGTTATTTGCTCTGATAGCTAACAATTCTATATGTGAAACATCCTTGTGCAAATTATCATTCCATTTTCAAAAGAAGTGGAGAACAGCTATCTCCTTCCTTTTATTATTCTTTTATAAATGTGATTTTTTTGTCACTTCTCACCTCTCAGACATCAGTTTACTACAATAAATAACAATGACTTCATTTTATGTCAGTCAAAAAGATACAACAGAACAAACAAAATTGGTAAAAATCTGTATTTAGATGTATAAGATTAAATAGGTGACCATTTAACCCAATGTAACATTAATAGCTGGCATTTACTGTTCTAAGCAATTTATGTGTTCTCTATCATTTAATATTCTCAGCAATACTTTCAGGAAGTTGTATTATTACCTCCATTTTACAACTGAAAAAACTGAAGCACAGAGCTATTATTTGCTCAATCACAATTAAAAACATTTTAAACTATTTTAAAACATTTAAAAATTGAACAAGTAGATTGAGAAAGAAAACTGAAAACAAAACGACTGAAAGATAAATCAAATAGCTGATATTTCCTGCTGATTTGAAGTGTAAGTAAATTTTCAAATACACAGGAATGTAGAGAACAGTCCATTGAATCCCCTTCATCCATCACCGAGCCTCAAAGACCACCAACTCATCACCTACCCTGCTTCATTTATTCCACATTTTACTAACATTCCCTTGAGTATAATGCCAATTTCAAAACTCATTATTATCCTATAACTTTTCCATAAACATTATGCTTTACTATCTTTTTTTTCTTTTTCTTTTTCTTTTTGTAGGTAAGACAACCCTTAGTTGACCTCATGGATTGCAAAGAACTTGTCATCTTACAATCCCTTATTTTTTTATTGTTTATGCCTAGAGCACCTGGTCTTCCTAGGTGGTCTCCCATCCAGGTACTAGCAAGGCCCCACCCTGCTTAGCTTCGGAGATCAGAAGGGATCGGGCTTGTTCAGGGTGGCATGGCTGTAGACACTATGTTTTAAAGATAGTGAACCTTTTAACATAATCTCAATGCTCTTATAATACTTGAAATAAATAATAATCCTTTAATATCACAAAATGTAGTGTTCAAAATTCTCTGATAGTTTCTTTTTTCTTTTGAGTTTGTTTGAATTGAAATCCAAATAAGTTCCATATGATGTGATTGGTTAATATTATCTCTTAATCTATAGATTTCCCTTCCATTATTACTTTTTTTTTTTCAATTTATTTGTTCAAGAAACTACTCCCTGTGGACATGTAGCATCTCCTCCACTCTGTATTTCACAGATTATATGATAGTGGTATATTTCAACAGACTCCTCTATACCCAGTTATTTTTTGTACTTTCTGTAGTTAATTCTTCAGCCTTGATCACTTTGAAGTTTTAAACTTTACCAGAAATACTTCATAGTGGCATAGATTTTTAAAATAGAAAAATGATGGTCTTCCTGGAGAACTGAAAATGCAGAGAAAAATCTGTCAGTATCAATTCAGTTAAGACTAAACATAAGAATGAATAGAGAAGAAAATTTTCCCTGTAATTTAACATCCAAGACAGATTCTAGAATATGGAGGAAGAGACTTAAAAAGAAAAATATAAAAGTACTTCCCTGAAGCTTGGTCGGAGATTATTGGACCAATCAACATGGATGAACCACTTCTCAAGGCTTAACTTGAAATCTTTCAAACTGATTCACACATTACAAATGGGTAGACTTTGTTCTTTGCTTGTTCATGGTTTGTGTGCTAACAGTCACTATTAGAGTTAAGTCCAGGATCATTTGTCATACATTTTTCAGTGACACTGTTTAATTTCTATAAAAAAGAACATGAAATCAACTTTGAAAAGTAAATAGTATTGGCAATAGGAGCAATCTCAAGTTTGCCTGAGAAAAGGAGAGACTAGAGAATTTGTTCACAGTGTTCTGAGATTTTTTTAACTTTTGAAAAACTATAGAACAAAGGCAATATATTGGCATTTATTCAAAATCCAACTTTGTAGAATGGATTGCAAGAAAGAAAACTAAGAGTCATACATTTTGTAATTTCCCATCTTCATACCTAGGAGATATGCAGCTCCTGTTTTTGGCCTACTTACATCTTGTTAAGTCTAAAATGATTGGCTTTGTACGAACTGGCAAGAGGTCAGGGGAGTGGTTCAGGAAAAAAATACCCTTGCAATCGAATTGCTCTGTTATGTCATGATTATTCTTCCTCTCTTCTCACACAAATTTCATATGAAGCTCTATTAATGCCATCTCCCTAATAGGAGTGTTGGACAAGATACAGATTTCTATGTAAGTTTGTATACAAATCAGCTCCCTATTAAACTCTTCCTGATTTCAATCTCCACAACATTTTATCTGTATTCTTTCTACTGGAAGATGACTCTCAATCTTAATTCTTCCTTTTTATACCCTTTAGGGAATGCTTAACATATTTTAATGGCATGGAGTTCTCTGGTATGTGAATCTCATTAACTATGCAAAAGTAAAGTTCATATTCATCTCTTTACCCTGGTCCATGAGAAGAAAAAGAGGATCCCAGAGTTAGAGCTAGTTATAATTTTGATGGAATAGAAGCAGTATCAAGAATATGATATTCCAGGACATGGTATTCTTAATACAAAAGATATAAAGGGTACTATGTCAGATGGGTATTAGACTTATCAGGGTGATCACTTAATAAGCTATATAAATATCTAGTCACAATGTTGTACACCTGAAACAAATTTAATATTAAATGCCAGCTGTAATTGAAAATTTTAAAAAATTAAATGAATAAATAAGAAAAAGAAATAAAAGCTACTTGATATGGTAAAACTCCAGTCCAGTCTTTTAGGTAGTGGAGCCTAGGTTTAAATCTCGGGTTCTACCACTTTACCAGACTCAGGCTTTTGACATGTCTCTTACTCTGAGAGTGTTTCCTCAAAAGTAGGATATGAGAAGAAAACTTCTTGCTTCTCAGTCAGGGTATGAATGTTCCTATTCTTATCATCATCTCTGAGGTGTGGCCTGAATATATATAGTGATTTCCATAGGTGATTCTGGTGCACACCCAGACATGACAACTACTGCTGCATAGGACTTTCCATCGTTATTTTAATATGCATGTCTTTGATAACTGAACATAGTTCTATAAGCTCATTGACCATTATGAGTTAACTGATTCATGCGCTTTTGCTCAAACTTCTACTCAGCTGATCTATTTATTTCATTGATTTCTAACTGTTCGTTTTTATACTAACAATAATAACCCACAGCATATGATCTGAAATTTTTTCCAATTTTTTTGCTGTCTCTCTAATGTATTATGGTGATGCTTTTTGAAATAATGTTTATAAATATTTGGTAATCAATACTAGCTTTATTGGTTTGTTTTGCATTTTTGTGAACAGAAAACTTTAAAACCATGAGATCATATTAATATGTAGTTATACGCAATACGCAATATACAATGCATATACACTCAGTCCTACCTTTGCATGGTAGCTACAGGATTATAAAAATGTGCAAGCTGAAACTGAGAAAATGATAATAACATATGGGGAATATTATAATTGTTATCTTTAAAAATTTTTTGTCAAAATATTAAAAACTCCCTTATTTCTGGTCATAAATGTATAGAAAATGAAAAAATATCAAAACTAATATTTGCTAAGTACATTGCCATTTAAAATATTATAAGCATTATGAATGGAAATGTTTTACTTCTTTGCTAAAAACAAATGAACTTATCAAGAGTAGTTTGAATAATGCTTGCATTCTTGTATAACATATGACTCAGAGTGAAAGCATTTCTACACCTAGGTGAATAGTTATTCTCCTTTCTAAGTGTAGATTAGCTTCTAACATTTTATCCTTTGCACTTTCAATGTTGTGGAATATCTCCAAGAGTCCCTTTAGTGTGAAAGTTTTGCTTTGGGACATCTACATCCTTTTTCATTATAACCACTTTCTAATTTTCACATCTTATCTATTTCACTATTATCACTTCTTATCTCTAGGCTACACTTTCATCTTTGTTGACCAATTTCCTCTTCTGATTATTCATTTTAGTAAAATGTCACACAGGTTTATCACTGGGAAACAAAAAGAAAGGCGACCAAAAACTTTCCTGTCTATGAACAATATGCAGTGACCAATTACCTACAGAGTTTGAAAGGAATGACATACTTAGTCTCTTTTGCTGTCTACTTTTTCATTAGAGCCTTTAACTGTATTAGCATAATTATTTTAAATTATCTGTCTGCTACTTCCATTGTCTATGTCACAAATCTTATTCAGATGATTGTTTTGTCTCTTCTGTGTTTTTAATTGCCTTTTTTGTATGCCTTTTAAGTTTTATGTTGAAAACTCAATATGTTGTATAGAACAGAAGATATTGAAGGAAAAAACGTTTAATCGTGGAGACAAACATGACTTCCTTCTGTCAGACCTTTGGTGTGGGAGTTGTCAGTCTAGTCAGGAGTGTTGCTTGGACTGAAGATGGTTGTTGCTCGTGGTTATCCTCAGCTCAGCATGAGCTGCCCATTTCTCATGCAACTTGTGCTTAGGGTGAGGGCTAACTAGCCAGAGGATTTTTCTCAGTGTCTGGCCCTTGCCTGGCTGCAGGCCCCCTCACCTGATGATGAGTCTTCTCTTTGGGTAGCAGCTCAAAATTTGTGTCTTCCAGCTCTCTGTGATGTTTACACTATTATTTTCACTTACTGCTTGTTAGTGTGATGGTGATGGTGGCTGGGCAAGGTGTGTGTGGAAGGGGGTACTGTTTTCTGATGTTGTGATTAAGCCTCAGCCTTAGGCAGGCACTGTGCACCTGAGTCTCAGACACATGGTAATCACATGTTTCTGTCCTTCCTGGAGATAAGATCACCATGTATTCCTGGACCTGCCTTGGATGTAGAACTTTTTTATTTTTTTTAGTTTCTTTTTCTTCTTCTTCTCCCCAAGCTGGAGGTCATTTTCACCTGCTCTCTCTGATGACAATTTTTATTTCCCCATCAGATTAAGGCTTTTATTCTTTCAGGGAGATAGAGAAGAGAGTGGATGGGTTTTGGTAGAGCTTGCTAGTCTCTTCCTGCAGCCAGCACCACAGGGTTATTTTCCTCAGTATTCTCCCAGGTCTTCTCTGTAAAAGCGTCTGATGTGGTTCTTGGAGGAAATGTCTGAAGAGAAGTGTGAAGCCCCTTGTCTGTGTTCCCTGTGACATTAATACTTTCATGTCAGGCTGTAGTCCTTTGTTAAAATTTTCTAGCTAAATATTTTTGTCCAGTTTACATAAACTCCCAATAAGCAAATGGTGAAGTTCTATTTCTCCATGTAAATTCCCATCTCTCTCCAGATTTTGTGTAAGGTTTTATCCTTTGACTTAAGTTCTCTGATGAGTCAAGATAGATCTTCGAATTGCAGTTTGTCCAGTTTTTTTTTTCTTATTGTAAGTGTGAAAGGAGACTTCTTCAATGTTCTCTTATTTTCTGAGCAAAAACAAGAAGTCTATAAGACTCCAAGTATCACTTCATGGAGTCTCCCATGATAGAGAGTAATGAGGGCACAAGGCCCAGTTATAGGATGTTAGTACCTGAAGCATTGTTTTTAACTGGTAATTATGGACAAAATACAAATATCTATAAATAAATTGTAATAAAGCCTTAGGAGGTATAGCTATACAGCAATGAAATGAATAAAATGTTTATATGCATATAAAATTGATAAATCTCATAAATGCATCTTCAAATGCAAAAAGATAGATATAGATACAGAAAGGTACTAGAGGAAGAAAGCATTTGAATATGCATTGAAACAAAGTCATATATAAGGTAACATTAGATACCTACGTTTTTTTCATGTAGCTATCTATATAGTAGTAAAAATAAGGCATTGGAGATTACATGCAACTTATACACAAATTTTATATTTAACTTGTGAAAAATCATGTATCTTTCAAGAATGAGTTAATTTCCAAAAAATTGTAATAGCTGATTTGTACCCCTCCTGCTGCATCCCCAGTGCTAAACAGTCCTTATTTTCCTTTTGCTTTCTCTTGATTTGGCTTGGAGACCTCTATGTTTTCTCACTATTCTTTGCGCTTAACCAAAACCTACTGGTTCTCATTCCTCACTGACATCCTGACAGTATTCTTCCAAGAAAACTCCATTACCCACCATCTCCCAAAACCTCTATCTTTGCTCATGCCAGTCCTTCTGGCTAGGACACATTCCCTCCCCTACTGACAGTGGATTCTCCATTTTTCATGTCACATTTCTTATACTTGATTTTTTTTAAATGCTATTTTTTCCTTAGTAAGCATATTTTCCTCCTTTAAAACATTAGTGATTTGTTTATATCTTCTATTTTGGTCTCCTTTGTTTGATAACGCATTTGCTACTTCTTTTAATGAAAAGCTGCCTTCTTGGATTTCCCCTTCTTCCTGTTTCATCTCTTCAGATGCTAATGAACTCTTTGTTCGAGAATTAGTATTGGTCATTGGCTCTGTCTCTACTATTTGACACTGAGTATTGAAAAATACACCCAAACAAAATTTACTCAACCCTGGGCTATGGTTTGTCATGATGCCACATTGTACTAAGAGTTAAAATAATGGAAATTTTTAATTTTATATAGTAGTAAAATTGACTACAGCTACATTCTACAGAAAAATATTTATTCATGGAAACAGTACAATAATAGTTTACATTGTATAATCAAGATCATGCAGGTTTATTTCTTACTCTGATTTGAGAAAATTTCACTTGCTACAGTCCATTTACATGATATCATTGGCTTAGAATGGATAAGAAGGAATATACATGATAAAAGACTGGAACCAATTCCCTCTTGGTTTCTGTTTAATGTTGAAAATATGAAATAGGAGACAGTTTGAACTTCTTTCCCTCACACTCTCACATTGCAGACTGTCATCGGTTTAGGCTATGGTCCAGGCTATGCTGTAAATTCAAGCTGACTTGGGAGCCTTCGAACCATTGCAATGCTCTTTCTATCCAATTCGCAGGAACATTCATGCCTAAGGCCTTTAGCCTGCAAGAGCTAATTTGGGATTGATGTGACAGGAATTCTAAGCTTTTTGGGGGGAATGTAAGAAATAAACCATGAGATGTAAGCAAAGAATGGAAAAGATTAAAGCAGTATTTATTGACTTTTCTGATACTGCTTCCATACAATATCTAGTTTTTGTTTTCATTTTGCTTTAGATTTAGTTTATCCACAAATAAATTTTGTTTTTTATATATATAAATTTACTCTAAATATGTATTTTTGACCGTGGCAATTGACTGAAAAAAAAAATACAAATACTGTAGTGGCTATATAACACAGTGAGAAGCATTGGCTATTGAACAAAAAAGATTCAAGGCAGTGGTTTGACTCCCACTAGTTGTGTGATCTTGGGCAAATTATTTGAACAATCCTAGACTCAGGTTCTGCATCTGTAAAATGGGAACTATAATAAAAATTGTGATAATATTGTTGTATAAATCTATGCTGAGAATTCTCTACCTTACTTCCCCTTCCTTCACTCACAGAACAATTTTTCAATATTCTTGATTCTGTTCTATAGCCTAGGAGAATTGAACCCCAAGGACTCAATTATATGAAAGCCCTTGTTCTCTGTCTTTTAACTGATTTCAGTTAAGAAGAGACACAGCAGAAAATCTAAGAATGGTAAGAGATAGATCAGAGTACTTCCTCTTTCTGCTACAAACTGAATGTTTGTGTTTCCCCGCCCCAAAATTCATATGCTGAAATTATAATCCCTAATGTGATTATACGTGGAGGTTGGACTTTTGGGAAATTATTAGGTCTGGAGGAGGGAGCCCTCCTGAATGAGATTAGCACCCTTATAAAACAGACCCCAGAGAGCTCCCTCACCTGTTCTACCATGTAAAGACACAGCAAGAAGATGGCCATCTATGAACCGGGAAGCAGGTCCTCACCAGACACTAAAGCTGTTGGCACCTTGATATTTGGTTTCCTAGCCTCCAGGACTATAATAAGTAAATTTCTGATCTTTACAAGCTACCCACTTGATGATATTCTATTATATCAGCCCAAACTGCCTAAAATACTCCGGCCCTAATTTGGCCAGGCTATCTCCTATGACTTCTCCAGCTCCTACTGGAAGCTCTCCTCTCAGTAGCTCCAGATCTTTGTGGATTCCAGTAGCATTACTTCTTTTCCTAGTTCCTTTAGGTATATAAGTGACAATGGCATCCTACTGTTGCTAGAATCTAGATAATTCAACATCCTTCGTTTCCTAATGCTGCCCACACTTTTGGATATAATCTTTTCATCCCAAAAATAGCAATAAAAAACAAGAACCAGTTATTTGGGGTTTTGATAGATACGAAATTCATAATTTTATGAATAACAAGCACGTTTCCCTTCAATCTTCATTTATCTATCCAACATTTAATTTCACTCGATTCTTCTTCTATTGCTCAGATTACTTACATTCCCTCTTTATGAATATTTTCTATTTTTGTTATTTTTTTTCTATTAAGAATCAGTAAACAACTATATATAAACCTTTAGGTACAAAAACATCATGAGTTTGAAGGAAAAAAGGTTAATATATTTTTAAATTTTTCCAAATCTTATCTACTTTGAATATTTAATTATTCTTCTTGGGACTGTAAAATGCTTGGAGAAACACTTTTGCAAGGGACAGTATATGATTACATACACACGTATTCACACATGTATTGGTCAGGGTTTATAAAAACAGTTCCAATAAGTTTGATGAGTTTTCCTAAGTGATCTTATGCAAAGAAGCTCACTCTCACATTACAATAAAGTCAATTTATCACATCACTATTTTTCAATCTTTTTCATAATTATGAGACACAGAGCAAGCACCTCTAGTAGCCACAGGTGCCTTTGGCTCCTATGAAACAATCCAAGGTCTCCCCCAACTCTTTTGATTCTACAGACAGAGTCAGAATAAATTATTTTCCTAACACCTTAAGAACTGTGAACTTTGCTCCCCTCCCATATGCTCAGACTAAAACTGAAGGCCAAGAAAAAGAACTGGAACTGTTGTTTAAACTATAGGCTTTCAGAGCGACATTCTTATAACAAATGCCAGTTGCCCTACATTAACTGTGACAGGAGCTGTATTTCCTGAGCCAAAGAAAATAAATGTTTACTATTCAACTGGAAATTTGAAAACAAAACCATGGGGTGGGAGGCAAGCAAACAGAAAACCACTGAGGAAGGCAATACCATGGGCATCAGTTCAGTAAATCTGTGCACATCCACGTTTGTATAAACCAAAAAAGCTCACCCAGGTAGATGTTCTGAATTCATTGCTATTGGGTGTTGGAATTTGAGGAAGTGGACAGAAACTAGTATACACTTTATCAAAGTTACTAATTCTCCAAATGTATACTCTGTGGTCTTTCAATACTCCCTGGTTTGAAATTCTTAGCTCCCTCAGAAGATACTTGAATTATTCTGGAAACACTAATGAATAAAGGAATTCCTGAATTATTGAACACACATCAAATAGAATGTACTCTGAACAAACTGGTATGACTCTACCATGTTTTTGGATACTGTAGAACAGTCTGAGAAGGAGTCACTACAGTCCTAAATTAACAATTAAGTTAGATCCAGGATGTTCTAGCATTATTCAAAGAGAGGCTCTGTGTTGGAACTACCCCAATGGAATCAAGAGAATCGCTCTTGAGAATACCTAAATCAACCAGGCCTCCATGATTTTTCTGGTTTTAGATAGCTCTTGGGAAACTTGAAACTCCCAGAAACTTTGAGCCAACTCACCTCCCAGGCTGCATGTGAGAAGATCTAAAGGTGAAAAATGTACCCAAATATTTGTCTCTTGTGGGCAAAGAGAAGCTCTTAAAATAATTTTCCAAAATATATAGAAGCAAGAAACACCACAGACACATAAATATATATATATATATATATATATATATATATATATATATATATATATATATATATTAAGGTCACCACACACTTAACTGAAACCAATACACTTATAAAAGTGAAGAGTGGAATTAAGAATATGCCAAAACAACAGGTATAAATTATGTCCAGGATGTTTGACCATCCTAGCATAATACGGCATGGCCAGACTGTGGAGTACGTAGGAGGAAGTCATAGATTTGATACTGGAGATGCAAGCAGTAGCAAATTGCAAAGGGTTTTGAGTGCTAGTCAAAGATATTTGTACTTTTTCGACAGATGTTGGGAAACCATTCTACTACGTTAACAAATTAGATGCCATATCAATGTTTTCTTTTTTTATAAATCTAAAAATCAAGGAAAAATATATCCTTTGGTTCTATCAGTCTTCTAAGTGTTTTGTGTTCCAGACATTTATTGTACCTACTGCAACAAAGCATGGCCTTTGGGTTAGGAAAGAAACACAAATGATAATGACAGAGTTCTTGACCTCTAGAGAAGAAATAATGGTTTACATAAACTAGCTAGGTTTACTATGATGCAGACTAAAATAAGTTACATAAGACAGTAAAATCCAGGTCTTTGTTTTCTAATGATATGTAATACAGAACTCTTTAAATAAGGGCTCAGTAAAGTGTAAAGTTAAACTAACTATTTTAGCTCTAATTATTTTCATATGAACAGGCATTCCCAGTAGGGTGGATATGACTGTAAAAGGCCTTGATTTTTTACAATGATGGCACCCAGCAAAAACCAGCATGCATACAATTCATTTAAGAAATTGTATTAGCTAGTCAACTTTGTCAAAATGCATTTTTTGGGGGTTCTTATTTTCCCATGAAATCCAGCCTACAGAATCAGTTGTTTCCAAGAGCACAAGTATAATCCATTTCTTGACGCACAGCAATTTAATGTGGGGGAGTTCCTTACACAAGCAATCTACTGAGAAATATATAGGCTACAAAGAAAGTAAAGGTAATTGTTTCTAAGTGGGAAGAAGGCATAAGATTGCTGTATCTTCAGGAACAACAAGATAAACATACATGTCATCCGAAATTACACCTGTCACAATATAATGAAATAGCACACATGGATTTTTCCTCCAGACTGTGATACTTAGCTTCTTCTTTATTAATACTGATCTAATTCTTTGATTTGAAATATGAACTTTCTGTCACAGAAGGAAATTTAACTTTGGGTGGTGAACACACAACACAATATAGATATGACACGTTATTGAGTTGTATACTTAAAACCTATATAATTTTATTAACCAATGTCACCCCAATAGATATAAATAATAAATAAAATTGACTACAAGTCAAAAATAAAATAATATGTGACTAGTTATGTTGCTAGTCATTGTAAAACAAAATAATAAAAATGGGGGGTTATCACTATAAATTAAACAAATATGGTATATCCTAAATACAACAGAGTTGTTTATACATAAATTTGACTAAATAAAAGTTTGAAGCACTGACTAAGAGAAACTGTAGCTACAACCTAGATATATTTCAAAGTAGATCTTAGTCTTGTCCTTCCAAAATACAGATATTCATAAAGTGTTTTATAATTCTTATAAAACAATGTATTGAATTTGTTGTCATCTTCAATTTAACTAAATGTATCATAGATATATACCAAATAAATCAGAATTTTAAAGTTCCCACAACTGGAAAGTGGGCATTCTTTAAAACCTCATAAATCCATTCATGCCTAATTTCATGCAATAAGAGATAACATAGTAGCCTACAAAAGTTAATAAAGTTGAAAACTTCATACTATTAAAGGATTTTGTAGGACTTAGAAGAACTCAGTGATTTTTAACCTGATATATGAGATTTTGAAGTCATACAAATTCCTCAGAAGATTCATACATTTAATATACTATTATCATAATCTATGGACTTTCTCCACTATTGCATTCCATAGGATATAATATAAACTAAGGAATTGAGGTAAGAGAGAGATTGATCAGCAAATTAATTAGTGACAAAAATCAAGATTAACCTATAGGTGTCCTGAATCATGATTTAGCATTCCATCAATTGGGGATGTGTGTGTGTATGTGTGTCATGTGCGTGTGTGTTATGTGAACGTGCACGAGAGATACACTTCACATTAAGTATTAAAGACTGAATACTACTTAAAGTCTCAAAAACATATAATAAATGTATTACATTAAAATTTTACTTTCATTCTTATATCTAATCAGCTGTATTTTGTCTGTTTTTAGTTGTAAAGAATGAGCACCTAAAACTATTATGAAAACATGACTCTTGTAATATGATTCCAATGACCACAATATAAAATCCAATAATAGTTTCCATTTTACTGACCACTAGTAGCTATAATCAAGACAGTATTTATTGTTTAAATCATCTTCACTATAAATAACATAAATATAAATTAAAATACTATTAGATATTTGTTATTTTTATAATGACCCAAACATATATATGTACCATTATTCTCCATTCTACCCATAGGAAAAATGGGTCCTGAACAAAATATTCTTGAAAAGTTTAAGTATGAAATTGATTTATTGTTACTTTTTGATCAAGTTGATGGAAATAAGTTAATGATTTTTACGCGAAACTAAAACTTTGTGAAACATAGATTTAATTATGTGTGGACTTCTCCTGAACTCAAAGCCCAGCCAGGATTTACCCAACAGTTAGGATTTAAATACATGTCTGTACCAATTGACTCCACCTTGGTGAGCTTGGCCTGAATTCCTTAACTCCTTCAGTGGGCAGAGGTCTACCACAGATGCTTTCTACAATTCCTAGTGCAGAAAAGGCCAATTCTGTATGATTTATAAAGCTGTATAAACACAGTTTATTAAGTCCTTTGGGGTGAAAGCTACTATATAAATGTAAGATATTAAACTGCTTAATCAAAAGCACCTTTTTTATATCCTTAGTCAAGCTGAATAAACAGAAATCTAAAAGGAACATAATACATCACTGCTGGAATATCCATCAAAAATAGCCATAACTTTTCCATTTTTGGTCAATTCTATTTGTGTGGCCTTAAGTTCTAAAGATTTTCAAATGCTTGTTGCAATGTAATGCTACTCCCTCACCTTCTGCCACCTCCATTACTGATTTAATCCCTTTCTAAGTGCTAAAATAAATAAAGCTAGGTGTCCTTGCACTATGAGCTCAATACCCAAACCTCCAGCTGATAAGAGAAAAATTTTATACTATAAATACCCTCTGGATATCAAACCTACAAATGTACTAGTTAAATTTTAAGAGATCTCAGAAAGGTGGGGTATGAGAGTGTATGTGTGTATATGTGTGGACACACACACACACACACACACACACACTCACAAAATGGAATTAACTTTCCATTTTCCTCAGGACTAGCTAGGACATGAAATGTTCCCTAGTTCTCCTGTAGAGGTGATGGTCCAACTTGAATGGCTTTAAAGCCAATCTAAGGCCATTGGTGAGGGCTCCTGTCCCTTATAGAATAAGTAACTTAAATCTGGTTAGTTCATAAATTCCCTGGCACTCCCCAAGCATAGGATAGGTATATTTTAATTTGGAAAATATGGAAACTAATCCAATATACTTTTGAGAGGGGCAGGAGAGAGATTTAGAGTGATTGACAGTTAATGATAATATCTGAAAACAAACAGGTTCATGGCACAAGAATAGTCATCATCATCAGAGCCTACACTCATTCAGTATTTAGTATGTGCTAGTTACTCTGCTAAGCACTTTACATGCATTCTTTAGTGAACACAATAACCCTACAAGGTAAGTGCAAATTTTATACAGATCTCATTTCAGAGAGTAAGCTATTTGTTCAAGGTTATAGTCCTAAGACAAAGATGAATCTGAAGGCTTTGTAAGGCTATAGATTGATTCCTAGAACACACTGCTTAGGAGGCACTATCAGTGTTCAGACTCTGGCCAAAGGTCATAGTAATAAATGCATACACAGCTTTTCAGGTGATTTTCTGAGGCTAATGGCAGGTTCAATATTTTTACATATGGTAATATCACCATTAGAAATCTTATTGGGATAGAGACAGTCTTCAGTTAGAAGACTTGTCTTTTACTTTGTGTAGCACATAAGATAGAGATCACATCAACTGTCCGTACATAAGAAGTGTGGAGGCAGAGAGGAGAAATGTTAATGGATATTACAGAGCAGGAACAAAGCTTCAACAGCCACCCGCTTTTCCATCACTGTCAGAGGCATGATCATAGGTCTACAACAAACACCTAATGTTTCAGCCAAACCCCGGCCTGGGAATCAACCAGACTGATTTTATAGGAGACTCATCCCCCAATACATCCCAGTAAGACACTACCCCTAGCTCTAACTTACATGTTGTACTCTAACTTTCTTGAGTCCCTTCCATTATTTTACTCTTTTTGCCCTGCAGGAGTTGGGAGATCAAATTCAAAAATCCTACCTTCAAGGATAACTAAGCTTCAGAATGAGTCCTAGTCTGACACCTACAATTGTGTTGAGTGTAACGAGACTTTTGCCATGCGGTTTACCAAGATAGGTCCTGGATTCTACACTGTTTACAGCCTTTCTTCTAGAATGTGGACGAGTATATGTGATGTGGCAAGGCAGAAGAAAATAGCTTCAGAGGGCTGTTCCATTTGTGAGATTTTGGGTTCATGTTAAAGAACTGTGTTACACTCTCAAAAGCATCAATTCAAGAATAGTGCACATTATAAAATTTAGAATAAGAAAATTTGCTATAAAAGGGGAACAAAGTGTTATATGAGTTTCCAAGGGAAAAAATTAATATAGACAACAGGAAAACCTTCTTGGTAGATATGGTAAGAAGGGCCTTCAAAATCTGAAACCCATTTGACAGGTCATAATCGGGAGAAGTTTGAAAACATATTAAACAGCAAAAGTATACAATGCTGGGCTGAAATTTAAACATATCTTGGATCTCAGACATTAAGGACAAACCCATGGGGAAAAAATAAACAAAAGGATTGCATTAGAAGTGTTCTAGACCACAGAATATCTGTGTAGGGACCTTGACCTCTCAGACAAACACAAAAGTAGTATAGGTTAGCCCCTGGTCTACAGCACACAGCTCGTCACATATTTTTCCTGTGTTCTCCCACACCATAAGGCACAGAGCACACAGTTCCCCACACCTTTGCCTGTAAGCTCCCTCCCTCTGTAAGGCAGAATTAATTGTTCTTCTCGCCATGCTGAACATTCTTTAAAGTTATGAGCATCTTGCTTACCACTGTCATTTCACCACAAAAACAGAGCTGGGTACAGAGCTTGCATGCGATACATTTTAGATGAATAAATGGAATACTGTACACATAAAATGAATGGTGAAAGAGGCTACAGGGATCAGGAATCACTGGAAACAAAGGTGGAGTAGAGATTTATAGATCTATGTTTACTCTGAGTTGAAGACCTGTTCTTCTCTGGCCCCTGACTTGCAGCTGTTGGACCTCCAGAGTCTAAGCCTGTCCTCCAAGTCAGGGCAAACTGCAGTGTGCCCAGGACTGGGAATCGCAAAGAAACAAATACGTGTGGCCTCTGGCTTGATGCATAAATATCTCACAATCTCAATACCATGGTTTTATCCCTCCAGTGTCTACCCTGAAAAGCCTGGTAGGTTACGGGTTACAAGAGGCTTCTGGAAAGTGCAATTCAAGCACAAAATATGTTGTAGACTTCAAAGAAAAAATAAGTGTCGGGATAAGGTGTTCAAAACAAGAGTGTGAGAAAACAGATCTTAATGATTCTGATCTATGTTCTTTACCTTCGTGGTCAGAGAGTGTAAACACTCTTGTCTGAGAGTGTAAACATAATAAAATATCTGAGGTAGAGAACAGCTATTTGTCTAAGGTGGTAGCTTTACACATTATCCCAAGAACATTCTTACCTTTAAAAACTTTTTTTTTTGTATCAGTGTTTATGGTAGATGTTTATTTCCATCACTTCCAGATATTAGTGGAAAGGGATGGCTTGGATTGTATACTCATGAAAATCTACCCTTAGTCACATCTACTTACGGGTACTTGTTTTGTTTTTTTTTGAGGTCCCTGACAAAGTCATCTCTCGCACACACTTTTTTTTCTTTTTAGACGAGGCAACCCTTGGTTGACCTCCCAGATTGCAAGTACCTTGTCAGTTTACAATCCCTTATTTTTTATTTTTCACACCTACAGCTCCTGGTCTTCCTAGGTGGTCTCCCATCCAAGTACTAACCAGGCTCGACCCTATTTAGCTTCCGAGATTCTCATACACTTTTTGAAGTTAGGTCAGATTTAATTTAAGCTCTATTTCTTTGTACTGCAGGCATTCGTTACATTTTTGTCATGCAGAATGTTAACTAGGACCAACCCTCCAACTGGACAAGTAGTTGGGTATCTATTCCATTCATCTATTATTAGCATTATTCATGCTTCCAGAAAATTTATAACAATTATTTTTAAAAGATGTGAAGTATAAGTTGAAAAGGAATCAAGTACATTAGTTAGAAAAAGATTTAGTAAGCCCACAGCAGCGAATACATTTCTAAAATACTGTATACGATGTAGACTTTCTGACCCAGCCATCAGCAGGAAAATCTGTTTTGTGTTGGTTTTCGAAGAGGAAAATGCTTCATTCTGAACCCCTCATCTTTATCCACCTTACTGTTAATATCCAACGGTGTTATCTGCGTAGAGATGGCTATGGTTGGAAATGAAGGGGAGCTGTGCCTATGAAAAAGTTCCTACTCTAAACATTCTGTATCTGCCACCAACTGACAAGATTTAAAGTAAACAGTCATCTCTTCTGAACTGAGACTGTTTTTACTTTTATTCACTAACACTGAGTGAATGCTTTCTACATGACAGGCCCTCCTCAAATGGGGTTTCTGCTACAAGAAACAAAATGGACAAAAGCCCATGGTAAATGGGAAGACTATGTCTTTCGTAGGAAGCCATGGAAAGAATTCTCAGGTTCTGACTACGACAGCAAACATATTTTTAATAAAATAGCACACATATAAAAACAGAGAAGATATTCTTAGAGGCAAATGTTAAAGAAACCAGACATATTGAATTCCTGTATCTAATTAATATAGCTTACTTAGAGTTGCAAATATTGACTCATTTTCTGAATTGTGAGTCTATTTTCACCTTTTCTTGGTACTACTGCTTTTCATACCCTTTGTTTAGAAGCTTCTCCAGTGTCTTCTAGAATCATAAACCACAACAACATTTTTGGGGTATCATTAATAACATTCGTAACGCCAACCCAGTGGAATATTTTCTCTGACACAGTACTTGCCAAATCATCCTTTTTATTATGCCATACCTCTGCTTAATACCCTCCAGAGGGTCTCCCAAACACTTGTGATAAAGCTTAAGATTTTTTGCTTAGTACTTAAGTCCTACATAATTTCCTGCTGTCTACTTCTCTATCCTCCTCTCTCACCAGTTCACCTCCCGTATGTCTTGCTCCTTCCTGCCTTTTTACTTGTTTATCTCTCTGCGAGCTGCATTATTATCTTCCCTTACTTCACCTCACAAATACCTACTCTTCTTACCAAAAGTCAGTTCAAATACTACCTCTTCTAGAGAATGTTCCCTAACACAATGTCTAATTTCACTCTACCCATTCAAGTCTCTGTTAGACCGTATTTGTACCTTCATATAGCACTATATGGTAACCGTTGGTTTTCTCATTCATTTCTCTAAGAAATCTATCAAAACTTAGAGTCATCCTTGACCTCTTTCTCTCCTAACACACGCACAGTCCATCAGGATATTCTGTTGGTTCTACCTGTATAATATCTGGTCATTTTCTACTACCTCTTCTCACTTTCTTAGTCCAAGTGACTAGCATGAGTTTCGATTTCTGCAATAACTTTCCAATGGTCTCCCTAGGTCTTCTCCTGACTCCAAGTAGTCCATTTTCAACCCAGCAGCCAGAGTGACCCTTCTAAAATATAAGTCAGCTTAAATTTATCTGCCCAAAACTCGGTCATGGTGCTCCACTTCACATGGAGACAATGCCAAACCCTGCAAGTGCCTATATGATCAAGTTCCCTAAACCCTCCCTGACCTCAACTCCCTCTCCTTCTCATCTGCTCACTTCCCCTGCCACTGTTTTTTGGCTTCTTTACATTACTGGATTATAACATCTCAGGGCTTTTGTAGTGGCTGTTTCTGTTATTGAAATATTCTTGCCCCAGAGTGCCATATGAGTAACTCCATCTATAAGTCTGTGCCCAAGTGTCACCTTCTCAATGGAGCCTAACTATATTACTATTCTTAAAATTGCAGCTTGCCACCAGCCTGTCCAGCACTGGTCCCCTTAAGCTTCTTTGTGCTAATCTACTCATTTTATCCCCATAGTACTTATTATTTTCTTATATAGTATTTATTATGTTATTTATGTATGTTCTGCCTCTCTTTTGTAGAATATAAACTTCAAAGGGGCAAGGATTTTCTGTTTTATGCACTGATGTATTCTGAATGCCTAAAGCAATGACTGACAAATAGTGAACTTTTCATAAATATTTGTTAAATCAATGAGTAAACAAATGCATGAGAAACTGAAAATACGGTCCATAAATTATTCTTCTTTCTCTTTCTAGACCTAGCACAGTGCCTGACACATACACATAGTTGCTACACAATTGTTGTTAAGATAAATACATGAACAAATGAATGAATGAATGTGCAAATGATCAAAGGAATAGGTGGAAGACCTAGTGAGTCTCTGATTTGTCTCTGATTAGATACAGTTCATACTATATATGGTCACTGATGCAGAGATGCCTCCTCCCTGGAAATGAATAAGATGACCAATTGCAAGAATGCTTCTAATGTTCAGAAATAATTGCTATTCTTGGCTTTCCTCTTCTGCTCTGAAGATGACCATTATTGCCAAACTTTTGATTATCAGCATTCCTCATAATTCCTATCAGGGCCTTAACTATTTTATGTCATAAATTCCCTCTTACGCCATAGAATAGCTAATGTCCTTTAATATGAGGCTCACAAGATCATATTCCACGAGTGGATCCAATAAGATTTTAATATTTTGGTCACCAACTTCCAAAACAGTGGGGGGCGGGCGTGGGGTGGGGACAGTTGGAGGGTTCCACAGCACCAAAAAGCAATTCTTAGACATCAAAAGTGTGTCCAAGGATTCAACTCCATTCTGACACTATTCGGATATAACATCGGATTCCACAGGTTAAAGGTTCAGTCCTACAAGACTGCTCCCCCTTCCTCTTCAGATGCCAGCAACAGTTATCAGAGATGCTTCTGACAAACCAACGGCTCAGAATGAAGTCTCCAAAGACCCCCTCCTTGGGTTTAATTAAGTTGTCAGAGTGGCTCACAGAACTCGTAATATTTTACTTACTAGATTACCAGTTTATTAGAAAAGGATGTAACTCAAGAAGAGATGTAGAGGGCATGCAGTGAGAGAGTGAGGGCCTTCCGTGTTCTCCTCACGCACGCCACCCCCCCCCCGCCCCGCAAATCTCCACATGTCCGCCAGCTCAGAAACTCTCCCAACCCTGTCCTTTTGGATTTCATGTAGTCTTCATTACATAGTCATGATTGGTTAAATCACTACCGTTGGTGATTGATTCAATCTGCAGCCCCTCTCCCTTCCCAGAGGTTGGGGTACAGGTACTAAAAGCTCCATGCCTCTAATTACAAGGTTTGTTCCCCTGGTACCCAGCCCCCATCCTTAGGTTCCTTGAGAGACTTTATGGCTCTAAGCACAGCAAATTCCAAGGGTTTTTAGGAGCTCAGTGCCAGGAACAAGGTCAAAGACCAAATATATAGAGTACTCCTTATTATAAATCACAATCTCACTCCCCCAAAGAAGTCTATAGTCTTAGAGCAGGTAGTTACCTGTTCTCCCTTCAGAAAAGAGCCATTTAAGTGTTTTGCTTTTGATCAATGTTTGCTCATGGTTTGTCATGTATTTAAAATTTTATTTAATTTATATAAGGTGCTTAAGGTGGAAGAGTTAGCATAAATGTGAGAGACATGGAGATGGAGAGATTGGCAAGGAGAAACCTAGATAAACAAAGCAACTCTATCCCAATAGAATACAGAAGGTTTTGAAATGTGTAAAACTCATGGATCCTTTCATATTCTATAAGAAAGGTTTTTGCATCTTGGTTTGAGCAAATACTGTCACTCTAAACCTGAAAGAGGGACATGATGAAGCCAGGTTCTACAGTAGATGACTCACTCTCGCCCAAGTGGAGGTATGTTATTTATTAAGCTGTGATGAGACGTGCCTTTGTATGGTCAGATGATGTACTCTCTAGAGTATTGGTCCCTTGGATAATCAAATTCAAACTAACAGATTAAATTAACCCAGCATTAATCACCAGAGAAAGTCCAGACGTAAATTACTGAAGAGGGCATTTAAATGAAACAAGAGACTTGAAGATTACAGGGGCAGGGCATACAAATAAAAGCAAGGATAATTACATTCTATTTCAAGCAAAGATCATGGAAATCTCTATTTGTTTTAGTTATGACAAAAATCAATTAGTCTATATTTGGAAATGCTTCTGTCAGACTGCAGACCTGGGGAAAATCATCATGTTTGGCATTACTAATAAAATAGTTTTTCAGTTAATACTTAGTTTTCTCTAAAGACTATCGTCTTAAAAAATCATCCTTTAATAGTAAAGCCTACACTTTTTCAATGTGTAGATTTCCAGCTGGTGTCACAGAAGAGGGAAATCTAAATTAGATCATGAAAAAGAGAGACAATAGGTGTGTGCATTAGTGAAGACGCAGTTAATATCACCAGAAAAGAGTGATTTGGGAACTATCTGGCCCAAGTCTGAATTCTATTTTTCTACTTACTGTAAGGCCTCAGACAGTTCCTTAATCTCTATGGGTCTCGGTGGTCTCAAGTTTAAAAACTGAGTTTTTAAAATGGAGTTCACAGAGTCTCCTTCCTAGGACTGTTGTGATACGTTAACAATGTAAAGTTTACGTAAATTCTAATTATAATATCTAGCAGAAAATAAGTACTTGATGTATCAGAGTTATAGACAAGAGGATGATGGCAGTGCATTGTTTTTAATATAGTTCTGTGACAATAACTTTTACTCCTTAGATTATTTAATATACCCACACATATTACTCTGCATAAGACCACTCCCCCTTCAGCCTCTACCTTCCAGGACTCTCTGGCAGGAGCAAAAATTGGGCCCGAAACTCTGCATGCCCCTGATAAGATCTCTCCCCCTCCTTTCCCAGCAACCCAGTCCCACCTGCCTTGAGACTGACAACACCAAGATTATTGTGCCTTTTATCCCTGTTTTCCTCAGTCATCAAATGAAGTCCAAAACTTCCAGGTTACCCCTCAACTTCCAACTCTAGTTTCCTAGAAATTCCTTACACCTCATCTCCTATTTCTGTTCAACTCCTAAAACCCATCCACTCTTCGTTCTGAAATTCATAGTCAGCCCAAGCAAAATTCCCTATATTCTCTTTTTCCTATATTTCTCTTCTAACTTTCTTCTCTACTGAAACCTGGTTTTCCTAGCAGTCCCACTAATTAATATCTGTCGTGTCTTTCACTCCTCCCAGTACTAGAACTGAGTACTCCTTGCTGATTCCAGATTATCTTTTCCCTTCCTCTCTAAAAACAAAACAAAAAAACTTTGAATCTCCTGTAGTTAAACTATATTACTACCATCTTGTCTTGCTATAATAATTTATCGTTGCCAAGGTGTCATTCATATTTATTCCTTGAAGATTTTAGCTCCTAGCTAACTGTTGCTTTCTACAACAGGATGCCTTGGAGAATTCTTTGTAGTTGAAATTTTTATGTATATGATTAGTCCAAAACCCAGAACTTTAATATCTTAACGTTCCAAAATGAGCCACAGCCACAATTTCATGGTCATATCCCAAAATTTGTTATTACTAAAAACTATGAACCTCACAAATCTCATTTTCATGTATCTCATTCTCCTTCCTGTCTTTCTATATCCTCCTATCTAGTGCCTCAACTTCTACAATTGTTCAACCCCATCGGTACCTACAAGTCCATTAATCCTGCCTCTTTTTCACTGCCCTTTATTTTCCTTAATCTTTTTTTTTCCTTCTCTCACCAGCTGAAACATCATAGTCCGACTATAATCACCCATTGCATTCACCTCAAATCTTTTGTCTCTCTCTTGTCCCAACTTACTTGGTTAAATCCAATGCTTTTGCTATTCTGCAGGTGAAAAGGGGCTGGAGAAAAGTACAGGCATGCAGACTAGTCTCACATTCAACTGATATCTGCTAATTTCAAATGGACTCATTCATGGTAGCCCTTCAACATTTCCTCAAGAACAACCATTTCATAAGTGTCTTCTTCTTAAACGCCTAACTCCTCCTCCTCCCTAATATTTATTTTCAGATGATGATCTTGCTTCCCTTTCAACAAGAAAACAGAATAAATCAGGGAGAATTTCCACAATTTCCCATAATTCATTGATTTGCCCACCTATATCTGTGCCTTTCTTTCCTCCCTGTTATGATGACTGAGTGTCTAAAACCTAGCTAAGGCTTCGCATCCCATCTGTTCATTAGATCCCATTCTCTCTCATCTACTCAAAGACGTCATTCCATCAAGTTCTCTCTTTTCATCAATTTCCCCTTTACTACAGTGATAACTCCCATAAGTACACAGGCCTACTATAAGTTCTACAATCTTAAAAAATGAAAAGAAAAAAAAACTTCCTAACTCTGTATTCCCTTTCATTTACCACCTGTTTCTATGATACTTTTATAAGAAGAAATTTATTAGTTGTCTCTGTTCATTGTCTCCAATTCTTTATCTTCTTTGTCTCCCAAAAGTCTGATCAAAATCAGGGTTTTGTCCTCCAAAACACCACTACAACTTTCAAAGTCAGCAGTGATCTGTATTTGCTAAATCCAGTGATTACTTTTCAGTCCTCCTCCCCCTTGACTTACCATCAAGATGCCCCAACTCAATAAACAGTAACCCCCTTCTCTACCTACTCAAAAAAAAGAGTCATCATTTCTTCTTTGCATCCCTCACACCCCACATCCAAGTGATCATTAAATCCTGTCAGCAGTGCTTTCAAAGGCTATCTTGAATCTAATTTACCACACCTATAGCAACCACCCAAGTCTATGCCATCATCATCTGTGGCTGGGTAATTGGAAGGACTTGCTGACTGCCTCCTTGCTTCTGTCTTTGTCCTCTACAGTCTATTCTCACAACAGCAGTGAAACTGACCCTTGTGAAACATAATTGGTTTCTACCCTCCTCGAAGAAATATGTATCAGAGATCATCCAACTACTACCTACAGGTCAAATCTAGAGAGCAAACTGAAGCAAACAAGCCAAGAATCGTTAATGTTTTTTAAGGATGTGCAAAAGCAGTAGCAGAAGCAAAAGTAGAAGAAAAGAGGTGAAGGAGGAGAAGTATGAGGAGGAGGAGGAGCAGCAGCAGCAGGAGAATATGAGACAGAGACTTTATGCATCCTGTGAAGCCTAAAGTATTTACTATCTGGTTATTTGCTATCCCCTGATATACACAAGTTGTCTGTCTCTAACTCTCTCTGACCTCCTTTACGTTAACCATATTAACATTCTTGCTATTTTACCCCCAATATTCCAACATGTTTCTATCTCAAGGCCTTTGCATAAGCTACTCGCAATGCCTTGCCTTACCTAGATATCCATACATAGATGGGCATCTCCACCTATAAAAACTGCAATACTTTTCCTTCCAAGCAATTCATACATCCCTTCCCTATTTCATTTTTCTCTAGACACTTATCACTGTTATTTGTAAACTGGTGGCCCATATACAAAGGGCAAGGAGAGATTGAAGAAAGAGGCAGACCACTCCACATTGGTAGGTATCGATTCTAATAAGCAAAGGAACTTACACATGAGGGTTATCTTAGGTGACTCAACCTGTGCATCCACCCACCAGAATCTCAAAAGATTATGTAGAGGCTTTAATGGAGTTCAGTCTTATACTGTCCAGATGGTCTCAACAACGCATCCTTGAAAATGGCTCCTGCTGGGAAACAGTGGGTGGAAGGTATACTCCAAGGACAGGGGAGGGATGGAAGAGCCTCTGATTGCCCAGATCCAGCTCTCAAACCAACCAGTGGTCACATCCTCTCAATGACCTCCTCCGACAGTCACTATTTTGTATATTGTATATTTAACTCCATGTGTTATTGACTGTCTACCCCCAACTAGAATGTAAGATCCATGAGAACGGGGATGTATGTTCAGTTTATTCATAGCTATGTGTCCAGCATGTATAACAGTGCCCTACATGTAGTAGGGGCTCAAAAAATATTTGCTGAACCAAAGAAATAATATATTATGAACTATTAGGTGTTAATTCTATAAATATGCATATTCTTTGCAATGTTGCAGTTAAGGTTAATAAGTGAAAATGCCTCAGTTTTCTCTTGATTTGCAATGTAGTTTGGTCGTGTTTGTTGTTATTATCATATAACTCATTCTAGTATTTACCCGAGTTGAACCTGGTATAAGAGGCCGGAATTCTCAGCAGGCACAGACAAAAGTAGAATGTTTTGCTATGCCTTTCAGTAACTGCTTCCCTTTGTTTAATCTTCTAACAATAAACTGTCCCTCTTCTATTCGCACATCTCTCTGCTTTTCTCTCCCCTGTTCAGTTCCTCTTTATTTTTCATTTCAAAAATATTTATAAAAGGGAGAGAATAAAAGAACTAACTAAAACAGGAAATAAAAAAGGTAAGATATATTATGAGTTAATGATTCAGATTTATATACTATAAAATAAAGAGTAAATTAATGAAAAAGTGGGCAAAAGACCAGAAAAGTGAGCCAGGAGGCCACTCCCAGTTAAAAATGAAATGTCATCACCAATCATCCTCCATGAAGATGCTGGTATGGATGATAATGCTGAGATATGAGACTCAAAAAAGATGTTAGTAAGGTCACATGGAAACCTTGATCCTCATATTAACCAAGTAAAACCTGTTGTTTTCATTCATGATCATCAAACCCCTAAATATACATATAAATAAAAAATAAACTATAAATCAACCTTAGTTTGTCTTCACTTCCATAATAATCATCAAAATACATTCTCTATTGATGATGAATTTATAGAAACATATTTGACCCCAAATTTCCGGATAAATTACCAACTAAGCTCAGACATCTGAAACTCCCCCTTCCATTCATACTCCCACCAATTAATTCTACTACTTTCCATTCCTGTGGAGCAAAATCTCCCGGCCTCTTCTGGTTACATTCTCTTTTTCTTCCTCTGGATGATTCTGATTTTTGTCTGGTAATGTCAGAAGCTGTCATTGTCAATAACAGTCATCAGGAAACAGATGACAAACCAAAAACAGACAATTTGAGGTGAGCTTAATAAAGGGCCATTTCAAAACGCGTAGGCAAGGCTCAGGGGGCAAACATGCAATGATGCAGCATTCCAAGATGACTGCGGTTGGGACACTACTCCTAGGCCTGAAAAAGACAAGGGACAGGAGTAATAACAGAGCTCAGAGACAGTGCCCTATCGAGAGGCCCACCCAAGCGGAACTGTGGCTTTCAGTGGAGGACAGAGCTACCCACAGGGAACCTGCAGGAACTTTGTCCCAGACTCCAGATTGCTTGGTGATGCTTTCCTTTAACAAAATCCAACCGGAAGCCACAGGACAAGGAAGACTGTTGACAGAGGTAACACACAGTGCTCTCCCAGGACAGGGAACAACAGGAAAGAGAAGCATGGAGAATGGATCTGGAGCTTTAAATGTCCTCATTGGTTAACTACGAGCACGTTAAAGAAACAGCAAACAGCTTTCAGTTCACACTGTAAAACACATTTGACATGTGGGATCAGAGTCTCATCCCAGGTGAATCCCTGGGAGGATTTCTGTAATTCCTTCAGGTTAAAAGTTAATCATGACTATGCTCATAAATTTGTCAGACAGCAAGACTAACAGGGCATAAGAATCTTTATTAGATAAACCTCATTCTTTGCATCTAAAACAAACTCGGTGGGTTTCTGAACTGGAGTGACAAGTCCCTCTGTTCCTTTGCCCCTTCCAACCTTGCTCTGTCCCTGCTCCCATTCCAGGTCACTGTTCAGCATACTAATGCCAAGCCTGCTTTTACCCAAAGTGCCTGTTTCGTATGCTGTCATATATATACTGCCGGTTGGATCTCAGCCAGTGGAATTAAATGAAATGGCTTTCCGTCGGACTGAATACTAATTATGTCTTCATGCCAAAGCTAGGCCTGCATAATGACATCATTTGCAAGCAGGCTCGAGGTTGAAGCTCAGTGTTTACTCTGATATTTATGGATGTGAGCAAAGTGGTTCTGTGCTATTTTGTCTACCTGTACCGTGTTGGTTTCTTTGTTTTATAGATATGGCTTTGAAAATCCAAGGTCTTCTCTGGGCGACACTGTGGATTAAGTAAATTTCTCACGGCCTAAGTCAGTTGTCCTCTCATTTCAAGGCTTCAGACCCACAGCTCAGTGTCCTAGGGCCGCCTCTGGGACACTATTTGTTTTCGTACTATCAGAAGCCTGAGACCCTCTTCAGGTCATTCAAATATGCTTAGTGTAATAAAGCATTTGATTTTTCTGAAGCCATAGGTTTAAATTTGCTGTTAATTCTCAAAAGTTTCTCATTTTGTCCACTGTCTGCACCTTGATCTCAGCAGCTCATCAGAAATAACAATATTCTTCACCATTCAAAGGAGGCTTAACAATTCTTACAGCATTTAACTGTGTTCAGTTAACTAAATTACAGCAGGTCCTCAAATAAAGTCATTTCATTCAACATCAATTACTATAATGTTGAGAAGAAGAAATGATTCCTGGCTGGGGTCACTGTATGTATGGAGTTTGCACGTTCTCCCCATGTCTGTGTGCAAGTTTTCTCTGGGGATTCCAGTTTCCTCCCACATCCCAAAGATGTGCACATGAAGTTCATTGGCGTGTCATCCCAGTCTGAGTGAGCGTGGGTGAGTGTGAGTGGCCTTGTGCTGGAAGGGCATCCTGCTGGGAGAGGCTCTGGCCACCTGCGACCCTGCATTGGAGTAAGCGGGTTGAAAAAAAATTCTCTTCCTTGTTTTTATTTATCTTTCTTAAATGTATGTATAGCTCACATTTATTTCAATGCTTGGTATTAGAAGTGTTTTGAGTCTTTATTTAGATATTTGGTGATGATTTTGTGACCAGAAATATGCCATAGCAACTTAACTCTTGTTTATATCAATTATGGTAAAATTTTAAGTGATTTCACTTTAAAGTATCAGTTTCCAAGAACCTAGTAACAATGTTAATTAAGTAAGGACTTACTGTACTAAGAAATCCATATTATAATCATAATTGAGAAGAACCCCTCTGAGCTCTCATTTTTCTCTCAGTTGGCATTTTCAGTTTTTCTACAGAAGTAACTTTACGGGGAAATGAAAAGACAAAGAACAGTAGTCTTACTGTTAAGGGAGGCACACTGGGAATAACAGTTTAGGTCAGGAGAAAACATACAGTGTCCATTCAATTCAACACATACATACCACAGTCTTTTCAAATGTAAGGTACATTAAGTATAGAAAGACTAACATATGTGAATCCTATGCTCCAACATCTCATAATGATATGGAACCATGGAAAGAGAATCAAGCAGGTTGTCAAGAGATATCACGTGTAGGTCAGTCCATCTATATTGCCATCGAGAGGTGTGTAGCCTTGGCAAACCATGTACTGATTCTAGCCAGTCAGTGATGAAAATATAATAAATGATCACAGGTTTATACAGGCTCTAAAATCATCTTCTCATCCCAGGCTATACAATATTCCTATTGAAACCATTCTTTTAAATTCTTAAAAATGTACTATCTTCATACAATCATAATTGCTTCTCATTGCTGTCAGAAAACAGCCTTCACACCTGAACATTATGACATGTTCTACTCAACTCAAGACACCGGTGATTCCTAACCTAAATGCTTGGCCTACAGCTAGAAAATACTTTTTCAGATGAGTGATCCCTACTGTTTAACCTCCCACAAATGTCCCTTATATGGATTTATCAATGTTTCACTGAAAGGAAGTTTATGTTCCTTTCTGCTGTGTCATGCAGTAGCAGGCAAGCAGCATAGTCAAAAAAGGTATAGGGGTGGGAGACGGGGCAACAAAGTTCAAGACAGTGAAATACAACATCTGAGACCTCTGAGGTAAAATCTCCACACCAGCGCTGAGGGCAACTCCGTGGAAATCCACCACTGACTCTTTGGTCAACAATTTATTGTCTTATATTTGCTTTTATCACTTATAGCTACAAGGCATGACTACTGGTGAATCTTCTGGAACAGAAAGGCTCTAAACATTTTTTAATTTATTTTCTGATGTACTTGGAGGAAAAAAAAGGTATCTTCATTTGCCCAAGACTTTTGTGCTACATTGGATAATAATCTATCATGATAGTGTTCATTAAATTTTTAAGTACACTGGTCAGTATGTAAACTATAGTTTATTTGGTATAATTGATTTTTCTTATACTTTAGAATTTGAACCCCTTGGGCTCACAAGATATCCTGAAAGAGCTAATAAGCTCCTTGAGTTATGTGCAAAGATGTTATATGTGTAATTGTTTTATCCTGGTGTCTATGCCATAAAAGGCATTTTTTAAAAATTAAAATATCTTCCAGATAAGACTGGCCAACAAATAGGAAGTCAAGTCAAATGAGCAATAGCTCCTTATCAAAAACTGTCTGGAAACATGGCCATTATCTTTAAATATTTCGAGAAATAAAAAAGGGCAGCGTAAGAAAAATCTTTCTGCTCCTTTGTGCTGTTATGATGGCATGAACTTCCTGGAGAAACATGTTTCCCTGCCAGCTTGCTCCCAAAGTAATTTAAGGTGGTAGTCTAAGACAAATAAAATATTGGAAAGTTACACGATTAAATGTAGACAAGAATATATAGAAGATAGTAGTCTCCTAGGGGCTCCATGACCACACGACAGGATGTTGCAGAAGGGACTTCCACATAGAAGATAAGACTAAATAATTCAGGAGACTCACTGAATCTCAGAGCTAAAAGTGAGCTAACCTCTAGATGAAATATCTTACCCAAATGCAGAAAACCTTCATAATAATTCTGACACACAATAATCTAGCCTGGATTTTACTGTTTGTTATGTTCCTTTCACGTCTGTACTTCCTAGGGCAGTCTATTTGGCCGAGGGATAACCAACTGTGATAAAGTTCTTTAAATTGAGCTAAAATCTACCTCTCTTTAACTTCTCTTCACTATTGTGAGCTTTATAGCCTCTGGAATGGCTCGGGTGAAACCTATTCCTTTTGAATATCAGCCCTTTCAGTAACTGGGAATAGCTATTACTCTCCCGTGAATCTTCTCTCACAGAGTGGTTAAGAGCATGGGCTTTGAAGCCAGAAAAAATTGAATCTGAATCTTGTACTCACAACGCAATAGCTTTTGCTCTTGAACAGGTTACTTATATGCTCTGAGTCTGTTTCCTCATTTTCAAATGGGGAAATAATCTCTACCTAAACAGGTTACTGTGAACATTAAAAAAAAATGACATAAATGCATGACAGAAAACAAGTATAATATTTGGTAAATAACATACATTCAATAAATTTCTTCTCACATCCTCTTTCCTTCCCAGGTAAATGGCCTATATTCTAGATTCCTTGTTTTCATATCATGAACAATTACACTGATTACAATTCTAAATTCTAGAGGACATCAAATACTTTTATAGGTGAAATGCCCACATTTATAGCAACGGTTTTCAACCCTATGTGATTCAATACCTCTCTTTATAATAAATATCTGTAATGCTCTCTTTAATATCCTTGAAATACATTAACAGAAAATTAATCTAACTATAAAAATAATTTCAAAAAGTTAAAATAATATCCTAAGTTAACATAAGTGAACCTTTTTAAAAGTAACGTCTCATAAAACAGTGTGTACTTCCACATGCAAATGCTTACACAAGACTACAATGACAGATGTAACAAAGAGAAGAGATGATTGTACCTATACATAAAATTCCCATTAATGTACCAACCTCAAATGCCAGCTTATACAGGAGAGAATAGTATGACTTCCAATGACATAATTTTATGAAATTGTAAACAAGCTCCTGGTAAAGTTCTGAACAAAAACCATAGTGCAATCTTTCCTTTTACACATAGTTATGTAGCTGGAAAGTTCATTATATTATTAATACCTTGCAAAAAAATACTGATATTTTACATTACATGAAGTTAGGTTTTAAGCTTAGATGATTATAAATTTTTGACTATAATAATAACATCCTGCAGGACATATGAAGGTCATTAATGATACAGGACAATTCTTTAAAGTTTTTAATCTGGCTTGTGCATTGTAGAATGTCTAGTATCATTGGCAATAATGCATACTACACAAATTCATTTATATAATGTTCAAAATAATGCATAACTCACTGCAATATTAAATGGCAGGATAATGACTGTCCTTTGAGGGGGAAGGACCAGGAAGAGGGCACATGGAGAACATCACTGCTCCTGCTTATGTTCAAGTTGATAATCTGGGTAATGGTTACTCAGGTACATTCAATCACGGTATTCATTGTCTCTCTCTATATATATATGATTTGAGCATTTTTCTGTATGTATATTATACTTTGATAAAATCATAAGCGTAATAAAAATATTAGGAATAAGTTTGTGTGAATTGGTGGGATAGGCAAGCATCCTATAGGTAGCTTTGGTGATATTTGAGAGGTTCTAATGCTTAAGTTGTTAGGGGGTTCGTGCATGTTTTTTAAATTATGCTTTGAATTTTACATGCATGTGATAAATATTTTTTGATGTGGATCCAATATTACATAATAAAATCTATTTATAAAACTGTCAGTATTGTCCAATATCCTTTAATAGACTTTGAGGTTTAGAAACTTCATAGCTTTCTATCCTTCTTTGGATATTTAGAGTACTTCCAATATTTCATTTGATAATATATCGATTACCACGCATATAAATAAGTCTCTGAATATATATCTGATGGTTTCCTTAGGATGTATTCCAAATGTGGATCAAGGGGTCAAAGTATATAAATGTTCAGTATATTCAGATTATCCTTTGGGAACATTTTACAAATTAATTCTGTACTCTCCTCAGAAATATGTGAAAGATTTCATTTTTCTGCCTCATATCAAACACAGGAAAAATATATATATAAAACATATTAATATACTTATGTATTAATATTTATGCATTTGTTATGCATCATTTAATTGCAAGCTTACAATATGTTAAAAGAAGCATTTTATTGTGCATTTCTTTGAGTGACAGTTGTGTTGACTATATTTCTCTGTGCTTGTTTATTTTTTATTGACTTTTTTGGTTTCTGACCCTTATTCATTTTTTTATTTATATTTGAGTGTTCCTATTTTCTTACTGATTTGCAATATCACTGAACATTTTAATTCTGTTTTCTAAAGTCTATGACACATATTTGATTAAGTCTAGTATTTAATTTTCTTTAATATTTTAACCTCAAACACTGCTGGAGCACATTTGCTAAGGTTTCAACCACTTCCAATTTACCCAGCATCTTTTCATTGATGTTCAGAATAGTTTTTGCCATGACTTCCTTTCCTTTCTTAAAATAAAATTTTCAGCCTCAATACCATCAAAGGTAATGGAGCTCTCACAGAGTTCTCTGTGTTGTGACCCCCTTTCGGGTTCTTAAAACTGCCTTTGAAAAAGATGCCAAAGGATGAAAACAGAACTTTAGGTGCAGCCCTCCTTCTGGCCAGCAGTGCAGGATCGACATTCAGATCTGCCTCAGAGACCACCAGAAATAATCCCATCAAGCCCTTCGTCCTTGTTTCTGTCAGTCAGCACAGAAAACACAGCCCCCGCACAAGTTCTCTCTCATTACAAGATCTTCTTGTCCATTTGGCTTACTAAATCCCTGAATTGACTCAAGCTTATATTCTATCCCAAATTCCAAACTGAGTCACCGTGCCCTCTGCACCACATGGTCAGTCACCTGAAAAGTCCCCTTGTGTCCTCAGACTTTTTAGCGAACATTTCCAAAATGTGGCTATCTATGGGGATAGATCATCGTTCATCATTTCTCCCTAAAACCATAGGTTGTTACAGATATCTACAGAAATTCATCACTTCAGCCTTTGAAGATTATAGCACATGGATCACTGGACCCCGTCCAAAACCTTCTTTCATTAATACTGGAACTCTTAACATCCAGACGGATGATCTTTCTGATGCCTTGACCTCTTGACTCATTGGACTCCTCTCCTACGATGGCCTTGTCCTTCACCCAACCCCCACCACTAATTCCCTTGGTTGTATCTGAGATCTTGGCATGATCACGTACAACATACTCTCTATTATTCCAATTTCAAGCATCACCTCCACCCACCACCTTCCTTCTTTCCAGTTCACTCTTTTTGGTACTCTACTTCACCCTGTTATCGCCCTTTGCCCCCTGATTATATTCCAGTCCTATCACCCTAATCACACCCTGAATTCACTCTCAACTCTCATATTCCTCTCTCTCCACTGACCATGTCTGGGAATTCCCCAATCTTGGTTCTAACCAACTCTTCATGTACATTTTTTCCCCAGGCCCTGACTGTCTAAAGTCAGCCAGAAAAAAATACAATCACTTTACTGGTCTCACTTTAAATGCCTGACCACCTATAATAACACCAAGTGGGCCCAAAAGGTCACCAGCAATGCTACAACGCATCCCTAAGCCATTCAGTTTTTCGCTCCCCTGAGTAACTGGGTATACTTTTTTTTCTGTCTTCAAGCCTTTAACCCCTTATAATGAGTTTTTTTTTTTTTTTTTTACAGAGGATATAGAAATAATCAGAAAATACTGTCATAAACATAGAGTCAGTGAATGATAGAGGTGAGAGGTGCAATTTAAAAACCAGAGACCAACGTGGACTGCCAAACATACTGGCTTTCTACTGAAATTTAAATTCCTAAGTTGGGCATTCAATTCTATCCATAAGATGAACACCACTTACCCTTTTCAAGTGAATGTTTCTCTCTGCAACCTTCATTTTTTCTACAAGAGTTCATATAAATAAAACAAGTGCCTAAAATCTCTTTGGACTTTAATTTCTACATCAGTGAAAATTATGTAGAGTAATAATCTCTGTGGACCTATCCAAGTAGAACATTATATTATTCTATACTACTTTTCATACTATAAAAACATCAAACTAATCCCTCAGCCTTACTAAAATAAGAAACAATAAACAAGGCTGGACTTTCTTTTCTTTGGTTCATGTTATGTTCTACCCAGAAATTGCTTTTCATGACCCTACTTGTCCAAATATTTCATGTGTCTTCAAGAGCATGTTCAAATGCCACTTTCTCCATAAAGCTTTGTCTGACATAATAAAAATAATTACAATAAATGCATCCCTGTAAACCTGCTATTCAATTTATACTTCGTTATAGTGCAATATACCCTATCTTACATTTAAATTAGCTTTGTGCATTCTCATCTCATTTGCTAGATGAAAAGTTCATTTAGCTAAACAACTATATTTTACCCAGTTTACTATGCAGCCTACTTTGCTATGATTATGTTGCAAATAGCATCTACTTAGTAAATTTTTAATAAATGAGTTGATTCTCAACTCACTAGCTGAATTCCCTTTTATAAGGTTTTAGCTAAATGGAAAATAATTTAGTAGAGCAGTTAAGAGCTCAAATGGTATTTATTTAAATTCCTATTCTACTATATCTACTTAAACTCTCTGAGTCTTACTTTCTTCATTGATAAAATGGTGATAATAACAGTGCTTACTCCTTAGGGTTTTTGTGAGAATCATTTGAATCTATTCATATAAAAAAACTGAAAAAGTATCTGACATTTTAAGTACATAGTAAATGTTAGCTATTATTATTGTATATTATAAAATAAAAATAAAGGGTTTTAAAGAGAGAGCTAAAATAATTTCTAACACATGCACTCTCGTATGCTTTGTATGGGACTTCCTGGCAGGTGAAAAATAACAATAAACTTAATTAAGGGGTAACTTTTCTGGTCAGTATAAAGGACAGAAGAGTTTTAATCCTGGCAAGAAGCAAGGTCTGGAAGCTTTTCATATTCAATCATTTTCTTTAACATGAGTAAGTCGAGTGTTCCATTAGTTCTGGAAAAGAGAGTATAATAGAATCAGTTCTATAATAGGAGCATTAAGCCCTTTTGCATTATAGGAAATTATTGAAAAAGGCTGCCAGGCTCTGATTTCCTTGCCAAAACATGGCTATGGATGGATATTCAACAGTAACATCAAGCTTGATAAAAACTTTTACTTTAAATAGCTAGAAATCCAAATGGCAGCATAGAACGTGAATGTCGGTCTTGAGCAAGAATAGGAATAGGAGGAAACGGACACAACCCTATCTTAAAGCAGATACTTTTCAGAGATATCACTTTATTTAAATGCTTTAAAATAACATGGTATCTCCATTGCTTGGTTTGAATTTACATGGCAACCGTATGTTAGACCTGAAATTTAAGCCAACATTACCAGTTTATGTGAAATACTGATTATTTCTCTTTTGAATGTTGACATCAGAAAGTCACCTCTATCATAGTAAACTGAAGAAAAATTAACTTCATCATTCTTTTCATTACCTTTCTTGAAAATTGGCTTTTTTTCCTTCTGTTATATTCTTTATTAGTGCTACATTTCTTAAAGACACTGATTTGTCTACTCCTTAAACGACGCTTTCCAGTTTGAGAGGGAATATTTTGAGTCAATCTAACACCCACTAGGAAAATCCTCATGCCAGCATTTACCAACCTGGCTCCAGTCCCTCGTTACCAGTGTGAGGCTTATGCCATAGAACAAAAATAAGGCAAATAACTGTCCAGAGGTACGGAAGCCTTTGTGATCATGTCAGAAACCTCCAGAGAAGTGCTATCAGGCATGGAGCTTGTTTTAGGGTGACTTTTCTATGCTTCAAACCAAGAGAAAACATAACTCACTGACAG